>JALMGA010000001.1:5167679-6367679 GCA_023333525.1 Aspidoscelis tigris stejnegeri
TGCAGATGGAAGACCCTGCCTTGATGGGATTGTCAACAAGGCAAAACACAGCCAAGCTCACCGTTCGCTTGCTTTGTAACCAAATAAGGAACTTACAAAAATCCCTCGAATGACGTTGCTTTCTATAAGATGTATCTGGCATGGTTGGTCAAATACGACTTCCCTTGTTCAGCACAAACCGAGAAACTTAAAAAGATTTAGGCCTTTCCTGTGCTGGCCCCTATTCTGGGAAATAATCTCAGAATAGGGACCAGATTTCCTCATGAAACAAGCACTCTGTCACTTTTAGCCAACTAATGTATTGAGACCCCCAATTAGCAAGTGACACAGACAACTGGGAGGGGATTTCTGGTTCGTGGTGAAGCTGTTGAGAAGTCTCCTTAATTGTTGTGTCTTGAAATGGGCGACACAGAAAGCCGCTCTGACTCATTCTGGGACCAGCTCTCAGCTGCATTTTGAAAAACTGCTTCAAAAATCTTCTTTGACCAAGGATGTGTTATCGCTCAGACATTGACAAGCTAGATCAAGTCCAAAGGAGGACTACCAAAACGGTGAGTGGTCTGGAAACCATGTCCTACCAGGAAAGGTTGAAGGATCTAGGAATGTTTAGCCTACATAAGAGAAGACTGAGAGGAGGCATGATGGCGGTCTTCAAGTCTCTGAAGGGCCATCACAGTGCATGTCTCTATTCTCACTTGCACAGGATGGGAGGACCAGAAACAACGGGATGAAACTTCAAGGGAGTCAATACAGATTAGACATTAGGAAGAACTTCCTGATACTGAGGGTGATTGGTCAATGGAACAGGTTGTCACAGAAGGTAGTGGTTTCTCCTTCGCTGGAGGTCTTCAAGCAGAGGCTGGACCTACATCTGTCTGGGATGGTTTAGGAAATCCTGCATTGTGCAGGGGGTTGGACTGGATGACCCTAGAGGTCCCTTCCAACTCTAGGATTCTATGAGAGAATATCTGTACAGTAGTGTGTAAACACCAGCACAAAAGGGAGTAGGCAAAAGCAAGAGCTGATATCCTTCTAATTCTAATTTAATTTCATTTTTAAAGGCTCCCCCATCCCACCCCAAGGATGCAAACATTTGAAAATGCTTTGCTCATACTGGTACTTGTAAATTCCTATCTATAATGTGTGGGGCTAGACTCAGTTTTGAGAACTTTGGTTGTGGTCATTCTGCAAAGCATGTCAGGAATGTTTCTAGACCTCAAGACCCAGCATTCAATGCCAGCCCCCATGGAATGCTGGGACTTGTAGTCCAAGAGTCTGGACCACTGAAGTTGAGATCCATGGTGTTTCTTTTCATCAAAGTAATCTTGAATTTACTTTGGTAACATTACCTGACTCTTATATTGATAATTTCAGATCAACTGACGGGAAACTTAATGTAATCAATTTCCACCTTATGAACATCAACTTCTTTATGTATCATTGGGAAGGGCTGGGCACTTGGACTGTTAACAATTGAACAGCAGGCAGATATTCATAAGGTTACGCTTTCAAGTGTGGAAATGCAATTATAAGAAACTGTCCCTGTTAATACAATGTCTGCCAAACAGCTAACAACGTAAGAATACAAGAGGCTGATCAGGCCACAGCCCATCTAGTCCACGCAGTCTCACGCAGTTGGCCACCCATTGCTTCTGGGCATCTCAAGGAGAAGACCTGTTGTCAACTCCCCAGCAAATGGCCTTTAGAGGCATCCAGCCTAGGCATCCATTCCAGGAGTCACTAGCGCACCTGTCTTCCATGGACTTGTCTAAACCTATAAAAATATAAGAGGAGCCCATCTAGTCCAGCATCCCATCTCACAGTGGCCCAGCAATCGCTTCTGGACATTCTCAAGTAGAAGACTAAGGTAAAACCCTCATTTGCACTTGACTTCCCAAAAAATGGCCTTTAGAGGCATCCATCCTGTTTGCTCCTCCGATCTGGAGATAGTATCTAGGCATCAATTCTAGTAGCCATTGACACACCCATGCTCCATATATTTGTCTATAAGAACATTTATAAGCCCTGGTGGAGCAAGCCATAGCCCACCTAGTCCTTCATCCTGCCTCCTCCTTCAGTTTGTCTAATGCTTTCTTAAAGCTATCGCTCCAGGCTGGTTGCTGCCACCAGCTCTGGTAGAACATTCCACAGAGCAATAGCCCACTGGGAAAATGAATTTCCCTGATCCCAGATAGCATGTGGGATGAAACTGAGGATAATTTAAGATGCAGCTGATGAAAGTTCCCCATCTAATAAGCATTCTAGATAGATGAGGTCAGACCACTTCTTCCATTTGGCCAAGGAAATATAACCGCACAAAACTCGTATCTGCAGGGCTGGCAAAAGAAAATAAAAGACACAATTATTCGTGCGAATCTACATCCTCTTTAGTGTGTAGGGCAGAAGGCTCAAACCACACACAATAAGTAGGGCATGCTCTCACTGGGGTTTTATTCTGCATTGAAAACGCTTTGAAAATTCTTTGTCCGCATTAAAAAATGGCTTCCCGCACTTTCAGAGGAGTAAACTGAAAAAAAAAACGCATTAAAAACCCACTTGTTTAAACAACTCTCGCTCCTGTTTTTGTTGCTAACACCGCCAACAGCTGCTCATTTGCCCGCCTGGCTACCCTTTCAGGTTGCACCACCGCTGCCGCCGCCACTTCACTCTCCTGCCCGGCTGCTCACCTGGCTGCCCTTTCAGGCTGTGGCACCGCTGCCCCCGCCCTGCTCGCTCGCCCACCTGGCTGCCCGCCCTTTCGGCCGCTGCCGCAGAACTCCCAGGGCATGGGGAGGAGGAACGGCGGGCAGTGAGCGAGAGAGCCCAACCCTTCCTCCCTCCCTTTTGGTTGCTGCTGCGCTCTACTTTTTTAAAAATGGGAACAGGCAGAATGTGCATTCACATCCATTTTTCATTAATTCCACTTTTAAAAAGTCAAGTGGGATCACGGCCATAGTGATTGGAGAAAATCCTTCTTGCCCAATGTTGTACCGTAAACAAAGTGGTGACCCACTACCTAGATCTCCAAAGTATAAACACGTAAGAAGCCTGAAATCAGTTCAAATTTGCATCATCCCAGAGTTCTACAAGGTGACTCCGTAACCACTACAACTTGCGCAACCCCGTTTTAATATATGCGCATAGTTACTTGTGAGAGAGCTCCTTGCGCTTTGAATTGCAGACAAGTCTGGTCACTGAATCCTTGGCCACCAAGATCATTGCAAACAGTGATTTAAGAGAAGCCAAGCCATTGTTCATGCTGACAGGGTGTCTCGCGAGGTTAAAATTCTGAATTAATGCAGAGATGAGTCATCCCAAGTTGCGGCAGATGACTGGAAGCCTCAGAAGGTTATTGATATGGTTCTGAAATACGCATTTGGGTTGCAGATGGGTGGCACAGAATAGCTAAGGAGCCTAGCGAATCTAGCGGCTGTTTAAAAAAGGGAATTTATGGGGAATTTGTACCGATCGCTGTAATGAATGCAAACGGCGCAGCGCGTCTAGAGGGAAGTCATGGAGATACTGTTAGTCACTTGCACCTAGGTTTGGAAGTGGATCGCAGCTTCGGTCGCCAATATCTCTAGCAAAGTGACCTCTGCTAGGAAGTCTGAGAAGACTCTTCGTGGTCACAGCAGGAAGTATCAGGCCAGACAGGGGAAGAACCGAAGTATTAGAAGATATTTTGGTCTTGAATTGCTTGCATTTTGTTTGGTTTAATTCACACAACGGCCTCCACCTGGGAATGACCTTAGTCATTTAGCTATTATCCCAGCTCCTTCTCAGATGGGTTGGGTGAGACTCGACTTTAAATATTTCAATCTTTTCTGGTTAGTTTAAATATGGAACTGCTCCAATCCCATACAATGAAACCACAGGTTGTAAGTATGAATAACCTAGGGGATACATAAATGAGTAATCTCACCCTTAGATTCCGCTTAGCCAGGGGCAGATGCCAGCTAGGTACTGTAACACACTCTACACGGGGCTGCCCTTGAAGACAGTTCGGAAGCTGCAGCTGGTGCAGAATGCAGCTGCTAGACTGCTAACTGGGACAGCTGGCTAGGCACACATCACACCGGTCTAAAAACAGCTGCATTGGCTGCCAATTCAAGGTACTAACTTTAACCTATAAGGCCTTAAATAACTTGGTCCCTGAATATCAAAAGGCAAGTCTTCTTCCATAATGACCTGCCTGTGCCTTAAGATCTGGAGGGAAGGCCCTCCTGGTTGTCCCGCCACCCTCAGTAGCAAAAGGGGTGGGCACTCAGGGTAGGGCCTTTTCAGGGGTGGCTCCCAGACTGTGGAACAGACTCCCTCCTGAGGTGCATCCTGAGGTGCATCAGGCATCTTCACTTTATGCATTCAGGAGAACTTTATGCCCTGGCCTTTGGCTAAACAAGGAAATGGCTTTCCTCCCCACATTCAGGCACTGTCATGGTTTTGATGTTCATTTAGTATGCTCACTGGTTTTTAATGTGGCAACCTGCCCTGAGATCTTTGGGTATAGGGCGTGACAAAAATTCAAATAAATAAATAAATTTAAAAACAGGCTCCACCATGCCTTTCTATGCCAACGGGGCAGCTTCACAGCTAAACACAAGGATCTCCTGTGGTCATTAATGGTCCAGAGTCTGGTGGATTTCTTCCAAGGAATGAAACAAAGCCGGAAGTTGGATGATGAAGTGTAATTGTCATCCCAATGTCTTGAAAGATCATGGAAGAAGCCTGGGCATGAAGGCATGGGAACTCTTGAACTTTTGGTACCACGTTGGCTCCAGCAGCCAATGGAGCAATGACCTACAGTCCATCCAAACACTGTAGGTTCTAGCCTAGTGCTCTTAACCATTGTGACACTAGAGGGCGCTGAAGCTTCAAATGCTACAAAACACTTCCCATTTCAAAAGGTTATGTGAAACCTAATACAGTGGACATTTCAGCCACACCCGTACAGGTGGGGTAAATTTGTACCCCAATCATGTGAAAGCAGAGAGATACATTTTGCATGCAGTCGGAAATGTGAGATTATGCAGGGCAATTTTATAGATTTAGGACAATACATGCACTCTTAAGAAAACCCCAGCAGAAATCAAGGCAATACCATCCCTGACTGCAGGGATTAAAATCAAGTGGGATAAAGAACAACTTTGCCATCCACAAATTCTGAATTTTTTTTCATCCAGGCTGATGAAGGTTTAAAGGGAGGCAGGGTGTTTTATAATCCATTGGGCAAACAGTGATGCAAACAATCTTATTTACCTTCTTCTTACATCATTTGCATCTAGTTTCTTGTATTAAATATTATTTTTCTCATCTCTCTAAGCAGCGAAGTGCCCACAATTGCCCTGAACAGGAAGCTTCTTAGATATTTCCTAAGAGTGTAAGAACATAATAGGAGCTCTGCTGGACCAGGCCGCAGCCCATCTAGTCCAGCATCCTGTCTCACCCAGAGGGCCACCAATTGCCAATGGGCATCTCAAGCAGAAGGCAAAGGCAAAACCTTCACCTGCTCTTGACTCCATGCAAATGTCCTTTACAGGCATCCTGCCTATGTCTCCATCCTGAAGGCAGTACCTAGGCACCCATTCTCACAGCCACTGATACACCTGACCTCCATGAACTAAGAGGAGTCCTACTGGATCAGGCCACAGCCCATCCAGTCCACCATCCTGTCCCACACAGTGGCCCGCCAACTGTTTCTGGGCATCTCAAGCAGAAGACATCTGGGAATCTCCTGCACTGAGCAGAGGACTGGACTTGATGGCCCTAGAGGTCCCTTCCGACACTATGATTCTATGACTCTAGGACCAAGGCAAAACCTTCCCCTGCCCTCGAATCCGAGCAAATGGCCTTTGGAGGCTTCCTGCCTGTCTCCCCAGCCTGGAGGATGTATCTAGGCATCCATCCCAAAGTTTGAGCTATGTATAGTCTTTTGTCTGCCCTGACTTTCAAGATTCAATTTCACGAGGTGACTCCAAGTTCCAAAGCTCTTGGGAGGACGTACATTAGCAGGACAGGCGTACGTAGGCTGAGCAGGAGAGAGGAGAAATGGTTGCTTTTCCAGGGATATACTAATGGGGAAAGGGTCCTGGATCAGTGCCTTTGCAAGGCCAACAGTCCCTCATAGGAGGATCTGGGAATCCTTTAAAAATTATATAGATTGGTTCCTTCTGTATAATCACAGGATCTCAAGCTGTTCTCGGGAATCGCCTCTGAGTACAATGGTTCTGAGATGCAAACTCCTCAGATTTAATGACACAACAAAAGAACAACAACAACCATAATAATGCTGTGAAGAAGAAGAAGAAGAAGAAGAGTTGGGTTTTTGACCCTGCTTTTCTCACCCATTTAAGGAGACTCAAAGTGGCTGACAAACCTTCTGTTCTTCTTCCCACAACTGTGAGTTAGTGGGGACTGTGAGAGCTCAGAAGAGAGCTGTGACTTGCCCAAGGCCACCCAGCTGGCTTTGTGGAGGAAGAAGAAGAGTTGGCTTTTATCGCCCACTTTTCTCACCCACTTAAGGGGGACTCAAAGTGGCTGACAAACCTTCTGTTCTTCTCCCCACAACAGATACCCTGTGAGGCAGGTGGGCTGCAAGAGCTCAGGGGAGAGCTGTGACTAGTCCAAGGTCACTCAGCTGGCTTCGTGGAGGAGTGTAAAATCTAATCTGGTATTCCCAGATAACTAGCTCACATTAGGAACAATAGGAACAATACATAAATAGTACTGCTTTGAACCTTTGCTTTGAACCTTTGTAAGCTGCTTTGAAATTCTGAATATGAAAAGGCAGATTTAAACATGTTTAAAATAAATAAAATAAATAAGTTGCCTGCCCACACTAGTAGCTACTGTGTATCGAGGTAAAAATGCATAACACACACTTAAGAGCATAAGAGGAGCCCTGCTGGATCAGGCCGCGGCCTATCTAGTCCAGCATCCTGTCCCACCCGGTGGCCCACAAAATGCTTCTGGGCATCTAAGGCACACACCTTCCACACACCATGGCCGTATCTCAACACAAAGGAGGTGGGCGTTGTCACAACTGTCATCACAGCAGCATTGAGCATGTGGGGTGATGGGAGATGGTGCTCTTTTGCACAGGAGCACAAGGCTGCAGAAGCACATTTTGCTGACATGCAGAAGAGGATTATGGGAATGCAACCTATTCAGTGCTGCTGCTTGGTGAAATCACCAGGGCCCAATGGGAAAAAAAGGAAAGAACCCAGCAGCCTTTTAGCAGCAGAGAACGCCGGCAAGAGGAACAATGCACAATACTTGAGCTTTTTGCACACACCAAAGCCATGCAGAAAAGAAGGCGCTTGCTACGATGCCGCAAATGGTAATTGGTTACCACCCTCTTGGAGCCTCTATGCAACGGTCTGATTCCACGGAGTCAGGAAATAAGAGAAAGGAGAGGAAAAGGGAAAGGCAGAGAGTCAAGAGCAAAGAAAGGGAAGCCAGTGGGAGGACTCCAAGATGGAGCCCAAATGTCATTCACTGACGAGGGAAACCAATGGATTCCTGGACCTGTAGTCCCGGCAGACATTGGTTTAGCATTAGAAAGAAATACAAATAAATAAATAAATAAATACAAATTGTGTCTTTTCAAAGCGGCGGTGGATCACCTACCACAGAATGCCAGAAAAAAAAATAGCAGAAAAATGACCAACCCAGAGTTTTTCACAATCCCGTTAGTGTTTTCACTGACAATGCCTCATCAAAAGAAGTTTTGCACCATTGCTTCCACTGTGACAGGGCTAAGGTATTTCACTTTTGATAGGAGTGCAATCTGCAAGGAGAATTGTGACTAGGATCCTGACCTCACTTCCTCCAAAGTGCCAGCTGACATTGTGGGCAAAGGTTCCTTTCACTTTACAGCGTAGTGCTAGTCTAATTTGTGCCAACATTTTCTGATCATGCCTAAACTTTAGAATTTGTGGAGTTCCACCCATTATCATGGTGACAGTCATTACTTAAGATAGCTTTAAAAAAACTGGAAAAGTTTGTAATGGGACAGGTAAAAACACCTCATCAGAAACAGAAGTCTTGTGGCTCTGAATATCATACAGTGAATACAAGTAAGAGAAAAGGAAGTTCTGTTCTTGTGGTTTTAATTTCTTTAATAATTGTCTCAATATGTAAATTGATACTTCTACTCTTTTATTTTGTGGAATAGCTGGAAGCTAAGGTGAAGAACAGGACAGAAATCCTAAAATATAAATAAAATATTTGAACTTGGGAAAAAAATCAAGGTGCTAAAATCCTTTGCGTATAGGGTGGGATAAACCTATAAACAAACGAACTACCAAACGTATTTCTGCAGAGCCTTTATCTAGCGACGACAACTTCCAAAGCAAGGTGTAACCCACTTTTTAAAGGTGTAACTCACCTGCTTTCCGTAGACGTTGACGCAGATCCGTTTACGAAGGACCAGCTGCATTTCTGCAGGATGGCTGAGGTACACCGTCACCCGCACAATGAGATAAACCCTCTGCTCTGCTGATGTTCCTCTGCTGAGCTGGGCACAGTTATGCACGGTGGAGTCCCATGATGCTTCTGCCTTTGCCTGAAAGCACCAAAAGTGAAGATGGATCAGAATCACAGAACCAGAGTTGGACCTCTAGGGTCATCTAGTCCAACACTCTTCTCAACGCAGGATTCCCTAAACCATCCTAGACAGATGGAGGTCCAACCTCTGCTTGAAGACCTCCAGTGAAGGAGAACCCACTACCTCCCATGGCAACCTATTCCACTGACTGGTTGCCCTCACTGTCAAGAAGTTTTTTCCTAATATCTTATCTGTATTGACTCCCGTGAAGTTCCATCCAGTTAGAACATAAGAACATAAGAGAAGCCTTGCTGGATCAGGCCACAACCCATCTAGTCCAGCATCCTGTTGCACACAGTGGCCCACCAAATGCTCACGGGCATCTCAAGCAGAGACAAGGACAAACCTTCTCCTGCTCTCGAGTCCCAGCAGATGGCCTTAGAAGAGCCCCAGTTCCTCCCCCCACTCAGCCTGAAGGATGCACCTAGGCATTCGTTCTAGTAGCCATTGATACATCTGTCATCCATAAATCTCTCTAACCCTACCTTAAAGCCATCCAGACTGGTAGCTGTCACCACCTCTTCCGGCAGCACATTCCATAAGCCAATGACCCTCTGGGTGAAGAAATACTTCCCCCTGTCAGACCTTATTCTCCTACCCATCAGCTTCATAGAGTGCCCCCTGGTTCTAGTGTTGTGCGATAGTTGTTTCTAGTCCTCCCATCCTGTGCGGTCACATGGGATGAGGCACGCGTCATGTGGTGTGGGGCAGCCACCAGGAGCGGAGCTGCCATCTCAGCTCCCGTTGGCTGTTCTCGCCGGCCGGCCTGGCCTGGTGGGAAAAACTGAAGTTGCTTAGTACAGCACAGGTAGTGCTGATATATCAGCATTAAGTAAATGTGCAGAGGCGTTGGTTTAATGAGTCACCACTACGAAGTAACGATCTTCATGTGTGATGCCTCCAATGCGGCTGCGCATTCCCCGGCGCAGTATTAAGAAGTCCGGACGCACGCACTATTGCTGAAACACCCATGAGCAGCCCTGTTTTTCCAGTCATAGTTTTTGGCATGATTTCAGGAGTGGGAAGCAAGGCTAAAGTGGGGTTACCGCAGAGACGTGAGGCACCCCCTCTACAGTGGTCCTATAATGGCACTATTCCCCCACTCCAACCCACCAGGATGGGGTCCAAGTCTTTAAGTGTCCAAAACCGTCTCTGGACATCACAGAATATGCAAGTTCAAAAGGATCTTGAATGTCCATCTTGTCCGTCCCATAGGGATGTCCACAAATTGGTTTTTTGGGCAATCGATTCATTCGGAATCAAATGTTAGAAAATTCGTATTCATTCAAATAGATCCCCTTCGAATGTGGTAGGTAGAATGTAGTATAAATGATATGAATGCATTTGTACAAATTTGTACAAATATCCGATAGGAATGCATACAGATCCTGGATAGGTATCTTATACAAACACATACATATCAGATACATATCCTATACAAATGCCACTTGCTGATGGATATGTATCCTATACAAACACATACATATTGATACGTATCCGATACGTATCCCCAGATTAACGAATTAGAGAAGGTGCAGAGAAGGGCAACCAGAATGATTAAGGGTTTGGAACACCTCCCTTACGAAACCAGGCTGCAACGTCTAGGCCTCTTCAGTCTGGAGAGACGGCGTTTGAGAGGGGACCTGATTGAAGTATATAAAATTATGCACGGTATAGAAAAGGTGGATAGAGAAAATTTCTTTTCTCTATTGCACAACACTAGAACCAGGGGGCACTCTATGAAGCTGATGGGTAGGAGAATAAGGTCTGACAGGGGGAAGTATTTCTTCACCCAGAGGGTCATCGGCTTATGGAATGTGCTGCCGGAAGAGGTGGTGACAGCTACCAGTCTAGATGGCTTTAAGGTAGGGTTAGACAAATTTATGGATGACAGATGTATCAGTGGCTACTAGAACGAATGCCTAGGTGCATCTTTCAGGCTGGGGGGGGGGAGGAACTGGGGCGCTTCAAAGGCCATCTGCTGGGACTCGAGAGCAGGCAAAGGTTTGTCCTTGTCTCTGCTTGAGATACCCATGGGCAATTGGTGGGCCACTGTGTGCGACAGGATGCTGGACTAGGTGGGCTGTGGCCTGATCCAGCAGGGCTTCTCTTATGTTCTTATGTTCTTATGAATGTACGAACTATTCGTAGGTATGTTCCCAAACATTTGTATTCGTATGAACGTAATGTACAAATGTCTTAACATTCAATTCATGTACAAATGTCCGGATTCGTAGAAGCTTGTATGAATACCTGATGTTACGAATATTCGTGGAGAGCAGAAAACGCAAAACAGTTGGTTTTATACAAATAGGTAAGTTTATTTCTTGCCCATTCCACACAGCAAAATGGCGATTTGGCTGGACGCCGCCACCTGCCCTCGGCCTTACCTCATTGTCATAGTGCTTCACAATCTGCAAGTCAAAGAATTCATCTTCGTCTTCACCTGTCAAGGTGGCATCCCAACCGGCTGCTTCTGGCTCATCCAGGTTATCCTGAGAGCTGAAGTCGTCCGCTGTGGTGGAGAAGGAAGGGAGAAAGGAGAAGGGAGATCGAAGGAAGACATGAGGATCCAGCGATGTGATGGTAGGGCGTCACATGGGGGGAAATCTAGAGACAGTTTCCTGGGCATCCCATATCTCAGGTGGCCACGCACAGGGCCGGCCAGGTTAAAAGAAAGTGAGAGCGCTTTCAGGTTACTCCTTGGCAGACAGGCTCTATGGCGAGGAAGAGACCTAAATGTACTTTGGAGAAGTTGACAAAACTCTAAGCATAACTGGGACATTCTATTCCAACCGAGAAGCAAAAAAGCAGGAAAAACAATTCCTTGGGCACCCCAAGAAACTAATGGATCCACTGAGGGTGAGGCGGATCCGACAAGGGGAAGCATTCCTTCACCCAGAGGGTCGTTAGTTTATGGAATTTGCTGCCAGAAGAGGCGGTAACGCCAACCAGCCTAGATTGGACTAAGGAAGGGTTAGACACATTTATGGATGACAGATGTATCAATGGCTACTAGAACGGATGACTAAGTACATCTTCCAGGCTGGGGGGGGACAAACAGGATGCCATGCCAAGGCCGTTTACAGGGATTCCAGGGGGGGAAAAGGCTTTGTGCTGATCTTCAGAGTGAACTTTGAAGTGACTCCGAAACCACTTCGAAGCTTACTCTGAAGATCAGCAGACTTCAAAGACGTTCCAGAGCTATTTTGCACAGACTTCGAAGTGACTTCGAAATGACTTGAAATGACTTCGCAGCCACTTCGGAGATTGCACCCCTTGTCCCCCCAAACACCTGGGGTGACAGGCAGACCCCTCATGGGTAGATCGAGATTTCCAAATGGGTGCTCCGCTGGTTCCACAGCAGGGAGGCTAGCGCCCATCGCTATTGGGTGCTAGACCACCCATGGAAACACATTGGGTACTTCCCTTAATCCGGATCTACTAGACCCAGATTAAGGGAAGTACCTATTCCCTAGATCTGGATCTTCTTAGATCCGGATTAAAGGAGGACGGTGGAAAAACACCCATGGTCTGAGAGCAGATTGAAAGTGGATTCAGGGCAGATTTGCCGCTTTCAGAGTGGATATGTTACAGGATACGTGTGGGATACGCAATGGGCAAATACTGGAGACATATGCGTTTGCATCGGATATTTGTATTCAATTCGAATTTTCTTACATTCAATTCGACATGGACTGAATGCAAACCCCCCCACAATTGTGCACATCCCTATTCCTAAATGCTATTTCTGTAACTTACCATTCAGATCAAGAAAGAGAACCGGAATGTGGGTCTCCATGCCCGGCACAGGTGTCCTAAAAGAAAACAGAAGAACACGGCCCACACAGCATATTAAGCAAGGTAGATTTAATGCAGGGCACATCACCCTGGAGAAGGAGCCGCTGTCTGTTCCATTCAGCACCGATGCAATTGTAGGTCAAGACAATGATAACCTTGGCGAGTGTGGCTTTATCACAATGCCTTCAGACACAGAGGACAATCCGTACTTCAGACTGGAGAGACGGCGTGTAAGAGGGGGACCTGATTGAAGTATATAAAATCATGCACGGTATAGAAAAGGTGGATAGAGAACATTTCTTTCCTCTATCACACAACCCTAGAACCAGGGGGCATCTATGAAGCTGATGGGCAGGAGAGGTGGATCAGACAAGGGGAAGGATTTCTTCACCCAGAGGGTCATTGGTCTATGGAACTTACTGCCCGAAGAGGTGGTAACAGCTACCAGCCTAGATGGCTCTAAGGAAGGGTTAGACAAATGTATGGACGGCAGGTGTATCAATGGCTACTCGAACGGATGCCTAAGTACATCCTTCAGGCTGGGGGGACAAGCAGGAGGCTTCTAAGGCCATTTGCTGGGATTCGAGAGCAGGAGAAGGTCTCTGCTTGAGATGCCCACGAGCATTTGGTGGGCCACTTTTTATGTTCTTATGGACTACATGGCCTGTGGCCCGATCCAGCAGGGCTCCCCTGAGATTCTTATGGACTAGATGGGCTGTGGCCTGATCCAGCAGGGCTCCTCTGAGGTTCTTATGGACTAGATGGGCTGTGGCCTGATCCAGCAGGGCTCCTCTGAGGTTCTTTTGGACTAGATGGGCTGTGGCCTGATCCAGCAGGGCTCCTCTGAGGTTCTTATGGACTAGATGGGCTGTGGCCTGATCTAGCAGGGCTTCTCTTAGGTTCTTATGGACAAGATGGGCTGTGGCCTGATCCAGCAGGGCTCTTTTTATGTTCTTATGGACTAGATGGGCTGCGGCCTGATCCAGCAGGGCTCCTCTGAGGTTCTTATGGACTAGATGGGCTGTGGCCTGATCCAGCAGGGCTCTTTTTATGTTCTTATGGACTAGATGGGCTGCGGCCTGATCCAGCAGGGCTCCTCTGAGGTTCTTATGGACTAGATGGGCTGTGGCCTGATCCAGCAGGGCTTCTCTTATGTCCTTATGTGCCATCTTCAAAGTAGCAGAAATTGGCTCTGCATTTGGTGTGTCAGAAGCACAAGGCATTCTTCCGCTGCCGGTCTGACCCATTCCCACTGCTCTCCGCAGGAGAGCTCAGGGCTGGGGTGCTGTGAGGCACTGAAGGCCAATCCACACCAGTCCAGTCCAGACCTGAGACACGGTTCTGCTTGTGAGGTGTCGACTGTGGCCTTTGTTTGGATGTAGCTTTCCTCTGCTGGTTTGCACTGTGAATGCCTTTCCATCCACATTGATGCCACTGAAGAAAGTTTTCATCTACCCTGAATAAACCAGACAGTAATGGAAATCAATTTTGCCCCTTTATAAATCTATGGTGAGGCCACATTTGGAGTATTGTGTACAATTCTGGTCACCACACCTCAAAACGGATATTGTGGAACTAAAGAAGGTGCAGAAAAGGGCAACCAGAATGATTAAGGGTCTGGAACAAAATCCCTTGCGAAACCAGGCTGCAACGTCTAGGCCTCTTCAGCCTGGAAAGATGATGTTTAAGAGGGGACCTGATTGAAGTATATAAAATCATTCACGGTATAGAAAAGGTGGATAGAGAACATTTCTTTTCTCTATCACACAACACCAGGGGGCATCTATGAAGCTGATGGGCAGGAGAGTCAGATCAGACATGGGGAAGGATTTCTTCACCCAGAGGGTCATCGGTCTATGGAAGTTGCTGTCTATGGAACTGGTGGTGACAGCAACCAGCCTGGATGGCTTTTAGGAAGGGGTAGACAAATTGATGGTGGTCAGGTGTACCAATGGCTGCTAGAATGGTTGCCTAAGTACTGCCTCCAGGAAGGTACCTGCCTGGATAGCTTTAAGAAAGGTTTAGGTAATTAATTAAAGACAGGTGTAGCGATCGCTGCTAGAATGGACCACTAGGTACCATCTCTGATTGGAGAGAAGGGCAGGAAGCCTCCCGTGGTCCTCTGCAGGGTGTAAAGAGCCAGTGAAGGTTTTGTCTTTTGCTTGAGATGCCCATGGGCCACTATGTGAGACAGGTAGCTGGACTAGATGGGCTGTGGCCTGCATCACTTATCTTCTTCTCTTATCTTCTTATGAGCCAAAATTTTGTTTAGATGAGACCAACAGTGGAGGTACCAGATCTTGAGAAAGAACTTCAGACCCATTATTTTACTGCTGTTGTTTTTTCCCATCATGCATGTATAACCTTAAGGGCTGGAAATTGGTCCTTAAATGAAAACCAAGGCGCTGAATGCCTTAGACTGGCAACTTTTATATCAACTCTTATATCTTATCTCACCTCACTAAAAAGAACGCCAAGAGCAAAATGCATATTGATCGTTGTTGTTTTTTAAAAAAGTGCAACTGCAACTATAATTTTTTTAAAAAAATAAAAGCTAAAAACCTGAGAGAAGCCCTGCTGGATCAGCCACAGCCCATCTGGTCCAGCATTCTGTCTCACACAGTGGCCACCAATTGCCCATGGGTATCTCAAGCAGAGACAAGGGCAAACCTTCTCCTGCTCTCAAACCCCAGCAAATGGCCTTAGAGGCCTCCTGCTTGTCCCCCCAGCCTGAAAGATGTACTTGGGCATCCATTCTAGTAGCCATTGATACATCTGTCATCCATAAATTTGTCTAACCCTTCCTTAAAGCCATCTAGGCTGGTTGCTGTTACCACCTCTTCTGGGCAAGATAGGTTTTTTTCTTTTAAACTCTGCTAAACTCTTCAAAAATATTATCCCACTAATATCTGCAAGGACCTTTTATTATGCAAGGCAATTTTTATTACACATCCTGGAAATGAGGCGAGGCGTTAGTTCAAGATGAAGGTCATTAGCTTGGCTAAGACCAGCTAGTGAGTTTATGGCCGCCATGACTTTGGGAGCAGAAGTTGCTTTGCTCATGGATCACATGCTTAATCGGACCCCAGATGTCTTTTTCAACGCGGAGTTTCCTCACTAGTCAATCATTCTGGCTTCTATAATCATTTCAGCCTTGGTTTGATTCTATTAACATTAACACTAATGGTGTAGCTGCTGACTAGAGAAATCTTGGGGACACGAGACCTGGAATCCAAGACGGCGTTCCAAGAGAGACACAGCTTCCCCGATAAGGAACAGCCCTCTTAAGTGAATGAACTAAGCAATTAGCATTACCATTTTTTCTTTTAAATCAGCGAAAGTGCAGCGGCAATAAATATTGATTCCGTTTCCACAGAAGATCATAATTAAACTTGGGTTAATAACTCTACGGCTTTATGTGAAGAGCATTTCAGAGCTTTCATTATATCAAGCCGAAGGAAAATTATTCAAACAGTTGCAGCTTTTCTCTGCCCTTTCTCTCCACTGATGGTCCAACTTGAATTTCATTATCAAGCTCTGGGTGAGGTGAAATCCAGAAAGCGCAGAACGATGTCGCCTCATGGATTCAGCCTTTGTTTCCCTAATTCAAAAGGGCCTAGATCAGGGGCCCTCAAACTTTTTAAACAGGGGGCCAGTTCACTGTTCCTTGGACCATTGGAAGGCTGGAATATAGTTTTTTAAAAAAACTATGAACAAATTCCTATGCAGGACAGGCACTGGTGGCAAAAACACCCGGTGGGCTGGATAAATGTCCTTGGCGGGCCACACGTGGCCCATGGGCCGTAGTTTGAGGACCCCCGGCCTAGATGGATGTTTGGAGCAAAGGAAGTCTCTTACCTGGACAGCTAATTCAAGGACCTTGCTTTGCTATAGACTTACTGAGCTGCCTCTGTCCTGGGGGTTTACCAAATTATGTACCAAATGGTTGTTCCACAGAACATTACCACAAATGCCATGGGGGGGGGGGTGTACATACAGCCTGTTTACAAAGAAAAAAAAGGATTTGGCTTGCGTGATGGAAGTGTGACGAAAGGTAAGGACACTCTGTGATGCTGGCAAAGGAATGCTCTGATGTTTTGCAGAAGAAAGCTCTGTTAACTGAGCCCTGCTGGATGGGGCCACAGCCCATCTAGTCCAGCATCCTCCCTCACACAGTGGCCCAACTGCTTCTGGGCATCTCGAGCAGAAGACGAAGGCAAAACCTTCACCTGCTCTCAGATCCTGGCTTTTAGAAGCATTTTGCATGTCTCTCCAACCCAGAGATGGTTCCTAGCAATCTATTCCAGCAGCCATTGACAACACCTCTCCTCCATGAATTTGTCTAACCCTTTCTTAAAGCTACCCAGGCTGGTTGCTGTTACCACCTCTTCTGGGCACATAAATACTTCCCCGCGTGTGATCTGACTCTCCTATCCATCAGCTTCATAGAGTGCCCCCTGGTTCTAGTGCTGTGTGAAAAAGAAAAGAATCTTTCTCTATCCACCTTTCCTACACCATGTAATTCAATCACGTCCCCTCTTAAACGCCATCTTTCCAGGCTGAAGAGGCCTAGACATCCCAGTCTAGAAATCAAATGTTATGACATCTGTACATTAACATTCATACAAATACAAATGTTTTGGAACAGTCATACGAATAGCTCATACATTTGTTAAACTGGGGATTTGTATTGAATACGTACTGCTATGTAGGCATTGGTATAGGGTATGTATCCGATACGTATCCGATACATACGCGTTTGTTTAGGATCCACATACAGGATCTGAATGCAGGATACATATCTATGGGTGTTTTTCCCCTGTCAAAAAGTACCCATTTTTGCACCCATTTAGGACCCATTTGGGTGTGAGCCGGATGACCCCATTTCCACCACGGCACCCATTTGGGACCTGATTGTTACCACTGCTGTGGGGGAAATCCGGATCTAATGGATACATTTTGGCCTTTAATCCAGATTTTCTGTAGACCCCATTAATGGGGTCTACAATGGGGTCTTCTGCCAGAAAATCCGGATTAAAGAGAGCCTGTTTCCACTGGAAACAGCCAATGGGGTCCAAAGGAGGCTAGGGGGAGGGGATGCACCCTTGGGACCCCCCCCCCAAGTTTGGCTTCTGAAGTCAACTTCAAAGGGATTCTCCCATACTTTGAATACTGCACCCCCCTGCCCCCTGAAACACCTGGGGTAATGGACAGACCCCTTGGGGGTCAATCCGGATTCCCTACATGGGTGCAAAGGTGTTTCCACAGAAGGGTGTTAGCACCCATTGCTAATGGGTGCTACACCTCCCGTGGAAACACATTGGGTGCTTCCCTTAATCTGGATCTACTACATCCGGATTAAGGAATGTACCCATTCCTTAGATCCGGATCTTCTTAAATCCGGATCTAAGGGCTGCAGTGGAAAAACACCCTATGATACATATGCGTTCGTATCGAATATAATCCTACCACATTCAAAGGCGATCTATTCAATCGGATACAGATTTTCTAACATTCGATTCTGTCAGGCAGGGCTAGCTACCTGCCATAATATTTGCACGTAAGATCTCTGCCACCTAGGTGATTCTGTACATAATGGCTGCCTGTTGTTTTGCCTCAGCACGGAACTGACAGTTGACTCTCCCCTCCCTGCTGAGGTCAAGTGATACATTTGTGTTTGAAGGTTTTGGTGGCAAGTTTAAACTGGCTCTGAAAAATAGTTATTGTACATTGGTTAAGGGCCAAACCCCGCCCAGCTATGAAACATATAAATACGCTGGGCTTTCTGTTCCAAGTTGCTCCCAACAAGAAATGTCCTAACGCTGAGCTGAAATAAATCACTGTTCATCTTTTTCAAGAAAGAGTCTCGTGGTCATTCTTTGTCAGCCTGACAGATTCATTACAAATCGATTGCCAAAAACCCATTCACACATCCCTATTCTTAAGGGATTTTGTCCCAGGCCCTGAATCATTCTGGCTGCCCTTTTCTGCACCTTTTCCAGTTCCACAATATCCTTTTTGAGGTATATTGACCAGAACTGAACCCAATATGCCACATGTGGCCTCACCGCAGAACTATAAAGCTGCCCACTGATGCTTGCTGGCTCATTTTCTATACCCTTCTTAAGCACTGAATTTGACTTTTTGCCTTTCAGTTTCTTGTTTACAAGTCTCCTGTTCACCAACATCAAAACTTAATGGTAGAGCTTCATCCAGACAGCACTTACTTAATCAGCATTTTCTGAATATTCTGGAATAAAAAGTGTCTGGATGTGCTTTACCCTGGATTATCCAAATAATGCCGATTAAGCAAGTTCTGCCTGAATGAAGCTGCCTTGATCATGCTCCCTGCCAACTACCATAGACATGGTAGCCATACCTAGTCGTACCTCTGTCCCATTTTTATCTCAACAGCGACTGTTCTACTGCTTTCCAGATAAGTGGCTCAGTTGTCCTGCTTCTCCTCCAGCTTCCTAGACTTGAAGGGAAAATCCTGCTTCTGTCTGCCACTGATGTTGGTGGCATCTCACCCCTTCATCACAGTCCTGAGCAGATAGCAGTGAGCCAAATGAGCTGCAAATGTCAACCATTCTACAGTAATTCTCTGCAGTGGCCTTACCACTCCGCAGGGGCTCCGGGGATACCGCTACCGGCCGAAGGCACCATGACGGCGTTCCGTTCTTCAGTCAGTGTCAGCCTCATTTCCAACAGCTGGGCCTCTCGGTCCACGTCATCTTCTGTTTTGTCTGGAAGGCACCAGAAGTTTTCATTGGTTAGCAGGGCTTTCAAATTCGGTGTGAACTTTCTAATTCATAAGGTAACAACCGCAACAATGTAGAAGGGAAGTTGCAAGGGGTTGCAAAGCCCCAAGGAGGAGGCGCTAAAAAGCAAAGGAAGCAAAATTCTTTCATCAGCTTCCCACTTAGAAACATTGGTGAAAGAAATGGGCAGAAAGGAAAATGGATGGATGGACAGACGGATGGATGGACCACCTTCATTCCACTGCTTGAATGGAAAATGGATGGATGGACGGACGGATGGACGGACGGACCACCTTCATTCCATTGCTTGAATGGAAAATGGAGGGATGGATGGATGGACGGAAGGACGAATGGACAGATGGACGAACGGATGGACCATCTTCATTCAATGGCTTTGTTGATTACAATGTTCAGAAAGCTTTTTTCAGATCAGATCTACCAGTACTGAGTATCTTGCATGACACTGTATACCAATAGCTAGAGAAGTCAAAAATGTATCACAGAGCTATAGTAACTACAAGGCTGTCACGGAAAGTTGAATGCTGGGAGATGTAGTTCAGGAACATCTGGGGAGGGGAGCCCAGATGAGCACCTGTGCTCTAGGCACTACACTCCAGTGGATCTCACATCAGTAGCAATAGGAAGTCTGTTGGCAAAGGCCTTCTGACATTTATTACAAAAACCAGGATAACTAATATCATTCAAGCATTAAAACAACCTGATTGCAAGTATTAAATATACCCTTGTATGCTGTCCTTATACTACCAGTAGCAGCTACTCCCTGAGAAGCTCCATACAAACAGTTATATACTTCCAAATCAATCCCTCTTCTAACCGATCCATATCTTCTAGATTCAGCTACACAGATGGATTGCTAGAGCATTTTCCTCCCTACCCTGGTTTGCTTATGAAAGTAAATTTAGAAAATACACAATGCCTGAAATGACGTGCAAAACAAAATCCAAACTCTGCAGCCCAGATCTCTAACAGCAAAAACAACCCAAAACGGTAGAAAAGCATACTTTTAAGTTTAAAAAAAAATGAACCAAAATGTAGACATGACTGAAGATAACACACAAAAATTGCACTGCTACAGAAAAGTGGTTGCTAGAAAATAAACACCAAAGTGGCAGATGAAACATTATGAGAATTTCCTTTTAAAAAGGCAAAAATTAGGAAAAAATGCACACACTTAAATAGAAACATTGAGGGAAATCACATGGAAATACCCTTCCCTAAGTCAAAACTCTCTACTGTTCCTTCCAGTATTCTGACAAGGAACTTTTGAATATTATAGGACACCCTCCAAAGCAGGTACGAGCACAGGTGGTGGTGGTAAGTTTCTTGGAAAGGTGAAAGGATATTGGGCCATCCTTAAATAAAGCACCAACAAGCAATTCTTACCACCACTAGATGACGCTAACTATGGATGTGCTTTCAGGGGTGGATAATCCTCAAATGAGTCACCTGGATTTAGGGCAATCTAGCACCTGCCAAATATGTGTAACAATGCTTGTTTCAGGAAGGTCCAGCATAGGCTTACTTTTGAAGGACTCAAACTTGGCCCTGAGCTCTGTTGATCCAGAGATGTGGGATTGGATCCACGGACACCCTTATCCTGGATGGATTTCTGGCTGCCTGGGTCTTAACATTTGTCTTGTATGAACTGGCAGCGTCCTCTAGAACGCACTCAGCAAGTGAAAGGTATCATTTGCGGCAATTTCTTTCAAGGACAGTTCTTTGCAACTGAGGATGATCTCAACTAGGGAATTTATGCAATAGCTGTGAGAAACCCTGGCCTCCCTTCTGTGTTTACCTCCTGTGGCTCTTCCAGGGATGTGCACAAATATTTATAATATTCATTATTCATACGAATTCGAACATCCGTACACAAATCGAATGTACATGAACATTCATATGAATACAAATGTTTTGGAACATTCATACGAAGCTCCGGAACATTCATGACACTGGATTACTTCTTTGTTGTCACTTAAATCTGAGCTCAAGACTTTTCTGTTTAGGGAAGCGTTTCCCGATTTTGTGTGACCTGGTTTTAATATGTTATCTACTATAGTATCTAAGTTTTATTGTTTATTGTTTCTTCTTTTATTAGCCTAATTTATTTTTACCATGTTTTATTCTAGATTGAATGCCATCGGCAGGTTTTTTTTCACCTGTACAGCACTGAGTACATGTACGGCGCTTTAGAAATAAACTATAATAATAATAATAATAATAATAATAATAATAATAATAATAATAATAATAATAATAATAATAATAATAATAATAATAATAATAATAATAATAATAATAATAATAATAATAATAATAATAATAATAATAATAATAATAATAATGAGGAGGAGGAGGAGGAGGAGGAGGAGGAGGAGGAGGGAAAGTGACTGAGTGAGTCTCATCTGCAATGGATCCAGAGCACATTCGACATGGATTGAGAGCAGATTAAAAGTGGATTCAGGTCGGGTTTGACAGTTTCAGAGCGAATATGTTACGGGTTACATATTGGATACGTATCGAATACATATCAGATATGTATGTGTGTCAGATATGTATCTGATAAATATTCGTTTGTATCGGATATTCATACAAATTTGTACAAATACAGACTTGGGAACAGCTGCAATGAAAATGCACAACTTGCTCATCTGTTTGCTCACCAGGTTTTCCGACAAGTTTCTGTAGCTGTTGGTCCAGATACTCCTGGCGTTTGGTGAGGGCATTCAGCCATTTGCGACGGAGCCTCTCCAGGTCTCTGTCCTGTGAAAAAATGATGATTTTCTTAAAAGAGTCAAGAGGCAGATCATGAAGAAAGAGGGGAAGTTGGAATTTTCAGTCTCCAACACCCAGCTCTCAAAAAAGCCACCAGCTGTCGTAACCCCTGCTGTTAACCAAATTCCTAACTCTTATTTCACACAAATAACAAATCTGTGTCCATTAAAATCTGCCAGATAGGTTCTTCCTGGCAGTTTCATAACCCTTGGAAGCTAAAGGGGTAGGTACCCACAGAAAGGCCTTTTCTGTGGTGGCCCCCAGGCAGTCAGCACCATTCCAGGAAGCTGGTGAAGATGCAAGTTTTAACTATGCCTTTGGCAAAAAAACACACCACAAAAACCCAAAATACTGTACTGTTTTCAGTTGCTTTCAATTTTCCCTTTTATGTTTTTAGCGGTTGCAACCTGCCCTGAGATTTCATGCATTACCATAGAGGGAAGTATCAGCTCTCAGGTTTAAGTGCAGGTGATTTCAGGAGTAGGCCATGTGACCGGTGACCACAAAAACACACGCAATCCCTGGGGGAGCGTCTTGCATCAGCATGCCAAAGAAAAGGTACCCCACCCCTACAGTTAGCAACCACCAACCCCATGCCTGCTGAAAAGCTACGAGCCGCCACCGACTGCGGGGCATGCATGCTGGGAGGCAGACAGACAAATGGACAGAAAAGATAAAGAGACGGACAGACAGACAAAATAGTCTGATAAACAGACAGACAAAATATGACAGACAGACAGACCAAACAGATTGACAGATACAGGCAAAAGGTGATAAACAGATAGACAGACCAGATAATTGATAGAGGGGTGGACAGAAAGACAGACAAAAGATGATAGACAGATAGACCAAATTGATTGATTGATTGATTGATAGACAAAGATGATAGACCAAATTGATTGATAGACAAACAGACAAAAGACGATAGACAGACCAAATACATTGACAGACAGACAGACAAAAGCTGATAGTCAGACCAAACAGATTCAGACAGACAAAGAAAAGATGACAGACCAAATAGATTGATTGATTAACAGACAAAGATGATAGACAGATAGAACAAATAGATTGATAGACAAAGATGATAGATATACCAAACAGACTGACAGACAAAGATGACAGACAGATAGACCAAATAGACTGACAGACAGACAAAGGTGATAGACCAAATAGACTGATTAACAGACAGACAGACAAAAGATAATAGATAGACCAAATAGACAGACAGACAGACAGACAGACAGACAGGAGAAAGATGATAGATAAATCGATTGATAGACAGACAATGCAACCTTATACATCTGGCAAAGCTGTTCAAATTGCACAGTTTGAAATTCTGCAGCTATGAGGGCAAAAGACCTGGCCATACCTTTCTTCTTAAACTAAAACCAAGGATGCTTGCCTGATGCGTGTGGCCACATCTGACCTCGCATGACATCAATTTTCCAACACAGGAGCTTAAGAACAAGTTATTTAAAATGACTCAGGAGAAGACACTAGCAGTATTATTTACCTGGTAACTGTCCATGTCATCGTCTTCCTCCTAAAGAAAAAAACCACACAAGGGCACATTTTAAGATGCATGCTGGAATGAAGGGTAAGCTGAGCACAAGACCAAGGCTCTCAGCCGATGGCTAGAACAGCGGGCAAGAAACCAGTAGGAGCTCAGCAGTGCTCTCCATGTATGAGGATGGAGCTGGGAGAAAAAAGGGGCCTTTTGCGAGGGGCGAGATCTGCCTTCCCACACCAACCAGCTGGGCCCGGACAACCACCAACCATCTATGGGTCCTTCTGCCGTGATCCACTCTGGTGGGTCTTGACCAGCAAGTCCCTCTGGTCCAGTTCATGACAAAGCTGACTCCGGAACACGACCATCTGTATGGGCATGCTCTTCCAGACCAGCCCCCAAACCAGCCCTGCAGCTTCCAAGAGCTCTGACAACTAACAACAGACGTTCCTTGTCTTGGAGGACCTGGGGGACTCATTTCTGCAGCATAAGACACACCACTGAAATGGGTTTCCCTGTAACCAGAGCACAGAAGCATGCGCCATGTTCTGGACTAGGCCCCACTAGTAAGCCCACAGATCTCGATATCAAGGTCTAACAGGAATCTAGATCAGAGGCCTCCTGATCTGGATTCGTCTGTTTTTTGTGGACGGAGCTACCAGGAGTTGGTGGGGCTGCTCTGAGCCACAGTCATGTGTGGACAGATGAGGCCCAGAAGAGGAGCATGAGAGATCCAGGTTACAGGCAAGGTCCTATTTTCTTCCAGATCCATCAATTTGAATATCTGAGTTCCTGGGGAATGTAGTCAGCTTAATGTGTCTATGCACCACTTGCTGGCCCATGGGCCACAACTCTGATCCGCCACTGCTGAGCTTGAATTCTTATGAATCCGTCACCATGCGGAGTAGCACAGCCCCACATATACAAGCATTTATGCTTGAGCAACATTTGTAGTGCAGTGTTTTAAGACTGTTGCTGGATTCCGTTTGCAAACGGATTGGGTCGCCATGGAAAGAAAAGCCAAAAGCGTTGTGCAGAGTCTCGCCAACCATGCCCTACCCAGATGTTACTACCTCTAAAAAACCAGTCAGCACTGGTGGGCAGAGTTCTGACCGCAGAGCACTTGGTGGCTTAAGCCTGGAACTCCTTGGCCTCCAAGCACAAATGCCGTCTACAAAGAGCGCAAAGCATTTAAGGCCAGAACTCGCAGCGTAGCCTTTCCCGGTCCGATGACCTCCTGCTAAAGCTGTCTCCAACTTCGACCAGACCCAGTTAGTTAGGCAAGGGTCAGGGATGACCAGAGGACTGACCCTGTGGTGATACCCACAACCCTTTCATATAACAGCAGCAAAACCTAGAGTGTGGAGAAATACAGAAATGAGAGGCCTATTCGCACTACGGCCTCTAATGCGTGATTAGTGAACCTTTGGTGAAGAGCATACACACGCAGGGTTAAGTGTGCCCGCCCTCACCGGAAGTTAACTAACTGTTGATTAGATGTGGAACACAAAATTGTGCTCCACACGTTAACCAACGTTAACTAGAGACTTACCTTAAGTGCCTGGGCAGAAACCATTCACTCTTCTTCCAGCGCCCCGGGGTCGTCTGAGGTGCTGCGCAAGGATGCTGGCCCCTCAGACGACCATAGACGTGACTGCGTGTGTGCAGAGTGTCCGAACTGTCAAGGCAACGCCGCGGACACACGTGCAGTCGTGGAGGGTGCTGCTGCCAAAATGGCGGCACCCAGAGGAGGACCGTGGCCCAGATTGAATAAGGTAAGCATTCAATCACAGGGGGCGGGAACGGCCAAAGTTGACAAGCGGTCCAAGAGCGAGCGCTAGTCAGCGCTGGTTAATCGCGCTCGTTTCCTGTCCGGTGGACGGGAAGGGAAGTACAAAGCGCCCCCCAAAACAGCGTTACATCAGGCCAACGCCGATTCTAATCAGAGTCCCTACATTGGGGACTTTCTCCAGCACTTGTTACCTAACCCCTTTGTGTGACTCCATCTACCCCAAAGTCGTCTTTGTACAAAGGAAGAGTCCTATCAGCAACTTCCTGGAAATGCTTTTTTAAACTACCGTTTTCTGCTTTGGAGAGCGACGATTACTTTACCTGATGATTCTCGTGACTTTTAGGCGACTTGATGTTCCTTAACTGAACGCATCCCACTGCGACAGACAAGATGGATTCCTCCATAAGAGGCAGCGTCCCTGATTCCTGCACGGACTTCACTTCCACTTGAATCCGTCGCGACTGTCCCTGCGCATGGAGGGAATGCAGAGTACATTGAAGGGAGAGGGAGAGAGAACTGGTGCACGAGAGACCCCTGCTGGCAGCAGCGGTGCACTGCACAAACAGTACCCTTAGCAATGAACGTCCCACTAGCTAGCACATCAGACTCAAAGGTTCACTTCCTCTACAACACTTTGAACAAATAGCAGAAACTTGTGGTGGAGAAGTTTATGTGTTCAGAATAGCTGTGAAGATGCAGCTCTTTTCCCTGGCCTTTGGCTACATAAGGAAACAGCTTTTCCTCCCCATATTCAGACATTCAGCCACTGTTATGGGTTTAATATGTTAATTTTATGTGTTCAATGGTTTTAATGTGTAACCCACTCTGAGGCCTTTGGTTACAGAGCAGGACAATCAACCAATCAACCAATCAACCAATCAATCAATCAACATATAAAGTCCTTAATAGCTTGGGACCTGGGTATCCAAAGGAGTGCCTTCTCCCATATAGACCTACCTATCTGTCATCCATGCATTTGTCTAACCCTTCCTTAAACCCATCTAGGTTACCACCAATGACCCTCTGGGTGAAGAATCCTTCCCCTTGTCTGGTCTGCCTCTCCTACCCATCAGCTCCATAGACGAGGAAGAAGAAGAGTTGGCTTTTCTACCCTGCTTTTCTCACCCATTTAAGGGGACTCAAAGCAGCTGCCATACCTTCTGTTCTTCTCCCCACAACAACCCTGTGAGGCAGGAGGGACTGTGGGAGCTCAGAAGAGAGCTGTGACTAGCCCAAGGTCACCCAGCTGGCTTCATGGGGGAGGGCAGGATCGAACCCGGTATTCCCAGATAAGAGTCCATCTCCCTAACCACTAGACCGAACTGGCTCATAGATGCCCCCTGGTTCTAGTGTTGTGTGATAGAGAAAATAAATTTTCTCTATTCGCCTTTTCTATACCCTGCATGATTTTAAATACTTCAATCAGGTCCCCTCTCAAACGCCGTCTCTCCAGACCGAAGAGGCCTAGATGTTGCAGCCTGATTTCGTAAGGGATTTCGTTCCAGCCCCTTCATCATTCTGGCTGCCCTTTTCTGCCCCCTTTTCCAAATTCCACAATGTCCACACACCTTTGGCTGTTTTGTTTCAGGTTTACTGACTGTCTCACTTAGTTCTTATGATTTCTGAGCACAGATAGAGAGGAAGATCAAGGTAATCTGAAACAGCCTAGCAAGCTTAGCGACCAGTTTAATCAACCGGTTGCCATTTTAAGAGAGAATTCAGAAGCTAAACGAAATAGGACACGGGAAATATGTTCCCTGTCCTATTGTCCTTCTTACCTGCCTGAGCTGAAAGATGCCCCCAGAGTACACATCTTTGGCTGGGATCACCTCTACCGGGCAATATTCCCCATTCTCATTCAGCTCCAGAATCTGAACCCACAGCTCCACTTTGCGGGTAACCTCACTCCACCTGAAAATGGAGAACCGTGATGACAGACGTACATTTTTGCCTTTGAACAGGGCACTTTAATTCAGGGAAATTCAAAGGCATGTTATACAAGCTTCTCTAATCACTGAATAAGAAAGCAGTTAGTGTTGGCACATCAAGACACACGTGGTTACAGGCATGCTCACACTGAATTTAGTGCAATGGTTCTGATGGCTGAGTAACTGTATATGTATTTCTCCTGTTTAAGAGACACTGGGAAGATGGAAGACAGGAAGCAGTGTGGAAAACGCTTCAATGCAGCCTTGGTCCAATCATAAAACACTTTTCTCGTGTCTAAAGCTAAACTGCTTGCACTACTTTCCAACATAATGCAGTCTGAAAAGGCCACTAGTTATAAACAGAGTTATCAATATGACACTTTATGTAAGGAGTAGAACGCAACAGCAACTGGATGAGGACTCCCATAATGCTTAGCTGTGGGGCAGCAACTGGATGAGAATTCCCATAATGCTTTGCTGTGGGGGCTGAGAGCAAACAGAGGGCTGTGGAAAAGTTTCCATATTAACGGTCTAGTTGTAAGTAGAGTATAAAACAGAGTCTCACTGAGGTCACTTCCTAGAGATTCTTATAAAGGGTTTTTAGCAAATCTTTCTGCAACTCAACTGTGATCTCTCTTACCTGTCTCGAAGGCTTCTTGTTTTGGCTTGGATTATTCCCAAGTCCCACAGTGCAGAGTTTTTGCGAGGATCACACTGCTTGTGTCCGTAAACTTCAATGGCCAAAGCACCATCAGAGAGATACTCCATAAAATCCTCAGTAATATTGACAGAAAATTCCTAAGGTAGACAAAAGATGGAAGATCATCATTCATTCCAATTTCAACAGGCTAACTACTACTACTACTACTACTACTACTACTACTACTACTACTACTACTACTACTACTACTACTACTACTACTACTACTACTACTACTACTACTACTACTACCACCACCACCACCACCACCACCACCACCACCACCACCAACAACAACAACAACAACAACAACAACAACAACAACAACAACAACGGTACTACTAGTAGTAGCAGCAGTAGTAGTGGTGGTGGTGGTAGTAGTTTTAACTAGGGCTGCTATTTCCCATTCCCTTGGAGGAGGAGGAGGAGGAGAAGTCTCCAGGGGATTGGGAAATAGCAGCACTAGTTAAAACTACTACTACTAGTAGTAGTAGCAGCAGCAGAAAAAAAATTCGGACTCAATTCTCCAGTCTACAGGAGAAGATGGAGTAGCACCACTAGTTAAAAATAGGGTACTACTTCTAGTACTGTTGTAATGGAAGTCTTCAAGGTTCCTGACTTTGATTTTAAGATTCAAGTCCAGGCCAGAGTGAGTGAACCACTGGCATCTTGTGAAACAATAGCAGAGCTGTTTCTGTTCACCATGACGATTATATATCTCATTCTCACTTGTCACGGATCACTATAGTAAGTGCTCTTCAGGCTAATGGGAACTCAGCATGAGGCATTGTGGGCAAACCTGTACAAATGAGAGCCTGTCTCATCTGATTTCATTTTTGTTTTTCAGGTCTCACTGCAATACAACCAGCTCACTTTTGGCGATGCTCAGAAAAAGCAAAATAGCAACAAGAATTACATTGCAGTGATCGAAGACAACCATGCACCGCGGTTCCTTGCTGATTGGAGAATGGGAGGGATCCACTTCAGGGGCTACTGTCACCGGTTCCAGCTGATCCCAGAAAGAGTACTTGCAGAATACAAAATTGGAGAGGTGCTGCGGCAAGCCGGTAGCTTGAAGGATTTTTATCTACAAGGAAGCAAACACACACAACTCAGTGTTGTAAATTTACAACAGAAAAGCTAGTTTGTTATGACTAAAGAAGAAGAAAAGTTGGCTTTATAACCCACTTTTCTCACCCATTTAAGGTGACTCAAGGCGGCTGACAGACCTGTTCTTCTCCCCACAACACTCTGAGAGGTAGGTGGGGATGTGAGAGCTCAGACAGAGAGCTGTGACCAGCCCAAGGCCACCCAGATGGCTTCATGCAGGGAGATAAAGAAGAGTTGGTTTTTATACCCCACTTTTCTCACCCTTAAGGTGACTCAAAGTGGCTGACAAACCTTCTGTTCTTCTCCCCACAACAGGCACCCTGTGAAGTGGGTGGGGCTGGGAGAGCTCTGAAGAGAGCTGTGACTAGCTCAAGGTCACCCAGCTGGCTTGGTGGAGAAGCGAAGAACCAAACCTCTTGACTCCGAGATATGAGTCCGGCACTCTAACCACAAGCCCAAATTGGCTCACAAAAGTCTATCTTCTCAGGCAAGGGGCTCATCACAAGCGGTATATAAATTAGACGCTGCTTTAAAATATTTCTAAATAAAAATTGATTCATTATGAATAGAATGCCAACAAACCCATAAGGGCACAGTGTAGACTATGGGGCTCCTTTCTGCATTGTAGACCAGACCACTGGGACAGAGCATGATCCAGATCAAAGGACTGCCAGTAGACCTGAGTAAATAGGTCTACTGGTGGACCAGCAAGCCCCAATGGAGAACACAGAGGTGTGCAAAGTGTGAAAAGGCCCATTTTTTCATTACGAGAATGCAAGAGGGCTTCTTCAGTGGACGTACCATGCATACTAATTTATGTTCCTGCAGGTCGTTTTCAGGGAAACCCTCCGTACCGTCGTCACCTCCGGCAATGCGCTCACCGATATCCCCACTCACGCGCACCACTTCAACATGAAGACGGCCGGACACCTGATGGGAAAAATCAACACCATAAAGACAGGGGAGAGAAATTTAGGAAACAAGCAACAACGATGCGTACGGTTTCTCTGAATGCATATGCACGGACTCTTTCTTTAAAAAGATGAACAGTGATTTATTTCAGCTCAGCGTTAGGACATTTCTCGTTGGGAGCAACTTGGAACAGAAAGCCCAGCATATTTATATGTTTCATAGCTGGGCGGGGTTTGGCCTTCAACCAATGAACAATAACTATTTTTCAAAACCCAGTTTAAACTTGGAGCCAAAATGTATCACTCGACCCCAGCAGGGAGGGGGGAGTCAACTGTCACTTCCAAAACAACAGGCAGCTACTATATACATATATACAGAATCACCTAGGTGGCAGAGATCTTACATTCAAATATTATGGCAGGCAGCTAGCCCTGCCTGACAGGAGAACAGCTTTCCACATTCGTGTCTGAAGATACAGTGCAGTACAGATTAGGGATGCTCATGAATGAGTTTTTTTGGGGTTTTTTTGCATTCAGTTCATATTGAATCGAATGTAAAAAAATTCGTAGAAATATCCAATATGAATACAGATGTACCAATACGTATCCCACAAATATCCGCTCTGAAAGCATCAAATCTGCCCTGAATCCTATATACAAATGCATACAAACAGCATACCGATCCTATATATGAATGCATGCAAATAGCATACGGATCCCATATATGGATCCCATACGAAGCATCCTATGAATGTATCAAAACATTCAATTTGGGTATTTACAGAGCTGTGAACCGATGGCGCTGTGGGTCACTGGGAAAACTCACCTCCCCTTTCTGGTTGATGATGGGTACAGCATATTGGAGCTTCACGTCATAAAACAGAGACTCGAGGAAGACGTTGGCGACCCCGATGAGGCTGTGGTTCTCCTGCTCGTCGTAGAATGGATCGGCTCTCCTGAAGTAAGACCTCATAACCTTGAGTTAAACAGGAAGGGGACAAAGTGACAGGTGCCCATGGTGCCAAGATCCTCTCCTATCTGCTCCGACAGTAGTTAGTGATTTGCACTAGTATCGCCCTCTGTAGCAGAGATCTCAGGAAGGGTTGTGGAACATAAAGGTCACAAGCAGGGAAATACCCTAAAAATGAGGCTCTTCCTCCTGCGTTTCTCCAGGTATTTTGGAACTGCAACTCCTATTCTTCCTGGCTACCATCGGCGGGGCGGCAGCTGCAGCTCTGAAACACCTGAAGGACCACAGCTGGACCTTCCTGGCCAAACTTGGAACAACAACATAGAACCTTGCGACCTGCCCTTGAAAATATTTGTTTCCCTTGAATAAAGGCCTGTTATAACAACACTGGATAACAAAGACAAGAATAAGGGAATCTCCTATGTTCCGACACAGGAGGTTGTTAACCATGAAAGACACGCATTGTATATTGAAACTTTTTTATGATTGGTAATGAAAGAATGCCGTGCTGAACTCTATGGAAGCTTGAAACCCCAACAGGATTCTGAAATAAATTATCATCTCATAAGAAGAACACAGAACCTAAGAGGAGCCCTGCAGGATCAGGCCACAGCCCATCTAGTCCATAAGAACCTAAGAGGAGCCCTGCTGGATCAGGCCACAGCCCATCCAGTCCATAAGAACCTCAGAGGAGCCCTGCTGGATCAGGCCACAGCCCATCTAGTCCATAAGAACCTAAGAGGAGCCCTGCTGGACCAGGCCACAGCCCATCTAGTCCATAAAAACCTAAGAGGAGCCCTGCTGGATCAGGCCACAGCCCATCTAGTCCATAAGAACCTAAGAGGAGCCCTGCTGGATCAGGCCACAGCCCATCTAGTCCATAAGAACCTAAGAGGACCCCTGCTGGATCAGGCCACAGCCCATCTAGTCCAGCATTCCGTCACACACAGTGGCCCACCAATTGCCCATGGACATCTCAGGCAGAGACAAGGGCAAACCTTCACCTGCTCTCAGATCCCTGCAAATGGCCTTAGAAGCATCCTGCCTGTCCATTCTAGTAGCCACTGATAGATCTGTCATCCATAAATGTGTCTCTAACCCTTCCTTAAAGCCATCTAGGCTGGTTGCTGTTACCACTTCAACACATTATGAGATTTAAAAATGCAAGCAGATAACACAGGAAAACCAATAGGGTCTCAAACCTCTCTCTCCTTGAAATTCTGCTGCATCACAAAAGATATTGTCACCACTACCCTTAATCAGACTGAAAAAGTGTACAGAAAACAGTAGTACTTTCAGCTACTAAAGTGATAACATGGTTCAGAACATAAGGCAGGAAACAGCTTCTCTAGATGTTCTGCATCATGTGTTCTCCTACTGCCTCCTTCAGCTTAGTGTGGCCCAGTTTATGTCAACCCTGAGAGCAAGATATACTGTCATTTGCAGATGGCAACAGGAGACCAACATCTGGAGAGCCCTTAATTGAGGAAAGCTTTACTTTACTTTACTTTACTTTACTCTGAAATTTATACCCCGCCCACCCCACAAGTGGGCTCTGGGCGGCTTACAATATAAGCAATATAAATACCAAATAATACAATACAAAGCATAAATTGTACATCAAATACAAAACATCCATTCAGATTAGTCTTTAAAACCGTAATAACCCAAATCCCCCAACCCAAACCAATTCCCATCCACAGAGCAATATTATAAAAAAAAATATGACCGAGAAACAGAGATCTCATGGCCAGCCTAAAAAGCTGATCTATCAGTTAGGAAAAACGATTATGCTGACATCTTCCAATTCTACTTACCATGTTGTCCTCCTCACAGTCCTTCCACTCTTGGTAGAGGTCCCTCATATCTACCAGCCTGTTCTCCAGCTTCTCCAGGGACCAGATCTGTTTGCCTTTGCCTTTTCTCCGTACCTGGATGGCTGGCTCACTGAGGACTGCACCCCGCTAGAAAACACACAAAGAACGAGATGCCAAATTCATCCTAGAAAGATGCTGGGTTTTCATAGTGTAAACACATCTTAAGCATGAGCAGACAACCACTTTTTGATAACTACCTTGCTGACAGAACATACCATCTAGTCCATAAGAACCTAAGAGGAGCCCTGCTGGATCAGGCCACAGCCCATCCAGTCCATAAGAAACTAAGAGGAGCCCTGCTGGATCAGGCCACAGCCCAGCTAGTCCATAAGAACCTAAGAGGAGCCCTGCTGGATCAGGCCACAGCACATTTAGTCCATAAGAGCCTAAGAGGAGCCCTGCTGGATCAGGCCACAGCCCATCCAGTCCAGCCTCCTGTCCCACACAGCAGCCCACCAACTGCCCATGGGCATCTCAAGCAGAGACAAGGGCAAACCTTCTGTTCTCAAATTCCAGCAAATGGTCTTAGAAGCATCCTGCTTGTCCCCACAGCCTGAAAGATGTACTTAGACATCCATTCTAGTAGCCATTGATACATCTGTCATCCATAAATTTGTCTAACTCTTTCTTAAAGCCGTCTATGCTGGGTGCTGTCACCACCTCTTCCGGCAGCAAATTCCATAGACCGATGACCCTAGGTAGGTACATAGGTAGACTAGTACCCTGTCAAAGAGGACAAGTGCCTTTTCCAGTCTTCATAGATAGTTTCCATAAGGCAAAGAGTCAATGTATACCTAGCATCAGTCACTTTTGAGCAAATTAAATGAACTTTGTTTCCCTCTGTTCTTAACCAACCGAGCAAACAATTTTTTCTCTCTTGTTTTCCTTTCTCTTCAGTCTCTCTCAAGGCAGTTCACAGCATGAGGAAGTTAAAAGAGCTTTGGATAACAGATGCAGAATCACAGAGACGTTTACTGGGAGAAAGAAATTTCATTTGCTCTCGTAACCTTGAAAACTCTCTTTACAAACTATAAAGCCTTCTGCTCCACATAGCAGAAAATTCTGTTTCAAAACTGTTTCAGATGAAAGGACAAACATTAACAACTATAGTCCTAAATGAGACTAAACCCATGGTTCACAACAGAAGAGGATCTATGCTGAATTGGGCCACAGCCCATCTAGTCTCACATTGGGGTGGGGGTTTCCACTTACCTCTTTTAATCCGGATCTTAGATGATCCTGATCTAAGAAATGGGTCCTTCAACTAATCTGGATTTAGAAGATCTGGATCTAAAGAAGTACTCAATGCCTCTCCATGGGCAGTGTAGCACCCAATGGGAACGCCGGAGCAGCCATGTGGAGCAGCCATCTGTACCCAAGTGGGAGACATCTGTCACACCACATTTGGGGGGGGGGGGGGTTTGACATGCTTAATCTGGATTTGATGCCTGAAGACCAGACTGTAGACCCCTTTAATGGGGTCCACAGGAAATCTGGATTATAAGTCCCGAAGGACCCATTTAATCCGGATTTCCCTAGTACAGGTGAGAACAAATTGGGTTTTAATGGGGTCTGCAGTGGAAACAGGGTCTTCCTGCTCTGAGCCTAATGGGTTCTTAATGGGCACCTAATAGGTACTTAGTGCTAGTGGGAAAAAAACCATAGAAGACAAAAGCAAAACCTACACTATATATATATATATATAAATCATGTATTCTTAGTTTACACAGTCCGATAAGGCCTGGCTAAGGAAGAAAAATGCTTTTGAGCTTTCCTAGATGACATAGGAGAAGTGAGGGGCAATGTGCAAATCAAGGTGATTGTCGTGTCTCGGGCCAGCAACAATCAAGGAGAAACACACACTGCTCAGGGTGAACAGTAGCAAGCAGTCAAGCTCCAAAGTCCGTTGGGGGTTAAAGAGTTAAGCAAAGTCAGGTAAAGGCGGGGTCGAAGTTATCAGAGAGTCAACGTTATCAGTAATAATTCAAGAAGCAAGGATCACGAGGTTCAGGAGCTGCAGATTTACGAGCATTCTGTTTGCCACAGCTCCTTTTCGGTCTGAGCAGCTCTTAAGTAGTGCTGTGAGAGGCTCGCCCTTTTTGGTGTAGCTGCTGCTTGATCTGCAGACGCTTGGAGCGCCTCAGATGTCCTCACTGTTGCTGGAGAAAGTTCTGCTTGACTCCTGAGGCAATCCTTCATCACCCTGGCTGGCAGGGAAGCTTGGCTCGGCTTGGCTAGCATGTCCGATACACTCCTCATCCTCAGAGGAGGAAGGGCTGATGGCACGAGGCACGACAGTGATACCTAGGCTAGAATAAGCTCTAGTGTTACACCTTAACACAGTCAGTGAAAGCCTCACTGACTGTTTTTGAAGCAGAAGAAAATCAGGATCCACATGCTACAAATTCCATCTGGTTGACAAGGTCAGTTTTTGACTAATTCTTCGGACTTCCTGAACACGTTTCAGTGCCTCACCTTTCTGTTTGCATTGAGACTTGAGGCGGGGATTTGCAGAGTGACTTTGTACTCCGTCCTTTTGTCCATCTCTTCTGCGATGTAGCCGGCTTCTGCCACATACAAGTTGGCCTTCATAATCTGCTCCCGCAACTTCCTCAGGCTGTGGTTCAGCATTTCTTCTCTTTTGGAGCACAGAAAAAGAGGGGGGAGAGGGATTTCATGTTAAATAACGTGGAGTTCAACATTCCAGTCACTCCAAAAGGATGTTTCACTCTTGTGCCAATGTATGGAATGTAAGACCCTATGAAGACCCCTAGTGGATCAGGCCAGAGCACATCTAGTCCAGCATCCTGTCTCACCTGGTGCCCCAGCAAATTACTTTAGGGTTTCAAGCAGAAGAACAAGCCTTCACCTGGCCTCAATTACATGCAAATAGCCTTTAGAGGCATCCTGCTTGTCCCTCCAACCCAGAGTTGGTTCCTAGGCATCAGTTCTAGTAGCCATTGATACACCCATCCTCTATGAATTTATCTAACCCCCTTTTTAAAGCCCTTCTGGCTAGTTTGTCAATCTGTAATACACTGCATGGTTTTTATATGTTACAACAGCAGTTCTCAACCTGTGGGTTGTGACTCCTTTGGGGGTCGAACTCCCCTTTCAGAGGGGTCGCGATGAGTCTCCCACCTTCCTGCCTCATCCTCATCTGAGATGCCCTGCCCCTGTCATTGGGGGTCTCCACAACATGAGGAACTGCATTAAGGGGTCACTGCATTAGGAAGGTTGAGAACTGCTGTGTTACAAGCATCTACCAGGACACATAGTAACATCACACACAGGTCCTAAGGGTAGGTACCTAGAAGGAGCAGGAGAGGTTCTTCCATTTTTTGATGCTGCATGGTTCCCAGTTCTGAAACGGTTACAGGGAAAACCATAGCTTTGCTATAAGAATGTAATTAGGAAGTGCCTTTTCCCTCAAGATCACAACGCAAGTTTGTTATATATTAAAATATAAGAGGAGCCCTGCTGGATCAGGCCACAGCCCATCTAGTAGAGCATCCCATCTCACAGATTGGCACACCAATTGCTTCTGGGCATCTCAAGCAGAAGATGAAGGCAATACCTCCAGCTGCTATTGACTCACTGCAAATGGCCTTGGGAGGCCTCCTGCCTGTCTCTTCAACCTGGAGGCGGTACCTGGGCATCTGTTCTAGAAGCCATTGATACACCTGTCCTGTCCTTTCGGCTCACCTCTCCTCCGCCCACTGCCGTAACCGCTGCTGAGCATTGGGAGAGTGGAAGGAGAACCTGTCCATGGTTCTCAAGTGCTGCTTCTCTGGAGAGAGGCGCCGTCTGAGCTGGTCCAGTTCATGCTCATACATCAGCCGCTGCCGCTCCAAAGCCGAGCGCTTCTCCTCCTCATGCTGCTGCTCCAAGCTCTGTAGAATTGAGTGCATGGCATCTAGGCGGAGATGAGAAAGGACACATTGGGAGAAGGCCAAAGTGCAGAAACACAGACTTTACAACAAGGTTAAGATATGCAGTATGAAGCAAGAGAGAAAATAGGGCAAGAGACTGTTTATACCCGCTGCTTATAGCACTGGAGACCTCTTGCTCTCAACTGCATCTACGGGGAACAGATATGTCTTTAAAAGGTACTAAAAAGATATTATTGTAGGCACTGCTTAAGTGTGAAAGACCCACTGTATCTGCTGATACACGCTGAGAAGTGCACTCCAATTCCCATAATTCCAGTGAAATCCCGCAGGATTTCACAGGAATCATGGGAAATCTTGCTCAAGATGCACTCCATTTCCCATAATTCCTGTGAAATCCTGTGGGGCCATTTTCTGCCTATCCCAGGCCTCAAAAGAGCTTAGGGTAAACCTAATGGCACCCAATTGGGGGGGGGGGGCTGATCCACTCAGTGTGGGAAACTGAAACTGTGGTTACCAGATCAGTGGATACAGGGGTCCGACTGTATTTAGTATGGTGTTGTATCTAACAAAAGGGTCTTACTAGATGATCTCTGTTAGACGAGGGTCAGGTACTCCATGTAGGAGATGAAACCACAGGTGCAAAAACTCTGGAAGGCTACAGGTTGCCTATACCTCCCCACACGAAAACGTGGCTAGCCGTTGTAACTTCCAGTTCCAGTAGCAATCATCCACCACCTTTATTCAATTTTGTGGTTAATAGATTCACAGGCTTTGTCGGAGTTCTTGTTTTTTACATTCTGTTTTGGTTCAATGAAGAACTTCTTTAGGCAAGGTAAACCAGTAGTTGCAGCACCAAGGAGAGCTCCCTGTGAGCCCTGTTGCACCAGCAGGAGCCAGAAGAGAGCTCATGCCTTGAAATTCATACATACGTAAAAATGTAATTAAAGCAAAAAAATAAAAATTCAGTAAAAACAGCTCCAATTTAAAACAACCACACTCAGGAGTAGGGAAAGGCCTTCCAGAAGAGATAGGTTTTCAAATTCCTCTGAAAGGCCAAAAGGAACATTACTATCTTTCCTCTAACACACACTAGAACCAGGGGGCATCTATGAAGCTGATGTGTAGGAGAGTCGGATCCAACAAGGGGAAGTATTTCTTAACCCAGAGGGTCATCGGTTCATGGAATCTGTTGCCGGAAGAGGTGGTGACAGCACCTAGCCAGATGGTTTTAAGGAAGGATTAGACATTTTCAGGAACGTGGTGCAGACCTTTCAGGAAACAAAACACAAAATATGCTTCACTAGCTATGACACATGTCAGCTTCTAGAGATTTCTCCATCAGGTTTGCTCACTGTTGCGTCTTTTCCCCAAAAGCCTTGCAGCCAGAGAAAAAGTACTGTATATCTTGTAGGAAGAGCTCTCCATTTATGCTGGATGACCCTATGCCCAAGTGTGTGAGAGAAGAAGAAGAGATGGTTTTTGTATCCCAATTTTCTCACCCTTAAGGGGACTCAAAGAGGTTGACAAACCTGTTCTTCTCCCCAAAACAGACATTCTGTGAGTTAGGTGGAGCTGTGAGAGCTCAGAAAGAGAGCTGTGACCAGCCCAAGGCCACCCAGCTGGCTTTACGTAGGGAGAAGAAGGTTTTTATACCCGCTTTTTTCACCCTTAAAGGGACTTCAAGCGGCTGACAAACCTTCTGTTCTTCTCTCCGCAACAGACACTCTGTGAGGTGGGTGGGGTTGTGAGAGCTCAGAAAGCCAGCTGGGACTAGCCCGAGGTCACCTAGCTAGCTTCATGGAGGAGTGTGGAATCGAATCGGGAGTCTACCAGTTAAGAGTCCAACACTTGAACCCCAAGACTAAATTGGACCCCTCCACCCTAGATGCTGAACAACTGGAGGGGAAGTTGTCCTTGTAGCAAGATGTGAGTGGTCCTTGGCGGCAGGTGGAGTTTTCCTTAAGAAAGAGACTCTAACGGCTGCTCCAAGGTACAAAAATTAGTCTGATACCTGAGAAGATGCTTTTGAGAGCAAGTCTAAATTGCAGAATGCTGTACAGTCATCCCTTCTTGAACACTGACTACAACAAATCCAACCAAAAAGCCACTCCTGGTCCTCACCATTCCCGCCAAGAGCTTTCATGGTCACCTCCATCTGGGCATATTCATAGCTGAAGTTGATCTCACTGGATACTTCACTGGAGTTGTCTCCATCCTGGTCCAGCTGCTCAGAGCTGCCACTGCCTTTCATTGAATTGTCTTTGTCTTCCTCCTCGGTTTCCACTTTCTTCTTCTTTTTGGGCAAATTCAATCTTCACATAAGAAGAAAAAAATTAGATGTATAAGGTTATGTTGTTCTTGGATCAGTGGATGATTTAGAACTGAGTGAAGAGAGAAGACTACCATGAGGAGGTTTGGGCAGGAACCCAGAATACTACTTCTATATTAGGGACCAGCCAATCAGGAGAGCATCAGAACCCCCTAGAACACATCTTTATTGTGGACCAGCCTACCAGGAGACCACCAGCCCCCTTGGAACATCTGCAATGTGTACCAGACTACCAGCTAGGTTAGAAACTCCCATGGAACACATCTGTATTGTGGGCTAGACCACCAGGACGCCAGAAGCCCCTCATGGAACACATCTGTATTGTGGGCCAGACCACCAGGGGACCAAAAGCTCCCCATGGAACTCATCTATATCGTGGGCCAGACCACCAGAATGCCAGAAGCCCCTCATGGAACACATCTGTATTGTGGGCCAGACCACCAGGGGGCCAGAAGCACCCCATGGAACATATCTCTTTGGGAGCTAGAAGTTCACAATGGAACTTATCTGTATCGTGGGCCAGACCACCAGGGGGGCAGAAGCTCCTCATTAAACACATCTGTATTGTGGGCAAGACTACCAGGGTACCAAAGGCCCCATGGGAGACATCTGTATTATGGGCCAGCCTACCAGGATGCCAGACACTCCCAATGGAACACCATAGCCACGTGGGGTCTAGGTGCTAGAGTGGGCCCTGGTGAGAAAATGGCACAGGGGCTCACTCCAAGGAAAGACAACTGGGCCAGTCTACCTGGGGAGTGGAGCCCGGTGCCATTTTGCCACGTGCCCAGCTGCACAGGCTGGCCACGTTTGTCTCCAACCTCTGAAGTCGGGCACCCCAGTGAAAGCAGCCTTTGGCACAGGCCGCTAACCGCTGCTCTGGTCTTGGCCCAGGTCACTTGATTCCTGTCATGACCAGCCTCGCATGGCACCCATCAATATGCCCCCTGCAGACACCGCCATGGTGGCCACTTGGTCTACTATTAAGGTTGGTGGAGTGGAAGAGAAACAGCAGGGAAAATGCAAACCACTGGGCAGATTCCCTGCAAACACTTCCGAGGCTCCAACACCTAGTATGGCTGCTCATCTGTGCTACCACTGTGCTTCCAGAAAGTTTGTGCAAGGAATCTAGATAGTGTAAAACAGGCTCCAAATGGCTGCAAATGGAGAGACCGGGTGCTGGTTTCATGTAACAAAAAATATTAAAATGAGGGATATCCTATACAAAATAAACAGGAAACTGCACGCTCTCATTTCCCTTCACCTGCCAAAGCTCGTTTAATCCAGAGTACAAAAAAGGAAGCAGATGCCATCTGCAAAAGCTATTAGAATTGCATGCATTAATTTCTCATGTTAGAGGCTGAAGTAATCTACAGATGCAAGTTATTAAAAATACTTTTGAACTAATGCAACACTCTGCCAGATATGGAAGTAAATGGGAACGTGTTCTCCTTTGATAATATGTGGGATATATTACCAGGCTTTGCCCACAAGCCCCAGTCGGCACTGCCCCTGCAGCCTTCAACTCCCATCAGTCCCAGGGAGCACAGATATTCCTGAACTACAACTCCCAGGATTCTACCCTCAGCCCTGGAGCTGGGGCTGAATGCTGGAAGTTGTAGTTCACAAACATCCAGAGGGCCACAAATTGAGAGCCCTAATCTAAAAGATAGCAGTTGGTAAAACCACCGTATGGTTTTTTCCCCAACATAACCATGAACCAGCTTCCGCTAACTGAAAACAATCCGCAGTGGTATCTGGAACAAGCAACAAAATGATTAAAGTTCCTTCCTCTTTGGACTCATTTAAATAAATTTATTCAGCCTAGTCGTAAAATGTTAAGATTTTTAGTGAACTACAAAGAAGGAAAGGAAAGGAAAAAGAGAGGGACAGAGGGAAGGAGGAAGGAAGGAAGGAAGGAAGGGAAGAAAGAAGGAAGGAAGGAAAGGAGGGAGAGAGGGAGGGAAGAAAGAAGGAAGGAAGGGTGGAAAGAAGGGAGGAAAGGAAGGAAGGAGGGGGGAGAGGGGGAGGGAGAGAGGAAGAAAGGAAGGAAGGAAAGAAGGAAAGAAGGGAGGGAAGGAGGGAAGGAGGGAAGGAGGGAGGGAGGGAGGAAGGAAGGCAAGGAGGGAGGGAGGGAAGAAGGAAGGACAGAAAGAAAGGAGGGAAGGAGGGAGGGAGGGAAGGAGGGAGGAAGGAAGGAAGGAAAGGAGGGAGAGAGGGAGGGAGGGAAGAAAGAAGGAAGGAAGGGTGGAAAGAAGGGAGGAAAGGAAGAAAGGAGGGGGAGAGGGGAAGGGAGGGAGGGAAGAAGGAAGGACAGAAAGAAGGGAGGGAAGGAGGGAGGGAGGGAAGGAGGGAGGAAGGAAGGAAGGAAGGAAAGAAAGAAAGAAAGAAGGGAGGGAAGGAGGGAGGGAGGGAGGGAAGGAGGGAGAGAGGAAGGAAGGAAGGAAAGAAGGGAGGGACAGAGGGAGGGAGGGAAGAAGGGAGAAAGGGAGGGAGGGAAGGAGGGAGGGAGGAAAGAAGAGAGGGAAGGAGGGAGGGTGGAAAGGAGGGAGGGAAGGAGGGAGGGAGGAAGAAAGGAAGGGAGGGAGGGAGGGAGGGACAGAGGGAGGGAGGGAGGGAAGGAGGAAGAAAGGAGGGAGGGAGGGAGGAAAGAAGGAGAGAAGGGAAGGAAGAAGGGAGGGAGGGAGGGAGAAGGAAAGGAAAGCAGGAAGGAACGGAGGAAATCAAGGAGAGAGGGAAGATCACATCAGACAAAGGATTTCTTCAACATCATCAAGACCACAAAAGCAATCAAAGCAGCGAAATGTGAGTGAGGAGGCATCGACAGGCACACAAAAACAAAACCCCAACCCAAACATTCCTAGAGCAATACAGAAACGCCGGCGGCCTACCTGAAAAAGTGGTTGTTTCCCCACAGAATTCTATCTCCGTGCTGCAACTGCGTGGGGCTGGTCACGGCTACCCCGTTGACAAACGTCCTGCGGCGGAGGAAGAGAAAGAGGCACCGTGACTTTCCCTTTGGAGTCTGAATCTCTCCCAACCCCTCGGGCTCTTACAAGATGACCGTGGGCAGGACAAAGGGACCAGTGAAAAGTGGGACGGAGGCCGCTGAGCTGAGAAAACCTAGGGTTGCTGAGCATCCTGATCCTATCACAGCTCCTAGGATCGGAAAATCCCAGTCTTCTTTGGTTTTTCTAGGGTAGGCAGACACATATTCTCTCTTGGCCTCAAAGCCCTTATCCTGACACTGGTGATCCTTTTTCCCAGCCCATCTTTCCCTGTCGTGCTCCGGCCCCTCTGCCCCTAACCGGCCACATCTCAGCATAAAACAAAACCAAGACCTCTTAATATGGTCCAGCACCCAGCCTGGGCTCCCACTGCAGACCCTGCTCTCTGCAACCAAAGTGTGCAGCAAAGTCCTACACGTTTTTATTGTTCCAGACCTCTGGCCACTGCTAGGAGGGGCAGGTCTGGTGTTAGAGGGAGCTTCTCTCTTCCTCAGTCTCTTCCCTTCACTGAACACATAGCAGTAGAGGAAGCCAAGAACCCCAAGGAACTGGCACCATGTTCCCTTGGAGTTACATGCATAAATTGCCCCCCCCCCCTTGGAAGAGAAAGAGCTGATGGAGAGGAAAGGGGAGAATCAGAAGCCTCCTGTTTGGAGAGATGGCATTTAAGAGGGGACCTGATTGAAGTATATAAAATCATGCATGGTATAGAAAAGGTGGATAGAGAAAATTTCTTTTCCCTATTGCACAACACTAGAACCAAGGACATCTATGAAGCTGATGGGTGGGAAAGTCAGATCAGACAAGGGGAAGGATTTCTTCACCCAGAGGGTCATCGGTTTATGGAATGTCCTGCCGGAAGAGATGGTGACAGCTACCAGTCTAGATGGCTTTAAGGTAGGGTTAGACAAATTTATGGATGACAGATGCATCAAGGGCTACTAGAACGAATGCCTAGGTGCATCTTTCAGGCTGGCGGAGGGGGGGGGGGACCGGGGTGCTTCTAAGGCCATTTGCTGGGATTCGAGAGCAGGCAAAGGTTTGTCCTTGCCTCTGCTTGAGATGCCCATGGGCATTTGGTGGGCCACTGTGTGGGGCGGGATGCTGGACTAGATGGCCTGTGGCCTGATCCAGCAGGGCTTCTCTTATGTTCTTATGGAGGGGGAGATGCTTCCTTTGATTCAATGAAAATTCCTTCAGGAAGTTTTACACAACACCGTTTCACCTGGAAGGAAAAGCGAGGCAGGTTGCCTTCAGTAGGAAGACCAGAATGTCCCATTACCTGGTGTTTTTGTGAGGCGTTAGCATAACTTGGCCATCCACGGTGATGTCGATGATACAGTGCTCAGGTAGAATCCCCATACCACACAGCTGGATGTCTTGGGAGTTGTCAGACCCTATTAAAGTGTGCTCCTGTAGAAGATTCAAGAGATGTTCTGTAGAAGGAAGCAGGTGAAGCGAACGGGGCAGCATACGTTGGTTTTGCTAACTGCTATCATTTTTGTTAGGGCTCTCAATTTGTGTCCCTCTGCATGTTTGCGAACTACAACTTCCAGCATTTCTGCATTTGGTCCCATAGTCTGCACACAGCACACTTCCAAACGGAGCATCTGGAATTGAAGGGGTCATTTCCAGCTCAGAAAACGTCCCTTCCATAAAGGAACATGTCCACACACCGCCATCTTGGGTCCGGGTGCCGGCACGACTGTGTGTGTACTGTCACCATCACCAGAATAATGGTGACACGCCACGCACGTGCACCCGCATTTTCGGTCATCTGAGGTTGAGGTGATGACCGAAAATGCATTTGCGCATGCGCAGTGTGTCACCATCGTTCTGGTGATGGTGATGGTACACACACAGTCATGCTGGGATCCAGACACGAGATAGCGCTGCCTGGACACCCATCCATACCTCAAGTCGAAGAAGAACAGTTGACTTTTTCTTTTTTCTTCTTCTTACCATTTAAACTGTAACTTTATTTAAGCTTTAGGAGTAACACATGTCAATACAGCATAAACTTTTACAAAACACATAAGCAAAGAACAAATATTTCCATGGTACACTGTCAAAGGGATAAACTGATGAGTGGACTTCGTTTACCAACAGTTTTAACTAACAAAACAACGGACTACTAGAAGAGTTGGCTTTTCTACCCCGCTCTTCTCACCCATTTAAGGGGACTCAAGGCAGCTGACAAACCTTCTGTTCTTCTCCCCACAAGAGACGCCCTGTGAGGTAGGTGGGGCTGTGAGAGCTCAGAAGAGAGCTGTGACTAGCCCAAGGTCACCCAGCCGGCTTCATGGAGGAGGGCGGAATCGAACCCGGTATTCCCAGCTAAGAGTCCAGCTCCTTAACCACTATACCAAACTGGTAGGTCTGCGGACACATAGGGGACGGGGTGGCGTGCCTCAGAATTTGCAAATGTGAAACGCACTTTTCCTGTCCGCCAGACAGGATGGAAAGTGCAGAAAGGCTCCCAGTCATCTTCGTTCCTTCCCAAGAATGTAACGCATGTGCGGAGCAGCTGTGTGAACAGCAAAAAGGCCACCATCTTCCGCATTTCCAAGTGAAAATGGGGGGACACTCACTGCCAATTGGTGCAGACAACATAAGCCTAAAGAGACATGGCTCCGATTCAGCACAGACTGGGAAGTAAGGGTGGACAAAGTTCGGTTCACAATGGAAAGCATGATCAAACAGCTCACTTTCTAGGGTGTCCGGAAATTCGACCAACCTGAACCAGTCCTCCGTCTGCAAAAGCAAACTATTCAACTGATATTTGCTGAGTTTTTGTTTTTGAAAAACGCTTTTTTAAAAAAAACTGGGGGAAAAGGTATTTTCAACAATAAAAATTCCAGCTACTTCTGTAAGAAGAAACTCAAACCGGGCAATGAGATGGCAAACAGGATGCGATACCAAGGTGTGCGCAGAGATGGCATTTCGGTTTCCGCCATACATTGGGTCAGCACAGGTAAATCTAGAAAGCCTGGCAACCGTTTTCAAGGGAACGCAGACAAAGGACGCTCCTTTGCTCTTACCGTAATGAGATCCCAAAGTACATGCATTCTTTCTGCCTCTCCTCACCTCTCCCTGTATTTATGACCTCTAAGATCTAAGCGCATACCGGAAAACCAAGGGAAAATCTTATCTTTCTGAAATGCATCACGGTTACTCCTTGAATTTGACTTGTAGGAGGCATTCTTGCATCGCCTTTGCAGCAAGCCCAAAAAGAATGGGTGGGGGTGCAGGCTGACACAGCCATTTGAATTTGAAAACAGACACCTACACGGATGAGAAATTCTTTGGATGCCCTCAAAATGCCTCTGGTCAGCTTTCTGGGGCTCTGTTGCAAGCAAGTATTAATGAGAAAAAGCCTTCCAGCCTCCAACCAAAATTCCTCCGGGCATAGATGTGGATTAGGGACAGATCTGCCTTTGCCAAAATGACTGCCTACTGATGATTCCCATAATGATTGCCATGAGCGTCAGCCGGCATGGGTGTAGTTGCTGGGGCTAGATGGGGGTAAAAAGCATCAGGAACTAGCCACGCTGGCCAAAGGCTGAATGAGGAAATCTCCCAAACTATTCTCACAGTTATACTTAAGCACAAAGGCACTTAAATACATTCTAGAACAGCGGTTCTCAACCTTCCTAATACCACGACCCCTTAATGGAGTTCCTCATGTTGTGGAGACCCCCAACCATGGGGGCAGAGCAGCTGGGAGGTGGGAGGGAAGGGCGGTGGGAGACTCGTCGTGACCCCTCTGAAAGCGTAGTTCGACCCCCAAAGGGGTCCCGACCCCCAGGTTGAGAACCACTGTTCTAGAAGAAGAAGAGTTGGCTTTTCTATCCCGCTTTTCTCACCCATTTAAGGAGACTCAAAGGGGCTGACAAACCTTCTGTTCTTCTCCCTACAACAGAATACCCTGTGAGGTAGATCAGGCTGTGAGAGCAAAGAAAGGGAGCTGTGACTCACCCAAGGTCACCCAGCTGGCTTCATGGAGGAGTAAGGAATCGAACCCAGTATTCCCAGATAAGAGTCCGGCTACCTAGCCACTAGACCGAACGGGTTCTAGAGAATATCAGGGCCTTTCGATGGCACTCCTCTCCCGTGTTTCTTTTGTTCCCACATTAGTGTGAACTAGAAAGGGGCCACACCGGCTAGCTACTGCTGGTATAACTCCATCTGCACAAACATAGTGTATTCTGAATCAGGAAGTCCAAAATAGCCTTCTGGTCTGCTTTTGCAAACATGCGTTGTTTTGATGCAAAGATGCATGCTCTGGGTGCTCAAAAGCCTTCGGGGCCAGTGCAGGGGCTGATCCAGAACAGATCCGGACCAGTACCTGAGAAATCCAGATCCAAGGATGCAGAACTGCACCCTAAGGCTAGAAAAGCCCCCAGACTAAAGAGGGAGAGTTTTGCAAAACCACCTGGGGCAGATGAAACACAGGCTCCCTACAAACCGTGCTTGCAGTTACGGGAAGAGGCACAGAATTGCTTGCTCCACCTCTTTCGAGTGATATCTGGAGGTTTCCAAGACTGTATCCACACTGCCTGCGAAAGGTTCCGGATTGAACCCCAGGTATGTCAAGAAGGGCTTTTCTACCCCGATTTTCTCACCTATTTAAGGGGACTCAAAGCAGCTGACAAAGCTTCTGTTCTTCTTCCCACAACAGACACTCTATGAGGTAGGTGGGGCTGTAAGAGCTCAGAAGAGAGCTGTGACTTGCCCAAGGTCACCCAGCTGGCTTTGTAGAGGAGGGCGGGATCGAACCCAGTATTCCCAGATAAAGAGGTACTGAAGAAGCCTCTGCTTGAAACGGCTACACAAATCTGCTCAGTATTAGGGATGGGCTCAAATATTCCTAAGATTCAAAATTCATATGAATTTGACCAAATCTGGACATTCTAATTCAGATTGAATGTTGGCACATTAGAAGATTGGCATTTTGATACATTCGAATGAAGTTTTGTATGGGATTCATATGCTATTCGTATGCTTCCGTATGGGACTGAATACTCATAGTGAATACGGATCCTACCCTGGGGGGCTTCAAAAGCTCTAAGCAACTGTCCTTTATGGTCTCTGGTGTAGCTGAGACCAGGTGGGGTCCAGAACAGCTGACAAGAGGGACCCAGTCCTGCAAGGAAGCAGCTCCAAATGATCAGGGCCCATCCAGGCTGGAGAGTCACCCAGAGGGCAGAGGGGTCTAGGCTGTCACGACTAGACCACCCCCAAGAGGGATGACAAAGTTCTCCTCCTCCTCCTCGGGCAGGGCTTCAGTGGTGCATCTTGTGCTATCAAAATGGGTCGCCTGTGGTATACCAGACCACGGAGGGGTGTCATCTATGCTCCAGTATAGCACTTGAAAAAGAGGTCTGCCAGCTGACTGGACCAGGATGCCATTCTGGTGTCCTAGTTCGGTCTACACTCTGTCCTATGCAGACTGGGGGGGGGGGGCCTCCCATAAACTGCACCAGCATACAGAAGGGACCCTTTCTTATTCCACACTACCAGCCAGTTTGGTCTTGTGTTTGTGTCGGACTCTCCTCTGGAGGTCTCCTGGTTCAATTCCACACTTCTCCATAAAAACAGCTCAGCTGGGCTGGCACCAGCTCTCCTTCTCAGCTCTCACAGCCCCCACCTACCTCACACGGTGTCTTGTTATGGGAGAAGAACAGAATGTTTGTCAGCTGCTCTGAGTCCTCTTAAATGGGAGAGAAAAGTGGGCTATAAAAGCCAATTCTTCTTCTTCTAAAGTCAGGACACATAACAAAGATTCCAGAATGTATCCTTAGTCTTTTTAAGAGCAATCTTTGAGTGCATTCTGTGAGCCCTGTATCTTACATGAGGATGTCTAGGGGTTTTTTCCCACTTACCTCCCTTAATCCAAATCTAAGATGATCCGGATCTAAGAAATGGGTTCTTCAACTAATCTGGATTTGGAAGATCCGGATCTAGGGAAGGTCTCCATGGGCAGTGTAGTGCCCAATAGCAATGGGTGCTAGGCAAGCTCACAGTGGGAACGCCGCAGCACCCATGTGGAGCATCCATCTGTACTCAAGTGGGAGACATCTGTCACACCATGGTTTTTTTTTGGGGGGGGGGTGATGCGTCTAATCTGGATTTGATGCCTCAAGACCAGATTGCAGACCCCTTTAATTGGGTCCACAGGAAATCTGGATTATAGGTCCTGAAATACCCATTTAATCCAGATTTCCCTAGTACAGGTGTGAACAAATTGAGTTCTAATGGGGTCTGCAGTGGAAATGGGGACTTCCTGCTCTAAGCCCAATGGGTTCTTAATGGGTCCCTAATGGGTACTTATTGGGTACTTAATGCTAGTGGGGGAAAAAAAACCCTTGTTGAATAGCTACAAGGACGCCCTTCAATGAGCAAGTGTCTCACCTTTAGATAGTAGACCAGGAGTTCGTTGAGAGCTGGGTCAGCATTCAGGTTCACCAAATAGCATTTATTGTCCCCAACTTTAATCCCAGAGGACTGAAGAGAGATCCCAAGGCTTTCAAGCTGCTTTTGACGTTCCTGTGCAATGAGAGGAAGCGAAATAGAAATAATAGATGGTGAACGACATATGTTTCCAATATCATTCCACCAACCTCTGTCAGGAAAAGATGTAGCCCAGGTTGGCTCAACATGTGGACCTCTTTCTGCCATTGAAATTCCATGATTAGCTTCTGTCCTAACTATTTATAGGACCTCTAGTGCAGCTAACCATCAAAAACTACAATTCCCAGCAGTCCATTCCAGCAATCCATGACAGCTGCACTGGTGTAGGATGCCGGCAAGTGTAGCTCAGGGACATTTTGATGGCTCTCTGTTGGGCAGCCCCGATCTAGGCTATGACTGGTTACACGCATTTTGAGCATCCAGCTTTAGGACTCGTGCTGGTGAAGAGAATGACAAAAACATGTGAGGAAACGGCAGCTAATATGCAAAGCAGAGAAAACTGCTGAGAGAATGTTAAAGTGGGAGGAGAGAGGACAGAAGCTCAACCAGATGCAGTCACTTGGTGGCGACCCAGGGAGTCACTGATCCTGGGACTGGGTTCTCCAAAGCTTTGCCAGTGATGTCCTGTAATATTTTGCAATTTCTGAAACCAAGAGAGAAACTCGTATCTGAGATACTTACTTAAGAACATAAGAGGAACCCTGCAGGATCAGGCCACAGCCCATCTAGTCCAGCATCCTGTCTCACACAGTGGCCACCAATTGCCCATGGGTATCTCAAGCAGAGACAAGGGCAAACCTTCTCCTGCTCTCAAATTCCAGCAAATGGCCTTAGAGGCCTCCTGCTTGTCCCCCCCCCCAGCCTGAAAGATGTACTTAGGCATCCATTCTAGTAGCCATTGATACATCTGTCATCCATAAACATGGCCAACCCTTCCTAAAAGCCATCCAGGCTGGGTACTGTCACCACCTCTTCTGGCAGCAACTTCCATAGATCGATGACCCTCTGGATGAAGAAATCCTTCCCCTTGTCTGATTCTGTATCTGAAGAACCTGAGATCTACCAAGCTTGGAGGGAGACCTTTCACCTCCTCTTTTCAAATTTATTTAATGCACTGAATTTTTATACTGCCCTACACTAATGTCTCGAGGTGATGAACAACCCCCCCCCCAGAATTCAACAAAAACATTTTTAAAAGAATAAAACAGATGGCCTAATAATCAACAACTTCATGGGAGAGAGGAACATGACATGTGAATCACCTTGCCTGGGTGAACAAAAATGATCTTGGAAGAAGTTCTACATCCAGGTAGGGCGAAGGCTAGTCCAAATCCTAGGTGCACCAAAGAGAAAGTCCTTTCTCATGCCACCGTCCCACCAACTTCATAAATTGATGGGACATCTAAGAGGGCACCTCCAGAAGACCTTAAGTGACAGGCAGGGTAACACGGAAGGAGTCGTTCTTTCAGATATTTTGAGTTCCAAGTTGTTCCAGGTTTTGAAAGTCAAAGTTGAAGCCTTGAATTGGGCTTGGAAGTGACACGGTAACCGGTGCAGATTTTTAAGATACAGAGCGCTGTAAGTACAGCCAGGAGGAACTGCCAGCAATCACCTTGCAGCATTCTACACAGGGTTTATGGAAAACCTTCAAGGGCAGCCCAACATAGTTTACTGCAGTAGTTCAACCTGGGGGTTAGAAGGGCATGGATCTTTATGGCAATGGGGTCTTTGTCAAGGGATAGCTTTGAAAGCCTGATTAAATTAAGCTAGAGGTAAACACACATGGTCACTTTTCCCAACTGAGAATGAAGTGATGGGAAGATGTCTAAGCTTCATACCACCTCCGTCCAGCAGAGAGCAGCCCAGTCCAGAAGAACATACATGTTCCCTTCTTTAATTCAAGATATCAAGACATACTAGGCTTATGCAAACAAGCTACTAGACTTGAACAGAGGGCTGTAAAGAAGACCTCTGACTGTGGGTGGGTTGAATTGCATGTCATGACATCTGTGCAATTGGGATGCTGCACCACCCATGGAGGTGGAGGGATACGGTGTTGTCTGTGTAGTTAAGGAACATGGGGGTTCCCCTGACGATGTCTTGATATGATTCAGTTTCAATAATCTGGACTACATCCAGGTTATCACTACCTCCAGGCATTGTTTCAGCTTCTCACTACCTCATCTAACTCAGATGGAATGGAGATACGGAACAGAGTGTCCCTACCATACTGATGGCATCCACCTCCAAACCTAATGACCTCTCTCAATGGCTTCACAGGGATACTGAAAAGTATGGGGGACAGGGCTCATTCCTGAAGAACCCCACAAGTAAACTCTCAGGAGGACGACTCAAAAATCCTACATGACTATCCTTTGGAATCTGCCAAGGATGCAGGAATGGGACCACTTTAAAATCATGTCCCCAAGTCCCAAATTCCACAACTAAGAACCTAAGAGAACCTAAGAGGAGCCCTTTTGGATGAGGCCACAGCCCATCTAGTCCAGCATCCTATCTCACACAGTGGCCCACCAATTGCCCGTGGGCATCTCAAGCAGAGACAAGGGCAAACTTTCTCATAAGAACCTAAGAGGATCTCTGCTGTGTCAGGCCATGGCCCATCCAGTCCAGCATCCTGTCTCACATGGTGGTCCACCAATTGCCCACGGGCATCTCCTACTCTTGAATCCCAGCAAATGGCTTTAGAGGCATCCTGCCTGTCTCCCAAAGCCCAAAACATGTACTGAGGCATCCATTCTAGTAGCCATGGACTGATACAACTATTTCAATAGGATACTGTGGTGGGCAGTTTCAAAAGCTGCTGGAAGATCTAGGAGCCTCACAGTGTTGTACTCCTCCTGTCCCTCTTCTCTCACAGGGCAAAAAGAACTCATGCATGAAACTAGATTGACAGAGGTATAGGTAACAAATATCTTCCAAGCTAGTCTGCAGTTTCATTGCAAATACTTTCTCAAGCATATTGCTCAGAATGGAGAATTAGTGACCATGTGGAAATTATTCAGAACTTCAAGCTCCAGCAAGGACCTCTTAAAGATACAGCTTCCTGGACTGCAGGTAGACTCTTGTCCTCAGGTAATGCTGCATTAATTTCTCACTGAATCCATGCCAGCTCTTATTAGCCATGATGGACACAGGTCAAGAGGACACATGGTGGGTTGAAGCCCTGTAAGCAGCTTGTCCACATCCACCCACAACAACCGAAACTGATCCAACACAACAAAACCAAACAGAGCTCCCGAGACCTTCAAGTGATCACAGGCTTTCTTCCACTAGGGCTTAGAGCCCATCTAAGACCCCATTAGGAACCCAATTAGCACCAACTGGGACGGCCCTGTCCCCATCTGGACCCCACTGAAGGCCCCTTCTGCCCCCATGAGGGCAGGGGAAATCCAGATTCCATGGGTCCTTCAGGCCATTAAATCCGGATTTCGTGTGGACCTGATTAAAGGTGTCCACAATGGATCCAGATCTTTGACTGTGCGTGGGAAAAGGGGGCGTATCCAATTAATGGCATCCACTTCTGAGCTGATCTAAGCAACTTGTATCATTAAAATGTCTAACAAACCTGTCATAGCTGTCTTGAAATGAGGTAGAAACTCCACCTCTTTGGTGGAGGAGACAAGGTCCCTTCACCAATTAAAAGACCACATCTGGGCCAATTAAAAGACCACTGGACTCAACAGTGTACTGGTGGACTTCCTCTGAGATGTACTGATAAAGCGGTATATGAATATGATGGTGAAGATAAAAAACACTGGTTGCTCATCTCAACTGACGTTCTGAAGTGTAGTAAACCAGGTGAAACAAGGGAAGTTGAATTTACATATTAATCATCATCAAAGCATTCCTCTTGGACAAGTTCATGCGGATTGTTTTTGAGGGAGGCAAAGCAGAACCTGGAGGAATTCCAAGTTGCTGAAATGAATCATACTCATTTGGATAGAAAAATAAGCTTCTGAGACTCCATTCTGCATATGCACAAACCTTTTTCATTTTCCTCGTGCTTTCTACACCAAGAAGAGACAATTTCTCACATCCAATTTGGACAGTGGTTGTTTTCCTGCCGACTTTCTAAACATACCTTTTGGGCTCATAGGATTAAAAGTTTGTCTCAACTACTGTCTGAATTCTGTGAAGAGACAGCATTGCACAGCGGCTATAGGGGATAGATACTGGGTATTCATTGTTTCCTCAATTTTGACTTAGACACTGAAATACACATTTTCACAGAAGAGTTAGGACTGACAAGGGGGAATATTTCTTTCACCCAGAGGGTCATCAGTCTATGGAATTTGCAGCCAAAGGAATGTGAGAGCAGCCAGCCTGGATGGCTTAAAGAAAGGATTAGATAACGTAATGGAGGATAGGTGTATCCATGGCTACTTGAATGAATGTCTAAGTACCACCTCCAAGTTGAAGAGAGAGGCAGGATGCCTCCAAGGGCTTTTGCAAGAAGTCAAGGGCTTTGTTTTCTGCTTGAGAATATCCAGAAACAATTGGTGGACCACCGTGTGAGAAAGGATGCTGGACTAGATGGGTTTGGGCCTGAGCAATCAGGGCTCCTCTTCATTCACGGTGAACAAGTGTACCAATGGCGACTAGAATGGATACCTAGGTATCACCTCTCGGACAGGCAAGCAGGTATCCCCAAGCGGAACTGTTTGCAGGGATTTGAAAGCAGGTGAAGGTTTTGCTTGAGTTGCCCAAAAGCAATTGGTGGGCAACACAGAGAGAGAGGATCTGACAAGGGGAAGTATTTCTTCACCCAGAGGGTCATCGGCTTATGGAATTTGCTGCCGGAAGAAGTGGTAATAGTTACAGTACCAGTCTAGATGGCTTTAAGGAAGGGTTAGGCGAATTCATGGACGACAGATGTATCAATCGCTACCAGAATGAATGCCTAGGTGCATCCTTCAGGCTGGGGGGGGGGGGACTGGGGCGCTTCTAAGGCCATTTGCTGGGATTCTAGAGCAGGAATAGGTTTGTCCTTGTCTCTGCTTGAGATGCCCATGAGCATTTGGTGGGCCACTGTGTGCGACGGGATGCTGGACTACATGGGCTGTGGCCTGATCCAGCACGGCTTCTCTTATGTTCTTATGACTAGATGGGCCGTTGCTCAGTCCAGCAGGGTCCACCAGGCTGCTCGTGGTTTGGAACACTATGCTTTGTTATTCAAAGCGGACTTGCCATAGTTTTACTTATTTATTTTTATTTAGGAAATTTATATCCCGCCCTTCACCAAATGGTCCCAGGGCTGGTTACAGTGAAATTAGAAACATATCGAATAGTAAAATGTAATTAAAAATATAAGCCCCTCCCTCCCTCCCACCCTCGCCCTCTCTCCCTAACAGGACAGCATCCTGAGGGAGCTGTTTAAGAAGCAAAACCTGGGTAAAAAGATACGCTTCCACCAGGTGCTGAAAACTGGCAAGCATCAAGAGGAAGGCTGTTTCAGAATCTAGGGGCCACCACAGAAAAGGCCCTCTTGCATGCCCCTATGCCTCATACCTCTGAAAGAGAAGGAAGTACAAGAAGGCCCCCTCCTTGAGATCTCAGTGTATGGGCAGGTCTGTATGGGAGAAGGCGCTCCTTCAGATACCCAGAGCCCAAGTCGTTTAGAACTTTAAATGTTAGTGAATTGGGCTCGGTAACAAATAGGTAACCAGTGCAGATCTTTTAAGACTAGCGTAATGTGAGTCCGGCCAGAGACCATTGACAGTAGTCAAGCTGCTGTATTCTGCACCAGCTCCAACTTCTGAACTTTTCAAGGGTAGCCCCACGCATAGCGCATTGCAGTAGTCCAATCTGGAGTTACAGCCAGGCTAATGGGTTCTTCTCGTTTTTCTCGTTTTATACTTCCTTTACCTATCATTTGTTTTATATATGGAAGATCTTTGTGTTTTTTTCTTGAATCAGATCCAGCTTGTGTTACATCACTTTGTATTATCTTTCCTTAAATTCTATTTTGATGTAAACTGCCTTGGACAATTTAATTGCAAAGATAGTATAAAAATAAACAATGCAATGTAATGCAACCCCTGTCAAAGTGATCTTAAAGCGCTCACTGACCTCAGCCTAATTTATCCCCACGGTTGTTTTAGGCATCTGAGTGGAAATGGGAGGGAAATTACATCCACCACCCCGAGCATCTTGAAGAAACTAATATTAAAATCATCAGCCTTGTAAAGTTAATTCTAGCCAGTCTGAGGTTAACGCCTGCTCATCTTCCAGCAATTAAATTCTATAACCCTGCAGGTCGAGAAGGTTTTGCTCATATTATTATGAAAATAATATTTTGTTATCCTTTTATGCAACAGCAGGGACTCTTTCTACCTGAAATACCAAGCAAGTTTAAGAGCATGCCAGGGAGTAATATTAGAATTTCTCAATGAAAGTGTGATGGAGGAAAGGGTTAGAGATACCTGATCTGACAAATCATTGTGAAATATTCCCCTCCAATTTTATAGAAATGAAACCAAGGTATCCCCATAAGATGCATACCAAAGACTTCTCCTGTGCAGTTTCCTGATGGATGAAATTCAAGCCCAATTCAAGGTGCTAACTTCAACTTATAAGGCCCTATATGACTTGGGACCCAAATATCTGAAGGAATGCCTTCCCTCATATCAACCTGGCCATGCCTTAAGATCTGGAGGGGAGGCCCTCCTGGTTGTCCCACCACCCTCAGCAGCAAAAGGGGTGGGCCTTCTCAGTGATGGCCCCTAGGCTGTGGAATAGTCTCCCCCTTGAGGTGTGTCTATCACCTTCTTTTGCAGATGTACGAGGCATAGGGACATATAAGAGGGCCTTCTCTGTGGTAGCCCCTAGACTTTGGAACAGCCTCCCTCTTGAGGTTCACCAGGTGCCTACATGGTATACTTTTAGGGCTTCAAATGTTAAATGTTTTTGTTTCATACACACTGGTGCCAATTGTACCATGCAGTTTTTCAGGACAAGACGCCTACAGAGGGCAAAGTTTAAGGGTGAGAAGAACTCGATTCCTTGCATTTAAATTCATGATACAGCATGAAGCTGTTTCCCTGCCAAAACAGACTGCCCACTTGCTCTTATTACTTGAGAGGGCTGGGAAACCAACTGGAAATGAATACAGAAAGCCGAGCAGGCGCCTAGCAATTGGCATCTATTATTTCTCTCTGCTCATCTTATTGCTCTGCCCTGGCTCATATGCCATAAGGAATTAGGGAGGTGGACGAAGGAGAAGAAACAGGAACAATTACCAGACAAGGGAAAGTGATGAAAGGCAGGGAAACAATTGGGAGTTTTAGGATTCTACAGCCTCAAAGCCTACACAATGCAATGCAGATGATCACTGGAGAGAGGTACCTGCTTTCTTGTAGCAGATTCAAATGTTTCAGAGTGTTATCCTCACTACCGCATGGAGTAATTTTATTTATTTAAGAATTTAGATCCTGCCCGTCACCAACAGGCCTTAAGGTATGTCACAACAGTAAAAAATAAAATATATAAAACATTAAAACTTATTTGAAATATCTCCCTCCCTGGTAAGACAGCACCCAGAGGGAGGTGAATTTCAAATGTCTTGGTGAAGATATAGTGAAGGCATCCTGGCAGACTTCAAGAGGGAGGCTATTCCAGGGTCTAGGGGCCACCACAGAAAAGGCTCTCCTGCATGTCCCTAACCGCCATACTTCAGAGAGAAGAGACTATAAGAAGATCCTCTGTTTCAGATCTCAAAACTGTATTTGGGCAGGTCTATATGGGAGAAGATGCTCATTCAAACATCCAGGGCCCAAGCCGCTTAAGGCTTTATAATGTTAGCATCAACACCTTGAACTAGGCTTGGTAAGGGATAGGCAACCGAACCTATCCAAGGTGCAATGACCATATCTACCAACAAACAATAATATCTAATGAACTCGATTGAATGGATTCCAGCCCAATGAAATTTTACCCTTCAATCAATATATGAGCAACTGTCAGGGGATGCGGTTTCTCTCGCTGGCTCTCTCCTTGCAAAGATTGGGGCACGCCAGCCAGTTAGCCGAAGAGATTTTTAAGCAGCGTGTGATGGACATTGATGCACAGAATGATACAGCTAGCCTTGCTAATTTAAGATCACTAAAATGGCCAGCGCAATCTAAATCTATTTTCCGACGCGAAAAACATTTAGTATACTAAACGCCCCAGCAGTTACGGCAACAATTTACTGATGCACATTTTGAACTCAGAGACTCCATGGTGAAGTTTGGGAGATACCATCAGAAAGACTGTGTTTGTGGTCCAGCGATGGTTGAAGATCTCTTTCGTATCTTGTTTACTTCTCCCTTGAATTCCTCAATAAGAACAACCTCTTTGGGCTCCCTTCTACAAAATGTGTCCCGCTGGAATGCAGAACATAAGTTTACTCACCTCCTGGAGGGAGAAAATGTCCAGGTGCTCTAGAGGGTAGCTTTGTTTTTTGTTAAACCTGACCGATTTAGGAAATTATTCATTGAGTTGAATGGGATGTCTTGTAAGAGCAATGGGGACAAATACTGATGTTATCTTTAATTTAGTTTTGGTTCTTATCCTTGTATTTTTATATGATTTTATTTTTTGTAATCTTGATAAGAGTCATATGGCTAATCAATAAAATTTGTTCATTTGTTCATTCATTCAGCGGCTGTTTTTGCAACTCTCCAGCTTAGAAACAAGGCAAATAAACATCCACTCACAAACATATGATTTAACCTTCCTGCTCATAAAGACCTCTGTGAAACAGTTATCTGGATTCCCTGCAATTCTCTAAAAATATACAGAAACACCGACCTGTGCAATTTCCTCTGTCTTCCTTAGCTTCTCTTCCCAGGTCACGGTCATCTCCTGGATGAGGTTTTCAGACTCTTCCAAACGTTCCTTCAGTTCTGGAGATTTCATAGCCTAGGAAATGAGGGAATCGGGGAAAGGAAAAAGAAAGAGAAAGAGTGAATGCTGCTTTTTGGAAACACCACTAATGAAGGATTTGGCATGGGATCAGATATCTTATCGTTGCGACTAAGACCCAAGTGACTAAGACAGAAGAAGCTGTCAATGGTACGCTCAAGAGAAACCAGCTGCGAGGCATGAAGCAGGAAATGGGGAACCTACATGGGAAAAAAGAAACCCTCCAGCATTCCAGCCCCAAACCTGATTCCTTCAGAAGAAAAGAAAAAAGCCATGAGATAATCATGAAGGAATTGTCCGGGGACAACGAATTCTCAAGCTTGATCTGCAACTCACTGAGGAGGTCATAAACCAGTTCTTCTCAAGAGATTAAAAGAAGTCCTCCCTGCCCAGCTGATCTGAGATTGGTCACATACTGGAAGTGGAGCTGGGCAAATCTGCTACAAGGACCACCAATGCAGCTCCATAAAAGCATGCACGGTATAGAAAAGGTGGGCAGAGAAAATTTCTTTTCTCTATCACACAACAGTAGAACCAGGGGGCATCTATGAAGCTGATGGGTAGGAGAGTTGGATCCGACAAGGGGAAGTATTTCTTCACCCAGAGGGTCATCGGTCTATGGAATTTCCTGCCAGAAGAGGTGGAGCCAGCAACCAGCCTAGATGGCTTTAAGGAAGGGTCAGACAAATTTACGGATGACAGGTGTATCAATGGCTACTAGAATGGATGCCTGGGTGTATAAGACGACCTCCAGTTTTTCCAGTTAAAATATAGAGTTTTGGATATACTTGCCGTATAAGAAGACAACACCCGGTGTATAAGACGACCACTGACTTTTGAGAAGATTTTCCAGGGTTAAAAAGTAAGTCTTATACGCCAGAAAATACAGTATATAGTAAATATACCTCTGCTTTGGTGAGCTGCTCCCTGAGTTTCTCCACTTCCTCCCGCAGTTCCCGGATGATCCGGGCGTTGGGGTCTTCATTCACCACTGCGTGGTTCACGATATTCTTCGCTCGGTCAGCGTAGCGCAGGGTGGAAAGGGTTTCGTCATAATTATCTGCTGCTGGGCTGACTGTAGCCACCATTGCGGTCTTGCTGTTGCCCCCAAGACTGTCCTGGAAAGAGAGACGTCAGGCAGAACAAAAGATGAGCACTTCTGATGACCTGCAAAAGCCAAGCGTGGAGAGAGCTTGCAGTGGGAATTTGGTTCTCACTGCAGTTTAGTTTACTTTCTGCTCCGCAAAATAATCCTCTGCCCTGAAATGCATATATTATTTCTATCAAAACTGTAACTGGCTGCTGTGTTTTCCCATGCAGTCAGAACAGCTGATGCTTCACTCCTGTGATATAATCTTTGCCAGCTTGGCATCTCCTGGTGGCTTTGGGCTACAACATAACTGGTTCCAGCCAGCAGTCTAAGGAACTTGCACGAGGAGGAACCAGAACCCTTATAAGAGCATAAGAGGAGCCCTGCTGGACTGGGCCACAGCCTATCTTTCCCAGTGGCCCACCAATTGCTTCTGTGCATCTCAAGCAGAAGATGAGGGCAAAAACACCTGCACTCGAATCCCTGCAAATGGCCTTCAGAGGCCTCCTGCCTGTCTCTCCAGCCTGGAGAAAGTATCTAAGGTACACTGAGTCTTATTCTGGATTCCATCCTGGCATAGGGGCCTACCACCCTCATGCTAGTGTAGACTATGATGGCATCTCACTCATTCATGACTACCCCCTGGAGCCACCACATGGATGGCAGGTCCCTATTCCACAATATAATCTGGAATAAGGCCCAGGGCAGAACCTTAGGTTGCCAAAATCTGGTCTTAACCTTCTGAAAGGCATCCGGACTAGCCATCCACACTGTTCAACACCAATGTTCATAGCCTTATACATGTGTAAAGAATGCCTTTTTGACCCTTCCTTCCCCTGTCAAATTGACACTAGAAAAATCAGTCTCCAGTCTCTTTCACTCTCAGTGCTAACCCTTCATGTTTTCCCCATGTTTCCCCCATTTTTGACAGAGCTAGCCACTTTTTCAAGCTCATCCCTGGATGACGTTAACATTTGGATTCCTAGAAGAAGAAGAGTTGGCTTTTCTACCGTGCTTTTCTCACCCATTTAAGGGGACCCAAAGCGGCTGACAAACCGTCTGTTCTTCTCCCCACAACAGAACACCCTGTGAGGTAGGTGGGGCTGTGAGAGCTCAGAAGAGAGCTGTGACTAGCCCAAGGTCACCCAGCTGGCTTCATGGGGGAGGGCGGAATCAAACCTGGTATTCCCATATAAGAGTCCAGTTCCCTAACCACTAGACCAAACTGGCTCAAAGATGCTGTGGATCACCCCTAATTATCAACCATGTTGGTTAGGACTGAAGAAATTCTACCCTAACACTTGGGTGCTCAGGTTTGGTGGCCAGGTAGCCAAAAGGTGCAACAGAGACAAAGGTTCTTTATCCACTTGCTGGTGCTGCCAATGCACCAAAGACCCCCCTCCCTTCCGCACATCAGTGCAAAACATGGAAAGCCCCACCAACCACTAGATCAGTGATGGCCAACCTATGACACGCGTGTCACAGGTGACACACCAAGCCCTTTTGGGTGACACACATGGTCACCCTGGCACCTGGGCGTGTAGTGCTTGCTTGTTCTTGAAGTGTACGAAACACCAACTTTCAATTGAAGATTTAGCAAACGAAATTCAGCAACAAAGGTCACTAATGTAAGGAATTGTTTGTTTTGGCTTTTAATAAAATACATATATCAGAAACATAACTTTTTTTACTAGAGTTACAAATATCACTAAATTATGGATATTTCTAGATGTGACACAGCACCTGAGTTAAGCTAGGTTTTCTTGCGAATTTTGACACATCAAGCTCAAAAGCTTCGCCATCACTGCACTAGATGCTCTGCCCATGCAGGATGGAGCGTGAGCCGGATCAAGAGGACCCTGATCTGGATTGCAGGTAGATCTCGGTATTGAAATCTATTGGGCTACTAGTAGGTCCTAATCCAGAACACGGAGGCATGGATGGAGAAGGGTGCATGCTTCTGTGTTCCAGTTACAAGTGGGGATGAGCATGAATATTTGTAACATTTGTTATTCATACGAATTCAGACATTCGTATACGAATCGTTTCGGAACATTCCTAGGAAGCTTTGGAGCATTCATGAAATGGGGAGGTGGGAAAGTGGCTGCACCAGCCACATCTGCAATGGATCCAGAGTGGATTCGACATGATTTGAGAGCAGATTCAAAGTGGATTCAGGGCTCATTTGACGCTTTCAGAGTGGATATGTATCGGATATGTATCAGGTACATATTGGATACGTATCGGATACATACGCCTTCATCTCAGATATTCGTACGAATTTGTACAAATATATTTGTACTGAATAGAACTCAAACACCTCCGAAGGGATCTATTTGTAGAAATACAATTTTTCTTACATTCGAATCAATACAAATCTAATGCAAAAAAAACCCTTAATTACATCCTTAATTACAAGGGGACCCATTTAAGTGGCGCACCTTATTGTGCCACTGAAATGCGTCTCCCCAGGGGCTCCAAGGGCATGAACCTTTCTTCCTGGCCATCAGAGCTCATGCAGGTTGGCACATGAGCTTTGGGGCCAATGCAAGGAATGGGCTAGAAGGCACCATTACCATGAGGATAATGTTCTTCTGTCCCAGGGGGATCTGTTCCAGTCTTGGAACGGATTACTCTGTCCCTTTCCTCCTATTCCCGGCCAGAGGAGGGGAGTCCAGAAAGGTCCCAAAGGAGCGAGTCACCCATGCAGCCAAAAGGGCATGAGCCCTACCCTAAGTGCCACAGATGTGCCACTGTAGGGTCCTCCTAGAAACTCACAGAGAAAAAGCCACACGTCTGTCCGTCACCTGACCCTTCTGTAACTGGAGATGACAAGAAGTGAACCTGAGGGCTTCTATCTACCATGCGCATGTCCTCCTACATCGCTCTCCAGCTGGGGCGCAAGGGTAGTGGAGGGAAATGATAACACAGCTTGGACAAGCGGCAGGCAATAGACATGATTTATATATTCCGTGCTGCCCGCAAAATTTAGGTCATCCGCCGCTGCTGGGCATCATTAACACTGTTTTTAATCCCTTTGAATTTTGCGGTGCTCCTAATTGTTCCAGTGGATTTGAGCTTCTCATAACAACCCCCATGAAACGCAGGGAGTAATGGTGAGAAAAATTCCTTCTGATGTGGGAAACCCGGGTTCAAAGCTAAGACCTGTGACTATCAGCTTCATCTCCAAAAGGGAATGGAGGCTAAAAGGAAAAATAAAGCCACACAGATCTCAGGTTCAGATTAAAGTTCTTACACCTGCACAGGCAGAAAAAATAATCATGGCTACCTATTTATTGTTCATGTGTGTGTATGTGTGTGTGTGTGTGTGTGTGTCCATTCATCTATCTATCCATCCATCCATCCATGTATCTATCTATGTATCTATCAGTCTGTCTGTATCTGTCTGTCTGTCTGTCTATGTATGTATGTATGTATGTATGTATGTATGTATGTATGTATGTATGTATGTATGTATGTATGTATGTATGTATGTATGTATGTATGTATGTATGTATGTGTGTTTTTCCACTGTCACTAAAAGTACCCATTAAGTACCCATTAATGGGTACAAAAATACCATTACGTACTCATTAATGGGTACTTAATGGGTACTTTTAGTGACAGTGGAAAAACACCCTATGTACGTATGTGTGAATGTGTGTATGCATGTGTCTGTCTGTCTGTCTGTCATATGTATGTATGTATGTATGTATGTATGTATGTATGTATGTATGTATGTATGTATGTATGTATGTCTACGTATACATATGAATCTATGTATCTATCTGTCTGTCTGTCTATATATGTATATACTGTATGTATGTATACAAGTATGTATCTATATCTATCTATTATATATGTATGTATGTATGTGTCTGTCTGTCTATCTATGCATGTATGTATGTATATATGCATGCATGCATCTGTCTGTCTGTCATATGTATGTATGTATGTATGTATGTATGTATGTATGTCTACGTATACATATGAATCTATGTATCTATCTGTCTGTCTGTCTATATATGTATATACTGTATGTATGTATACAAGTATGTATCTATATCTATCTATTATATATGTATGTATGTATGTATGTATGTCTACGTATACATATGAATCTATGTATCTATCTGTCTGTCTGTCTATATATGTATATACTGTATGTATGTATACAAGTATGTATCTATATCTATCTATTATATATGTATGTATGTATGTATGTATGTATGTATGTATGTATGTATGTATGTATGTATGTATGTATGTATGTGTCTGTCTGTCTGTCTGTCTATGTATGTATGTATGTATGTATGTATGTATGTATGTATGTATGTATGTATGTATGTATGTATGTATGTATGTATGTATGCCTGTGTCTGTCTGTCTGTCTGTCTGTCTGTCTGTCTGTCTGTCTAGCTAGCTAGCTAGCTAGCTAGCTAGCTAGCTAGCTATCATCTCCCACGCTTCTCCAAATAATCCCAGGGCAGGTTACAATAAAAATAAAACATATGAAATATTACAACATAATTAAAAATATATATAACCCCCTCAATCCTCCCACCACTACCATCTTCCCACCCCCACACTCTCTCCCTGACAGGACAGCACCCTGAGGAAGCTATTTAAACAGCAAAAGCCTAGGTGAAAAGATAGGTTTTCACCAGCCACTAAAAGCTATACAGTGTATGCGCCTGGCAAACCTCAAGAGGGAGACTGTTCTAGAGTTTGGGGGCCACCACAGAAAAGGCCCTCCTGCATGTCCCTATGCCTTGTACCTCTGGAGGAGAAGGAATCGAATCGAATCCCAAAAATTGCATTCGAGAACACCCCTAGTGTCGTGTGATGGAGAAAAGTGCATGATTTTCTATACCACACATGATTTTATACACCTTTTGCACGAAAGGGTGTGAGCAGTCAAAGCTGAAGGTGTGACCATGATCCAGATGAGGGATTAGATGGGCTGTGGCCTGATCCTGCAGGGCTCCTTTTAGGTTCTTATGTTCTTAAGCTGAGCAGCTCTGACCTGAGCTATGTAAAAGTTTGGGGGTATGTCTCAGAGGTAAAAAAATATATATAACTTTAAGGTATAAACTCCTTAATGCTTGTACTTTATGGATTTTGACTTACTGTTTGCAAGGGTTAACTTAAAAAAAATAAGTAGGGGAATCATGGAACATCTGACCTAAGGGTTCGATTACAAAGCCTTTGCCGTGTTCTCAGCTAGTGGTTTCCTGTTCCCAAAAACTTCCTAGAATGACGGGTACACACAGTTCAGAAGCACTTTTAGATTCTTGGGTTGTCTTGGCTTAAGGCCTTGTTTTTGGCAAACAGCAAGAAATCCACATGCTGGCTTCGTAGATTCCAGTTCTTAAGGATTAAAGTGTAGATGCAGAAAACAAGGCAAAGGATTCCTCTTTTCCATCTCCACTTTATTACAAGGGTCAGAAAGAGACTGCTACAGATGAAGGTCTCCACCAGCGCTCTTCTCTGCACTTTTACCGACTCCTTAAAGCTCATAAAATCACACTGCAAAGCCTCAGCACTAAAAAGTCAATTTGTAATTTTAGCTAAAGGGTAGTATTAGTGAAAAGAAGAAGGAGAAGAAGAGCTGGCTTTTCTACCCCGCTTTTCTCACCCATTCAAGGGGACTCAAAGCGGCTGACAAACTTTCTGTTCTTCTCTCACAACGGAACACCCTGTGAGCCAGATAGGGCTGTGAGAGCTCAGAAGAGAGTTGTGACTAGCCCAAGGTCACCCAGCTGGCTTCACGTGGGAGGGCGGAATCGAACCCGGTATTCCCAGATAAGAGTCCGGCTCCCTAACCACTAGACCAAATGACCAAAGGCCATTAGAAGGTCACTCAAGAGGGAGGGAAGACTGCTTCAGCATGATCTCATTGCTGAAGGATTATAAGAAGAGGTGGTTCTTGCAACCTGTCCTGGATGGAATAAACCAAAAGTGCATCCTGTGGCCATCTTGGTAAAGCTAAGCAGATCTGGGCATAGCTAAAGCCGGATGGGAGACTTTCTTGGAGCACCTGCCAAACTAGAAACCAGTTCAGATCACTGTTTCAGAGCTGGCAAAAAGAAAATGTGTCTTAGCACAATGCATAATTTATAGAATACACTACCACAGGACAGAATGACAGGCAATAGTTTAAGAGCTTTTCAGAATCCAGAAAGAAGGGTTTGTCAAGAAAGAACACTGAATCATAACTATAAACTGAACTCCAGGTGATCAAAGGCACTTGAAGGGCCGGTCAAGAAACTTGCCTTAGCTAAGAACCTAAAAGGAGCCCTGCTGGATCAGGCCCCAGGCCACCTCTTCCAGCATCCCATATGGGCATCTCGAGCAGAAGACAAAGGCAAAACCCTCACCTGCTCTCAACAACCTCCAAATCGTCTTTAGAAGAATCTTCTGCTTGAAGCGGTAGCTAGGTACCAGTTTGTGTAGCCATTGATACACCTGTCCTCCATGAACTTGACTAACCCTTGAAGAACCTAAGATGAGTCCTGGTGGATTGGGATACAGCACATCTTGTCCAGCATCCCATCTCACATAGTGGCCCACCAATTGCTTCTGGGCATCTCAAGCAGAAGAACTGGCTGCCAGAAGAGGTGGTAACAGCAACCAGCCTAGATGGCTTTAAGAAAGGGTTAGAGTCAGACAAATTTTTGGATGACAGATGTATCACAGATGCCTAAGTACATCTTTCAGGCTATGGGGAGAAGCAGGAGGCCTCTAAGACCATTTGGAGGGAGTTGAGAACAGGAGGTTTGCCCTTGTCTCTGCTTGTGATGCCCGTGGGCAACTGCTTGGCTGCTGTGTACGACAGGATGCTGGACTAGATAGGCTGTGGCCTGATCCAGCAGGGCTCCTCTTATGCTCTTATGTTCTTAACTTTGACAAAGAATAAAGTCATAAAAGACACAGATGGCTGGATTCCGCAACAGGGAACACCCTACAAATGCACACTTTGTATAAAGCCCCATTTTTCTGTATTCACTAATGAGTCACTTCTGAAAACACAAAGAAATCCCATTACGTTGGCACATCAACAGACCATTTCAGCCTTCCCTGAATAAATTGCCAGCCTTGTGCTCCATTTCCTCCCCAGTGTAGTTACAGAACAGCTGCAACGATCCAGCCAGATACAGCATGATTCCATACCCGTTGTGTTTTGCTGGAGAGAGGCCGCCTGACCTCACCCAGCATTTCCCCTTGACCAGCGACAGCTTCACGCTTTGTGATTTCCACCCCCTGCAGAGCCGAAGCAAAAGGCTAATCACCTTAGCCGAGATCTCTGAAGTCAGCTGTGACACTGAAGTCAGATTGGGTTACTCAAGGTTAAGAACTCACAATCAAAGAGGCCTGGAAAGATGAGAAGGCCAGAGGATAGTTGTTGAGCAAAACTGGAGTTGCAGCAGATCAAAACATCCTTCTGAGAAACCAAAGGGTAAAAACTTCCACTGCATCACCAATTCTGGTACCCAAATAACTGTTTGGCATGGAGCTATTGGTGCCAGCTACGGCCTTTCTTGGATGGGGATAGCCTAGCCGCAGTAGTCCATGTACTGGTAACCTCCCAGTTAGACTACTGCAATGCACTCTACCTGGGGCTGCTCTTGAAGTAGACCGAGAAGCTGCAATTAGTTCAGAATGTGATAATCCGACTACTGATTGGTACAACTTACAGGCAGCACCTAACACCTATGTTGAGAGAGCTGCACTGGCTGCCTGTATGCTTCCGATCCGAATTCAAGGTGCTGGTAATGACCTTTAAAGCCCTAAACGTCTTGGGACCTCAATACTTGAGGGAACGCCTCCCCTCATACATGTCTACCAGGGTTTAAGATCTGCTGGAGGGGGGCTCCTCTGTGTCCTACCAGTTAAGAGAAATCTGCTGTGTTAGAACAGGGGGGAGGGCCTTCTCAGTTGTGGCACCCTACTTATGGAATGCCTTTCCTCTGGAGGCCCGATTAGCTCCACCCCTTCTAACTTTTAGGCGCCAAGTAAAGACCTGGATATTAAAGCCTTTGGATATTAATTCACTCAATCACTACTTTAATTTTAACTAACTATGCTGTTTAATACTGTTTTAATGGGGTATGTATTTAATGTCTTGTTTGTATATAGGTCTTTTACTGTAAGCTGCCCAGAGATCTTAGGATAGGGACAAGGTATGTCTAAATAAATAAATATATTTATTTATTTACAAACTCAGCATTTCTATTTTCTGAAAATAGTAGATCATAAAATAAGTTTTGCAGTTTCCCACTGACCTCTGCTGCCTATGGAACTGTTATAACCCTCCTGTTTAAACTGGAACAATTCTTTTAAAACGCCCCCTGGGCTGCATTCACACCCAGGTTTCAATCCACTTTCAACCCACTTTCAGAGTGAGAGAACACATCCACAAAGTGACAAGTCAATTTCCATTTTAACTCAAAGGCAGACTTTCTGAAGTTCAACACTTCACTGATGTGTTTTCTCACTCTGAAACTGGACTGAAGTTGGATTAAAATTTAGGTGTGAACACAACCTCTCTGGCATATCTCTTCTACTAAATTGGGGAAGAAGGGACCGGAGTCCAGTTGATCAATGCATATAATTCTCCTGCTTCCCTGAAATAATGAACCACTCCTGACTTACTTTGAGTAGCCAAGTGAGCACTGAGTCACGATAGGGGACAAATTTGTTCTTATTTTTGCCGGCAGCCTGATCCGCAAGAGCAGAAATCACCAACCCAAGAGTCGTGAGGGACCTGAATGGGAAAGAAAAAATGTTTTAACAGGATTGCTAGCATCAGAAATCTGGATGGCTCCTAAATCCTGGCAACTCCTCATACCATGGATTAGGAGCATTGTACGTCCATTGAGGACGGGGTACCAGATGAACAGAATGACAAAGTTCAGAGTAGGCATGCAAAGATAATCTCAGGACGCATACCAGGAGGAGTCTAGAGTCTAGATCATGAGAAGTAATTATTCTTCTTTACTCTACCTTAGTTAGACCACATCTAGAGTCCTGTGTCCAGTTCTGGGCACCCCAATTCAAAAAGGACATTGACAAACTAGAGCAAGTCCAAAGGAGGGCTATCAAAATGGTGAGTGGTCTGGAAACCATGTCCTATGAGGAAAGGTTGAAGGACCTAGGAATATTCAGGCTATGGAAGAGAAGACTGAGAGGAGACATGATGGAGGTCTTCAGGTATCTGAAGGGCCGTCACAGTGCAGAGGGATCGTCCCTATTCTCACTTGCACAAGATAGGAGGACTAGAAACAACGGGATGAAACTCGAAGGGAGTGAATATAGATTAGATATTAGAATAAACTTCTTGATAGTGAGGGCGATCAGTCAGTGGACTAGGTTGCCACAGGAGGTAATGGGTTCTCCTTCGCTGGAGGTCTTCAAGCAGAGGCTGGACCTACATCTGTCTGGGATGGTTTAGGGAATCCTGCACTGAGCAGGGGGTTGGACTCGAATACCCCAGAGGTCCCTTCCAACTCTATGATTCTATGACTCAAGGACCCAGGAGGTTAGGAAGCTGGAAGCATCCAAGGAGGTGAGAAGTGATCTGCTATTTTCCTCTAATACATGTGAAGCACAGAAATGGCTGCAGCTCAATGGCAGAGCAAACAACCTAGAAAGCAGAGGAATTTGACTCTCAGTCTCCTCCAGAAGTAGGCAATGGCAAACCACTTCTGTATCTATGCCAAAAAAACTGCACCACGGTGTCCACACAGTCTAGGGGTGTTTTTCCACTGTCACTAGAAGTACCTATTAAGTACCCATTAATGGGTACAAAAATGCCATTACGTACCCATTAATGGGTGCTTAATGGGTATTTCTAGTGACAGTGGAAAAACACCCTAGGAGTGGCTGTAGCTCAGTTGTAGAGCAAACACCCTAGAAAGCAGTGGGATGATAGCTTCATTCCCACCCTGTCTACAGAAGCAGACAATGGCAAACCACTTCTGTATCTCTGCCAAGAAAACTGCATTGAGGTTCCTATGGGGGCACCCATGCAGTCAACCAAGGGCCTGCCGCAACTTTGTGGTACCCAAGAACAGCAGCAGCAATGGACTTCCATGCCAGTTAAATGACCAATTTGCTATGCGGCGCACATACATCAAATCTGTTCTTCCCCTCCTCGGGTGCTCCTGTCCGCACACAAGACCCTTTAAGGACCCCATTAGTACCCCATTCTGAATGTGCTATAGCCATGAGCGTGGGCGAAATCCAGATTTAATGGGGTCTTCAGGCCCTCAAATCCAGATTAATGCTAGACCCTTTAATGGTGTCTTCAATCCGGTCTTGGGCCATGAAGACCAGACCACAGAGAATGCTTCCAAACAGATAATGGAGAAATGGGTCCTGCGTTGGGCTAAGAGGCTGCCATTAGCAGCAGGGCAGCTCCGGCACCGCCCCTCGCTACATAAGCCCACACGTCCTTCATTGTGGTCTACCAAGCTGAGTACCAGCTTGGTAGTGGCTACGTAGGCAGCTACGAAGCCGTCTCTCCACCACACCCACTGTAACCATAAGTGACCCCTGATAGATGGCTATGCGGGCTAATCGCTCTGCTCCACTGGCGGACCTTCCTGTTCAGGCCTAATCGGAGCCTTGGGATGGATGCTACGGCATCCACATAGCAGCCGTCTTTATCACCCACTGCCACCGGGTGCTAGATGGCCTGTGTGGACGCATAGGCCCCTCACCCTGATGTGGATCATCAAGGACTGGATTCAGTGAGGACTGGATACCAAAGATCCAGATCTTCTAAATCCGGATTAACGGAGGTACGTGCAAAAACAGCCTATATGCTGTTGAAGTGTAGCTCCCATCATTCCTTGCAACAGGCTCATGGGAGCTGCAGTTCAGGACTATGTAACTCATCAATTTAAAAATGAAGATGTGTTTCCAATCCAGGTACTGGGCAACAGTGGAGGCAGGGGCAGGGGCAGAGGCAAGGGCAGGGGCAGGGGCAAGGGCAGGGGCAAGGGCAAGGGCAGGGACAGGGGCAAAGGCAGGGACAGGGACAAGGGCAGGGGCAAGGGCAAGGGCAAGGGCAGGGGCAGGGGCAAAGGCAGGGACAGGGACAAAGGCAGGGACAGGGACAAGGGCAGGGGCAAGGGCAAGGGCAAGGGCAGGGGCAAGGGCAGGGGCAGGGGCAAGGGCAGGGGCAAGGGCAAGGGCAGGGGCAAGGGCAAGGGCAGGTCTAGTGTGTTTTTCAATCAGTGAGTCACATTGGTTTTGCTCCTTCTGCTGTTATTTGCTAACCCTCCTAAGGGTAAATAAATTAATGAAGCCTATAACCCTGCTATTATTCATCTTTTATACCATATACTTCCGGAAGAACAAAGGATAAAGCCTTACTTGTTAATGTTGCTCCCTTCCTTCAGTCTGTCCCCAGCAGCTCCTGTCTTGGTCGCTCTTTCACTGCCTGCCAAGTCAACCAAGCTCAGTTTGCCCACTTTTTCGCCAGATGTCTATTGGGGGGGGGGGGGGGGGATAAAAAAAGGTTTATTAGTCAAGAAACATCCCACCGGCTCAGAACAAAGGTACAGAGTCTGTGAGGCTGCCAGTGGAGAAGGAGAAGACAACAGGGCTGCGTGTGAGCATGGGGGGAGAAATGAAAAATGTGATAGAGAAGTGCTAGTAAAGTTTTATTTATTTTTTTAAGTGTAAAAGAAAGGGAAATACAAGCAAATCCATAAAAGCTTAATGAGAGATGTAGGTAAGCAGAACAAGAGCTGATGAAGAGGTGAAGATTCCGCCTTCATTTTCTGCTTGAGATGCCCATGAGCAATTGAGATGGGATGCTGGACTAATGGGCTGTGGCCTGATCCAGCAGGGCTCCTCTTATGCTCTTATGTACAGCCATGAGCAAGGCTGCATCCAGATAGCATCCACCCACCCACCCACCCACCCACCCACCCACCCACCCACCCACCCACCCATCCATCCATCCATCCATCCATCCATCCATCCATCCATCCATCCATCCTTTACCTACCCCTCCCTCCCTCCATCACCCATCCATCCAACCATCCATCCATCCATCCATCCATCCATCCATCCATCCATCCAAGAAATCTAAATATGACCGTTCACAAAGGTTCTCAGAGTGGGTCACAAATAATAATATATATATATATATAAATGTAACCCTCCTTCCCTCCCTAGCAGGCCAGCACCCCAAGAAAGCTATTTAAATATCAAAAACCTGAGTGAAAGATATCACAGAACCACAGAATTAAGGAATTGGTAGGGACCTCTAGGGTCACTGAGTCCAACTTCTTGTCCCACATTAAGAATAACTTCCTGACAGTGAGGGTGATCAGTCAGCGGAATGGGTGGCCACGGGAAGTAGCGGGCTTTCCTTCGCTGGAGGTGTTCAGGCAGAGGCTGGACCTACATCTGTCTGGGATGGTTTAGGAAATCCTGCATTGGGCAGGGGTTGGAGCTGATGACCCTAAAGCAGGGATGTCAAAGATACGGCCCATGGGCCGGATGCGGCCCGTGGGCTGTATGAATACGGCCCGCCGCCGCCGCCACCGCCGCTGTCCTCCTTGGGCGCGAAGGAGGCGAGGTGAGGCGAGGCGAGTAAGCGAGTGCGCGGCGGGACCCTCCACTGCCTGAGTGCGTGGACGCCGCCATGGACAGCCAGCCCCTCCTCGGTGCCCTAGCCACACCCCGGCCATGCCCCAACCCATCCTCTGTACCCTAGCCACGCCCAGGCCACGCCCCAGCCATGCCCCAGCCCCTCCTCTGCGCCCTGGCCACGCCCCCGGTCATGCCCCCCGGTCACGCCCCTGGCCCTGACAGTTTTTTTTTTTTTAATCTGGCCCTCGGCAAAATTGAGTTTGATACCTCTGCCCTAGAGGTTCCTTACAACTCTGTGATTCTAGACAAATTTATGGATGACAGATGTATCAATGGCTACTAGAATGGATGCCTAAGGAATCTTTCAGGCTGGGAGGACAAGCAGGACGCCTCTAAGGCCATTTGCTGGTATTCAAGAGCAGGAGAAGGTCTGCCTTAGTCTCTGCTTGAGATGCCCATGGGCAACTGGTGGGCCACCGTGTGAGACAGGATGCTGGACTAGATGATCCAGCAGAGCTCCTCTTACATTCTTATGTTCTTGTGATTCTATGAAATGAACAGATAAAAATCATTGGTAGCCTTAAACAGAAGATTTTTCTTTTATTTCCTCCGCTTTTTTGGGTAATGGAAAAATCCAGCAAAAATCCCCTTTACCTTGAGGATACAGACAGGGAAAGCAGCACAGCGTACAAGGAGGTAAAATTTCAACTTGCACACCAAAGTGTGAAGCCAGCTGTCAGAGACGATTAAAATCTTAATAAAGTGTCCTTTGCAGGAATGAAGTTTTGAGGAGGCTGTCAGGGAAAGAAACCCCTCCCTCAAAGCCTCATTTGCCTTCTCCTGCCCCCTGCATCTGACAAAAACCAATACATTTTAGACTTAAAACAGAACTGGGATAGCCCATTTCTGGGCACCAGATCTGTCATTCTCAGACAAGTAATGAGCATACTAGAATGGGGAATTTGAGCGAATTTTTGTGCTGTTCCTCTCTCTTTGTCCCAGTCTGTCTGTCTGTCTCTCACACACAAACAATTACATTTGGACTGTGTATGTGTGAAAGAGACAGTAAGCAGGCCCAGGATCCTGGTTAAGGGCAGTTTTAAAATGACAAAACTCAACCAGTCAATAAGATAAGTGCAGGCCCTTTCTGCCCTTGGACTTATTCTGGAATATATCCCAGAAAAGGGGCCTGCTGTTTGTGTTCTAGTGCAGGCTATGGCAAGCCTACCAGAGTCTGCATTAGCATTCAGACAACAGGCCCCTGTCCCCATAAGTGCAGAAAGGGCCACAGTATCTGCAAGCCAGTTTGGTCTAGTGGTTAGGGAGCTGGACTCTTATCTGAGAATACTGAGTTTGATTCCACCCTCCTCCACGAAGTCAGCTGGGTGAACCTGGGCTAGTCACAGCTCTCTTCTGAGCTCTCTCAGCTCCACCTACCTTACAGGGTGTTGTGGGGAGAAGAAGAGAAGGTTTGTCAGCCGCTTTGAGTCCCCTTAAATGAAAAAAGCGGGGTAGAAAAGCCAACCCTTCTTCTTCTTCTAGCCCCAACTTTGCTAGACAGCGGTCATGCTTGTCCCTCTGTCTTCATCCCCGACACGCACATGACTCATAAGCAGAAAGCAAATTGCCAGAGGGAGGAGTACAAGGGTGTGTCTGCATTATTTGGGGAACCATGAGAAATCAGGGTGGGGAGCATTTTCTAGAGGCATTTCCAGAAGCAGTTAGATCCATTCTAGTATCGTTATCACTGGAACACAAACTCTACAGCATTGGAATTCAAGCGCGCCTTGCACTAAAAGAAGAGTGAAAGGTTGGTGACTCCACACTCTGCCAGCCACATGCACCACCTTTTCCCCCCACAAGACAAAATTGCAGGACTCACCCCTGACTTCACATCGGTCAACGTGTGCGTGAGGATGATCTTAAAAACGGCATGGGATCGGCTGCTCTCTTCGTTCATGTTGGTTGCAGCAACTGTCCTGGACTTATTGCCTTCCGACATTAAGGACTCAATGTCCTAAAGGTACCACGGAATCAAAAAGCAAAAGGCATGATCAACCACAAGATACGTACAAGTACAAAACTGGGGGCCACAACAGAAAAGGCCCTGCTGCACGTTCCTGCTTTTTGCACCTCCGAGAGAATAAGGAACTACAAGAAGAGCCCTCTCCTTGAGATCTTAATGCCCGGGCAAGATTATATGGGAGAAGGTACTCCTTCAGATAAATAGGGCCCGAGACATTTAGAGTTTTATATGTTCCTATGAACACCTCGAATTGGGATTGGTAGCAGATAGGTAACCAGTGCAGATCTTTCAGGAAACAGCATTACATGGCTTGTTCAGTGAGGATCTACCCTAAAGGCATTCTGCTAAGATGCTGCTTTGCTCTTCAGCCTCCCTTTCATCTGACCTCCTGTGCTTAGTGAATAGCTGAATTTGGAAGGCTGAGCAAACCTAGAGCAAGTAAGGCTACTGCTTCTACATATATCCACAATGAAAACCAGCTACTCTTTTTTGAATCAGAGGAAAACAGCTTCGCTTTGTGGTTTGTTACCAAAGAACAAACGGTAACTCACTTGTAGAGCTTCCCAGATTCAAACCCAAAGATCTCCAGGTAGGACTAGAGAGGCCCCTGTCCTGACCCATTTTTGAGGCTGCTCCCTAAACACACAGATAAGAATGAGAAAGACTGGCCGCATCCCCATTACAAGCTTCAGTTTCAAACAGTTTTCAATCCTCGCAGATCCCACGTCAGTTTGGCTTAACACACATTCCGCGTGTTAAATCACCCCAAAGCGTTGTAAATGTTAACTCTCATTTCAACAGGTCTCACTCCGGATCGTGTGCTTGATAAGTGTTACATTTTTTACAGTGGGGACCCTGCTGTTTTAAGGGATGAGAATCCATGTTTAGGGTTTCCCTCCCCCAATAGCTTGCTTCCAAAGACAGTAATTTCAGTGTAAAAATCCAACCTTCACAGCAGCCGCTACACTGTAGCTATCTAGCCACTTTGCACCTGATAATAATCTTCCAGTTTTGCGCAATTCTAGCTCTTTGGAGTCCTGCCCTTTAGAGAGGAAAGGAAAGCAGGGGCAGATTCTGGGAGATGTGTGAATGTTTGAAGCCCCCTTGCCTGAGTTGCCGCTGCTGCTGTGTGCCCTGGGCAATGGGGAGAAGAGGGGAAAGAATTGCTGGCTGCCCGCTGCCGGTTTTCCTCCATCCAGGCAAGCGGCAGCCACCCAGCCAGGCTTGGTGAAGGGGTCCATTATGGGTGGCGCGTTCATGCCAGGAGGAAGAGGGCAGGGCAGCCCCGAAAAGTGGCTTTTAAAAAGTAGCCACTTGGGTCACATACGATCCTCAGAATTCGGATCGAACGCGATTAAGTTTAAAGTAATGGGAACAGGCAAATTGGCGTTTGCATCCGGTTCTATTATTTTGGTTTAGGGAAACTGATTTAAGCTTATAATGGAGATGCGGCCACTGAGTGCCTGAATGGGCAATCGGAATAAAGTAGCTTACTGTATTTCTAGGTTTGTATTTCAGTGCTGATGACAAACACAAGCAATGCCAAATTCTCCTTAATGTGCTCAAGGTGATCACCAACATTCCTGCAAACAGGCCTGGAGAACTTGCTAAACCAGTTTTGCACGGCTTTCCCCCTTTTATTTTTAAGAAGAGCAACGGAGACTGCAGGCCTCCCTTAAGAAGCCTTTAATCTTTACAGGGCTTGTATAGCAGAAGCCAGAGATTAGAGCACATTAACTCCTTGGCATGCCTCATCAGTAACTGGCTGATAAATGCTCAAAGAGCTGCCATTTCCCTGGAGAGCAGTTACATTCTAGAAGCACTGTGCCTGCACAGGGACGCCGTGGATAGACGCCCAACAGAACAATGAAGAGCAAGGCCAGGATGGTAAACTGTGGCCTGTGATCACAATGGTGTCTTTGCTGGGAAGAAGAAGAAGAGTTGGCTTTTCTACCCCGCTTTTCTCACCCGTTTAATGGGACTCAAAGTGGCTGACAAACCTTCTGTTCTTTTCCCTTAAGGGGACTCAAAGCGGCTGACAAACCTTCTGTTCTTTTCCCTTAAGGGGACTCAAAGCGGCTGACAAAGCTTTCTATTCTTCTCCCCACAACAGACACCCTGGAGGCAGGTGGGACTGCGAGAGCTCAGAAGTGAGCTGTGACTAGCCCAAGTGTTACCCAGCTGGCTTCGTGGAGGAGTGTGGAATCAAACCCGGTATTCCCAGATAAGAGTCCAGCTCCCTAACCACCAGACCGAACTGGAAGGCAGCATCCTGAGAGCACAATTCCTCTTATGAAGACCTTCTATGCCATGGGCTAAGGGAAATAGTGCCGTTAGCACTACTCTTCTTTCTTTGCCTTGTATTCCCTTTGAAAAAAATGCGCTCATCACAAATTAGCACAAGAAGCAGCACAGGAGAAGGGAAGAAATCAGTGAAGAAGACAAGCTCATCTTCACAGTCCCTGGGAGCAGGCCAAGCCATAAGGGCAGATAACTCCTCCTAGTAAGACGCAGACATCCAACACAGCATAACTAAAATGAAAAAATCAAAATGAATTTTCTTACCTTGTAGCTAGCAACGGCCAGTTTCGAAAGCCCATCGACGTAAGGTCCGTAGACACTGTGCTCCCTTACTTTTAAAGACTGGCGACTCCTGCTGGGAAGAAAGCATGGTATAAAATGTTACTTGCCACACAAATGTTGAGCTCAATCTAAACCAAGGTTAAATGGCTCCTAGAATGGATGCCCAGGCTGGAGAGACAGACAGGATGTTTCTGAAGTCCGTTTGCAGGGAGTGAAGGTTTTCCCTTTGTCTTCTGAAGCTTGAGATGCCCAGAAGCAATTGGTGAGACATCGTGTGAGATGGGGTGTTTTTCCACTGTCAAAAAGTACCCATTTTTGCACCCATTTAGGACCCATTTGGGTGTGAGCCGGATGATTCCATTTCCACCACGACACCCATTTGGGACCCAATTGTTTCCACTGCCGTGGGGGAAATCTGGATCTAATGGGTACATTTTGGCCTTTAATCCGGATTTTCTGTAGACCCCATTAATGGGGTCTACAATGGGGTCTTCTGCCAGAAAATCCGGATTAAAGGGAGCGTGTTTCCACTGGAAACAGGCAATGGGGTCCAAAGGAGGCTAGGGGGAGGGGCTGCACCCGTTGGGCCCCCCCTAAACCTAGACTCCGAAGTCACTTTTAAGTCACTTCGAATTGACTTTGGAGTCACTTCAAAGTCATTTCGAAGTCTGTGCAAAATAGCTCCAGAGTGCCTGTGAAGTCTGTGCTGATCTTCAGAGTGAACTTCGAAGTGACTTCAAAGTGACTCCAAAGTGACTCCAAAGTCATTTCAAAGTTCACTCCGAAGACCAGCACAGACTTCAAAGGCACTCCGGAGCTATTTTGCACAGACTTCGAAATGACTCCGAAGTGACTTCAAAGTTAATTCGAAGACTGCCCCCCCCTGCCCCCCAAAACACCTGGGGTAATGGACCGACTCCTTGTGGGTCGATCCGGATTCCCCACATGGGTGCAAAGCTGTTTCCACCGCAGGGGTGTTAGCACCCATTGCTAATGGGTGCTACACCTCCCGTGGAAACACCTTGGGTGCTTCCCTTAATCCGGATCTACTAGATCTGGATAAAGGAATGTACCCATTCCTTAGATCCGGATCTTCTTAGATCCAGATCTAAGGACTGCAGTGGAAAAACACCCATGGATTGCTGGACTTGTTGGGCTGCGGCCTGGTCCAGCAGAGCTTCTCTTAATTAATGGAGGAGTTGGGTTGGAAGAACAGCACAAAATGGTCATTAGACACATGGTATAAATATTTAATGGAACAACACAGATTAGAACAAAATGAGGGAAACAAGATTTAAAAGCCAAGGTTGAAAGACTCAACGAGGCCCCAAGGACCAGAACTTCTGAGAGAAGAAATAATAAGACTATTTCTTTGGTCCAACTAAAGTAGAAGAGAAGATCGAAGAGATGCTGTCAATTATAAGAGATGCACTAAGGTTGGCGGGATATAAGTGTGTCTAATTATTTTTGTATAATCACATTTTTATGTTTGATATTTTTGTTATTTTATATTATGTGTTTGTGAGTTTTAAAATAAATGAAAATTTCAAAATTAAAAATTAATGGAGGAGCGAAGAAGAAGAAGAAGAGTTGGCTTTTCTACTCCGCTTTTCTCACCCATTTAAGGGGACTCAAAGCAGCTGACAAACCTTCTGTTCTTCTCCCCACAACAGAACACCCTGTGAGGTAGGTGGGGCTGTGAGAGCTCAGAAGAGAGAAGTCACCCAGCTGGCTTCATGGGGGAGGGCAGAATCGAACCTGGTATTCTCAGATAAGATTCCGGCTCCCTAACCACTAGACCCAACTGGCTCTCATGCAGGACATCTCTAAAGGCCATTTGAAGGGAGTAGAGAGCTTCTTCTGCTTGAGAAGCCCAGAAGTAATTGGTGGGCCACTGTGTGAAATGGGATGCTGGACTAATGGGCTGTGGCCTGATCCAGCAGGGCTCCTCTTAGCTTCTTTAGTGCTTCCTTGCTTTTACTGATTCCCAACAGAAGAGGTCCGTAACGCTTCTCCTGGAGATCAAAGGATCCTCCGCTACAGCTGGATTGTGTCCAAGATATTGCAACTCAATGTACGTTTTGCCAACTGATTTCAACACCCAGTATGCAGAAAGGTGGAGTCTTAGGTTGTAAAGTAAACGATGAGAAAGATAAGAGTTGTAAATCTCTTTGTATGCTATCAGTGCAGTACAAGGGAATAACTATTAATACTTTCGGGGCGGAGAGCATTCCAGATCATGCAAGGCAGCAATTATGTTGGTCCAAAAGCCTATTTTCTTTTAAAAAGAAGTCTAACAAATTTTTTTTCTGGAATAACCTCTGTGGCTTTTCACCTTTCCTTGGCTTTTCCTGCGTCAGCCTCCGTCTAGATGCAACGTGAGACCGCATGCAACTTAAAATGAAAAGAGATCAATACCCAACACAGAGGCTACTTTTTGGTCTGTGTTACTAAGAAGTTACCCTATATCTGCCTAGTCTACTGAGGTCACTGGTAATACATCCCTTACACTGACAATCCAGCATCTATTCAGTGGAATAACACAGATTTTCCCACTTCCACTCTGGGAAGTGCAGCTCACTTGGATCTGCCCAGGAATGACTTTGGGGTGATTATCCATGGGCTTTTTGTCCCTAAACAAAGGAGGTTAAAAGTTTTTATTTTGGATAAAGATGTGTTTCTTCAGAAAGTTTTTTTGAGCATGTTCGTTTGTCTGTAACTTATCCCACATCCTGAGGTTTCAGGACAACTAAAATACATAAAAACAAAGCTAAAAACACTGCAGTACACACAGGAATGGCGTTTCATGCACATCAGAAGAAAAACCATTTCACAGCCTGGGGGCCACAGCAAAGAAGACCCCATCATGGGTCCCCACCTCTCTCTTTCTTTCTTTCTTCTTCCTCCTTCCTTCCCTCCTCCTTTCTCTCTTTATCTATATATCTATATCTATATCTATCTATCATCATCTATCTATCCATCTATCATCTACCTACCTACCTATTTATTTGTATTTTATCCTGCCCTTTATGCAAAGGTCTCAGAGTGAGTTGCAGCAATAAAAACCCAACGTAAACTGAACATACTAAAATAATAACAGTGCCGAAACGTGGGGAGGAGATTCCTTATTGAGACAATGGCCAGGGCAAAAGCGAACGTGCCTGACACATCTCAGGAGAGAGACTATTCCATAATCTGGGGGTCATCTTTGAGAAGCCCCTACCCTGAGTGCCCACCCCTTTTGCTACTGGGGTGTGTGGTACAGCAGGTTGTGGTAAAGCCAGGAGGGCCCCTCCTAAAGATCAGAGAAATAACCGTGCTAGTCTAATGTGCAAAGTCCATCAATGTTGTTAGTAGCACTTGGAGACTAACAGGAAAAGGGTGGGTGGCATGAGCTTTCATAGACACGTCTACTTCTTCAGAAGGAGACGCGCCCATTGGGCCCCCTAGCATCTGAAGAAGGAGATGTGCCCATTGGGCCCCGTAGCATCTGAAGAAGTAGATGTGCCCATTGGGCCCCCAGCATCTGAAGAAGGAGAAGTGCCCAATGGGCCCCCTAGCATCTGAAGAAGGAGACGTGCCCATTGGGCCCCCTAGCATCTGAAGAAGCAGACGTGCCCATTGGGCCCCCTAGCATCTGAAGAAGTAGATGTGCCCATTGGGCCCCCTAGCATCTGAAGAAGGAGACGTGCCCATTGGGCCCCCTAGCATCTGAAGAAGGAGACGTGACCATTGGGCCCCCTAGCATCTGAAGAAGGAGACGTGCCCATTGGGCCCCCTAGCATCTGAAGAAGGAGACGTGCCCATTGGGCCCCCTAGCATCCGAAGAAGGAGACGTGCCCATTGGGCCCCGTAGCATCTGAAGAAGTAGATGTGCCCATTGGGCCCCCAGCATCTGAAGAAGGAGAAGTGCCCAATGGGCCCCCTAGCATCTGAAGAAGGAGACGTGCCCATTGGGCCCCCTAGCATCTGAAGAAGCAGACGTGCCCATTGGGCCCCCTAGCATCTGAAGAAGTAGATGTGCCCATTGGGCCCCCTAGCATCTGAAGAAGGAGACGTGCCCATTGGGCCCCCTAGCATCTGAAGAAGGAGACGTGCCCATTGGGCCCCCTAGCATCTGAAGAAGGAGACGTGACCATTGGGCCCCCTAGCATCTGAAGAAGGAGACGTGCCCATTGGGCCCCCTAGCATCTGAAGAAGGAGACGTGCCCATTGGGCCCCCTAGCATCCGAAGAAGGAGACGTGCCCATTGGGCCCCCTAGCATCTGAAGAAGGAGACGTGCCCATTGGGCCCCCTAGCATCTGAAGAAGGAGACGTGCCCATTGGGCCCCCTAGCATCTGAAGAAGGAGACGTGCCCATTGGGCCCCCTAGCATCCGAAGAAGCAGACGTGCCCATTGGGCCCCCTAGCATCTGAAGAAGCAGACGTGTCTACGGAAGCTCATGCCACCAACCCTTCTCCTGTTAGTCTCCAAGTGCTACTAACTACCTTGCTGGACCTTTCCCAAAGATGTCAAGGCACGGGAAGATCATTGGAAGTAGGTGTTCCTTTAGCTTCTGAAGTGGTAGCCAGATATCGAAGGGCTACATAGCACTGAATGTGGGCACGCATGGAATACTTCTTCAGTTGCAACAGAATTTCCCGAAGGGCCTGGAGCCGCTGTAGAGGTAAGTAGCATTGACTGTCAGAGAGGTCGAATTCTGGTGCCACTGACCAGCTGTGTTGCGTATTTCCACCGCAAAGTGGGAACTATGTAAGAAGGAAGGAGGTGTTTCCTCCTCTGAAGGCAACTGGTCTACTAGGCAGCCTGAAGTCTCCGTTCTTTCCACGCAGCATCTCACCCCTTTGGGTCCAGCAGATCCCGGACTTTCTCATTGTAGATCTCCATGTAGGACACCTCTACTTTGAAACTCTGCTCTTCATTCTCCTCTTTCTGGGCTCTTTCAAAGAGAGTGCTGCATAGCCGAGGGATTAATCCAGGCTGGTCCGCTGTGCCCATCATGGTGTAAGATTTTCCAGATCCTAAGCAAACGAGGAGAAGAAAAAGTGCTTTTAAGACAACAGGAGCGAAGCAAGGCACACAGCAGCTCACAGGAAAAAGGAAAACCTGTTTTATTTTCATAAAGAAGTCTCCAGAAAGGTTTAAGTAACCAAACCCTGGACGAATTTGCACTCTGCCTCTCATCCCTGGGAGGAGTCTGCGCTTGCGGGCGCCGAAAGCATTCAAAGTTTAGCTGGCACTTAACCAAGCACCGGGGCTAAGTGTGAATGGCTGCCATTAGGACTGGCCATCATGAAACTCCAGTGACGGCACTGGTGCTCCTCCATGGTGCTATGTCCAGGGCAAGGGTTGCATTGGCTGCCAATTTACTACTGAGCCCAATTCAAGGTGTTGACTCTGACATACAAGGCCCCAAATGGCTTGGGCCCCAAATATCTAAAAGAATGCCTTCTCCCATACCGACCTGCCCATGCCTTAAGATCAAATGGTGAGGCCCTCCTGGTTGTCCCACCGCCTTCAGTAGTGAGGCTGGTGGGCACCCAGGAGAGAGCCTTTTTGGTGATGGACCCCAGACTATGGAATAGCCTTCCCCTCGAGGTGCGTCATGCCCCTTCCTTATATATATATTTAGGAAGGCGGTGAAGATGCACCTCTTTGCCCTGGCCTTTGGCTGAGGTGATTATATTTCCCCCCCAGTAGAGACACAATAATTTTAAACATGTTGTGTATTGTTTTAGATTTGTTGAATTTTTAAAGTCTTTTAATGTATATTCTGTTTCTAATCTGTTGTTTTAAGGTTGTTACCCGCCCAGAGACCTTTGGGTATGGGGCGGGATAGAAATGTAAATAAATAAGTAAGTAAGTAAGTAAGTAAGTAAGTAAGTAAGTAAGTAAGTAAGTAAGTAAGTAAGTAAGTAAGTAAGTAAGTAAGTAAGTAAGTAAGTAAGTAAGTAAGTAAGTAAGTAAGTAAATAAATAAATGAATAAATAAATAAATAAGCCTGGTGATGCTTCCCGTAATCACGCCTGCGCAGCTGGTCACATGTTCCCCCAGCACTTCTTCCACTAGGAAGAATTGCAGAGGGCAAGTGCAGGGCTTTACCAGCCCTGTCACTAGTTCAGAAATGGAGCAGTTTCAATTGCTCCACGCCCATACAGTGTGGGGAATACCCTGGCATGCACAGAGATGCTTCTGGTAGAGAAATGGTTCCATGCTGGAGTATTCCCTGCATGCAAGCACACTATAAGTGCAAAAAGGCTCCCTGTTCTAAGGTTAAGAGTAGAGATGTGCATGAACGTGGGTGGTTTTTTTTTTTTGCATTTGATTCTTAACAAATTGAATATTAGAAAATTTGTATTTCTTCCACTAGATCCCCTTTGAAAGTTGTAGGATTCTATTCGATATGAATGTATTCGTAAGAATTTCCGATACAAATGAATACATATCTAAGCATAACTGATACGAATGCGTATTCGATATGAACAAATACATATCCGATACGTATCCAACACAAACACATACATATCCGATATGTATCCCGTAACATATCCGCTCTGAAAGTGTCAAATCTGCCCTGAATCTACATTTAATCTGCTCTCGATCCATGTCAAATGCACTCTGGATCCATTGCAGACGTGACTGGGGGTGTTTTTCCACTGCGCTCCTTTAATCTGGATCTAAGACGATCCGGATCTAGGGAATGGGTACTTCCCTTAATCCGGATCTAGTAGATCCGGATTAAGGGAAGTACCCAATGTGTTTCCATGGGTGGTCTAGCACCCAATAGCAATGGGTGCTAGCCTCCCTGCCGTGGAAACACCAGAACACCCATTTGGAAATCCAGATCTACCCATGAGGGTTCTGCTTGTCACCAGGTGTTTGGGGATAGGGGGTGCAATCTCCAAAGTGAGTTCGAAGTCATTTCGAAGTCACTTCGAAGTCTGTGCAAAATAGCTCCGGAGCGTCTTTGAAGTCTGTGCTGATCTTCGGAGTAAACTTCAAAGTGACTTCAAAATGACTTCAAAGCTTAGGTTTTGGGGCTCCCCCCCCAAGGGTGCCCCCTCCCTCTAGCCTCCTCTAGACCCCATTGCCAAACTAATGTGTAAACAGGCTCCCTTTAATCTGGATTTTCTGGCTGAAGACCCCATTGTAGACCTCATTAATGGGGTCTACAGAAAATGCGGATTAAAGGCTGAGATGTACCCATATGATCCGGATTTCCCCAGCAGCCATGGAAACAAATGTGTCCCAAATGGGTGCCGTGGTGGAAATGGGGTCATCCGGCTCACACCCAAATGGGTCCTTAATGGGTGCAAAAATGGGTACTTTCTGACAGTGGAAAAACACCCAAGCACAGCTACTTTACCATTTCCCCAGTTTAACGAATGTCCAAATGTACGAATGATCTGAAACATTCGTACGAATGTTAATGTATGAATGTTGTAACATTTGTGTGTGATTGTACGAATTCATATGAATTTGCACAAATAACAAATGCTATTTGTGCACATCCCTTCTTAAGAGGCAATGCTCGGAATTACATTCAGCAGAAAAAGGCATGATTCATTCTTAAAACCTTAAGGCTTCAATGAACTGGCTTTCCATGAATTTGGAAGACAAACTGTTGCAGTTCTAAAATTTGGGGTTTACTATTAATAGACCGGACGCTGGATCTGGATCGACTAAAGGCAATTATGTAAATAACTTCCTTGAAATACTCAAGGCGATCTACAATGCCACAGAAAATGAAAGCAGCGTAAAGAAGTTCCCGTGAGATCTTTAACTTGAAGGCCCCACTCAAAGAACGTGGCAAGCAGATGGTTTTGCTGAGGCCTAAATCTCCACCGCTCAAGAAACAATAATAGGTTGCAATAGTGAAGGAAGGAAGTCCTCCTTCCACTGAGACTCCAAAGTCGTGTGGAATTTATCAGTTCAAAACCACAGCTCTGAACTTTAGAATCTCAACTTGCAACGATAAATAAATAACCTGGCCCACTCCACAATCCTCCTCTGAGCTGTGCCAAAAAACATCAAGGCTTAACAAGCTAGCAGGCGTGTAACACGTAAGGGAGACAGCTGCATTTTTCTTTTCCATAACTTCCGTACTGCATGTCCTTACCGGTCTGTCCGTAAGCAAAGATACAAGCATTGTAACCTTCAAAAGCATTCTGGAGAATGTTCTCTCCTAGGCACTTGAAAACAACATCTTGGCCTAAAATGAGAAGAAAAAGATTCAAATTATCGGGACCGAGGCTTTTAAATCTGCTTTGATAAAGCCTTCAAGGACTTCAAACACAATGTTCACCATATGAAAACTTAACGCCTTTCATGTGTTTCCAAAGTAAATCAAGTCTTTAAAGATGGAAGCCACAGCAACAGATATTCATCTTGACTAAACTCCAGTAAATCAAGTCTTTAAGGAAGGAAGCCACAGAGCAGATATTCATCTTGGTGAAACTTCATCCTCTTCCAAATTAAGCAGCATTTATGATAATAGGATCTTAATGAGGCAGGACTCATGCTCAGAAGCATGCGGCAAACCTCTGGCTGAGAGACGAAGCCAGTGGCTTTCGTGACACCTTTTTTTATGTCTCTGTGAAGAACGAATTATAATTTTCTCCCTACAAAAGAAAAAAGTGAACGACAGGCAGAGGGGCCATCTGGTTTTATTCGTCCCAACAATTCTATTGGACAAACTCAAAAATCAATCTCCGACAGATTTTAGGACAGATTGTGAATATTGTGTCTCAATCCGGACTGAATTATTGATTAGCCCCCTAAAAAGATCCACAGATCTACTGTACTTGGGTCCAAAAAACTTCTAAGAGAATCTGAGGAACAAGACAAAATGGTACCAAAAATAAAAGTGCCTCATAGAAGATGATGGCACGTCATCATGCAGACTGCTGCATTTTTAAAAAGATATAGCAGAATTATAAGCTACGGCTGGCCGGATGCACATCACACCGGTTTTAAAAGGGTAGCATTGGCTGCTAATTTACTTCATGGTGTTGCCTTTGACTTATAAGGCCCTAAATATCATGGGCCCCAAGTATCTTCTCCCATACCACCTGCCTGTGCCTTAAGATCAAGCGGTGAGGCCCTCCTGGCTGTCCCACCACCTTCAGCAGTGAGGCTGGTGGGTACCCAGCAGAGAGCCTTTTTGGTGATGGCCCCCAGACTATGGAAGAAGGAGAGTTGGCTTTTCTACCCCGCTTTTCTCACCCATTTAAGAGGACTCAAAGCTTTCTATTCTTCTCCCCACAACAGAACACCTTGTGATGTAGGTGGGGCTATGATAGCTCAGAAGAGCTGTGACTAGCCCAAGGTCACCCAGCTGGCTTCATGGGGGAGGGCGGAATCGAACCCAGTATTCCCAGATAAGAGTCCGTCTCCCTAATCACTAGTCAAACTGGCTCACTACGAGTAGTTCCCCCCCTTGAGGTGCGTCATGCCCCTTCCTCATATATATTTAGGAAGGCCTTTGCCTGAGGTGATTATATTTCCCCTCCCAGTACAGATACTATCATTTTAAACACGGAGTATATTTAGATTTGTTGAATTTTTAAAGTGCTTTTAATGTATATTCTGTTTTTAACCTGTTGTTTTAACTGTTGTTACCCGCCCAGAGACCTTAGGGTATGGGATGGTATAGAAATGTAAATAATAAATCATAAATACATAAATAAAAGGGGACAACAAAAATAGCAAAGGCTAGAGAACCCCGTTGCAAGGAAATGAAATTGTCCTATTGGGGGACTCCGTTCAAACAAAAGTGAAATACTTTATCCCATTGCACATGATTAACTTTTGGGATCCCCTGCCAAATACAGTACAGTATAGTACAAGGAGCAGTAAAGTAAAACTTCAGCTTGACATATTGCTCTGTGGTTCTCATCCCTTTCTTCTACACATGTTTAATCTACAACTTATGCATTTAAACATAGTTACTGAACTTTTCAAATAAAATGGACAGATGAGTATAAACCCAACAGCTATTCCGTCTTCTCTTCTCTTCTTGGAATTGTTTGATTTATTGCAAGGGGGGAAGGAGGAGGAGGAGGAGGAAGAGGAAGAGGAAGAGGAGGAGATGGTTGGCTTTTAAGTCTTGTTTTTGTCATCCTTAAGGGAACTCAAACATGCAGACAAACCTTCTACTCTTCTCCTCACAACACACACCTTGTGAAGCAGGTGGGGCCATGAGAGCTCAGAAAGACAGCTGTGACTAGCCCAAGGTCTCGAACTGGAAAACCTCCAGATAAGAATCGAACACTCCAACCACAAGACCAACGTGGCTTACAGAAGAAGATTTGGCTTCCCTCCCCCATTTAAGGGGACTCAAAGCAGTTAACAAATCTTCTCCCCACAACAGACACGCTGTGAGGTAGGTGGGGCTGTGAGCGCTTAGAAAGAGAGCTGTGACTAGCCCAAGGTCACCCAGCTGGTTTCGTGGTGCAGTGCAGAATCAAACTGGGAGACCACCAGTAAGAGTTCAACACTCTTATCACAAGATACTTTGTGGAGAGTGCTTTGGACGTGGCTTCCAGGCAGTCTAGCATACAGAAAGAACCATCACTATAATTTTAATATGAATCCTAAAATGCTTCAGAGAGTTCATTGAAGCCAAGCTCAATTCTGGAAGGCAAATTTAAACACCCTAGCGCTAAGACAGGGCTCAGTGGAAAAGGCCCTGATGCTGGGAGGAATAGAAGGCAGAAGAAGAAGAAGATGGATAGATGGTGTCATGGAAGCAATAAACATCTGGGCAAAGATCAAGAGACAGTGGACAGGCATATCTGGCATGCTCTGGTCCATGAAGCCACAAAGGGTCAGACACAACTGAATGAATGAACTTCAGCATCAAAGAGCTAAGGTCTAACTCCATGATGCATCTCTTGTGACATTAATTTTTCCAGGGTCGTACTACCTGCGTATTTTTCCTTGACGGCTTCATCCATGGACCAGAAGCAGTGGTCATAGGCAAACACCTGCCAGAAAAGTACACACAGATCATTTATAAAATTCTTATTTTAAACTCCCACAATGATGTGGACATTCTAATGGCTGAGCAGAATGCGCTGAATCAGTTACAAAAAATTAACTTGCTCTATACAACTGCCCAGTGGTATAGCTTAAAATACTTACAGGTGCCACTAATAACATTGGGAGTATTATGTTACGCTGATTGGGAGTATTATGTTATACGCAAGCAGCAAAAGAATAACCAAAGGGCTAAAAGTATTCCTTCTGGACCCTGCTGCAAATTTCTCCTGGTCTCTTATTTTACCACCAAGAGTAACCCATCTTCTCCAAGGTTAGTCCTATTCAGTAAACTAGTGCCCAAAAGGAAATGAACATTGAAAAATAGGTTCATCATAAAACTTCCTCCTAAATACAAGTATTGGTAAGCACATCAGGATTAAAGGTATATCACAAATTATTAGGGAAGTGCACAAATATTCAAAATATTCGAAATTCAATCTAATTCAGTCAAATTTGGACATTCGAATTAGGATTAATTGTCCCTAAATTCCAATGTACCATTCGAATGAATTTTCAAATCTGTTGAATCATTTGTATGAATTATTCAGACATTTGTATGTGCACGTATCCATATGCATTACATATGTATCCATACACATCTTATTTACTTCTGTATGCATTTGTATGGATAAGTACAGGACGAAAATGGGATACATGTGGAATAAAAACAGGATGCATGTGGGATAACAACGGGATGCATGTGGGATAACAACGGGATGCATGTGGGATAACAACGGGATGCACACGGATGCACTCAGGTGTGTACGGATGTGTACAGACACACTCAAATGTTGTCGACATTCGTATCTTCAAATATTAATCGAAAATTTGTACAAACAGATTTGAATATATTCAGTTCTAATCAAATGTGAATACATTCAAATTTTAAACATTCAAACTGATCCAATCTTTGGATATTCGATTCGATTCTAATCAAATCGAATCCCAAAAGTTGCATTTGTGCACAACCCTACAAACTACACACACACTCAGACACAGATAGATATAAACATATATATAACACCGACCAACTTTTCAGGATATATTCTCACATTCTCTAATCATACAAGGCTAATTCTGTCCATTTTATATTTATTTTTTCAAAGGCTACAAAAGAAAGCCTGGAGATGTAAATAAAGAAAGTTTGCAAAACATCAGTATAAACATACAAAAACTATTTTTTTAAATAAAAAAGAAGCACCATCTTTCATCTAGACCCTCCCATGCTTAAGTGCACACATCACTGGTTCCTCTTGTGTTTTTCTGATTCATATTTTGGCACCTGAAACAAAACCCTACTTTCAAAAAAAAAAAAGCCAGAATAAAGTCATGATGTGTTTCCTTCCCGCACACAGTAGCTGCATGCATATTTTTGGAAAAATAAATACAGTCGCGCTGGGTACAAATCAGAGGTTTTCACAACGCAGGCAGCAAAAGAATAACCAAAGTGTCTTACCTTTGGTTGGTTCCTATGGGTCCAGGACATACAAATAGAAAAGGAAAAGAGTAAAGTAATGAGTTAATAAGAGCAAAAACATTTTTTAAGCCAAAGAGAATTTGCATATTTTAGGTTCTGCACAAAACTTTTCACATGTTCTCTTTAATTTTACAAAGGAAGAGACGAGAGAAAGATTCCAGCGCCGTGCATACATCTGTAAAGCGCTGAGTACATGGACAGCGCTGGAGAAATAAACTAATAATAATAATAATAATAATAAACTCAGAATAAAGTCCCACTGAACTCAGGCTTATGACAAGGTAAGTTGTTGTTGTGGACAATCAAGCTGCCCCCAGCCTGCCCAGAAGTTGCCTAATTGCATACTAGCTGTGGCGCATACACTAACGTTTACCTATCGCCACCGATAGTGTCCAGTCTGTGAGCATCTCCACTACTTCTGGCTAAAGGGGCCATCTGAGCTGCTGCGCAAGCACACCGGCAATTCCCACAATCCCCTGACTTGACTGCACTTTCACGAAGGGTCAGCATTGCCAAAATGTCACATTGGCACCCCGCAGTTGCACAGGCTGCCGGATCCAAGGTGGGGGCGCCCTGCAGTTGAACATCAGTGACCGGATAAGGTGAGTGATTGCCCACGTGGGGGCTAGGCTATCTCAGAATCCTAGAGTTGGAAGGGACCTCTAGGGTCATCAAGCCTAACCCCTGCTCAATGGAGGATTTCCTAAACCGTCCCAGGCAGATGTAGGTCCAGCTAGTGAGTAGTGCTTGCAAGTGTGACGTTAATCTATGATGCACCTTTCCCGTCCACGGGATGGGAAAGCAAGTGTGAAATCACCCCACATCAGCTCCTGGTTGACTGCATGACTCCATAGGCATCTCCATGCAGTTTTCTTGGCAAACATATAGAAGCAGTTTGCCATTACCTACTTCTGGGGAGCAACAGGATCGTACCTGCGATCCACCACTTTCTATGTTGCTTGCTCTACTGCTAAGCTACAGCCACGCCCAGACTCTATGGCCCTCCGTTCAGTTTTCTTGGCAGGGACACAGAAGTGGTTTGCCATTCTCTATCTCCAAGGAGAGGCTGGGGACTGAACCAGCAAAAAGGAACATGGGAGCATTAACAATCCTATCGGGGGGGGGGGCAAGGAAAGAATGGGAATGGGGTATCTGAATATCTACCCACACACATCTTTCCACAGTAACTTTAACTTCCATCCAAATTCCAAGGCAGCATTTTGTTATTATATGGCTGTTAAAATTTCTAAATCTTTATTTATTTTTATTTCTGTCCCACCCTATACCTGAAGGTCTTGGGGCGTGTCACAATAAAACCACTGTAAAAACAGGCCCTGCATTGTCCCTGTGTTATCCAACGCCTGGGATTAAAATCAGCAATAAGAGCATAATCCAGAGGCTCATTTTCTACATATGGAGGTTTTAAAAAGGGGGATTATGCCATGTATAACAAGCTGCTTAATAAAACCCAAAGGCTCGTTCCCAGCGGGCATCGTTGTTCTTTCCACAAAGACGCAGAGATAAACTCCAGGGCTCACGAGCAGAAGCCCTTCAATGAACATAAAATGAAGAGCAGCAACGTGGATCGGCAGCTAACGCACACTTGAATGTATGCACAGGTGCCACCCACAGCACTGCAGACAGTGTATATGCATGTACAGACATTTATGCACTAAGACATCCCGGATCCTGGCACTTTTTCGGTCCTTAAAGGAAACTAATGCAGTGGGGCAGAGGTAGAAAGACGCTGCTTATGACCTCATCATCAGGGACTTGCATAAAATTGGTCCTATCCAGGAGTTGTTCTGTGCTCTCTCTATTGTTCAATGGCAAATGATGTTATTCTGAATTTTTATTAGATATCTGGAGGCCTACAAAGGCAAATGATGGCAGAAAAAATATTTTCAGAACATCGGAGTAAAATTCTTGCATCTCCCTTCACGATGGTTCAACCCAGCTGTGTCTTCCAAAAGTCCCTGGTAGGCTACATTTGCTGGAAATCCATCTCAGATTGGGTGCTAGGGTGTTTTTCACTGTCACTAGAACAGTGGTTCTCAACCTGTGGGTCAGGACCCCTTTGTGGGTCAAATTACCCTTTCAGAGGGGTCGCAACGAGTCTCCCACTGCCCTTCCCTCCCACCTCCCAGCTGCTCCACCCCCATGGTTGGGGGTCTCCACAACATGAGGAACTCCATTAAGGGGTCACGACATTAGGAAGGTTGAGAACCACTGCACTAGAAGTACCCATTAAGTATCCATTAATGGGTACGAAAATGCCATTACGTACCCATTAATGGGCACTGAATGGGTACTTTTAGTGACAGTGGAAAAACACCCCTAGTTAATCCCATTATAACTGTCCAATGCACCAAGGCATAACAACAATAACAACAACAACAACAACACAGTCGGATCCCTCATATCTGCTGATCCAGTAACCACAGTTTCAATTATCCACGGTGACTCTGACCAACCTCCTCCAACCCAACCCACCTCTGCCATTTTAGGTGTACGTGAGGCTTCCCAGAGACCTGGGGCAGTGAGAAATACAGCGGAAATCACACGGGATTTCTCATGATTCCTGTGAAATCCCATGAGATTTCACAGGAATCATGGGAAATCTCATGGGATTTCAAAGGAATCATGGGAAATCTCATGACGTTATGGGATTTCACAGGAACGGTGGCGAAACAGAAAGATTTCCCATGATTCCCATGAAATCTTGTGGGATTTCCAAAAAATCATGGAAAATTTGAGTGCAAAAAACCCTGTTTGAAATACCCACAGTTTTCATAACTCTGGTAAGGCCTGGAACCTATCCCCCATGGATATGGGGGTCCAAATAATAATAATAATTATAATGCCCCTGCCACCAAATGGCAGAACAACAAGTATATGCAATCCACAAACCACCATCTCTATGTTGTTTTAATTAGGGATATGCACAAATATTCAAATGTTTGAACATCTGATTCAAATCCATCGAATGTTGACAGTCGAATCAGACTTTTGAAAATCCGGATTTAAACATTCAAACTCTAATTGGATTTTCAAAAATCCAATAAGGATTTTTGAATAATTTGAATGAGTAGATCTGTATCTATCGCATACAAATCTGCAAAGCCCCCCCCCCCATTTGCACAAATAATATGGGATAAAAATGGAACACACATGCATTTTCGCAAATTCGTATTGATGATACGAATCTTATCAACATTCATATACCTGGACACGAATTTTTCAAAAATCCCAATCTTTGAAATTCGATTCAAATCAAATTTTTGAATATTCGATTTAAACTGGATTCGGACATAAAAAATACATTCGTGCACATCTCTAGTTTTAATATATACTATTGTTGTTTTAATATGTTCGATTTTGAATGTTGTTACCTGCCCTGAGTCCTTTAGGTATAGGGGAGGATAGAAATACAATATCCATCCATCCATCCATCCATCCATCCATCATTTACTTACCTACCTACCTACCTACCTACCCCTCCCTCCCTCCATCTATCATCTGTCTATCTATCTATCCATCTATCATCTATCAACCATCCATCCATCCATCCATCCATCCATCCATCCATCCATCCATCCATCCATCCATCCATCCATCCATCCATCCATCCATCCATCCATCCATCCATCCATCATCTAAACTCTAGCTATATAAAATCAACACTCCAGTTCCTCCCTAACTGCTTCACACCTTCGCATGTGTGGACATCCCGTTCTAGTGAATCAGGTGTCCTGCTCTAGTGAAGCACCACTGCATGACAGCGAACTTTACCCATGCATGTCTTGCCGATTGGGAGATCAGGGAAGGGGGGGGGGTCGTAGCCGGAGAGACTACAAGTATGCAGGGCAAATAACAGTGCCAATGACAGTGATTTGCCCCCCTCATCGCTTCTCTTCAGCATAATTTATTTCAAGAAACCCCCAAGCAGTTGCGATCGCAGCGCACACGGCAGGAACAGCGAGCACGGTACTTAGCAGAGCAAATGACAGCGGGTTTCCCCTGTCATCGCTGCAGCAGGCACAACAGGGCATGGTGACGTTAACTGGGCTTCCCATCAGGGGATGGGGGTGGAGGAAAAAGGACGCAGTTTCCCGATGAGGGGTTTACCGCACGGTTTGCGTGGGGACAGGCGGATCTGGCTTGAACCCGCGCTCTCCTCTCTCACATGGGGACACGTTAAATCGAACTGCGATTCAGATCGGGGATGACCCGATTCAGCCCCGAAATAAACGAAGCCCATGGGGACTCGCCCTTAAAGAGTGTTCCACCCCTCTGCGTTGACTGTGAATCTAACTGCAAAGCTACATGAAAAAGGATGGTTTTCATTCACAAGGAACAGCTTGGAGTATCTGCAGCTGAAACGAAGATCATTTATCTCCTAGTCCACTTAAGTATGAACGTGGGGAAATCACTTGGAGAGCACAAAGATGGATCTTTATCCATTGAAGATGGCTGGGCTCCTCAGCCACCTCCATCTTTTGGGGTGTTTTCCCACTGCAGCCCTTAGATCCGGATCTAAGAAGATCTGGATCTAAGGAATGGGTACATTCCTTAATCCAGATCTAGTAGATCCGGATTAAGGGAAGCACCCAATGCTAACCCCCCTCCCGTGGAAACACCTTTGCACCCATCTGGGGAATCCGGATTGACCCCCAAGGGGTCAGTCCGTCACCCCAGGTGTCTGTGGGGACAGGGGGGTGCAATCTCCAAAGTCCCAGCTTCGGAGTGATTTTGGAGTCATTTCGGAATCATTCCAAAATGACTCCGAAGTCCCTCTGAAGCGATCGCCACTGGCTTTGGAGAGGCTCCGGAGCTGTCAGCACGGTCTGTGCGCTATTAGCGCAGACCGCGCAGACTCCCCTCCAAAGTCCCTCCAAAGCGATCGGCAGAGACTTCGGAGTCTTGCCACTGGTCTCTCCAAAGTCCGTGGCGATCGCTTCGGAGGGACTTCGGAGTCATTTCGGAATGATTCTGAAATGATTCCAAAATGACTCCGAAGCTGGCACTTTGGGGCTCCCCCCCCCATGGGTGCATCCCCTCCCCCTAGCCTCCTCTAGACCCCATTGCCTGTTTCCAGTGGAAATAGGCTCCCTTTAATCCAGATTTTCTGGCAGAAGACCCCATTAACGGGGTCTACAGAAAATCCAGATTAATCGGGTCCCGAATGGGTGCCGTGGTGGAAACGGGATCATCCGGCTCAAACCCAAATGGGTCCTTAATGGGTGCAAATATGGGTACTTTTTGACAGCCGAAAAACACCCTTGGTCTCCATATTGCAATTTTCTAGAAGTGGAGGAGAGCAACACAGATATTTATCCCATCTGAAGGACAGCAGAGATGAGTGAAGGATGCTTGTCTTCCATCTGGGGGTCATCTGCGTATGTCTGGCGAAGAGATTAAATTCTGGCATTTCATATTGTCATACTTTTTAAGCACTAATCTCGAGTGATTAAATGGTGCTTTAAAGTTTGTTGGAAGCCTTCAAGCAGACAGAAGGAAAGGCAGCAGGCAGAATGGGGAGGCAGAAGGTTTTGCCTTCCCGAGCATTCACGCCAAATCATTTTCTTTTCCCGTTCCACAAAAATACACCACTTGGCTGATACTGGATGGGGCCCAGCACACTCAAGGCTGGCGACACGTGGCTCACACAATTTGTGAAAACCACAATAAATGTAAATTAGTGAGTCAGGATGGGTAAGTGTGCCTAACTTGGATGGCAACAGACTCATAAAAAAGAATTAATGGATGATTCTGACTCACTGGTGACTCCTACTCTCCCTTCGGGAAGCTAATGTTCAGCCTCTCGTGGCACTTTCATTATTTTTAATTGTTAGCTTTAATTCTACTCCCAAACAGCCTTCTTGCATAATGATGGGCCAAAATCCTTACTGCCTGTGCACCACACCTATATTACGGCAAAACTGTACATTTATATGTACCTGCCCTTCTCCACAAAGGTAGGGAACAAGTTCAGATAGATTATTCCTGGAGTTTGAAATACCTATTTATGGAAAGAATATAGAAAATTCTGCCCAAGAGACAGAGGGGACATTGGGGCCCACTGATTGCCCATGGGCATCTCAAGCAGAGACAAGGGCAGACCTACTTCCCTTGAATCCCAGCAAATGACCTTAGAGGCATCCTGCTTGTCCCCCCCAGCCTGAAAGATGTACTTAGGCATCCAGTCTAGTATCCATTGATACATCTGTCCTCCATAAATTTGTCTAACCCAGTGATGGTGAACCTTTTGAGCTCGGTGTGTCAAAATTCGCAAGAAAGCCTAGCTTAACTCGGGTGCTGTGTCACATCTAGAAACATCCATAATTTTGTGACATTTGTAGCTCTAGTAAAAATGTTATATTTTTGATATATGTATTTTATTAAAAGCAAAAACAAATAATTCTTCACATTAGTGACTTTTGTTGCTGAATTTCGTTTGCTAAATCTTCAATTGCAAGTTGGTATTTCATACACTTCAAGAACAAGCAAGCACTACACGCCCAGGTGCCAGGGTGACCATGTGTGTCACCCAAAAGGGCTTGGCGTGTCACCTGTGACACGCGTGTCATAGGTTGGCCATCACTGGTCTAACCCTTCCTTAAAGCCATCGAGGCTGGTTGTTGTTACCACCTCTTCTGGTAGCTAATTCCACAGACCAATGACCCTCTGGGTGAAGAAATCCTTCCCCGTGTCAGATCTGACTCTCTAACTCATTAGAAATACAAATGAATCAATCAGTCAATCAGTCAGTCAATCAATCAGTCAGTGTCAGTCAGTCAGTCAATCAATCAATCAATCAATCAAGCAAGCAAGCAAGCAACCAACCAACCAACCAATCAATCATATTTTTGGTGAAGATGCACCTCTTTACCCTGGTGTTTGGTTGGAGGAAACTGCATTCCCACCCCAAATACAGGCACTGTCATTATTTTTAGCAACTTTTACAATCTTTTATTTTTAAATTAAATACTGATTTATTGTAACTTGCCCTGAGGCCTACAGGTATAGTGCAAGAGAACAAGCAAACAAACAAACAAACAAACGTGCACAGTTGAAATGGCTTCTTGAGGAACCCCCAATGCTGCAAATATGTAGAGGATGCCCTACGCAGCAGCCCTCAAAGCGAGGAGGAGGCAAGATATTTCTGAAGTCTTATTTTCCAAAATATTTTCCAATTACCGCCTTCCCTAAATCTACCAGGACCAGCTATGCTTGCCTGCTTTTCTGTTGTTGTTATAAACTTGCTTTGCCAGGGATGTGCAATCCCATCAACTAGAATAGCTTAGATATTTTGCAAGTCCCTGTTATATTATTTTTTTAAAAAAAATAATAAAATCCCTACACACGAAGCAGCTCCGTCGCTGCGGCTGCAGCTCCGCCCGTCACTTCTGCTAATGAGGCTGTTCAACATTTGCCTATTTCTGTCACTCCAAGTCATCCGTCATTTCACGGTGGGAGGAGAACGGGCCGCTAAGCTGCCATTGACCTGATTCACCCAAAAGAGCAAAGCACCCATTTCCTGCATGTTGACAGAAATCGACGGCAATCCCTCCGATCGGGCTACACCTCGGATCGCTTTCGACACCGGAGAGCAACTGGCCGACGTACCATTTCCAGAGCCAAACTTAACCACAACGTATTAGCCGGACAGCAAAATCCACCAGAGTGTCCAATCTAAAAAAGGACTGTGGCTTTTAAAAAAACATATATTTTATTATTTTCTAAAGTATGTAAACAAAGATTAAACAACCACCAAATACACAAAGCATATAATTCAGAGAATATACGTAAAAAAGGCATTCTGCGTGTGCATGGGGTGGGCAGGCAGTGCGGGGAAGACAAGCGAGGCCAGACGTTAGTGACAGATGGGCCCAAAAGCTGGGGACCAATTATGGAGTCTTAATACCGATTCTTGCCTAGGGAAAATGTGCAGACACCGAAAAACAGAGAAATCGGGCAGGGATGTGCATGAATATTTGTAACTTTTGCTATTCGTATGAATTTGAACATGGATCGAATGTTCTGATATTCGTATGCTAACATTCGTACGAATACGAATGTTTCTGGACCTTTGTACAAATAGTTCGGACATTCATTGGATTGGGGCTGTGGAAAAATGGAGCAGCTATCACATCCGTAATGGATCCAGATTGCATTCGACATGGCTCGACAGCAGATTAAAAGTGGATTCGGGTCAGATTTGACGTTCTCAGAGCGCGGATAGGTTAAGGATACATATAAGATATGTATTTGTTCATATCAGACACGTCTTCTTTCGTATTGGACATGTATCAGATACATATTAATTTGTATCCAATAGCCAGTTTGGTCTAGTGGTTAAGGAGCCGGCCTCTTATCTGGGAATACCGGGTCTGTTTCCACCCTCCTCCATGAAGCCAGATGGGTGACCTTGGGCTAGTCACAGCTCTCTTCTGAGCTCTCACAGCCCCACCTACCTCACAGCGTGTTCCGTTGTGGGGAAAAGAACAGAAGCTTTGCCAGCTGCTTTGATGTGCACAGATATTCAAAAATTCAAAAATCCAATTCAAAACCGTCGAACATTGACATTTGAATTCAAACTGTATTTTCGAAAATCTGAATTTACACATTCAAATTTCAGATTTTTCAAAATCCGATATAGATTTTCAAGTAATTCGAATGAGCAGATCTGCAAACATCACATATGAATATAATGCGCATTTGCGCTTATAACACGGGATGCATATGGGATGAAAACGGGATGCATGCAAATTCAAAAAATGGATACGAACGCTGCCGACATTCGTATTTTCAAATTCGAATTGGATTTTCAAATGCACGGACCTGAATAATCCGGATTCGAATCGGATTTTTGAAAATCCGAATTTTTAAAATTCAAATCAAATTGAATTTTTGAATATTCGATTCAATTCATATTCCAATGCAAAAAATGCATTTGTGCACACCCCTAATCCCTGCTGCTTTCATGTTCCATTCATGCTTTGCTCTCTGACCACTGACTAAAACAAACATGTGCAGACAGAAAACAAAAGAAGCTGTGTTGTTGCAAGTAAGCTCAAAGCTGCACAGGATTCTCTTATTTTATCCAAACAGTATAAATGGAGGAGGCTTCCCTCTCTCAGGCTGCCAGCCTTGTCTGTTTTTCAGCTCTCCAGGGGAATCTGCATGGCCATGGTTACAACAAGGTCAACACACTCCAAAATGATCAGCCACTGGCCTTCATGGCTAATTGAACATCTGAACTCAGATCTTGCAAGTCAAACCTGAAATGCTAGTATTCATAGGAAGGAGCATCCCGGCATCCCCACAAGTTGTTATTCGGTGTTTTTCCACTGTCAGAAAATACCCATTTTTGCACCCATTAAAGACCCATTTGGGTGTGAGCCGGATGATCCTATTTCCACCACGGCATACGTTTGGGACCCGATTGTTTTAACTGCCGCTGGGGAAATCCGGATCAAATGGGTACTCTCTGGCCTTTAATCTAGATTTTCTGTAGACCCCATTAATGGGGCCTACAATGGGGTCTTCAGACAGAAAATCCAGATTAAAGGGAGCCTGTTTCCATGCTTGTGTGGCAATGGGGTCTAGAGAAGGCCTTTGGGGAGGGGGCACCCATGGGGGGGAGCCCTAAAACCTAAGCTTCAAAGTCATTCAAAGTCACTTTGAGGTCTGTGCAAACTAGCTCCGGAGCGTCTTTGAAGTCTGTGCTGATCTTCAGAGTGAACTTCGAAGTGACTCTGAAGTGACTTCACTCCGAAGATCAGCACAGACTTCAATGGAGCTGTTTTGCACATACAGTACTTCAAAGTGACTTCGAAATGACTTTGAAATGACTTCGAAGGCAGGGAGGCTAGCACCCATTGCTATTAGGTGCTAGACCACCCATGGAAACACATTGGGTACTTCCCTTAATCCGGTTCCGGATTAAGGAATGTACCCATTCCTTAGATCCGGATCTTCTTAGATCCGGATTAAAGGAGCGTAGTGGAAAAACACCCATTTTCTGTTCTGAGTAGCAGAGTTAGTAACTGATCCCTAGTACCCAAGGAGAACCAAAGAGTCAATACTTGAGGAACTTAAGCACATAAGAGGAGCCCTGCTGGATCAGGCCACAGCCCATCTAGTCCAGCATCCTGTCGCACACAGTGGCCTACGAATCGCTTCTGGGCATCTCAAGCAGAGACAAGGGCAAACATTCTCCTGCCCTCAAATTCCAGCAAATGGCATTTAGAGGCATTCTGCCTGTCTCCCCAGCCTGGAGGATGTCCCGAGCAGCCATTGATACATCTGTCCTCCATGAATTTGTATACTGTAACCCTTTTCTAAAGCTATCCAGGCTGGTAGCTGTCATCACCTCTTCTGGCAGCACATTCCATACGCTGATGACCCTTTGGGTGAAGAAATCTTTCCCCTTGTCAGATCTGACTCTCCTACCCATCAGCTTCATAGATGCCCCCTGGTTCCAGTGTTGTGCGACAGAGAAAATAATTTTTCTCTATCCACCTTTTCTATACCATGACTGACTGTTCTTAGAAGGCCAAATCCTGAAGCTCAATACTTTGGTCACCTTGTGAGAAGGTGAGACCCAATGAAAAAGGCTCTGATGCTGGGAACAAGAGAAGGAAAGGGGAAGGCAGAGGGTGAGATGGACAGATAGTATTATGGAAGCAATGAATGTGAGTGTGGGCAGCCCGGAAGAAACCTCTGTGCTATAGTCCATGGGTTCATGAAGAGTAAGCCACGACTGAATGTCCGAACCAATACACTGAAAGAAAAAGGCTTGCCCAGCCTGCTTATCTGAGCCAGGTATGGAGACTGAATGCATGGATGCTTAGTGCCAGTGATTTGGGTAGTGGGAAGCTTAGATAGAGAGATGGGCAAAAATAAGGCCCTTTCTGCACTTACCTTTGATCTGGATTGTTAATGCAAATCAAGGAGGCCCTGCCCCAGTCCATCCTACTCTACCTGCACAAGACAGACCTAGATCCAAAAGAAGAGGCCCTTGATCTGGATCACTTGTGGACCCGATTAATCAGGTCCACAAGGGAACTAAGTGAACCTGATAAAACGGGTCCAGATCATAGGAAACATGCAGATAGCACACCTCCAAGATCTAGAACTACCCCCCCCCCAAATTCAGATGCTAGAAACCTTCATTCCTAGCTGTCAGGGGTGTGGGGGGGAGGTGGTCCTGATCCACACAATCCAGATCCATTTATCTCCATACAATCCAGATCAGTGGATCCAGTTATTCCAGATCCACTGCTCCGGATCTAGCACAGGTTTAAGCACAGAAAAGTCTTGATCTGTTTGAAGGGTTCCTTTCAAATGCATGGGTGTTTCTGCACTAGCTGCGGAAACCGTTTTAAACCCCTCCTAAGCCAGATTAAGAACACTTACCTTAAACGGCTTCCCCCTTACATCTTACATCAGGCTCTTCCCCCTGGATGTGTGCAGAAGCAGGACGCTTCCGCACATGGCCAGGCGAAGGGACGGATGTCCCTCCAGCCGCCATGTTAGAAAGGGTGGAAGCAGCACTGCCTCCTTCCAAAGCCCCTCCCCTGCGCACTGGAAACAGACGGAACTGGCAGCTCCATGCTCCAGTCCTGCGGCTCTGGGGCGGCGCGGGGTGGTGGTGCGGGAGCCAGCTGCCTTCGGCCATGGGTGCTGGGGCTTCCACGCAGCACCCAGGTGACCTGGCCCTGTGGATCCGGCCTCCCTGTGTGTGTGCGGAAATGCGGGGCCTCTGAGGGTCTGTTTCTATTTGAGACGGATCCTTGGGAGGCCGAATCACTGGGAAATGGATTTTGTTAAATCCATTTCCCGGCGGCAATTTGCAGAAGCACCCCATGAGTTTTGGAATCCAGTATATTTGTCCAGAACCTAACCCTCCCAAAGAACTGAACACTTCTGTATAATTGTTGTGATTGTTATTTTAGAACCCTCTAAAGCACTCACAAATTTAACACGCTGCACACAAATTAAAAGATAAGACAATCGGTCCCAAAAGGTTCATAATAAATTGGACATGACACAAGGAGAAAAATGAACAGGGCAGAAAGAAGGAAGGAAGGAAGGAGGCGTCTTTCCAAACAGATCCAGTTCATTTTAACCTTTTCAAGATTCCACTGTGCATATAACAGACAGGAACTGGCACAACTGAGTGAGTTAACATCTGCTTTGCATGCAAAAGGACCCAGTTTCAAACTCTGCATCTCCCTGGAAGAAGGCAATGGCCAACTGCTTTCAAACGCCTGCCAAGAAAACTGCAAGCTGCATCCCTGTAACCCACAGAAGCCACGCTCAAACCAAGGTCATCTATACTTGGCCGTTCTCATGACACGTTTCTGCTTCCATCACTAAGGTTACAAACCTTGGTCATTTCATTTTCCTATCTGAGATAGCCATAGAAGAGGGAAACGAGCAGGATTTGGGAAATTACTTTTTTTTTTAATCCTTTACAAAGAAGGACAGAAAGGCTATCCTTCAGCCTTTCCTTTCCCGTTGTGAGGTTAATTGATGATGACAGAAAACCACAAGCTGAAAAATTATGAAGCCTGGGAAAAAGGATGACAGGTGAGAAAGTCTATTTAAAAAGACTATTTAACCCATTCAAAAATAAGCACCATAAACATAAAATTACTTCGGAAAGGAAGAGAGAGGTTTTAAAATGAAAGGGGGGAAAAGTGTTAATTGTGACATACTGTGGCTTGTTGGCATTTATACTTTGAGGTTTAGTGAAAGGATGATGATTTTGCCTGTTTTCATGGTAAATCCATTTTGTATTGCTTCTACTCTTTTACTTATATTATAACCTGCCTCAAAGTAGGGACGTGTGCAAATGTTTTTTTTTTTGCACTCAAATTCAAATTGAATCGAATATCCAAATATTCTATTTGATTCGAATGTTTAGAATCTGAATGCAACAAAATCCGATTCGAATTGAATACATTCAAATCTATTCATTCAAATGTTAGATTCGAATCTGAAGATATGAATGTTGACAACATTCGTATGTGTTATACGTATCTGTACGCATGTCAGGCAGGGCTAGCTGCCTGCCATAATATTTGAACGTAAGATCTCTGCCACCTAGGTGATTCTGTATATATGTATATTATGGCTGCCTGTTGTTTTGGAAGTGACAGTTGACTCCCCCCTCCCTGCTGGGGTCGAGTGATACATTTTGGCTCCAAGTTTAAACTGGTTTTGAAAAATAGTTATTGTTCATTGGTTGAAGGCCAAACCCCGCCCAGCTATGAAACATATAAATATGCTGGGCTTTCTGTCCCAAGTTGCTCCCAACGAGAAATGTCCTAACGCTGAGCTGAAATAAATCACTGTTCATCTTTTTAAAGAAAGAGTCTTGTGGTCTTTCTTTGCCAGCCTGAGAATGCATTTCGTATGTATCCCGTTTTATCCCGTATGCATCCCATTTTCATCCCATACTATCAATGCAAATGCGTACAGATACGTATGAGATTCGTACAGATACATACATAATACGTACATATCTGTACATTCAAATGTTTCAAATCATCCAAATGAACGTTTCAGAACATTCAAAATTTGTTTGAATGTGTGAATTTGAATGTATAGACATTCTATTCAAATTCAAATGTCCACATTCAATCAAATTCAATTGAATTTTGAATGCTCAGAAGATTCATGCACACCCCTACCTCGGGGCACTGTAGGATACTTTAAATCTTATGGACTTGACTCTCTCTCATCTAGACAGATGCCTTTCTTATTCTATAGGGGCCTAGAAGGTCATAAAGAAGATGCATACCACAATTAAAGTCCCATTCAGCGGAAGACAAACTGGTTTTCAAAAGGTAAAATACAGTTGGACCTCTGTATCCACGGGGAATCCATTCTTGGTCATACCGTGGTTACCGAAAAATTGCAGATATTTCAAACACAGGGAAGGAAGTGCAAGCTATTTCCCATAATTCCTGTGAAATTCTGTGGGATTTCACTGGAATTATGGGAAATCACATGGAATTTCATATGACTTCCAAGAAGCTCCCGGAAGGCCTAATAGCACCTTCGGCGGCAGAGGGGAGACTGGTCCAGACACTGTAGAAAAGTGAAAGCATGGTTGCTGGATCAGCAGATACGTAGGTCTGACTGAAATACAAAATGATCCAAAGAACTGGAAGATGCTGAACCTTTAGTTCTAATGTTAACTTGATTATGGGAAACAGGGATAAAAACAGCAATTTGGCTAAGGATACTAGAACAGCACTTACTAAGCCTAGTATTTAAGCTATCCGGGACACGAGAAATTTAATCAGGCTGGGCAGCTAGGGTGTCAGGTGTTGAACATACTACAAGAGGGAATAATTAGCTTTCAGCACATGTTCACCAGCAAAGCTACCCTATCAAAGCGTCGGCCGCTGGGAAGGGCGGCCCAATTTCCGACTCTCGTTCACTATCCTTGAAACGCAACAGAGTTTGCAGATGTGCAATATTTATAGCGATCTTTCTGAAAAACTGAAAGAGGAAACAGAAGGGGGTAGACACTGCCGACAGAAAGTACAGCTGCTAAAATGTGCGTCACAATGAGCAGGGAAGGGAACAGATTTGGTTTTAAGGATTCATACTCTTAAATTCCTCCAGCACAATACTTAAAAACCACGAGGCCGTTAGGACTCAAAGGGATATGAACTTAATACAGCCACAGAGAGCCCACAAAGCCACAAACATTTTCACTAGCAAAACACACTTCATTTTGGTCTAGTGGCTAGGGAGCTGGACTCTGATCTGGGAATGCCAGGTTTGATTCTACCCCCCCTCCCCCGAAGCCAACTGGGTGACCTTGGGCTAGTCACAGCTCTCTTCTGAGCTCTCACAGCCCCACCTGCCTCACAGGATGTCTGTTGTGGGGAGAAGAACAGGTTTGTCTGCTGTTTTGAGTCCCCTTAAAGGGCGGAAAAAGGGGGTAGAAAAGCTAGTTCTTCTTGCTACATGAAGCCAGCTGGGTAGCCTTGGGCTAGTCTCAGATGAGCTATCACAGCCCCACCTATCTCACAGGGTGCTCTGTTGTGGGGAGAAGACCAGAAGGTTTGTCAGCTGCTTTGAGTCCCCTTAAATGGGTGAGAAAAGCTGGGTAGAAAAGCCAACTCCTCCTCCTCCTACTACTACTCTTTCTTCTTCTCTGTCTCCCTTAGAACCAATGCCTATTCCAGAGCTAGGCACATCCATTTCTAATGGCTTGTTTCTCGAGAGCCGTTTCTCATGACTACCCTCGCCCCCCATTTTCCCCTGAGAAGAGGAACTGCATCTGACACCAAAACAAAAAGTGCATTTGAGGGCCATAAGCCTTCCCAGCGCTGGCTTGCAGAAGACGCATTCCTGAGGCCGGAGAGGCACACCAGGCCGGTCTCGCTGCTTGCCACGTGTTTCACCCTCCTCCTGTTTCTGCAGTCAGGGTGGAGTAGCAGCGACTACGTTAAGTAAGCAGGCAGCTGGCAGAAAGAATCTGAAACTCCCTCCTGTCACATTAGGGCCTGAAAAGAGCAGCTCGCGACCGAAGGAGTGTTCTTCATGTGAGCTTCTCTGAGTTGGTTTCAGGAGCTGGAACGGAAGCGTGAAATGCAACAGGGTCTAGTTTGTAAGCAAGGGAAGCCAGATGTTTCACCAGAGGTGGAAGCCATGCTCCCTCTACACTCTGAAGGGGGTGTTAAGATTTCAGTGTAAACAGTCCCAGGTGGCTTCCAAGGCTATGGGTGTTTCTCCACTAGCGATGAAGACCTCATTTAGAACCCATTCGGGACTCGATTGGTACTGATTTGTAATGCCCTGTTGGCATGCAAGACTCCTTTAGGACCCCCATCTCTTCACACTAACATAAGCGAAAGCCAGATTTAATGCGGTCTTTGGCCCCTTAAATCCAGATTCATTGTAGACCCCTTTGAAGGTGTTTTCAATCTGGTCTTCGGCCATGAAAACTGGATCAGAGGACACACATTTGCACTGTAACCAGGGCAATGGGGTCCCAGGGTGGGCTCAACGGCCACCATTTGTAGTGTTTCGCCACTCTCAGCTATGTAGTCCTGCACACTTTGTGTAACTGCGATGAAGCGGGCTAGGGGATTTGTGCCAGGTTTCGTAGCTGCTGCGTAGGCAGTTACGAAGCAGTGTCTCTCCATCACTGTCGATGGAAGTGAGCCTTGAGCAACGTCCATGCTGGCCAGTTGTGCCACGCCGCCGGCAGCCCTTCCACTTCGAGGCAAATGGATTCTCCAGATGGGTGCTTCAGCGTTCACGCTGCACCCTGTCTAGCACCCATTGCCACTGGGTGCTAGACTCCATTTAGTACAGACACATGTGGTCCTCGCCAAGATCCAGATCTTCAAGGACCAGATTCAGCGAAGACCCCATTCCAAAGATTCAGATCTTCTGAATCCGGATTAACCATGGTAAGTGGAGAAACGGCCCAAATTTCAACCCCAGGCTGCAGTTGTTCCTGCACGAAAAGCAATTCACAGAGGATACGTCAACTATGGGGCTACTAGTGGTTGTAAACTGTGGGACTGAGGGAAGGAAACTGAGGGGAAACTGCAAATAAGAGGCCTTTTCGCACTACAGCTGAACGAAGTGCACGAAGGCCAGGACATGTGAGGACGGATTCCCCTTTTGCATCTAGGTAGGAAAGGATCACATGGGGACACATTCCTTCCTGCCTAGGTGCAAAAGGGGAACCCATTTCTGTGTGGCCTAGCCTGAAAAGGCTGGCGCAGGGGCAGGACGCTCCTTCCAGGCCTGCCGCCATTGGGTTGAATTCAACTCAGTGGTGGGCAGGCTGGTCCCATCCCTTCTCCGGGTTCCTGTGAGCTCTAGGTGACCCGATCAGGTCAGCTAGAACCCGCAGGACCCCCCTCCTGGGAACCCCTCAGTGCGGGTAACTGGCCAATCAGAGCCTGTAGCACGCACAGACACACAATGCCGCAAACCTGAGTGACTTTCCGTTGACCATATTATCTCAGGCTAGATTTCAGGTTTCCCAGCCCAATTCAAGGTGTTAACTTTGACATTTAAGGCCCTTAATGACTTGGCCCCCAAGTATCTAAAGGAACGCCTTCCTTCATATCGACCTGCCCGTGCCTTAAGATCTGCAGGGGAAGCCCTCCTAGTTGCCCCACCACCTTCAGTAATAAAAGGGGTGGACACATGGGAGAGGGCCTTCTCAGGGATGGCCCCTAGGTTATGGAACAGTCTCCCCCTTAAAGTGCATCAGGTACCTTCACTGTACATGTTTAGGAAGGCAGTAAGGGAAACCTTTTGGACCCAGACTTTGGTTAAATCGGGATACACTTTCTCTTCCCACTCTCCGACACTATTATTGTTTTAATATATAATTTTAATATATACGTTTGATTTTAAATGTTGTTACCCACCCTGAGGCAATTAATATAGGGCAGTGATGGTGAACCTTTTGAGCTTGGTGTGTCAAAATTCACAAAAAAACCTAGCTTAACTCAGGTGCTGTGTCACATCTAGAAATATCCATAATTTTGTGGTGTTTGTAGCTCTAGTAAAAAAGTTATATTTTTGATATATGTATTAAAAGCAAAAACAAATAATTCTTTACATTAGTGACTTCTGTTGCTGAATTTCATTTGCTAAATCTTCAACTGAAAGTTGGGATTTCGTACACTTCAAGAACAAGCAAGCACTACATGCCCAGGTACCTGGGTGACCAGGTGTGTCACCCAAAAGGGCTTGGCGTGTCACCTGTGACACGCGTGTCATAGGTTGGCCATCACCGATATAGGGTGTGGTAAAAATGCTGCTGCTGCTGCTGCTGCTGCTGCTGCTGCTGCTGCTACTACTACTACTACTACTACTACTACTACTACTACTACTACTACTAGTAGTAGTAGTAGTAGTAGTAGTAGTAGTAGTAGTAGTAGTAGTAGTATAAAGCCATTCACCACTTGGAAGATCTTAGCTAGATGGCTACTCAAGGACACAACAGTGGTAGAGAAAACACTAGTAACCTTTTTATTTAAAGAGGAAGAAACATATGAGTTGTCAATTCTGAGTACAGGATACATTTGAGCATCTTTGCATTGCGACTGAGGAAACTTGCAAGTTGATGTGTGCAAAGTCTGATTCATGTCTGAAAATTCAATTGAACTGTTTGTATCCACAAATGTTCACATGGAACCAAACATGCACTTGTTTGGATATCTGGAATTTCTGTTGAACCAATCTACCACTCACAAACAGAAACAAATCAACTGAACAGCCTACGATTGCTGTGTTTTTTCTAATTGAAAAGAGCATTTTCAATGGAAAATATGGTATTTTTTGGTTTTGAACAAGTTAGAAAATGAACGTGAACAATCATTTGTTCAATTATCTATTCTTAAAATGTTCACATTGCAGGAAGAACTAATGTTCTAGATGGCATAAAAACAAGAACTACAAATATATATATATATTTTAATTGTTAATAGTTTTGACCCGAGTGCATGTTAATTACAATATTGTATTATGCTTTCATTTGTTTTGTTTTAAATGTTGTCAACCATCTTCACTACTCTTCTGAGCAGAAAAGCAGAGTATAAATCAACCCAGTGCATTCCTTAATAATCTATATGCAAAGCAAATTACTATTTTTTTTCCACCTGGAACACAGTGAGTCTTCTAAACTATCATTTCCTTCAGTGAAAATCAGAAGGCTAACTTTTAAGGGTATGTTTACAAAAATCTTAAGATATGCTTGTAGCGATTGTTAAACTGGCTGTTCAACAAAACACACATTTGGAAACCATTTTATAGGTCAACCAGATGTGGTTTCCTGTCAACACATCAACTTCCCATTGGTTTCACACCTGCTAGGATGCTCAGTTACCATTATTTGACGCTCTTATTAAAATCTAACAGAAATTTATTTTTATCTAGAGAACCTAAGTGTTCTTCGCATTCGATTAGAGATGGGTACGAATATTCATAATATTCGTTATTCGGACAAGTACACTAATCGAATGTTAAGATACACTAATCGAATGTTAAGATATTCGTATATTGATATTCACATGAATATGAATGTTTCGGACATTCGTATGAATAATTTGTACATTCATACGGATAGTTTGGATATTCATTAAACTGGGGACGTGGGAAAGCGTCTGTGCCAGACATCTGCAACAGATCTAGAGTGCAGTCAACATGGATTGAGAGCACATTAAAAGTGAATTCAGGATGGATTTGATGCATTCAGAGTGAATTTGTTACGGGATATGTATCAGATACGCATCTCAGATATCTATCGGATACATATTTGTTCGTATCAGACATTAGTACGGATTCGTATGAATACATTTGTATCGAATAGAATTTTACCACGTTCGAAAGCATCTATTTCTACGAAAACAAATTTTTGAACATTTGATTCATTATTAATCAAATGTCAAAAAACACATTTCTGCACATGCTTACATCTGATTAATATCCATTATTCTCTTTACTGCCAACTCTAATTTATATTCAGTTTAAATAAAAAATAACAGCTCACCTAATTTAGTCTATTTTAATTTACTATATTTATCCTCAGGTGACAGTAGAAGGCAGAAAGGCCTGGCACACTATGGTCTAAGGGGGTCACAAAGAGACAGATACAATTGGATGACTATTTATTTATTTACATGTTTACTGGAGGTCTCCGGGTGGGTAATGGCATTTAAAATCGAACATTATTAAAACAGTAGCAGTATGTATTAAAAACAATAGCATCTGCGAGTGGGAAGGGAAAGTGTATCCCCATTTAACCAAAGGCCAGGGCAAAGAGGTGCATCTTCATTGCCTTTCTAAACATATCCAGTGAAATAGCCTGATGCAACTCAAGGGGGAGACCATTCCACAGCCTAGGGGCCATCACTGAGAAGGCCCTCTCCCAGGTGCCCACCACTTTTGCTGCTGAGTCTGGTGGGATAACTAGGAGGGCCTCCCCTCCAGATCTTAGAGCATGGGCAGGTCTGTATGGGAGTAGGGGTTCCTTCAGATATTTGGGATCCAAGTCATTTAGGGCCTTATAAGTCAGAGTTAATACATTGAATTGGGCTCGGTAGCAAATTATACTCAAACGCGTGCAAATAAATAGATGGTTTGTGTATGATCCATTAGCATTCTTACTCATTTTTATTATGGCTACCCATGCAGGCAAAAACCTGGTCCTTTTACAGTATCTTTGCAGAACACCTCACCTGGGCGAAAAGACTTCTTGTATTCACTGGACCCAGCAATGTCTAAAGGGAAATCTAAGACATATAACCTTGCCAAAATGACACTGAAAAGTCAATCAAACTTACCGACAATTTAATAAAGCCTTTCATAGGAAGCCCACGGGCTGCCCATAAGAAGACATAAAGGCAAAAGCTGTTATTGCTTTCAGATTGTTAACAGCACCTGACAACCAAAGCAATGTTATTTCTACATACAGGTGCTCTGTTTAGGCGTAGTGACCAAGGTGCCTTTATGAGTCACTTCTCCTCACCATCCACATGCTTAATTAACCCCTTTGCAAACCTAGCTAAGTATGGCCATCAATGCACAGGTGGTACGAAACCCAGGAGCTAACTCTGTATTTTGTAGTGAAGCATTGTTTTTCACTTGTCCTCAGACCTTTGCTAATTCCAGTGGGTGATTTCAGGTTCAAAGGCTGCTTTTGCACTTACCTCTGTTAATCTGGATTTAGAAGATCCAGATCTTTGAGATGCAGTCCTCACTGGAATCCAGTCCTTGCAAAGAAGAGCCCATTAGGAATTCGACAGGTACACTCAGTTGGTATGGATCAGCGACATATCTTCTGCACACACGATCCCTTAAGGATCCCATTAGGACCCCATTCTGAATCTGCTGTACCCACGAGCGCTGGCAAAATCCAGATTGAATGGGATCTTCAGGCCCTAAAATCCAGATTAATGCAAGATCCCTTTAATGGTTTCTTCAATCCAGAGCCATGGGATGGGTGCTAAGGTATCTGCATGGCAGCGGCCATGTTTAACACACCTTGCCATCGGGCGCTAGACGACCCGTGTGGACGCATGGGGCCCTCACCATGATGCCGAACTTCCAAGGACCGGATTCAACGAGGACCAGATACCAAAGATCCAGATCTTCAAAATCCGGATTAAGGGAGGTACGTGCAAAAAGGCCCATGGCGAGGACACCGTATGTCCACATGGAAGACACCATTAAAGGGGTCTAGCATTAATCCGGATTTCAGGGCCCGATGACCCCATTAAATCCAGATTTCTCTTGCACTTGTGGGTACAGAATGTTCTGAATGGGGTCCTAAAGGGGTCTTATGTGTGGATGGTATGTAAGAGATCCATACCAATCGAGTAGAAGAAGAGTTGGCATTTCTACCCCGCTTTTCTCACCCATTTAAGGGGACTCAACGCGGCTGACAAAGCTTCAGTTCTTCTCCCCACAACAGAACACCCTGTGAGGTGGGTGGGGCTGTGAGAGCTCAGAAGAGTACCTATTGGGCTCCTAATGGGTTCCTAATGGGGTCTTCATTGTTAGTGCAAAAACAGCCAAATATTGTAAAAGAGGAAGAAAAACCACAGAACACAGCCGGGGCCCAAACACTCGGCCACGTTTCTCAGTAGGTTGTGTGGTTGACCACAATAGCTCAGTGGCTCCAGGCACTTGCTACCTTTGAGGGTTTGCAATGCAAAAGGGTGGACAGAGATCCCCTTTCCTTCCTCCAAGGCAATGCCATGGTAACAGGTCAGGGTCACATGGGGGTTAGTTTTTAAGGCCCCCCCCCCTGTGCGCTCCCCTTCACATCTGCCACTCGTAAACGTTTCAAGCCTGATTTCCCACCAATGACTTAAACAAAAAACAAACACAAAGCCCCCTTGAACAAATAAAGATGCAGTTGTTCCATGCTAATATTTGGCACGCTGCAGGAAGGTCCATCCGTGTCAAAGGCTAAAAGAAAGGAGAAAGGGAGAGAGAAAGAGAGAAAGACACATCTGGACTGCAAGACGCTTAAAACAGAAAACCCAAAGATGTAAAATCCACTCGGTTAAGGATTTTCAGCAATCACACGTTCATGAGAAATATAGGTTGACATGAGGACACAAGGGGAGCCCTGCTGGATCAAGCCCAACCCATCTAGTCCAGCATCCTGTCTCACATAGTGGCCCACCAAGTGCTCATGGGCATCTCAAGCAGAAGACAAAGGCAAAGGAAAAAGCTTAAGAACCTAAGAACCTAAGAGGAGCCCTGCTGGATCAGGCCACAGCCCATCTAGTCCATCAGAACCTAAGAGGAGCCCTGCTGGATCAGGCCACAGCCCATCTAGTCCATAAGAACCTAAGAGGAGCCCTGCTGGATCAGGCCACAGCCCATCTAGTCCATAAGAACCTAAGAGGAGCCCTGCTGGATCAGGCCACAGCCCATTCGGTCCATAAGAACCTAAGAGGAGCCCACCTGGCTCAAGCCACAGCCCATCTAGTTGATAAGAACCTAAGGGGAGCCCTGCTGGATCAGGCCACAGTGCATCTGGCCCAAAAGAACCTAAGAGGAGCCCTGCTGGATCAGGCCACAGCCCATCTAGTCCATAAGAACCTAAGGGGAGCCCTGCTGGATCAGGCCACAGCCCATCTAGTCCATAAGAACCTAAGAGGAGCCCTGCTGGATCAGGCCACAGCCCATCTAGTCCATAAGAACCGAAGAGGAGCCCTGCTGGATCAGGCCACAGCCCATCTAGTCTAGCATCCCGTCTCACACAGTGGCCCACCAAGTGCTTATGGGCATCTCAAGCAGAAGAGAAAGGCAAAGGCAAAAGCTTCACCTGGTCTCAGGTCCCAGTAAATGGACTGTCTCTCCAAGCCAGAGGTGGTATCTGGGCATAAACTTGTGTGAAAGATTTCCTTCTGTGAGACACTGAAAGCAGAAGGACATGACAGCTATCCCAAGGAAAAAATATATTTTGTATTGCGCCAGTGTGTGTGTGTATAAAGTCACTGTAGGTAAGGGAGCCGGACTCTTATCTGGGAATACAGGGTTTGACTCCATACTCCTCCATGAAGCCAACTGGGTGACCTTGGGCTAGTCACACCTCTCTGTCTCTGAGCTATCACAGCCCCATCTACCTCATAGGCTGTCTGTTGTGGGGAGAAGAACAGAAGGTTTGTCAGCTGCTTTGAGTCCCTTTAAGTGGGTAAGAAAGTGGCATATAAAAACCCACTCTTCCTCCTCCTCCTCCTCCTCCTCCTTCTCCTCTTCTTCTTCCATGAAGCCAGCTGGGTGGGCTTGGGCTAGTCACGGCTCTCTGAGCTCTCACAGCCACACCTGCCTCACAGGGTGTTCTGTTGTGGGGAGAAGAACAGAAGGTTTGTCAACTGCTTTGAATCCCCTTGAATGGATGGGATATAAAAGCCATCTCTCTTCTTCTTCTTCTTCTTCTTCTTCTTCTTCTTCTTCTTCTTCTTCTTCTTCTTCTTCTTCTTCTTCTTCTTCTTCTTCTTCTTCTTCTTCTTCTTCTTCTTCTTCTTCTTCTTCTTCTTCCTCAATGAAGCTGGCTGGGTGACCTTGGGCTAGTCACAGCTTTCTCTCTGAGCTCCTGCAGCCCCATCTACCTCACAAGCTATCTATTGTGAGGAGAAGAACAGAAAGTTTGTCAGCTGCTTTGAATCCCACAAATGGGTGAAAAAAGCACGGTAGAAATGCCATTTCTTCTTCCCCTTCTTCTCTCTCCCATCATTTCTGTAATGCTCTTGAAATGGAAAGAAGGAAGGAAGGAGGGCTAACTGCCACATGCAAACCTCATGAAGATGTCTCATGAAGTAGATAAGGACACCTTATCAGTTCAAAACCCACAACAGGACAGGGGAAGGATGATGTGAAACTGTCTTGGCTTAACAACAAAGGGAGGCGGCAGATCCAGCTGAAGGCTGCAGCCCTGTAGATATTCACAGTTCAATGATAGTTATGAACCCTTTGTGGGAATAACTACATGCTGCTTCCATCCAAAAAAGGAAGCCTTAACAGGGTAAGGCAGAAGGCACCAAACTGTGAGCCTCAGTCCATCAGCAAACTAGACCTCATGACCAGGACCAAGAGGAGGTGATGACAGCAACCAGCCTAGATGGCTTTAAGGAAGGGTTGGACAAATTCATGGATGGCAGATGTATCAATGGCTACTAGAATGGATGCCTAAGTACATCTTTCAGGCTGGGAAGACAAGCAGGATGTTTCTAAGGCCACTTGCTGGGATTTGAGAGCAGGAGAAGGTTTGCCCTTGTTTCTGCTGGAGATGCCCAAGGGCAATTGGTGGGCCACTGTGTGCGACAGGATGCTGGACTAGATGGGCTGTGGCCTGATAAGAACATAAGAACATAAGAGAAGCCTTGCTGGATCAGGCCACAGCCCATCTAGTCCAGCATCCTGTCGCACACAGTGGCCCACCAAATGCTCACGGGCATCTCAAGCAGAGACAAGGAGAAACCTTCTCCTGCTCTCGAGTCCCAGCAGATGGCCTTAGAAGCGCGCCAGTTCCTCCCCCCCGCAGGGCTCCTCTTAGGTTCTTATGAAAAGGTTTGCCCTTGTCTCTGCTTGAGATGCCCATGGGCAATTGGTGGGCCACTGTGTGAGACAGGATTGTGGACTAGTTGGGCTGTGGCCTGATCCAGCAGGGCTCCTCTTAGGTTCTTATGGAAAGGTTTGCCCTTGTCTCTGCTTGAGATGCCCATGGGCAATTGGTGGGCCACTGTGTGAGACAGGATTGTGGACTAGTTGGGCTGTGGCCTGATCCAGCAGGGCTCCTCTTAGGTTCTTATGAAAAGGTTTGCCCTTGTCTCTGCTTGAGATGCCCATGGGCAATTGGTGGGCCACTGTGTGAGACAGGATTGTGGACTAGATGGGCTGTGGCCTGATCCAGCAGGGCTCCTCTTAGGTTCTTATGAAAAGGTTTGCCCTTGTCTCTGCTTGAGATGCCCATGGGCAATTGGTGGGCCACTGTGTGAGACAGGATTGTGGACTAGTTGGGCTGTGGCCTGATCCAGCAGGGCTCCTGTTTAGCTTCCACCCTGAAAAATCCATTGCAGAGGGTCAACTGAACAATATCTTTCCAGTAACACCTAAAACATACCAGTGCAACGAGGCAAGTCAGATGTTAACTCAGTGCATACAAAGATCCCATGCTTAGACTGCGAGAAACTACTGAGCAGGGCAAGCTCATGATTTTTATTTTTTATTTTCATAAATTCTGGACATGGATGAAGCAAAAAAGGAAAAGAAGAAGAAGAAGAGTTGGCTTTTCTACCCCTTTCCTCACCATTTAAGGGGATTCAAAGTGGCTGACAAAGCTTTCTGTCCTCCCCACAACAGACTCCCTGTGAGGTGGGTGGGGCTGTAAGAGCTCAGGAGAGAGCTGTGACTAGCCCAAGGTCACCCAGCTGGCTTCGTGGAGGAGTGCAGGATCAAACCAGGTATTCCCAGAAAAGAGTCCGGCTCCTTAACCACTAGACCAAACTGGCAAACTGGAATGGCTGACCCATCTAACTTTCAGGTATCTTTTCAATTAATTGTATGATCTCTGAGGTTTTTGCTGTTATTTTAATCTCTGTTTCGGTAAATTGCTTTGGGATTCTTTTAAATGGTAGCCTACAAACGCTTTCGATGAATAATAAATAATAATAAATTATGCAATAGAAAGGCTGCCTTGTTGCCTGCCTTTTAATCTCCTGTTGCAGCTGAAAACTGATGCTCTGTTTAAACCAGAGCTGGAAAACCGAAGATTGCGAGGTTAGAAAGGAAAGGCGCGCGCATACATTTCAGGCCCTGTTAAATAAAGCTAAGCTGCTCCTAAGAATATTCAGAGGGCGGAAAGAGGGTAACTTCCGCCACACCATGGCTGCCTCTGCAGGATACAGGCCATTTGCACAGCCTGCACAAGAATCTCACGCTGGCACATAGGAATTCAAACTATTTTTCTAGCGCTACTTCTAATTCCTCTTCATTAGGATTAACAGTGTTCTTCCAATCATAGCAATCTAAAAAAAAAAGAAAAGAAAAAGGATCAGCTATAGTAGCTAAGTAACGTAGCCAGGTTGCAGAAAGCAGACTGTGGGTTCATATAAGGAGCCTTCCTGGATCAGGCCACAGGGCATCTGGTCCAGAATCCTGTCTCACATGGCTGCCCACCAACTGGGCATCTCAAGCAGGCCTCCGGGTATAGGGTGGGATAAAAATGTAAATAAATATTGAATAAATAAAAATCTGCTCTCCATATCCATATCCACCTGTCGCCGCAACATGCAACCTATATGCAGGCATCAATTCGAACCATTGATATACCTGAACCTCATGAATTTGGTTAAACCTATAAGAACCGAAGAGGAGCCGTAATGAATCAGGCCCTTGCCTTTCTTTGCCGGCATCTTGTCCCACAGAGTAGCCCATCCTTTGCCTCTGGCCATTCTCTGGCAGAAGAGGAAGGCAAAATCGTCACCTGTGCTCAACGCCCCGCAAATCACGTCTACAGGTATCCTTCCTGCCTCCCCAACCTGTCTCTCCTAGCATCACAGCAGCGGCGGCGAAGTTGCTACCAGCTCACAGGGCGACTCTAGTCTGGCAGCCGTCTCTGCCGCTTCTGTCAAAACGACAGAAGTCTCAGCCCAGAGGGACAGGTTCTGCCTTCTGGACAGTCAGCAGCAGATGTTGGCTGCCCGTAAAACGGGCTGATACAGAGGATCCAGCAATAAAAGTGCCCTATAAAATGCTGGGTTATGCTGGGAAGTAAAACAGCCCTCTTTACTTTTGTCTCTCATGTAAAGGGACATGGACAGAGATGTCAGGGAAGACAAAGGCCAAAGTACCTAACTCTGTCCCCAAGGATCTCATTAATTAAAAATCTTCCTTTCACAGCAGGAGCCCCGGTGCATTTGGGATGGAAATGAAGCCCCTAATTTTTATCTTGCATCTGTTTTGCAGCCGTGCAACTGCTAAGAATTCCATGGCACCCCTTCGAGGCATGCCGGCCAAAGCAGACAGCTGAAGCATACAGAGGGAGGCGAGCGCTGCGTTCCCAGAGCACCCAGGAGAGCTCGTTCTAAAGAAACGGTGGCCACAACCCCCTGCAAAATGATGCTGAAACTTAAGAACATAAGAGAAGCCCTGCTGGATCAGGCCACAGCCCATCTAGTCCATGAGAACCTAAGAGGAGCCCTGCTGGATCAGGCCACAGCCCATCTAGTCCATGAGAACCTAAGAGGAGCCCTGATGGATCAGGCCACAGCCCATCTAGTCCAGCATTCCATCGCACACAGTGGCCCGCCAAATGCCCTAGCTTGAAAGATGTACCTAGGCATTCATTCTAGTAGCCATTGATACATCCAGACTGGTAGCTGTCGCCACCTCTTCCGGCAGCAAATTCCATAATCTGATGACCCTCTGGGTGAAGAAATACTTCCCCTTGTCGGAACAGGAGGATGCCTGGCCTGGACAAGGGGTACAAATTTGGGCTTTAGGTGCGGAGAGGTTTAAAAGGTCGTCAGCCTTGACAACTGCAGGGGGCCAGCCAAATCTCAGAAAGCGTGATGCTGAAAGGAATAAACATTTAACTAATTCAGTATCACAACGTGCTAAGTAGAATTCCCTGAAAGAGGAAGAGACATGGCTACTAGAATGGATGCCCAAGGTCACCCAGCTGGCTTCATGGAGGAGGGCGGAATCGAACCCGGTATTCCCAAATAAGAGTCCAGATCCTTGACCACTAGACCAAACTGGCTCCCTGCTGCATGATTTCCAGAACTTGGGAGGGGGTCAGTCACAGGTTTTCAGCTTCCCAAACTGAATTACCTGCCAGATACGTACACAACGTGGTGCTTCCAGAAGGAAACTGGAGACTCATTTGATACCAGGCCATGGGTGTGTTCGGTCAGTTAGCCACACCTATGGGTTTTTCCTAATAGACCCTTTGGAATTGCTAGAGACTTTACGGACAAGGCTATACCGAGTTAATGTGTAACAAGCATTCTAGCCCAGGACTATTACTGGAGACTTGAGTATTTACTCAGCGCAAACAAAACCTGCCTTCGCCCTCAACACAACAAATAAATCTGTAAAGATATTATTTCTGGAGCACATGGCTGCAACCACAGAAGAGGGATTGCAATGAACTGCCTGCTGGAGAGGATTTCTTTTTTAAAAAGCATGCAGAAAACATTTCCAATATAGTGAATATAAGTCATAAACACCAAACATATTGCAAAAGAAAGAGACATATTTCTACTCCAGGCAGCTTGTAGGCAACCTACTAATGGGATCATCTTTGGATGACTAAATCCAGCATTCAGAGTCTAACAAAGATTACCAGTTGTAGTCTCAGGGGGGGAAATGAAGTGCCATGGTATACTAACAGACTTAGAAGAACATCTGTCCCTCATTTTTAGAGATTAGTTATCACAGAATGATAGAGTTGGAAGGGACCTCTAGGGTCATCCAGTCCAAGCCCCTGCTCAATGAGGGATTTCCTAAACCATCTGAGACAGATGGAGGTCCAACCTCTGCTTGAAGACCTCCAGTGAAGGAGAACCCACTACCTCCCCTCCCATGGCAACCTATTCCATTGACTGATTGTCCTCACTGTCAGGAAGTTTTTCCTAATATCTAATCTGTATTGACTCCCTTGAAGGTTCATCCCGTTGTTTCTGGTCCTCCCATCTTGTGCAAGTGAGAACAGGGACGATCCCTCTGCACTGTGACAGCCCTTCAGATACTTAAAGACCACTATCATGTCTCCTCTCAGTCTTCTCTTCTGTAGCCTAAACATTCCTAGGTCCTCCAACCTTTCCTCGTAGGACGTGGTTTCCAGACCACTCACCATTTTCGGTAGCCCTCCTTTGCACTTGCTCTAGATTGTCAATGCCTTTTTTGAGTTGGGGTGCCCAGAACTGGACACAGATGAGGTCTGACCAAGACAGAGTAAAGAGGAATAATTACTTCTCATGATCTAAACCAGAGGTGTCAAACTCAATTGTGCCGAGGGCCGGATTAAAAAAAAAAAAAGGACTGTGAGGGCCAGGGGGCGTGACGGGGGGCGTGACGGGGGTGTGGCTAAGGCACAGAGGAGGGGCCGGGGCGTGACTGGGAGCGTGACCGGGGGCGTGGCTAGGGAACAGAGGAAGGGCTGGGGGCATGGCCGGGGCGTGGCCGGGGCGTGGCTAGGGCACAGGAGGGGCTGGCTGTCCATGGCGGCGCCCGTGCACTGGGTCCCGCCGCGCGCTCGCTCACCTCGCCTCACCTCGCCTCCTTCGCGCCCAAGGAGGACAGCGGCGTTGGCGGCGCGCGGCGGCCAGCGGCCGCGGGCCATATTAAAACACCCCGCAGGCGGCGGCGGCGGCAGGCAGCGGCCGGCGGCCGTGGGCCGGATTAAAAGACCCCGCGGGCCGTATCTTTGACATGGCTGATCTAAACTCTATGCTCCTCTTGATACATCCTGGAATGAAGTTTGCCTTTTTTGCAGCTGCATCACATTGTTGACTCATGTTCGTGTTGACTGTATTAAAGCACTACACTAGCTTGCCCCAAAACTAAATACCCTCTCCCAGCAGTTTCAGACTGTGAAACGGTTTGTGATAAGCTGGTTGCCACTGCAGAGAGTTGTAGGACCTTGACCAGGAAAGACCACAACACTTGACAGACTTTTCCCAGGAAACAAGGTTCACCCAACCCACAGAATTCGAAACGAATCGCTGAAGCTATGCTCCAAGTTCTGTCAAGTGTGGATGTCATTCTAGGGCCATCCCCTTTTTATGTGAAATCCATATAATATCATGCACGGTGTAGAAAAGGTGGACAGTCCCTCTGTGAAGATGGTGGGTAGGACAGTCAGATCAGACAAGGGGAAGGATTTCTTCACCCAGAGGGTCATTGGTCTATGGAATTTGCTGCCAGAAGAGGTAGTAACAGCAACCAGCCTGGATGCCTTTAAGGAAGGCTTAGACAAATTCATGGGTGACAGGTGCATAAATGGCTACTAGAATGGATGCCTAGGTACCTCTTTCAGGCTGGGGGGACAAGCAGGATGCTTCTAGGGCAGTGGTTCTCAACCTGCGAGTCGGGACCCCTTTGGGGGTTGAACTACCCTTTCAGGGGGGTCGCGACAAGTCTCCCACCTCCCTTCCCTCCCACTTCCGAAGCTGCTCTACCCCCGTGGTTGGGGGTCTCCACAACATGAGGAACTCCATTAAGGGGTCGCGGCATTAGGAAGGTTGAGAACCGCTGTTCTAGGGCCATTTCCTGGGATTTGAGAGCAGGAGAAGGTTTACCCTCGTCTCTGCTTGAGGTGCCCATGGGCAATCCTGCGTGACACAGGATGCTGAACTAGATGAGTTGTGGCCCGATCCAGCGGGCGTTCCATTACGTTCTTAAAAACATGTTCATGGAGGAGAGATATTATCAATGGCTATTGAAATGACCAACCTCCAGGCTGGAGAGGCAGGCAGGATCTGCCTTTAAAGGCCACTTGCAGGGACTCAACAGCAGATGAAGGTTTTTTCTTTGTCTTCTGCTTGACATGCCCAGAAGTGTTTGTGGGCTACTGTTTAAGAAGGGATGCTGGATTAGATGGGAGGGGGCTGATCCGGCAGGGGTCCTCTTATGTTCTTATTTCACATCGCACACATAAGAGTTCCTTCTCAGAGTTTGTGAGAGTCCTAACTATCCCCTTAAAATTTTACTTATAGTGGCTTTCTTCCCTCTGTTTCTTTTTGGCTTGGAGAACTAGTACTGGATAAACAGAGAGCCTTTGGATATCTTAAAAATGAAAAAAATCATATAGGAGCAAAAGCTTCGGTAGGCTAGGAACCATTTTCAAAATATGTATGCAGCAAATACAGAAGGAAGAGTAAATATTGGTTAATCTGGGAGTGGTTCTCCAACCAAAGAAGCTTCAGGCTTTCGAAACACACCAAGGACACTTGCACTGTAGGAATTTGCCCAAATAGGGTTTTTTTGCATTTGATTTGCAGAGAATCAAATGTAAGAAAATTCGTATTCATTCAAATAGATCCCCTTCAAATGTGATAGGATTCTTTTCGATCCGAATGTATTTGTACAAATTTGTATGAATATCCAATACGAACGCATACGTATCCCATACGTATCCACTCTGAAAGCATCATATTCGCCCTGAATCCACTTTGAATCCACTCTTGATCCATGTCAAATGCACTCTGGATCTGTTGTTGATGTGGCTGACGCAGCCACCTTCCAACCCCCAGTTCACAAATGTTTCGAAGCTTTGTACGAATGTTCCAAAACTTTCATATGCATACAAATGTCAATGTATGAATGTTGTAACATTCTAATTCATACATGAATGTCCAAATTCATACGAACATCAAATGTTACGGTTGTTATTGTTTAAATATCTGAACAATATTAAATCACCCAGAAGGGGGGGGGGTCATGATCTTTCTTATGACTTTTTTTATGAATCAAACATGCCCTTATCTTGCGGTCTCTCCTGCATTCCAGCAGTTGGAATATTCTCCGCTACAGATGCAAGAGCTTGCTCCGGGACAACTTGCCAAAAGCAAAATTCATTTTTCCAGGTGAGAAAGCACCACTGATTTATGCGAGCACAGCACCGGGGGTTTCCAAGCACCATTTCACGCTCAGTACTTGTTTTCCCCCAGTTCTGACTGTTAAACAGATGTCTCTACTGCATGCAGAGCCCTCCATCTAGAGTAAACTCATATCCCCATGACCAACTGTAATGCTAGAATTCATCTCTGCCGCTTTGCACTGGGCGTAATCATATTTTGTCATCACCGAGTTTTAGGCATAAGAACATAAGAGAAACCCTGCTGGATCAGGCCACAGCCCATATAGTCCAGCGTCCCATCACACACGGTGGCCCACCAAACGCTCATGGGCATCTCAAGCTGAGACAAGGATAAACCTTTTCCTGTTCTTGAATCCCAGCAAATGGTCTTAGAAACGTCCTGCTTCCCCCCCTCCCCAGACTGAAAGATGTACCTAGGCATTCATTCTAGTAGCCATTGATACATTTGTCATCCACAAATTTGTCCAACCCTTCCTTAAAGCCATCTAGGCTGGCTGCTCTGACCACCTCTTCTGGCAGCCAATTCCATAAACCATTGATCCTCTGGGCGTAGAAATCCTTCCCCTTGTCTGATCCGACTCTCCTACCCATCAGCTTCATAGATGCCCCCTGGTTCTACTCTGGTGTGAGAGAGAAAATACATTTTCTCCGCCCACCTTTTCTATACCGTGCATGGCGAACCTATGACACACGTGTCACGCCAAGCCCCCGGCGCCTGGGCACGTGTTTGCAGCTTGGTGTCTTGTAGGCCTCATTTCGGCAAAGGATTTAATAAATCTAGAAGCCTGGAACAGACAATGAAAATAACCAAGTATCTGGATGTAGTAGTCAACACTACTTTGGAATTAAATGGTTTCCAATGGCTGCGAATTGATTATTTGGAGTTGTAACTTGTAGAATTTCAAGACAGCATCTGGGCTCAAGTGTTTGTTGAGTTAAGGTCGAAACTAGAGAATCTGGAAGTGAATCACTTGGAGAATGGAGAAGAGTGCCACTACGAACAGGAAATTTGGAGCGCTTGGACACTTTTAGGACCCTAAAAAATCTTTACTCACAATTCTTTGCTGTATGTACTTTTGCGAGACCTTATTCTCAGAGTTAAATAACATTAAAACTAATAAAAGAAGCCGACTGACAGGCGAAGTTAGTAGTGCTTCCTTGGGCTTGAAGTGTATGAAATACCAACCTTCAATTGAAAATTTGGCCAACGAACTTCAGCAACAAAAAAATCACTAAAGTAAAGAACTGTTTTTGCTTTCAACAAATACATATATCAAAAATATAACTTATTTTTTACTAGACTTACAAATATCACAAAATTATGAATATTTCTAGATGTGACACGGCACCCAAGTTAAGCTAGGGTTTCTTTTGTGTGCAAATTTTGACACACTGAGCTCAAAAGGTTCGCCTTCACTGCCATAGCTATTAATTGCACCAAAAGCTCCAGATCTTTAGCTACCCATGCACTAGCCAGACATTTGGACCACAGATGTGGCAGGAGGACCTCTTCAGTTTGGAAAGGGATGTGATCATGTAACACTCCCTCTACAATTAATTTTGCAATAGCTTCTTTCTCATTAGCCAGGGCCAGGCTAATGGGTGATTGATTCTGGTTCTTTATCAATTACATGCTATTACAGTACATTCTTGCCTGAAGGGGAATTGGCATTTTGAGTTGTTGCAACTGAAACATTCATGCGTTACAAAACTTTGAAGAAGCTAAGTGGGCCTGTCAAAATATTTGCAAAGACTTAGTTTAAAAATGACAAAGCAAGGAGAGGCTTTTATCCACTTTATTTTACCAACTTTCTGTGTATGCCCCTCTGCCCAACTACCTATGGCTCCATCCAAGCAGAGTTTGGAGGGATCGAAGCAGCGGGTCTACATGGCTTGCCTTGCTGCAGCTTGTGAAGCACTTCTGTGAGCAGAACACCTATGCATGGAAACAGTGGCCCACCAGTTGCCCATGGGCATCTCAAGCTGAGACAAGGGCAGATCTCCTGCTCTCGAAACCCAGCAAATGGCCTCAGGAGCATCCTGCTTGTCCCTACAGCCTAAAAGATGTGCTTAGGCATTGATTCTAGTAGCCACTGTTATATCTGTCATCCATAAGCCATCTAGGCTGGTTGCTGTCACCATCTCTTCTGGTAGCAAATTCCATATAGACCAGCGGTTCTCAACCTTCCTACTGCCGCGACCCCTTAATGGAGTTCGTCATGTTGTGGAGACCCCCAACCATGGGGGCAGAGCACCTGGGAGGTGGGAGGGAAGGGCGGTGGGGTCCCAATGACCCTCTGGGTGAAGGAAACCTTCCCCTTGTCTCCTTCCCATCAGCTTCACAGACTGTGGTGTGAGAGAGAAATTTTCTCTATCCACCTTTTCTATACCATGCATGATTTTATATCCTTCAATCAGGTCCCCTCTTAAACACCGTCTTTCCAGGCTGAAGAGGCCTAGATGTTGTGGTCTGATTTCGTATGGAACGTGCTCCAGCCCCTGGATGCGCTTTTCTGCACCTTTTCCAGTTCCACAAGGGCTTTTTTGAGGGGCGTTGACCAGAATTATACACAATATTCCCAATGTGGCCTCACCATAGATTTATAAAGAGGCAAAATGACACTTGCTGACTTATTTTCTATTCCTTTCTTATTCCCAACACTGAATTAGCTTTTTTTGCCACTGCCGCACACTGGGCTGACACCTTCATGGAGCTGCCCGAGATCCTTTTCCTGGTGTATTGCAGAAAGTTCAGCCCACAACCCATAGCAGCCAGCACTGGGCCTTATTCCTAACTACGTGAGTAGGAGCCTGCCATCAGCATGCTAGTGCAGACAGCAGGCCCTTATTCTGGGATACAATCCAGAATAAGGTCCCATGTAATGGGGGTCATTTAGGGTTTTTTTCCCACTGACCTCCCTTAATCTGGATCTAAGATGATCCAGATCTAAGGAATGGGTCCTTCAACTAATCTAGATCTAACCAATGCATCCCCAGGGGCAGTGCAGCACCCAATAGCAATGGGTGCTAGCCTGCCTGAAGTGGAAACACTGGACCACTTCTGTGGCAAATCCAGATAACCCACGCGGGGCCTGCTTGTCACCCCAGGTTTTTGGAGGGATAGGGGTTGCAATCTCCATAGACGCTCCGGAGATTCTTTGAAGATTCTCCAGAGCGATCTGGCACAAACTTCGAAGATTCTCTGGAGCCTTTGACAGAGGTCCATAGAACTGCCATTGCTCTTGTGTGGGGTCCTCTTTGGAGCCAGCTTTGGAGCTGGCTTCAGAGATTGTGCACAGGCTTTGGAGCTTTGGGTTTCAGGGTATGTCCCCCATGGGTGTTGCCCCCCCAGAGCCCCTCCTAGACCCCACTGTCCAATCACGGTGGAAACACGCTCCATATAATCTGGATTTGATGCCTGAAGACCCCATTGTAGACCCTTTAATGGGGTCTACAGGAAATATGGATCATAGGTCCTGAAGGACCCCTTCAATCTGGATTTCCCTCGAACTGGTGGAAACAAATGTGGCTCTAATGGGGTCTGCAGTGGAAATGGGGTCTTCCTGCTCTGAGCCTAATGAGTCCTTAATGGGTCCCTAATGGGCACTTAATGGGTACTTAGTGCTAGTGGAAACGCCCCTTACTATAAGGGTGCTTTGGCTACGAGTTGGGAAGCTCAGGAACTAGAAGAACTAACTGGGTGCCCATCCCTTGGTGTTTGGATGCCCAGACTCCATGGTGGTGAAGCATCCCAAAAGTTTCTTCTCACCATATTAGGTCTCAGGCTCATAAAACATGCCAAGTGGTTCTTTTACTGCTTCCTTTAAACCTTTTATGGTTCAGTGGAATTGGACTTTGTGAATACTATAGCAATATTTTCCTCCCCCAAGGAAAGATCGGGCTTTATCTTTTACAGAAAGCTGTTCCATGAATTTACCAGGGCTTCTGGACATCTGACCTCAATGCTGGACAAAACATCAGAGCATCTGCTGAAACTGGACCGCACAACCCACTGTTTAATAACCAGTAAAACACGACGGGAAGGAATGCCTGCATTTTAATTCTATGGGTTGGTCTCTGCCACAGTAGTAATAATAACAGCAACATCCCCTGTGGTTTTTAAAAATCGACACTGAGCGGGAAAGGCTGTTTACTCAGAAAAATGGGACAGGTGCCAGTGTTCCAACGCTCACCGTCTACCTTGTAATCTCGACAAAGAAGCCTGAACTTTGCCCGATGTTTGAGCAAGTTGGCTTGGACAAAAGTCCCAGTGTGGAACTTGGCTTTCCTTGGCTGAATGGCCGCCCACCGTCAAGGCATGGAGCTTCATGGCACGCCGACCTGTATCTTCGAGATGTTCTCATGCTTTTAGGAGTGTTTAGACAACCTCAGAAATGGCGGCTTTTGTTTGTCTGGCTTTCACAGCAATTGGATTGGAGACAAATGGTGTTTTGGTCTGACTCGTCCCCCACAGCCATCCTGTTTTTACTTCAAGGACAATGCAAAAACATACAAACAAGACTTTCCCCACAAACTTAAGGGAAGTTTTTTTTCCAAAGTGTGGCAACAAGGAACCGGTTGAATTTAAGAAGTGCCAAGCATGGGGCGGTAAGCTGGCAGGAAGAAGTTCTTATTCCTGGCCCTACTATGAAAAAATTCTAGAAGCCATCAGGATTTATGGTTAGGAGTGTGCGCAAATGCAATTTTTAAATTCAATCTGTAACAAATCAAAAATTTGAAAAATTGAATGTATCCGAAAAACAAAAAAACCAGTGTCTGGACATTCAATTCGATATGAATACATTTGTATGTATTTGCATGAATAATTCAGACACTCCTATCTCTACGGGTACATACGCATCTCGTATGTACAGTGGTACCTCGACATACAAGTGCCCTGACATACAAGTGTTTTGAGATACAAGCTGCTGAGCGAGTGATATTTTGCTTTGAGATGAGAGCAAGATTTGAGATACGAGTATGTAAATACAGTACAGTACATAACAAAAACAACTGAGGTGGTGTTTTGGGAGCTGGAATGGATTAATGGGAAAATTGCTTTGAGATACGAGCGATTTGACATAAGAGCAAGGTTACGGAATGAATTAAACTCGTATGTCAAGGTACCACTGTACCTGTAAACATCCAGTATACATCCTGTTTTCATCCTGTAGTATCCATATAGATGCATACGGATACTCACAAGATGGCTTAGTAATCGTACTCAAAGAGTGGCTTTAAATGGCTGCACATCCAAATGGAAGGAAGTGTCAAGTGAAGTACCACAAGGTTCTGTCCTGGGCCCAGTTATGTTTAATGTTTTTATAAACGATCTGGACGAGGGAGTTGAAGGGAAACTGATCAAATTTGCTGATGACACAAAGCTAGGGGGGATTGCAAACACCAGAGAAGAGAGAGAGAGGATTCAAAAAGATTTAGAGAAACTCGAACAATGGGCTGCAACTAATAAAATGGTATTTAACAAAGAAAAATGCAAGGTTCTGCACCTGGGCAAGAAAAATGAAAAAAGCACATATACAATGGGAGGAATTCGGCTGAGCAGCAGCACATGTGAAAAAGACTTGGGTGTCCTGGTAGATCATCAACTGAACATGAGTCAACAGTGCGAGGCAGCTGCAAAAAAGGCAAACGCAATCCTGGGGTGTATTAGGAGAAGCATAGAGTCCAGATCACGTGAAGTTATTATCCCCCTCTACTCTACCTTGGTCAGACCTCATCTAGAGTACTGTGTCCAGTTCTGGTCACCCCAGTTTAAAAGAGACACTGACAAGCTGGAGCAGGTTCAAAGGAGAGCTACCAAGATGGTGAACGGTCTGCAAACCATGTCCTATGAGGAACGGCTTAAGGAACTAGGAATGTTTAGTCTATCAAAAAGAAGACTGAGAGGAGACATGATAGCTGTCTACAAATACCTCAAGGGTTGTCACAGGGTAGAGGGATCAGCCCTGTTCTCACTCTCTCAAGGAAGGACTAGAAAAAATGGGGTGAAACTGCAGGGGAAATGATTTAGTTTAGATGTTATGAAAAAATGTCTAACAGTAAGAGTGATCAACCAGTGGAACAGGCTGCCACGGGAGGTGGTTGGTTCCCCTTCGATGGAGGTCTTCAAGCAGAGACTGGACGGCCATCTGTCTGAGATGGTTTAGGAGATCCTGCCTTGAGCAGGGGGTTGGACTCGATGACCCAGGAGGTCCCCTCCAACTCTACCATTCTATGATTCTATGTATGTACCTGTACACATAAGTACGTTCAAATTATTCACACGAATAACTCAAAATATTTGTATAAATTTGGAAATTTTAATGTCCAGACATTCAGTTTGTATACAAATGTCTGAATTTGTCTGAATTCGTATGAATAACGAATATTTCGAATATTCGTGCAGATCCCTATTCATGGAAGCCGCCTTAGCTTTGGAACTTCCTCTCTTCCTCTGCCCATCATTAGAATCCAGGTAACCTAAGTGGTCACAGCGGAACAGTTCACTAGGAGCCTTAGGAGCCAAATGGGACAACGGCATCAACAGGGCTGAGTCCCCCCAGGACACCCCGAAAATGTCAAATGAAAATTCCTCCCTATACAGAGCCTTTACTGTGAATTAACTGGACACTAATACCTGGTGAGGTAGGCCACACAGAAGGGATTCCATCTAAAACCATAATCAAAACCTTCAAAATGGAAGGATCTTCAAAACTATTTTCAAAGCTCTGGGTAGGAGGGAGGGGGAGGGGGAGAAAGGAAAGAAGGAAAGAGAGAGGGGAAGGATGGTGGAGGGGAAGGAAGGAAGGAAGGAGGAGGGGAAGAAAAGAAGGAAAGAGAGGGGGAAGGGAGGGAGGGGGTAGGAAGGAAAGAGAGGGGGAAGGAAGGAAGGGGGAGGGGAGGGGAGGAAGGAAAGAGAGGGGGAAGGGAGGGAGGGGAAGGGGGTAGGAAGGAAGGAAGGAAAGAGGGGGAAGGAAGGAAGGGGGAGGGGAGGGGAGGGGAGGAAAGAAAGAGAGGGAAGGGAGGGAGGGAGGGGAAGGGGGTAGGAAGGAAAGAGAGGGGGAAGGAAGGGGGAGGGGAGGAAGGAAAGAGAGGGGGAAGGGAGGGAGGGGAAGGGGGTAGGAAGGAAGGAAGGAAAGAGGGGGAAGGAAGGAAGGGGGAGGGGAGGGGAGGGGAGGAAAGAAAGAGAGGGGGAAGGAAGGAAGGGGGAGGGGAGGAAGGAAAGAGAGGGGGAAGGGAGGGGGAGAAAGGAAAGAAGGAAAGAGAGGAGGGAGGAACAAACCAAAGTCAACTTTTTTCAACTAGCAAGAATTATGCAAACATTATGAACATTATCTATCTACCCAACCTTACTCTGCACCTAGTATTCTTTTCCTGTTCATTCTAAAGAAAGCGCCACAGAGGCCATTCAAAGCAACTTCCCCACCAGAGAAATCCACTCAACACGTTCCCCCCACCCCCGTTTCACACCCTTCTTCAGTTGCAGGATGATGCTGACGGCTACGGTAGTCCCACCGCTTCGAAGCTCCAGAAACGTGCAGGGTGGAGAAGCGCAAACCCATTCTCCTCTAAACTACGTTCTGCACAACTTGCAAGTTTCTCCTGGGCCTCTGTAGAATTAAAAGCATTACACGCTGACCTGATTATAGGGCTTCAGACACTCATCACATGTGTTCTCATCTACGCAAACAGCTATTCATGAAGAAATGGAAAACAGCATTAGTAATATCTGCATGTGGCTGTGCTTCCCTCTCTTCCTGGTGATTTATCCTGTAATAAAGACCTCAGCAGCCCACATTTGCCCATCTATTGCCTGCACCGTATTTCAGAAGGCAGCAACCAAGTGTGTACCAGGGTTGTGCACGAATATTCAAAATTTAATCGAATTTGTCCAAATTTCGACATTCGAATTCAAATTGAAAGTCCATAAATTTGAATTTTAAAATTTGAAACGAATTTCAAATCTATTCATTCTAATTATCCGGATATTCGTGTAAGTACGGGGTCGTCCATGATGCGTACTTGCTGATATACATCTTTCCCGCATCCATACGGATCCAAACGGAACAAAAACGGCTTGTATACGGGATAACCACAGGATGCATACGGACACGTATGGGATGCCTAACAATTCAAATATGCTTAATTCAAATTGAATTTGGTTGAGTTTGAATTTTAAAGATTCGAATAGAAATGAATTTTTGGATATTCAATTCAAATGGAATCCCAAAAATTGCATCTGTGCACACCTGTAGTGCATAGTCCCTTGTTAACCCCTTGTTTATCCCTGTCCATTTGGAAGCAGGCCACATTGAGCCCGTTGGGACATACTATACTTCCAGACAAAACAGACACAAGATTCCAAATGTGGCATCAGCACAGATCTGACACCTGCCAACTTGTTTACTGCTCCTTTTCTAATTACCCCTAGCACTGAATTTGCTCAACCTACACCACTCAACAGCTCTGAGTGGTGCGGCCCAGATCATCAATACATCAATGGCAGTCCGGAGGGGAGACTCAGTATACCAGTGGGTGAGTGGCAATGATCAGTCTGCCAACACAAGTCAAAGGAACCTCAGATGCTAAATCAAGTTCCTGAACATTTCCAGGATTGTATCCGACAAATTATATTACATATGTCAGCCATGTACAAGCAAAACCCTAAAAACCCGTGTTATTCCAAGGACCACATGCTTCAGGAACCCTGGCAAAGGCAAAAGCAAGTTGTATGAAACAACGGGCCTGTTCAACCTTGGCTTTATTCTGGAATATATCCTGGGACCTTTTTGCACGTACATCTCTTAATCTGGATTAAGAAGATCCAGATCTTTGGTATCCGGTCCTCATGGAATCTGGCCCTTGAAGTTCTGCATCATGGTGAGAGCCCTGTGTGTCCACACTGGCCGTCCAGCACCCGGTGGCAATGGGTGCTGAACAGGGCAGCAGTGTGGACATTGTAGCACCCATCCCCAGGCTCAGATTAGGCCTGAGCGATAAAGTCCACCACTGGCGCAGCATGATTGGCCCGTGGATCCATCAATCAGGGGTCACTTCCAGTCACAGTAGGCGGGTGGGCACCCGGGAGAGGGCCTTTTCAGTAGTGGCCCCCAGGCCGTGGAATGGCCTCCCCTTGGAGGTGCGTCAGGCCCCTTCCCTGTTTATGTTCAGGAAGACAGTGAAGACGCACCTCTTCACTGAGGCCTTTGGCTAAATGCCCTCTACGCTTCCCCCCTGCAAAAACTATTGTTTTTTAAACTGCTTTTGTATTATTATTATTATTATTATTATTATTATTATTATTATTATTATTATTATTATTATTATTATTATTATTATTATTATTATTATTATTATTATTATTATTATTATTATGCTGGATTTTAAACTTTGTATGGGTTTTAGCATAGTCTGATACAGTTTTAATATGTTTGTTTTTAACTGTTGTGAGCCGCCCAGAGACCTTTGGGTATGGGGCGGGATATAAATATAAATATAAATAAATAAATAACTTCATAGCTGTCTATGTAGCCGCTACAAAGCTTGAGTTCAGCTTTGTAGACTGCTACAAAGGATGTGTGGGCCTACGTAGCATGTGTGTAGAGGGGAGGAGCCGGAGCTGCCCCGCTGCAAATGGTGACCCGTAGGCCCACCCCAGGACCACACTGCCCTGGTATACATGCGGAAGCACGGTCTGTGATCCGCTTTATGGTGCAAGACCGGATTGAAGACACAGTTACAGGGGTCTAGCATTAATCTGGATTTAAGGGCCTGAAGACCCCATTAAATCCGGATCTCAACGGTGCTCGTGCAGACAACACGTTTAGAATGGTGTCCTAATGGGTCCTTAAGGGGTTGTGTGTGCGGAAGGTACGTAACTGATCTGAACCAACTGCATGCCTAGCGGGCTCCTAATGAGGTCTTCATTGCATGTGGAAAGAGGGCCCTGGAATAGGGGCCCGCTGTCCATATGTGGGCAAAGCAGGCCGCAACTGAGGCCTGGCAGCGTGTGCGATAGCATGCGGACAACAGATCCCTATCCTGAGATATATTCCAGGATATGGCCAAGTGTGAACAGGCCTCTTATTAAACAACAAGAGGCACAACTGTATCCCAAAGAGCCAAAGCGAAAGTCTTCTTGTTTCAGGGAGTGCACAGAGAAATGTGTAAATAATACTTTGCGGAGAGAGACGGGTACATCTGGTGGTTCCACAGAACCGGCCGAGACGAGGTCAGAGATTAAAAGACAACAAAGCAAATATTTCGACATATTGCAAGGGGAGGTTAATGCAATAGGTTCCTGGTGGTTCACTATACGTGGCCTTAAGTGCCACGAGAAAGGAAAAGAGCGATCTCAACCCCCCCCCCTTGCTATTGATCTTTGCTGTCTGCTGATCATTTTATTGACCGTGGAACCTTTTCCACCTGAAGGGAAGGATGACAATACTTCTGATAAAGAAAGAAAACAGCAGGCCTCATCTGCTAGAAAGAGACGGTGATTTAGCAAAGAAACCACTTCACCTCACTGTAATACAAGAAGCAGTTCTCATTCATGCAGCCCAGTACAGTCGGAGCCCTGTGGATAATCACAAACAGGCCTTCCGGTTCTGGGGTCACGCTACCCCAGGACTGGAAGTGCTTTTCTGGCCTCTGGAAGGCCTATTCTGGCCTCCGGAGAGATGCCACCAGATGCCTCCCGCCCAGCTCCCAGGCACCCGTTATATTTGGGGATGGGCTCTGGTAGCACCATGCACCTATTCCAATGCTCTATGGAAGCCGCAATAGGCCTTCTGGTTCTGGGGTCGTGCAACCCCAGAACCGGAAGTGCTTTTCTGGCCACTGGAAGGCCTATTTTGGCCTCCAGAGAGATGCCACCGGATGCCTCCCTCCCGCCCACCTCCCAGGCACCCGTTATTTTTGGGGGTGGGCTCTGGTAGCGCCATGCACCTATTCCAATGCTCTATGGAGGCCGCAATAGGCCTTCTGGTTCTGGGGTCGTGCAACCCCAGAACCGGAAGTGCTTTTCTGGCCACTGGAAGGCTTATTTTGGCCTCCAGAGAGATGCCACCAGATGCCTCCCTCCCGCCCACCTCCCAGGCACCCGTTATATTTGGGGATGGGCTCTGGTAGCGTCATGCACCTATTCCAATGCTCTACGGAGGTCCCAATAGGCCTTCTGATTCTGGGAAAACATAAAGTATACAGAAGAGAAGAATAAGTGCCTTTTTAACTGAAGCCTGGATTCAGAAGGGTGTTCTCATCACCCCTGTGAGCCTAAAAGGAACGGAGCTTGATGAATCTCAGAAAGATTGTAGTGAGAGGAGCTGCAGCACAGCCTACAACTCATGATTTCCACACTCTGGTTTCAATAACAATGCAAGTGTTGAACAAAAAAAAACCCCATACTAGAACATGATTTGCAAAACTAAATATTCCCTCCATCCTTTACAGTGCCAGGAAAAGCTAATTCACTTCAAAGTTTGAATAAATGTCCTTTAAGCTAGATGGCACCTAAGCCATAAACTAGGACATTAAATGGAACATGTCATATTTCACAGTCTGGGAAAATAACCAGACATGTTTGCACAGCGCCTTACGCTGTGGTAGGAAACTCAAAAGGTGGAATGGGGTGAGTCTGGGTTTAATCCAGAAGGCACAGCGGTACATAAAAGCATCTTTTAAAAACCTAGGTAGACACAGCAAGCTGGAAGCAACGAACGTAGATGGACAACCAGCATAGATGGACACTCCGTCTAAAATGGCTCCCCAAAATCACCAACACAGATTGGCACAATGTAGATTTGTTTCCTTACCTGGCATCTCCTTTGGAAAGGTTAGTGTTCACAGGATGGAGAATGACTTTATTTGCATCCACATCTACGACACATTTTGTATGCAGGTCTATTTCTGTGGGAACAGGAAAGCAAGAAAGAAGAAAAGTGTTAACAGCCAAACCTCAGATTAAAGCATTGCAGGAGCCCAATTTGCATATTTCTGGTATGGAAGCACATTCACCCCTCTGCCCACCTCAAGTCTGTTTTCCCCTTTCTTGAAATCCTATTGGTCGTCACAGCTACAACCTGTACAGTATTGGCAAAGGAGGGGATGACCGGTGCAAAAGGTCCACCTTTTAGTAGAGGAAGGCCTGTAATTCAATGGTAAAGCCATTAAGAATATAAGAGAAGCCCTGCCGGATCAGTCCACAGCCCATCCAGTCCAGTACCCTCTTCCAGGCAATGGTCCACCAGTGGCTTCTGGGTATCTCAAGCAGAAGACGGGGCAAAACTTTATTTGATCTAAAATCCTTGAAAATGGCCTTTGGAGGCATCCTGCCTGTCTCTCCGGCCTGGAGGATGTATCCAGGCATCCATTCTAGTAGCCACTGATACACCTGCCATCCATGAATCTGTCTAGCCCTTCGTTAACGCTATCTAGGCTGGCCACTATGGTGCTATCACCACCTCTTCTGGCAGCAGATTCCATAGACTGATGACCTCCTGGGTGAAGAAACATGTCCGCTTGTCTGATCTTACTCTCCTGCCCATCAGCTTCCAAGTGGGACCTACCTCTATCCACCTTCTCTATACCATTCATGAGGATCTCCTGGTATCTCCAGATCAAGCTAGAGGACCCCGTGGCCTCAAACATGGAAGAATTATTGCCAATTGTTTTAGGCAATTCCATGCCAGGCAGACCAAAGGCCATTCCTGTATAAGACACCTTCCTATATTCTCCACTAGCAGAACCAAGGAAGACCCTTAAGAACCTAAGAACCTAAGAGTAGCCCTGCTGGATCACGCCACAGCCTATCTAGTCCATAAGAACCTAGGAGGAGCCCTGCTGGATCAGACCACAGCCCATCTAGTCCATAAGAACCTAAGAGGAGCCCCGCTGGATCAGGCCACAGCCCATCTAGTCCATCAGAACCTAAGAGGAGCCCTGCTGGATCAGGCCACAGCCCATCTAGTCTAGCATCCTGTCTCACACAGTGGCCCACCAATTGCCCATGGGCATCCCAAGCAGAAGACAAGGGCAAAACTTCTGCTCCCAAATCCCAGCCAATGGCCCTAGGGACCCTTGTCTAAGGCCCTCGATAGCAGCCACTTGCAAGTCAGAGTGGACGATACTCTGATAGTACCTACTATCAGTTGAGTTCAAATCCTTCTGACTGCAGGGACAAATGTGTACAGTTCTCCCATCAGAATACAAAAATAGTTTTTATATTGCTTTCCTGCAGGATATTTCTATGTACTCAGTCTAGCCTACAGCATCTGGGGTGCCTGGGTGGTCCATCAATCAAGAACTAACTCCCCCCGAACCCTGCCTGGCTTCCAGATCAGACAGCAGCAGCGAAAGGATTTGCATTTAGCATCAGCCAAAATGCAACTTTCCTCTAGCACATTTTTCTCCCCGAAACCATGAAATTGAAAGCCTTTTTTTCTCAAACCACTTAAGACTTTTCTCACAGTGGAATACTGTTTTGGGCAACACCCCCGCGACTGTTTAAAGCTGATAAAAAAACAAAAAAACAAATATTAATATTATGAAACCTATACTCAGAAGATCAATATTCATATATAAATCGAATGTTATGACATTCATCCACAGACATTCGTATCTGTACGAATGTTTTGGGAACATTTGTGGACCTGGCGAGGTAGGAAAGCAGCTGCGCCAGTCATATCTGCAATGGATCCAGAGTGCATTCGACATGGATTGAGAACAGATTCAGAGTGGATCCGGTATGGGATATGTATAGGATTCTATACATATTGGTAGCTCTCCTTTGAACCTGCTCCAACCTGCTACTGACAAGCTGGAGCAGGTTCAAAGGAGAGCTACCAAGATGGTGAACGTTCTGCAAACCATGTCCTATGAGGAACGGCTTAAAGAACTAGGAATGTTTAGTCTAACAAAAAGAAGACTGAGAGGAGACATGATAGCTGTCTACAAATACCTCAAGGGTTGTCACAAGGCAGAGGGATCAGCCCTGTTCTCACTCTCTCAAGGAAGGACTAGAAACAATGGGGTGAAACTGCAGGGGAAAAGATTTAGTTTAGATGTTAGGAAAAAATTTCTAACAGTAAGAGTGATCAACCAGTGGAACAGGCTGCCACGGGAGGTGGTTGGTTCCCCTTCGATGGAGGTCTTCAAGCAGAGACTGGACAGCCATCTGTCTGAGATGGTTTAGGAGATCCTGCCTTGAGCAAGGGGTTGGACTCGATGACCCAGGAGGTTCCCTCCAACTCTACCATTCTATGATTCTATGATTCTATGAATCATACCACATTCAAAGAGGATCTGTTTGAATGAATATGAATCTTCCTACATTCGGTTCGATACAAATCAAATTTTAAAAACCCCATTTGTGCACATCCCTACAACCTGTGCATTAAATAACCAAAACCCTTACTGAAAAGCTAAGGATTTGCTCCTTACTACGAAGGAACATTTCTTTTTCACATCAACGTGAAGCTGTGATTTGCATTAATGAGAATTCCCCACCCTCCTCCCATGAATGTGGCAGTGCCAGATACTCAAATTAAACATTTACAGTAATGTTTTTTTCATCCAAGGGAATCAGTTAGGGACAGCTGTAGAATACTTACTGCAAGGCAAATGGGTCAACTGAGTCCCTTTCAGGAAAGAACTCGATTAAGGCAGTGCCACAACTAAAAAGGCCCTGTCTTCCCTGAGCCTCCTCCTTCTTGCTAAGAAGAAGGAAGAGGAGGAGGAGGAGGAGAAGGAGAGGGAGAGGGAGAAGAAGGAGAAAGAGAAGGAGAAGAGTTGGCTTTTCTACCCTACTTTTCTCACCCTTAAGGGGACTCAAACCAGTTAACAAAGCTTTCTATTCTCCCCACAACAGAACACCCTGTGAAGTAGGTGGGGCTGTGAGAGCTCAGAAGAGAGCTGTGACTAGCCCAAGGTCACCCAGCTGGCTTCACAGAGGAAGAACAAGAAGAGTTGGCTTTTCTATCCCATTCAAGGGGACTCAAAGTGGCTGACAAGCCTTCTGTTCTCCTCCCCACAACAGAACACCCTGCGAGACAGATGTGGCTGTGAGAGAGCTCAGAAGAGAGCTGTGACTAGTGCAAAGTCACCCTGCTGGCTTCATGGAGGAGGGCGAAATCAAACCCAGCATTCCCAGATAAGACTCCAGTTCCCTAACCACTAGACCAAACTGGCTGAAACTCATGTAGAATAAAGCGTTCCTTTTAGATCACTTTGTGGTCTTCTGACAAAGGACACTGTATATGACAAGGTCTTGAAGAACAAGTCAACACGATGACATATAAACGTCTGAAACCTCTTCTTCTAAATCTATGATTCTATGTCAAACAGTCATTCTTCAAAGTAACTTTGTTCTGGATTCCAACCGCCTCCTTAGTGGTTGATGTGATCTCAATAGCACTCTATTAATAGGATTCTTATATAATTCAATCAAAAAATCTTTGCCAATGTTCCATGCCCAAGATTCAGGGCAGGTTAAAATCCTGGAAATAAAATAAAAAACTAAATCTGCTTCTTTCAGCTAAATAAAAAGCCACTAAAATCCAGAAAATGGGATTCACGGGGTTTGAGATTGTTTCTCTCCTGTCTTTGGGTTTGTTTGTTTTTTGCAAATCTACAAGTCTGCAAGCTTATACCTTCACAGGAGGTGTAAAGTGATTACAATACCCAGCCCTATTGTATAACTTTGTTCCCAAGGAACCAGAGGAGAACAAATTAGTATTGTTCTCACTGCCTAAAGGACTCACAAAGTTGGAGCAAAGCAATGGGTTGATTGTCTGAGAACTAACAAGCACAGCCTAAGAGGAAAAACTGCAACCAGTACCGGGAGCATGAGAATTAACAGAATCAATTAATGTAGAAATGATAGTGCGGAATGCATTGGTCATCTTAATTTGATTTTAAGATTTGAAGGGCAGAAAAGACAAATGGAAGGATGTGAGCCAGTTTGGTCTAGTGGTTAGAGAGCCAGACTCTTATTTGGGAATACCGGGTTCGATTCTGCCCTCCCCCATGAAGCCAGCTGGGTGACCTTGGGTTAGTCACAGCTCTCTTCTGAACTCTCACAGCCCCACCTATTTCACAGGGTGTTCTGTTGTGGGGAGAAGAACAGAAAAGCTTTGTCAGCCGCTTTGAGTCCCCTTAAATGGGTGATAAAAGTGGGGTAGAAGAAAAAGAGAGTTGGCTTTTCTATGTGGGTGGGGCTGTGAGAGCTTAGAAGAGAGCTGTGACTAGCCCAAGGTCACCCAGCTGGCTTCATGGGGGAGGGCAGAATTGAACCCGGTATTCCCAGACAAGAGTCTGGCTCCCTAACCACTCAACCAAGCTCACAAGAAGAACAGGGAATGTTGAGTTGAAATTTAATAATTCAGTCAAAAAATTGAACTGTCTTCTCATGTCACAAATTCTCCAGTCTGTTACTACCAGAATACTGTTTTCTCGGTGACAAGACTTATGGGGACATAACCAGGTCACAGAGACTACAAAAGAACTGAAAAGATGGCAACCCACCCTTCTCTTGAATCCAAGAAGACATCACATGGCTATGTCCTGGTTTCCCTTCCATGCTTACTTAGGTGTCGTGTTAAAGAGGACACCTGTCCTGCTCATTAACCTTTACCATTACCTTTCTTCCCACCTCCAATCTGTTGCTAATTGGGATTTGAAGCCGGTAGATCACGGCTTACCAATATAGAAGAGAAAGTGTGTAGAATCCCTAGAATAAACAGCCTGGGGAACTAGAACAAAAATGGTAAAATGGCGGAACCTGGTTCACTAAAATTCCTAAGACTGCAACTCAAGAGTGTGGTGAGAAAGCTGTTCATAGCAACCACATTACCTGGCCAAGAGAAGGATTAACTCAGAAAAGGAAAAGGAAAGAACGGGAGGTCAGGAGCAACATGGGGATGTGCATAAATGAAAAATTAACGTTCATTTCGCAATCAAACTGAATGTCTGAAAATCAGTTCGTCATGGAATCGTTCATTCAAATGTTCTCATTAGCGGCCGAACATTTTTTGCAGCTTTTTTCCTACAGGAAAAACCTATTTTCATCTATTAAAAGTGCGAAAATTCAATCAAAATTTCGTATTTGCGAGCCAGGAACATTGTTGATTTGTTCAAATGTCTGTAAGAACATAAGAACATAAGAGAGGCCCTGGTGGATCAGGCCACAGCCCATCTAGTCCAGCATCCCGTCGCACACAGTGGCCCACCAAATGCTCATGGGCGTCTCAAGCAGAGACAAGGACAAATTCATTTCAATGTAAAAATCTGCTAATTCAAAAATTCAATTGAATTTTCTCATCCAGTTTATTCATGTGAATCCCAAGGTTAACAGTGCTAGAAGAGCACAATAGTGGCTTATAAAACTACGAGGATGAAGAAATGAACAAATACAATAGATGATAGAGAGAGACAGAGAGAGAGAGAATGAGATGATAGACAGACAGAGGATGGATGGATGGATGGATGGATGGATGGGATGGATGGATGGATAATTATCAGTTTGCTTGGCATGGATAAATCAAGACTGTCAAGTTCCCATGACTGTAGGATATATATTTATTCCAGGAATGCTGAATTTCAGGCATTACTCCAGACAGGAAATTAAATCTAAACCACCTCAATTCAAATCAGAGAACAATGCCAAAAGGAGCGTGGGGAGATGCTATATCCAAGAAAGCCAAGTTGCAAAATGGGGACAAAGTCAGATGTATTCTCCAAGTTTCCCCATGTGGACCCATAACAGGATTTTTAATGGGTTCACTCTATTCCAAGGATACACTTTTCTTCAGAGCTATTAGGAACCTTCACAGATGATGCACTCCATTATTAATGTGACAAAGAAATTAACTCAGGCACTTAATGCTAGACACTTGAATTAAAATGTAACAGGGCATTAGCAGGCAAACGAAAGCATCTGAGAGACCGGATCCAGGATAGAATATTTCCCTAGTATCCTTCCCAAAAATTTGCACAGCTGGGAGAGTGGAAAAAACAGCAGGCTTCTCTGGCTATTTAAGGGACATAAACATCCAAATTAGGGATGTGCACGAATATTTGTAATGTTCGCTACTGGGACAAACTCAGACGAATTTGGATATTCAAATTCAAATCTAATGTTGCAACACTCATACACTGACACTTGTATTAGTATGAATGTTTCAGAACATCTGTATTAATGCTTCGGAACATTCATGAAATGGGGAGGGAGGAAAGCAGCTGCGCCAGTCACATCTGCAATGGATCCAGAGCGGATTTGACATGGTTTGAGATCGGATTCAAAGTGGATTCAGGGAGGATTTGATGCTTTCAGAGTAGGTATGTTACGGGAACCATATCGGATACGTATGGATACATATCAGATACGTTTTGGATACGCATGCATTTGTATCATATATTTGTACAAGTTCGTACAAATAAATTTGTATTGAATAGAATCCTACCACATTCGAAGGGGATCTATTCAAACAAATATGAATTTTCTTACATTCGATTCGATACAAACCAAATGCAAAAACCCCATCCGTAATTCAAATGGATAATGCAAAAGCAGGTTTAGAGTGCACTAATGAAATCTAGAAGGTTAACAATCCTTCCTCTGAATACTTATCTTCCATCTCCTCATGACTATTTTAAAGGCTTGAGAAGGAGTCATTTATGTCAGCAAGACAGCCAGGAACCGATAATTTAAATTATTCCTGACCGTTTCAAAGAAGCTACGTTTGTGACCCAGAAACAATTAATTTGGCAATGGATACAAAACAGATTTCTCATTCAGTGTAGAAGCAACAGATCCTTCTAACACAACTGATTTGGAGACAGATCATTCTCCACATTTAGGTCAGAATACCATGGAGCTATGGGCTAATGGTTAGCTATGCCAGAGTGAATATGAATATAGGCATCTTGGTAAACATGAAAGACCACAGAAACATATAGTTGGTACCCAACGTGCCAGTCAAACTCCTACATCCAGAAAGATATTCTGTGATATCAAATCAAGCTGTCTATTCCAATGCTCTCCCTTCATTTAGTCTGGAAGCAATGCTTAAGTTAGCACAGTCAGAATTTGTTACAGTCCACTCGGGCTCTCTGGATAGCTTTAGTAAAGGATTAGACAAATTCCCAGTTGTATCAGTGGCTTCTAGAATGGATGACTAAGAACTGCCTCCAAGTTGGAGAGACAAGCTAGATGCCTCTAAAGGCCATTTGCAGGGTCTCGAGAGCAGGCAAAGATTCTGCCTTTGTCTTTTGCTTGAGATGCCCAGAAGTAAGTGGTGTGCCACTTTGTGAGGATGCTGGACTGGATGGGCCTGATCTAGCAAGGATCCTCTTATGTTCTTATATTTTCTGGAGTGGTCCTACAATTTTCCTGAACTATAACTCCCAGCCCAAGGAGGCGGAGAACCTTGCCATCCCTCCTGGGGGTGGTCTAGTGGTGGCAGCCTAGACCCCTCTGCCCTCTGGATGGCTCTCCAGCCTGGATGGCCCTGATAATGTGGAACTAGAGAAGGTGCAGAGAAGGGCAACCAGAATGATTAAGGGTCTGGAACACCTCCCTTAACGAAACCAGGCTGCAACGTCTAGGCCTCTTCAGTCTGGAGAGACGGCGTTTGAGAGGGGACCTGATTGAAGTATATAAAATTATGCACGGTATAGAAAGGGTGGATAGAGAAAATTTCTTTTCTCTATCGCACAACACTAGAACCAGGGGGCACTCTATGAAGCTGATGGGTAGGAGAATAAGGTCTGACAGGGGGAAGTATTTCTTCACCCAGAGGGTCATTGGCTTATGGAATGTGCTGGCAGAAGAGGTGGTGACAGCTACCAGTCTGGATGGCTTTAAGGTAGGGTTAGACAAATTTATGGATGACAGATGTATCAATGGCTACTAGAACGAATGCCTAGATGCATCTTCCAGGCTGGGGGGGGGGGGAGGAACTGGGGCGCTTCAAAGGCCATTTGCTGGGATTCAAGAGCAGGAGAAGGTTTGCCCTTGTCTCTGCTTGAGATGCCCATGAGCATTTGGTGGGCCACTGTGTGCGACAGGATGCTGGACTAGATGGGCTGTGGCCTGATCCAGCAAGGCTTCTCTTATGTTCTTATGTTCTTAATTTGGAGCTGCTTCCTTGCAGGATTGGGTCCCTCTTGTCAGATGCTCTGGACCCCACCTGGTCTCAGCTACACCAGAGACCATCAAGCACAGATGCTTATGCCATCCCTCCTGGGGGTGGTATAGTGGTGGCAGCCTAGACCCCTCTGCCCTCTGGGTGACTCCAGCCTGGCTGGGCACGGACATCTTGGAGATGATTGGTCACCTGCTCTAACCCAGGACTATATCGGGAACGCCGCAGTTGTGGATTTAGCCTGCATCTGTGAGCACCTCCAGTTTAAATCAGAAATTGTAAAAAAAAAAAAAAAAATCTCATGGGGTTTCTGTGCTGGGAAAAGCCCAGATATGAAAACCACCAAACAATTAAGGAGTTGAAACCAGCATTTTGAATCTCACCAGTACCAGGGAGGTGGTCTGGAAAGAAAAAGTAGTGCTAGTGTTTGGTATCCACTCAGAACGATTTGGAAGACCAGGTACAATAGATGGACAACAAGAAAACGCCCCAAACGGCACTGATGTAGGTTCCACCAGGTGGTTGCAGGAAAAGAGAAAGGCCACGTAACACCTGGTGCCAAACATCTGTAAAAGATCTTGAACAGATGGATGTAAGGTGGGATGAAGCTGAAAGAAGAAGATGAAGATGATCATTTGGCTTTCTACGCCACTTTTCTCACCCATTTAAGGGGACTCAAAGCAGCTGACAAAGCTTCTGTTCTTCTCCCCACAACAGACACCCTGTGAGGTAGGCGGGGCTGTGAGAGCTCAGAAGAGAGCTGTGAGTAGGAGGAGAGTTGGCTTTTCTACTCCACCTTTCCCACCCATTTAAGGGGACTCAAAGCAGCTGACAAACCTCTGTTGCTCTCCGCACAACAGACATCCTATGAGGTAGATATCATATCTCATATCTCACTCAGATGGGGCTGAGTGAGCTCAGAAAGAGAGTTGTGGCTCGCCCAAGGTCACCCAGCTGACTTTGTGGAGGAGTGTGGGATCAAACCTGGTAACTATGAGATATGAGCCTGGCACTCTAACCACAAGGCCAAACTGGGAGAACCTAAGTCAGGTTGTGGATGCCAAAAAGACTGCCCAATTCTGCAGTTGTGGCTAGAGAAAACCTGTTTATTAAACCGCAAATAACAACGAACGGCCGTATACGCTGTAACTCCCAGTTATTCATCCAAAGAGAAAAAAAAAAGTTCTTGGCTTGATTTTAAGGAAGGCAGTAAATAAACACTTTACAGATGTTAAATAAATATACTGATTTCATATTACACATAGGCAAACAGAGACAAAAAAGGGTTGCTGACTCATGTTTTCTGTGCAGCTGCTGCATAAAAATTCAGGATTTTCACCCGGACCCAAAACTCCTCTAAACATCACATCCTGCTGCGTTTTCTTTTTAAGGACTTTGGCTTATCAAGGGCTGTTTGGAGCAGGACAGGTTGGCACAATTCGAGCTGATGGAAACACATATTGTACCTGGAAAGTTATGCCTAAATAACACAGTTGCTTTTCCTGGATTACTAATTATAATAATCCCTCTTGCACAGCTACTGGTATTACTAAAACTAAATAATACTAAAAAATAAATTAAAAAAGAAGCAGTACAAAACGAGATATATATCTTACAAGGCAGTTTGAGTTAATGAACTTCCTTGTTAAAAAAAAAAGGTTCCATTAAATGCTATGATCTCTATCACGGGAGGCAAATTTAGGAATGAGATATCCAAGGACATAAGGAGAGTCTTAGTTGATCTGGCCACTCCCTGTCTAGCCCAACATCCAATCTCACGGAGCAGCCCACCTGTTGCTTCTGGGCATCTCAAGCAGAAGACTTACCTGCACTTGACTCTCTGCAACTGGTCCTTAGAGACATCCTGCCTGGAGGAGGTACCCAGATACCAATTCTAGGAGCCATTGATACACCTGTCCTCCATGAATTTGTCTAACCCTATAAGGAGGTGAGAAGAGCCCTGCTGGATCAGGCCACAGCCCATCCAGTCCAGAATTCCATCTCACACAATGGCCCACCAATTGCTTCTGAGTATTTCCCTTGTCTCTGTTTGAGATGCCCATGGGCAACTGGTGGGCTCCTCTTATGTTCTTATGTCCTTAATTCTCAAGCAGTAGACAAGGCTTTAAATGACTTGGGCCCCAGATATCTAAAGGAGCAACTTCTCCCATATCGACCTGCCCGCGTCTTAAGATCGGGAGGGGAGGTCCTCCTGGTTATCCCACCGCCTTCAGCAGCTAGGTGGGTGGGCACCTGGGAGAGGGCCTTCTCAGTAGTGGCCCCCAGGCCGTGGAATGGTCTCCCCCTGGAGGTGCGTCAGGCCCCTTCTCTGTTCATGTTCAGGAAGGCGGTGAAGACGTACACTTCCCTCACTGCAAACACTACTGTTTTTAACTGTTTTGTAGCATTTTTAAAAAATATTATTATGCTGGATTTTTAAAATCTTGTACTACTTTTAGTATTGTTAGATACAGTTTAATATGTTTGTTTTAAAATGTTGTGAGCTGCCCAGAGACCTTTGGGTATGGGGCGGCGGGATATAAATATAAATATAATTAAATAAATAAGGCAAAACCTTCACCTGATCCCAAAACCCTAAAAATGGCCCTTAGAAACATTCTGCCTTACTGCCTCTCCAACTCAGAGGTAGTATATAGGCATCCATTTCAGTATCCACTGATAAACCGGTTCTCCATGAATTAAGAGAAGCCCTGCTGGTCCTGACCTCAACCCCTTTAGTCCAGCATCCTACCCTCCACAAATCTGTCTGACCCTCACCTGGAAGCAAATTCCATGGACCAATGACCCTCTGGGTGAAATAATACTTCCCCTTCTCCGTCCTAACTCTCCTGCCCATCAGCTTTCATAGATTCCCCCCCTGGTTCTAGTGTTGTGCAGTAGGGAAAATAATCTTCCTCTATCCACCTTTTCCACACCATGCAGGATTTTATATGCTTCCATTAGGTCACCTCCTACACACCATCTTCCAAGGCTAAAGAGGCCTAAACATGGAAACTTGAGGTATGTTGAGCAGAACAGTTATACAATTTTCCAATGTGGCCTCACCGCCAATTTGTAAGGAGGCAAAATGACGCTTGCAAATTTATTTTCTATTCCCTTCTTAATTAGCCTTTGGATCACTAAGGCAGAAATGTGTTGTTTTAAGGTTGCAGCTGCCCAACAGCATTTGTCAACACTTTCTATGCTTTGGAAATCCTTTGACATTCTTCCCTTGGGTTCGACGACTTTAGAAATGGTTGAGTTCTGCATTTCTGTGACCTTTACAGTGGCAAAACATCACATATTCATGAGTTCAGAACGGGCATTGGCCATTTTCCAGGGAGTTTGTGCGTGTTTTTGACAAGTTCTCTTTGCATTTCTGAGCTAAGGAGTTTGCATCATCTTGGCAAAACGTTGGGGTGTGTGCAACCACACTTTCACGGCAGGAATTCCCAACCTATGACCCCAAAATCCTAGCTGATTCTAAAGGCTTGAAGATGTGTTGGAACTGATACTCCAGGCATGTTTTGGTTTTAACATGCTGGATGTTAAATGTGGCAGTGGTTCTTAATGTTTGAATATATATCATTTTGCTTGATGTGTTGGATTTTAAAGGTTGTTACCTGCCCTGAGATCTTTGGCTATAGGGACGGACGGACGGACGGACGGACGGACGGATGGATGGATGGATGGATGGATGGATGGATGGATGGATAAGAAAGAAAGAAAGAAAGAAAGAAAGAAAGAAAGAAAGAAAGAAAGAAAGAAAGAAAGAAAGAAAGAAAGAAAGAAAGAAAGAAAGAAAGAAAGAAAGAAAGAAAGAAAGAAAGAAAGAAAGAAAGAAAGAAAGAAAGAAAGAAAGAAAGAAAGAAAGAAAGAAAGAAATGGGAAGGTCAGAAAGCAGCTGCACCAGTCACGTCTGGAATGGATCCAGAGTGCATATGACATGGTTTGAAAGCAGATTCAAAGTGGATTCAGGGTGGATTTCACACTTTCAGAGTGGATGTGTTATTGGATAGGTATTGAATACATGTGTGTTCGTATCAGATATCGCTACGAATTCATACAAATACATTCGTATCAAAGAGAACCCTACACATTCGAAGGGGATCTATTCGAACGAATATGAATTTTCTTACATTCAATTTGATACAAACTGGATGCAAATCGCCCCCATTCGTTTACACCGCTAGTGTCCTGCGTATATCTACACCAATTCCTTACAGCAGTACATTTGAGGAAAATATGAACCCTGGAAGAAAAACTGTATTTTAACCACTATGTCTGGCACTGGCAGCCTTCCCTTCAGTCAACATCTGAGCAAAATTAAGACTTCCCAGCCTAAAAATGACTGGAAATGAGCTCCTTAATAATTATTACTGCTTGGTTATTTTTAGCATCCTGTCCCACTATCTGAAACACATGAACACCAGTTGGAATACTAAAAAGAAGATGAGTGGGGGTCTTCTAAAAGACACATAAAGCAGCATTAAAGATTAAGGAGATCAAGCAACGTGATTTAACCACAACTTCCTTGACAACACATGCTGTTTTTCAAGTTGCTTTAACTTTGAAATAGCTAGAGAAACTGGACTGTCTCCACTGTGGAGGGGCCTGGCTCTTGTGCAGCGCCCATCCCCTTCAAGGGAATTCAAGCAGTCTGCAGCAGGGCTGTGCATGAATGCAATTTTCGGGGTTCGATTTGAATCGGAGATCCAAAAATCCAATTCAAATCTTTAAAAATTCAAATTTAACCAAATTTGATTCGAATTAAGCAAATTCGAATCTACTCGTTCAAATTTTCCATTCAAATTTGCGCTTATGAACGTCGACAGCATTCGTACGCATCGTTACGCATTTCATACGCATCTGTACGCATCCGTATGCATCCTGTAGCTATCCTGCATACAACCCATTTTCATCACATATGGATCCATATAAATGCCTACTGATGCAGGCAAGATGCTATCTGAAAGCACATGTCGTGTACAAACCCACACACGTACAAACGTCTGGATAATTCGAATGAATAGCTCTGAAATTTGACATTCACGTGAACCTTTAAATTTGAATTTATGAACATTTGATTTGAATTTGAATGTCGAAATTTAGATGAATTCGATCGAATTTCGAATATCCTTGAATATCCCTGAATATTCAAGTCTCCAGCGGCTTGCATCTGAAGAAGTAGACGTGTCCACGAAAGCTCATGCCACCAACCCTTCTCCTGTTAGGCTCCAAGTGCTACTAACCACTTTGCTGGACTTTCTGCATTAGACTAATACGGCTATTTCTCTGCTATGAAAAAGCCATGGAAGAGAAATCACACTACTGAAAGCAACAGCTAACAGAAAGTATTGTGGTGATGGGTTGTGCGTGGAAGAACGGCTTAAATTATTTGGTTGAAACATTTTACAGAAAAATAAAAATAGAATCACAGCACAATCCATAAAATGTTCAAACCGTTATAATCGGTTTAAACACACATGGTTAAGTTTACAGAAAAACACACAATACTCACAGTCATATTTGTGCTCTTAAGAGACTTAGAAATCCAAAAGGTTTTTTTTTCTTCCTTTCATACTGGGAAGCAGGGGATAAAGAGATTTTTTAAAAGTCTGCTGAGAAGGCAGAATTCTGTGGATTGGATATTTGGGATTTGGCAAAACACTACCCTAATAATATGTTTTTGTTTTGCTCTTTATGCATTTCAGTGCTAAGTAGTTCAAGACAATTAAAAATGCAACGCATACAAGAATTTATGGAGGCTGCTGGAATGGATAACTTTAGATGATGTGGGGCCCAAGTATCCAAAGGAATGTTTACTCCCATATCGACCTGCCCGTGCCTTAAGATCTGCAGGGGGGGGGAGGCCCTCCTGGTTGTCCCACCACCCTCAGCAGCACCTGGGAGAGGGCCTTCTCAGTGATGGCCCCTAGGCTATGGAATGGTCTCCCTATTGAGGTGCGGCTATCACCTTCACTGAACACGTTTAGGAAGGCAGTGAAGACGCACCTTTTTTCCCCGGCCTTTGGTTAAGTGGGGATACACTTTTCTCTTCGCACTGGCAGATGCTGTTGCTTTAATACATACTGTTATTGTTTTAATAATGTTTGATTTTAAATGTTGTCATCCAGCCGGAGACCAGGTTATAGGGAAAATTAAAAATGTAAGTAAGTAAGCAAGTAAATAAATAAATGGAATATAAAGCTTGTAGTATAAAAATTACTCATTTGTCTCAAGATTTTAACGCTCACAAATGCTTTTGAAGGTACAGTGCAAAGCAAATGGGTTTTTAAAGAAAGCAATCAGATGTTTTTTAATGGTGTGGAAATACAAGGATGGCCAGTGATATTATAACCTACAAATGGGTTTTTCCTAAGGTTCTAAGCATTGCAGGGGAGATCCAGGTTACCAATAGGTCAATGATGATGTGGAAAGGAAACCAAGGGTGTTTTTCCACTTAGCACTTAATGGGTCCTTAATGGGTCCTTAATGGGTCCTTAATGGGTACTCTAGTGCTTGTGGAAAAAACCCCTAGCACCAGAGTACCCATTAAGGACCCATTAAGGGTCAGTAATGGTTCCTTAATGGGTATTCTATTGCTAAGTGGAAAAACACCCCAACTGTCAACTTGTACATAACCACAGAGGAAGGGCTGTAGCAGAGTGGTAAACAGCTTGGGATGCAGAGAGTTGCTGGTTCAAACCCTAGCCTTCTCCACTTCTATACCTCTGCCAAGAAAACTGCATGGAGGAGTCCATACAGTCTGAGGGACTATATCTCAGTGGCAGAGCAAACTCCCTGGAAAGCAGAGGGTTGCTGGTTCAAATCCCAGCCTCTCCCCAGAAGTAGGCAATAGCAAACCTCTTCTGTATCTCTGCCAAGAAAACTGCATAGGAGTGCCCATGGAGGCAACCAGGAGGCAACTTGGTGGGTCCCAAACCCAACAAAATGACCATGCAAATAGTTGTATCCCTGGGGGGCTTACAGTTAAAAACCAATGTGCAAACAAAACATTAAATACATGTTTTCAAGCAAAAGGCACTCAAAACAAATTAAGACACTGTGTTAAATCTTTCTGGTTTCCAAAAGGATAATTTAGTAAAGGGCTCCTTAAACTGCACACATGCTGTTGAGCACGCAGCCATTGGTTACATAATTAACTAGGGATGTGCAGGAATTTTGGGGGGTATTTGACTGAATGCTCAAAAATCCATATTCATACAAATAGATTGCATTCGAATGTGATAAAATTCTATTATATTCGTATCTATTCATATGAACATTCGACACGTACTGGATACGAATGAATACGTATCCAAATACATATCCAATAAGTATCTGATACGAATGAAGACATATCCGATACATATCTGATACATATCCGTAACATATCTGCATTCTGAAAACGTCAAATCTGACCAGAATCCACTTTTAATGCGCTGTCGATCCATGTCGAATGCAATCTGGATCCAATGCGGATGTGACTGGCGCTGCATTCTTCCACACCCCCAATCTAACAAATGTGCGAACTTTCTGTACAAATGTTCAGAAGCATTTGCATTTGTTTGAACGTTAACATTCGAAGATCGTAACACCCAATTCGAGTTCGAATGTCCGAATTCAGCCAAATTCGAATGTTGCAAATATTTGTGCAATATCCTTATAATTAACCTAACAAGGAGATGGAGCCTGTAATAAAATGAACAGGTTCGTCATTCAAACAGGGAGTTTAGTATACGCTGTATAATTAAGCACTAGCAGAAATACATTGTAGGAAGCCCATTTCCCTCTATTATTATTCTTCCTAAGCTGGAGAAATTGGCAAACTTTCAGCTCGCATTTAATTACTCTATATAACAACCTAGGGCAGAGGATGTTACTGTGGGTTAGCATTTGTACCCACGCCATGAGCTGGAAGAAGGCCCATTCCTCTTCCAATACAGTGGAAGCTTTGCAGGGCTGCAAGAAGGAAATATAAGCACGTTAGAGGAGACCTTCTGTTTGCTACTCAGGAGTCCAGTTCACACTTGGCCTACTAGCAGACGCTGGGGTGGCATCTAGAAAGCACCGTCTGCGATCGCAGGAGGTGTTTACACACCAGAAACATCTCCTGCCATCCCAGAAGCTACTAGCGGTGGTGCGCAGAACTGTGCAACACAGACAACCTAACCCTTACCTGTTCCGGCCAGAGGAACGACCATTCACACCTCTGCCAGTGTTCTCTCTCTCTCTCTCTCTCTCTCTCTCTCTGTGTGTGTGTGTGTGGCTCCGCACAGAAGCGCCGGCTCCACAAAGAAGATGGTGGCATCCAGACATCCATCAGGACCCAGGTAGGTCTGTGGTCACGCTGGAGGTTGGTCTGGCGCGCACTAGAGTTCACAAGCCTGAATGCTAGTACACATGAGTGGAGACGCACTTTTCCCGTCCCGCGGACAGGAGGCAAAAGGCAGAAACGCCCCTGTTCAAACTGGCTTCTGAACACCCACTGCACTGACACCTGACCAATGAATATCTGTGAGTCACTTTCCATATTTGGAGAAGAAGAAGAGTTGGCTTTTCTACCCTGCTTTTCTCAACCATTTAAGGGGGATCAAAGCGGCTGACAAACCTTCTGTTCTTCTCCCCACAACAGACGCCCTGTGAGGTAGGTGGGGCTGTGAGAGCTCAGAAGAGAGCTGTGACTAGCCCAAGGTCACCCCGGTGGCTTCATGGAGGAGTGTGGAATCAGACCCGGTATTCCCAGATAAGAGTCCGGCTCCCTAACCGCTAGACCCAATTGGCTCACTATGGACATGCAGAAGAGATACGAGCAACGAAAGCAGTAGACTAGATGCCCTCGTGAAGGAAAGGCATCGGAGCTGCACATCTGGTCAACTCCTTGACCCACATCTGGTTTTCCCTGCCATCCATACTGTACATTTCAGGGTTCCTTTTGCTGGGACGCAACAGCTGAAATGATGCCTAATTAATTTCACAGTTTTGTGTGTTAGATTTTAATTGCAAATCACCTGAGACCATTAGGTACAGTGCAGTATAAAAATGTAAGTAACAAATGAAATTAAACTAAAGGAACGTAAAAGAAAGAAACACTAATTGCCACACCCAAATATTTCTTTGTTTATATGATTATCCTGACCTATACCCCAAGGTCTCAAAGTGGATGACAGCAATTAAAATCCTTTAAAATGGAGCATTTATTATTTGCACTTTTATCCTGCCCTATATCTGAAACTCCCAGGGTTCATAACAACATTTAAAACCAAATATAAACATATTAAAGAACCAAGCACTGAACACAGTACTACAGGATGACCAAGATCTACACCCTACTAGTATTTTGGTATACATCACTATTCCTTTGTTATCGTTTAGACCGGTGATGGCCAACCTATGACACGCGTGTCACAGGTGACACCCCAAGCCCTTTTGGGTGACACACCTGGTCACCCAGGTACCTGGGCATGTAGTGCTTGCTTGTTCTTGAAGCGTACGAAATCCCAACTTTCAGTTGAAGATTTAGCAAATGAAATTCAGCAACAGAAGTCACTAATGTAAAGAATTATTTGTTTTTGCTTTTAATACATATATCAAAAATATAACTTTTTACTAGAGCTACAAACACCACAAAATTATGGATATTTCTAGATGTGACACAGCACCTGAGTTAAGCTAGGTTTTTTTTGTGAATTTTGACACACCAAGCTCAAAAGGTTCACCATCACTGGTTTAGACAGCACCTTGCTCCTCAGGCTCAGAATACTAAACAAATATGGCATGAAGGAACAGGAAGGAACTTAGGAGTCTGTGCAAGTTGCTGGAAAACCCAAGCTTGTTTGCAAAACTCATCCATAAGAACCCAAGAACATAAGAAGAGCCCTGCTGGATCAGGCCACAGCGCATCTAGTCTAGCATCCTGTCTCACAAAGTGGCCCATCAATTGCTTCTGGGCATCTCAAAGCAGAAGACCAAGACAAAACCTTCACCTGCTCTCAACTCCCTGCAGATGGCCCTTAGAGGCATCCTGCCTGTCTCTCCAACCTGGAGATGGTACCCAGGTATCCATTCTAGCAGCCATGGATATACCTGTCATCCATGAATTAGTCTAACCCTTCCTTGAAGCCATTTAGGCTGGTTGCCGTTACCACCTCTTCTGGCATCAAATTCCATAGACCTGTGGCCCTCTGGGTGAAGAAATACTTCCCCTTGTCTGATCTGACTCTCCTACCCATCAGCTTCATAGAAGAGGAGGAGGAGGAGGAGGAGGAGGAGAAGCAGAGTTGGCTTTTCTACCCTGCTTTTCTCACCTGTTTAAGGGGACTCAAAGAAGCTGACAAAGCTTTCTATTCTTCTCCCCACAACAGACACCCTGTAGGTGAGGCTGTGACTAGCCCAAGGTCACCTAGATGGCTTCATGGGGGAGGGCAAAATCAAACCCAGTATCCCCAGAAAAGAGTCCAGCTCCCTAGCCAGTAGACCAAACTGGCTTGCCTTTTTGTGGCCCCTGCTTCTCTATCCACCTTTTCTAGACCATGCATGATTTTATATGCACATTATCCATGCATGCTGGTTTCCAGATCTAAAGCATTGTGAGTGGACCCTAGAATCAGTCTTCACAGAACAGGTCTCATACCCTGTATATAACACTGCACAGAATGTTATGATTTTCTGTTACTAAATTTAGGTGTAAATTTTCTCAGCAAGCCAAATACTGTGTCCAACGGGAGGGAACCTTTGGCCATTTTCAGAAAACAACTCCCTACTAGATTTAAGCCTATATCTTGGAAGGAAAGAGAGTTAAATCAACAAAGATCTGAGCCCATGGCTCTGGGGAACTAAAGATTTGTAGCCTAGGGCCTACACTACAAAGCCATCATCTCCTGATAAGGCTATTGTTAGAATGAACAACAGCATGCATTAGACACCATTCCTCCAAAGTGACGTACAAGCTGTTGTATACGCTGCATTCAAACAGAACAGAGACAGGATTGATACCAAAAGAAAGCATTTTCCCCTTAAGAATCCAGCATTTCAAACATTTTTTCATCAGATTCCACTGCATGCTCACCTCACAGAAATGCAAAGCTGCAGATAGAAAACCAGATCAAAAATAATATTCCGGGGGGGGGGGGGGGGAGACAAAACTTTACCATAAAATTCTACTTCCTGCTGAACGTCTCCAAGAATAATTCTACGTGCTGTGCGGTTTTTAGGAAAAACAAAGATGAAGAGTTAATTTACTGTTGCAATACTGTTAGTTTCACAATTTCAAGGAAGGACACAAAATCACGGTCCTTGACTTAAAGTTCAATGAAAGCAACTCCCCAGATGTTTCTGAACTGAGACATTAAGGTAAAGGGTGAGAAAGAAATACAGACAAATACTGTATTTTCTGGTGTATAAGACTACTTTTTAACCCAGGAAAATCTTCTCAAAAGTCGGAGGTCATCTTATACGCCAGGTGTCATCTTCTTATACAGCGAGTATATCCCCAACTCTATATTTTGACTGGAAAGTTAGGGGCTGTCTTATACGCCCTGCCGTCTTATACGCTGGAAAATACGGGCACATAAGAACATAAGAGAAGCCCTGCTGGATCAGGCCACAGCCCATCTAGTCCAGCATCCTGTCGCATACAGTGGCCCACCAATTACCCATGGGCGTCTCGAGTAGAGACAAGGACAAACCTATTCCTGCTCTAGAATCCCAGCAAATGGCCTTAGAAGTGCCCCGCCCCGCCCCCCAACCCCAGCCTGAAAGATGCACCTAGGCATTCATTCTAGTAGCCATTGATACATCTGTCGTCCATACATTTGTCTACCCCTACCTTAAAGCCATCTAGGCTGGTAGCTGTCACCACCTCTTCCGGCAGCACATTCCATAAGCCGATGACCCTCTGGGTGAAGTAATACTTCCCCTTGTCGGATCCAACTCTCCTATCCATCAGCTTCATAGAGTGTCCCTGGTTCTAATGTCGTATGATAGAAGAAATTTTCTCCATCCACCTTTTCTATACCATGCATGATTTTATATACTTCAGTCAGGTTCCCCCTTAAACGGCATCTTTCCATGCTCTTATATCCCTTATTTTTGCCCCTCTTGGTATTTTCCCATTCCCTTCTTCTTCCTCCGTGTCCTCTTCAACCTACTAGACTTCAAACCCCAGCAATTATAATTTCATTTTCTACTTCTTGTAAAAGCATTTTAGATAGATAGATAGATAGATAGATAGATAGATAGATAGATAGATAGATAGATAGATAGATAGATAGATAGATAGATAGATAGATAGATAGATAGATAGACTGCTTCCAAAAGCAACCTTCAGTTCTCCAGGTCTGATCTTCGCAAACAGCCACCTGATGTTGAGAAGGGGCAAAGGAAAATGGCAAAAAGGCAAAGAAAGAAAAACAAGAAAGCTCTGTCCTTTCTGCACTAGGCCTTATTCCAGATTATATCTCAGAAGAGGGACCTGCCATCCATATGTTAGCCCAATCCGTGTCAGGACCTGGGCAGGGTTTGGCCATAGTCTGCCCCAGTATGGGGTTGACAAACGCGGAAAGGCCTTGTCTCCTTCATGCTCCAGGTCTGTCTTTTGCGGCTTCCAGCCCCACGAGCAGTCTTTATGTAGCCCCAACATACTGACTCGAAGGGGAATACCGAGTTTGATTCTGCACTCCTCCATGAAGCCAGCTGGGTGACCCTGGACGAGTCACAGCTCTCTTCTGAGCTCTCACAGCCCCACCTACTTCCTAGGGTGTTCTGTTGTGGGGAGAAGAACAGAAGCTTTGCCAGCTGCTTTGAGTCCCCTTAAACAGGTGAGAAAAGCGGGATGGAAAAGCCAACTCTTCTTCCTCCTCCTCCACGAAGCCAGCTGGGTGACCCTGGGCAAGTCACAGCTCTCTTCTGAGCTCTCACAGCCCCACCTACTTCCTAGAGTGTTCTGTTGTGGGGAGAAGAACAGAAGCTTTGCCAGCTGCTTTGAATCCCCTTAAACGGGTGAGAAAAGTGGGCTAGAAAAGCCAACTCTTCCTCCTCCTCCTCCTCCTCTGCCCCCCCACCCCATCCCACCCAGGATCCAAGATCCTGTCTATCCAACTTAACATGTTTCATCACATAACCAATTACTGGTATTTACACAAGGAAGGCGGCCAAATTTGGGTGGGGGAAGGAAAGAGAAGGCCCTAAAACTGCCCTTACTGCATTTTTTGGCAGGGGGGAGGGGAAGCAAGGCTGAATTGTGTTGCTGAGAGCCAACAAATGCTCCTTGACTTGCGCCTTTTCCGAGCTTCACGGCTCATGCAAAATGCAGGCCGTTCAGAAGAAAGATCTCCAACATGCGCCCTCAAGCATGAAAGTTGAAAAGCCAGGTGTATCAATAAGTCATAAGGAAACAGCAGCGCCCGTGGTCCTCCAGGCGAAGAGAAACTCACCTGGCCGTGCCATGCATGGCTGGCGTGTCACACTCCACAACAATACAAACAGGATTCTAATTTCGCCATGGCGCAAAGACTTTTAGCAAGTGCCGTTTGCAAGCAGATTAGATTATCATCATGATTTATTACCTGCTACTTTAGGGTGTCCAAGCATATATGCATAGGGGTCATTTTGGAGGGGGGTAAACTTTACAGGGTTCAGCTTCTAAGGAAAATGAGTACAGTTAGACCCCCGTATCTGCTGGGGATACGTTCCGGCTCCTACCACGGTTACCTAAAACCGCGGATAATCGTGAACAGGCCTCCCGGTTCTGGGGTCGTTCAACCCCAGAACCAGAAGGGCTTTTCTGGCCTCTGGAAGGCCTATTTCAGCCTCCGGAGAGCGCTGGGATAGGCGTGCGATGCCACCGGACTCCCTTACATTTTGGGATGGGCTCCGGTGCCATCACGTGCCTACCCTAACACCCTACAGAATCCGAAGCAGGCCTTTTGGAGTCCAAAATAGGCCTTCCGGTTCCCTTATGGCACCTTTGGAGGGTGGGGTGGGGCCGATCCGGTAACCGTGGTTAACTGAAATCGTGGTTACCAAATCAGGTGATTCGGGGGTCCAACTGTATATTACTCCTTCTTGGCACTGCAGCAGGCTTCCTCTCATAAGGAAATCCGGGGCTAAAGGAAGATCCAAATTAAGAATCTCCCAGTATATTGGCAACCACTAGCTCTCCAGCATAAAGGGCAGGAAAACCACCTAGGACTGAGAAGGGGAAGTAGTTTCCCCCCAGGTCTTTGGTCCATGGAATTTACTACCAGAAGAGATGGTTACAGCAACCGGAGGACTACAAGAACAGATGCCTAGTTACTGGGCCATACTTCAGATTATATCCCAGAATACGGACCTTACATCCACATGCTGGTGCAAACGATGTGAGCCTCCAGGCAAGTCCTTCCAAGCAGATAACAGGTCCGTATTCTGGGATATAATCCAGAATAAGGCCCAAAGAAACAGACAGGATGCCTCTAAAGGCTATTTGCAAGGACTCAAGAAGGTTTTGCCCTTGTCTCTTGCTTGAGACGCCCAGAAGCAATTGGTGAGCCACTGGGTGAGAAAAAATGCTGGCCTAGATCAGCAGTTCGCAACCTGTGGGTCGCGGCCCCTTTGGGGGTCGAACTGCCCTTTCAGAGGGGTCACAACAAGCCTCCCACCACCCCTCCTTCCCCCCCTCCCAGCTGTCCTGCCCCCATGGTTGGGGGTCTCCGCAACGTGAGGAACTGCATCAAGGGGTTGAAGCGCTAGGAAGGTTGAGAACTGCTGGCCTAGATGGACTGTGGCCTGATAAGAACATAAGAGGAGCCCTGCTGGATCAGGCCACATCCCATCTAGTCCAGCATCCTGCCTCACACAGTGGCCCACCAGTTGCCCATGGGCATCTCAGGGCAAACCTCCTCCTGCTCTCAAATTTCAGCAAACGGCCTTAGAGGCATCCTGCTTGTCCCCGTAGCCTCAAAGATGTCATCCATAAAATTGTCTAACCCTTCCTTAAAGTTACCTAGGCTGATCCAGCAGGGCTCCTCTTATGTTCTTATGCAACCCCAAAGTGGTGGTTTGTTCAGCCACTCTACACATTCCTTGGAAATTGCCATTTCCCGGCCTTCAAGCTAAGGTGAGAAGAAGATGGAGAGTTCCCTAGGCACTTTTTGAGACATGCTTAGAGCTGGTTTACCACATTTCCAAGGCGAGTTGCAAGGTCTAGAATGCTGCCTAAGGGAACTTCTAACATCTGCAGTCCAACTGTAGGCCAACAACAGCTGATACAAGCACATCCGTGCAAAAGCTGTTTAGGTACCCGCATAGTATTTCAACAAGTTTACAAACATGGGTAACTTCTCCTCCTCCTTTTAGAACATTACAAGGATATGACTCCTCAATCACAACCGCAGAACAGGATCACACCTTAGTTGTCATGATACCAGACAAGCTTCCTTAATCTTTACACACCACCTATTACCTCACTGTGGGCTGATAACCGCAACAAAACCAGCTCTGAGTGGCACAAAGAAAGCAAAGAAAGTCAACTGGGCTCAGTCAACAAAGTCTCACAGTCCTGGATATTCTATTAATCCTCAATATCTGTGAGACAATGTGGAACAGACAGCGCAACGTTAGTAACTAAGAATAAGCCTGCAATCCCACGTGAACATGAAGCATTTGGAAAGAGCATGAACTATGACACCATATTTTGGGACAGACAGACACCTCCCCTGCAAATGGGAAGAAGAAAGTAAGGAATGAGCAGCATTTGGAGAAGAAATGGTGGGGGGAAGAGACTTTCACTAGCCATGCGCGCAAAGGTTGTGTGAGGTCTCTCATCTCTGAGGCTTCTTCCTGGTGGAGAACTTGCCTCCTTGGACCACACCGCTCAGTTTTTGCTGAGCATTTTCCCCTCTCTGCATCCAAAACCAACTGCCAAAGGTAGGATATTTTTCCTCTCTCTTAATTATTCATATATAAGACAAATATTTGTAACATTCGTTACTCGTACAAATCCGTACATTCGTAATCGAATGTTACGATATTCGTACACGGACGTTCGCATGATGTTTCCGGAGATTCGGACAAATAGTTTGGACATTCGTGAAACTGGCAAGGTGGGAAAGCGGCCGTGCTGGCCACACCTGCAACAGATCCAGATTGCTCTTGACATGGATCGAGAACGGATTAAAAGTGGATTCAGGTTGAATTTGACGCTTTCGGAGCAGATTTGTTACGGGATACTTATCAAATATGTATGCATTCGTGTTGGATACATATCCGATTTGTTGATACTCCAACAAATATGTATGGATACATTCGTATTGAATAGTATCCTACCACGTTCGAAGGGGTCTGTTCTCACGAATACAGATCTTCTAACACTCAGTTTGTTACGAACTGAACGTCAACCCGATTTTGGAACATCCCTACTAGCGGTTCTTCCTTACTATGACGGACATTAAATTTCCATGCACTGGAAATTGGGAGTGGTGTGTGTGTGTTTTCTGCTCTTTTATAGAAACAGGGTAGATATGAAGCTGCCCACCAGAGTCCAACTATTTATCTGCCTACTCTGGCGCTGTCTCCGCTCTCCACTGGCATCAAGGTCAGACCATGTTAGCCAGAAGAGGTCAGAATTCGAGCCAAGTCCCTGGTGCCCCCACCCATTTTCAGTCCAGCTCTTGCTCCCTCTGGGTGTCAAGGCGATGAGTCTCATATTAACATTTGCCTTCCCCCCCTCTAGGAAGCCGACCGCTGGGGCTCTGGCAGAGGGGACTTTTCCTGCCCCACAGACAAGGGGAAGCACCCTCCGCGCGCGGTTTTTTGGGGGAAATTTCTGTTGCTTGCATCACGATTGTGGCATTGGTGGCGATGCCACATTCTCCAATTTCACCACAGATTTAAACATCTGCCTTGAGTTAAGGCAAAGTAAGGCACATCTCTCTCCAGCTGTGGGTGAACTTGCCCTCCCTTCCCCTGCCTTGCCTCCCCCCCCCGCTTTGAAACAGATAGGACCCCCACCTACCCACCCCACACAAGGATACCCCCCTCCCTCCACTGGGTGCTTCCCAACTTCTTCAAGGGGAGGGCAGGCTGCCATGTCCCTATGCTTCCCCCAATGTCTCCTCTAAGCACATTGTACCATAGGTTAGGAAGCCTTTACCCTGCCCCCCCCCCGCTTCAGCACACTGTAGGTGTGTTTGACAGTGGGCCTTCCCCTCCTGTCTGCCCCCCCAGCATCGCTTCCCCCCCCCACATCTCCCCAGCAATAGTTGAGGTGGGGTGTGTGGACTTGACCTCCAGTTCCAAATCCCTGGATTACAGAGAGGGGGTTTCCCCAATGCCCCCCCATTCCTCTTTCCCGTCCCAGAGACCTTACAGGAGAAAGTCATCCTCACTTTCCTTATTTTGGGGGAGGGGGAACACCTCTGGGCATCTTCCCACATAGTCCCCCCTTCCCCCCCCCAAACTGCCTGGGGGGGGTTCTCCACATCTAGAGATAAGGGGGGGGCTCCTCTCTGCTCTTGCCCCACCGGGTCTCTGCATCTTTCTTAAGGGGAAGGGGGAGGATGGGGGGGTTCTCTCTGCCCCCTCTCGACTAGCTTGGGGGGGTCTGCATTTGGAGGGAAGGAAAGAAGGGGGCCCCGTATTTGATGGGCCCCCCTGTCAAGTGTCTTGGGGGGGCTCCCACATCTGGAAGAAAGAAGAGGGATTCTCCTCCCCCTGCTTTTCACCCTTCCCCATGGGGGTGTCCCACATCTGGAGGAAAAGGGGGGTTCTCTCCCTCCTGCTTCTGAACCTCCCTCCATCGGGAGGAAAAGGGGGGGCTTCTCTCTGCACTTGCCCCACCTGATTCCCCCTCAACTGCCTAGGTGGGGGGTCTCTGCGTCTTTCTTTCTGGGGAGGGGGTCCTCATTGCCCTCTCTTGATTGTCTTGGGGGGGGGGTCTTTGCACCTGGCAGGGAAATGGGGGGAGGGCTTCTTCTTTCCTCTGCCCTTGACTCTTTGCCCCTCAAACTCTCCTGGGGGGTGGGCCATCACATTTGGAGGAACGAAGGAGGCTTCTCTATCCTCCTGCCCTCCCCCGGAATGCTATTTTTGGGGGGCTCCTCATCTTTCTTTAGGGGGAGAGGAGGGGGAGGGAGGTCTTGACTATCTTGGGGGGTCATGCATTTGGAAGGGAATAAGGGCGGCTTCTCTTTCCCTCTGCCCTTGACTCCCCCCCTCCACTGTCCTGGGGGGGTCCCCACATTTGGAGGAACATTTGGTCTTTGTTTGGGGGGGGGTCTCCGCATCTCTCCTTACAGAAAAGGAGGGGGGTCATCTCTGCCCCCTCTTGACAGTCTTGGGGGGTCTTTGCACCTGGAAGGGAATCGGGGGGGGCGTCTCCTTCCCTCTGCCCTTGACTCCCCCCCTCGACTGTCCTGGGGGGGACCCCACATTCTGAGGAGCGAAGGAGCCCCCTCTGTCCCCCTGCCCCCCGGAATGGTCTTTTTTGGGGGGGTCTCCTCATCTTTCTTCAGGGGAGGGGGCGGAAGGGGGGCTGGGGACCCCCCGTCTTTCCCTCGGGGGGAGGGCCAAGGGGACCCCAGGGGGGCGACTCACCCCTCCTGTTCATGGGCCGGACCCTCACGGCCACCTTCACTTTGGAGTCGCCCATCGCGAAGCCGCCCGCCCGCCCGCCGTCTCCTGCTCGCTCAGGCGGCCGCCGCTGCCGCTGCTGCCCTTCCGTCTCGGGGAGGAGCCCGGCTGAGGGGGACGGGGACGAGGCCAGAGCGGGACCCTCCCACCAGGACTACCACGCCCAGCATGCCGCGCGCCGCCCAGCATGTCCCACCTCGGCCTCCGTCGCCGGGGGCGCGCCTCCCTCCCGCCGCGTCCTCTGCCGGGAAATGGAGTCTCCGCCGCCGTTTCGCGCCGGGATAATAGCTCCGTCGCCCTCGTTCCCTGCTCTGCCGGCACTCTGGGAAATGTAGTCGCGTCGCGCTCTTTGCTGCGCTTGGGGGGAACCGGGTCGCGGGGCGTTCTGGGAATCGGAGTACAGGCGCGAACGTGGGCGGAGGGGAGGGAGGGAGGTGCGGATCCGTGATGCTGATTGGTGGATCTGTGGCTTGGAGAATCCCTGCGCCTGGAAATGTAGCTGCACAGGCAGCAGAGCATGAAAGGCTCCGTTTCCAGCTGCGGGGATTTTTCAGACTGGCGCTGTGTGATATATCCAATACCCCAATAGCTTGTGGTATATGTTTTATATGTGAACGAACGAACGAATGAATTTTATTTATGGTCACAGACCAAAATCAGAAAGTAAGGCTACATTATTATTATTTCGGCATTTGAAAATATATTTTTTAAAAGTTTAACAATGTGAGTACTAAAATAATAAAAGTTGAAAAAGTATGGTGGGGAAATTTAATTTTTTAAAAAATTAAAATTTAATAGAAAAAGAAAAGTTTTATTTAAAGTACAATGTTTCTTGGTTTTCTATAGTTCTGTCTGCTATGATAAACAGCTTGATTTATATGATTTAGATTACATATATTTGGATTTTATGTAACAATGTGGTTGTTTGAATGTTATATATTGTATTGGATTGTCAATGTTTGTATGCTGCTTTGAGTCCCTTTGAGGGAAAAGGTGGATATAAAAAAGTATCTCTCTATCTATCATTTACCTACCTACCTACCTACCTACCTACCCCTCCCTCCCTCTCTCTATCTATCATCTGTATGTATATTGCATTTTATATATTGTGGATTATCTTGTAAATCACCTTGCGGTATTTTTCTTTTTTTGAAAAGCCAATATATAACTTATAAATATACAACCTGTTTCCCTTCTCCTTTTTCAGACATTGTCATTGTTTTTAGTGTTCCTTTTATATTTAGTTTTTATTACAGTAGCCCACCCTGAAACCTCCGGGTATAGGTGGGATAAAAATGCAAATAAATAAATAAAGATGTCCTCTAGTCTTGGCTTCATGTTCTGTGCGCTTTTCTTAGCAATTGTTGTTTCTTCCTGGACACTGTTCACCTTTAAGGTCTACTCCCCAACTCAGGGATTTACTGGTGGTCTACTATCCAAGGGCTTTCAAGATCCATAAGGGGCAGTTTCACACAAATGTATATGCACACGGATATATATTTCTGGGTGTCTGTCTTTTCAAGAGCAAGGCTAAGAGAAAAAGCAGCGAGTGTGGATGCCTCTGTTTTCACACAACTGGCCTAAAGACATACAGTGAGTTTCATAAAAGAGTTGGTTCTCCTACCTCACCTTTCTCACCCATTTAAGCGGACTCAGTGCAGCTGACAAACCTTCTCATCTTCTCCCCACAACAGAACACCCTGTGAGGTGGGTGGGGCTGTGAGAGCTCAGAAGAGAGTTGTGACTAGCCCAAGGTTGGTTTTTATACCCCTCCTTTCTCACCATTAAGGGGACTCAAAGTGGCTGACAAACCTTCTCATCTTCTCCCCACAACAGAACACCCTGTGAGGTAGGTGGGGCTGTGAGAGCTCAGAAAAGAGCTGTGACTAGCCCTGAACAGGGCAAACAACCAGGGCCCACCTGGTTCATAAGAACACAAGGGATCCCTGCTGAATTGAGCCACAGTCCATCTAGTCCACCATCTTGTCTCACGCACTGGCCATCGATTGCTTTTGGGCATCTCAAGCAGAAGACGGAGGGAAAACCTTCACCTGTCCTCCAGTCCCAGCAAATGGCCTTTTAGAGGCATCCTGCTTCTCCCCCCCAGCCTGGAGGGTTACCTGGAGGGCATCCATTCTAGTAGCTACTGATACACCTGTCCTCCATGAATTTCTCTAGCCCTTCCTTAAAGCCATCCAGGCTGGCTGCTGTCACCACCTCTTCAGGCTCTGCTGTGTTCCAGAGACTCTTAATTGCAGCGGGAGAACAGGGTGGAAATAGGGTGCCTGCTTAGAGTTACCTGCGTCCTCAAGAGCAGGTGATTTCAGGTGATTAAAATCTTGCTGGTGGAGGAGGACAGGAGAGGAGGAGGATCCAAACAGGGCAAAACAGCATTTCAGATCATGAGTGAGCTGACAATCATCTGACTTCACCTGCTATCTAAAAATCAGGTAGCTTTGGAAGGGCGGCGATCGTTTGTGTCTCCTCCTGGGGGCCAACACTGTGAGTGCCATGCAGCTCATCATGACTTCTCCCACATCCCCGTCGGGGAGCTTTAAGGCAAATGCCGTCTGGCTGCCACTTCTTTTGGATCCTGTTCATGAAAAATTGTGGGGAGGGGACACTATCTTGTCCTTTGGCTCCAGATGCAAAATCCCAGGTCCAGGAATCCCTCAATGTCAGGATGATGCATTTGCAATTTGGCAAAGGCTTGGACCTCCCAGCTGCAAACTGGATCTTCAGCCTTCTACGTTCTGCACCACTATTGCTCTTAATAGTCCTTTTCCAATGTCCAGGGTCCTGGGTCCTACTGGCCTACATGCCCAGAGAGTCCTAGCTTGGGTCAGGGAAGACCCAGGGACGGGCAGACCTGGCAGGGCCCTTCCCTGGGTTCCTGCACATTGTAGGGGACCGGATCGGGTCCCCTACAGCTGGCAGGACCCCCCCCAGGCACCCCCCACCCCTCTGGCCTGGGGGTGTCCACGCACATGTGCGCGCAGCACCTACCTGATGGCTGTCTGGGTACAAAGTCCGGGTACATCTGGCAGGCATAGGCTAGAAGGCTAGATCTCCGCCCCAAATAGTCTGGGGACAATCCCATTTGGGAGGGGGGAAAGTGGACTCAGCTCCAAAAGGGGGGGGGGAAGTCCAGTTTTCCTCAGGGCTTTTTTCCTCCGGATTTTCACTGGATAGTCCTCATAAAATCCAGGAACAAAAAATTGAAGGGGAACGCTGGATGCCAAATTCGGATTTCATTCGGATTAAAAGGCCTATGGGAACACAACCTAAGATCAACAATGCTCCTAAACCCAATTGCACACTGAATAAACTGCTGCAGAAAAGCGTACACAGTATCTCAAAACAAATGGCTCCATTTTACCAATTCCCTTCCTTTTCTTTCCTCCTCCTCCTCCTTCTTTTTTTTGGGCCTGGGATTTCAGTCGATCTACATGCATGCAGATTGTACCATAAAAATAAATAAATAAATAAATAAATAAATAAATAAATAAATAAATAAATAAATAAATACTGTGGTTCTTCCTATGGATGTGACATTTTAATTCAACCATGCGTATCTGTGCTCTAAAATAACTTCCGAGCTTTTTCAAATGGAACCAGAAAACTGCAGAAACAGATGGGCAGACAGAAGCCGTTTGTCTAATAATAACAAACCAAAATGAGGCAAAAAACCACAGTGGTGTGCCTCCATTTCGGTATATTTACTGCAAGGATGCTCCCAAAGATGGAGTCATTCTATGACTTTCATGCCCACTCCACTATCTAGGATTGATTCCACCCTCCTCCATGAAGCCAGCTGGGTGACCCTGGGCTAGTCACAGGTCTCTACTGAGCTCTCACAGCCAAACCTGGCTCACAGGGTGTCTGCTGTGGAAAGAAGAACGGAAGGTTTGTCAGCCACTTTGAGTCCCCTTAAATGGGTGAGAAAAGCGGGGTAGAAAAGTCAACTCTTCTTCCTCCATGAAGCCAGCTGGGTGACCTTGGGCTAGCCACAGCTCTCTTCTGAGCTATCACAGCCCCAGTGGGGGAGGAAAGCTTGGTAGAAAAGCTAATTCTTCTTCCTACACAAAGCCAGCTGAGTGGCCTTGGGCTAGTCACTGCTACCTCACAGGGGACTCAAAGTGGCTGGAAAAACTTCTGTTCTTCTCCCCACAACAGACACCCAGTGAGGCAGGTGGGGCTGTGAGAGCTCAGAAGAGAGCTGTGACTCACCCAAGGTCACCCAGCTAGCTTTGTGGAGGAGGGCGGAATCAAACCCCGTGACTGCAAGATATGAGCCCGGCACTCTAACCACAGGACCGAACTGGCTCACTTCGCACCTGGCTGTCCCTGTGGCGAGGTGGCCATTCCCACATGGGAGCATTCACACTCACCCTGCCACAGGGTAAGCAAGTTCAAGGTAGGTTTGGGACGGGACAGGCATTTGCCAGGTGAACACCGGTCTCTGTCCCTGGTAACCTTTTGTGGGACGCTGTCCCACGGACGCCCAGTGTGAAAAACCTCAAAGCTTCCATTTAAATGGATAGATCCATCTACGGTGGCTTCCAAAACAAAACCTCCAAATCAAAAGGATCCATGTGCAAGAAGGGAGCATCAATTATGAATCCAGTGTAGTTTGGCCTCTTCCTTTTGCATGAATCATTCAGATCTTAAAAGGGGTAAAAAGCAGGAACCTTGGCACTTGTGCTCAGCCTTCAGCATCCTGCGGGTTGGATCCAGGCTGCTGCTCTGCTCCTGCCCATTTTACACTCAACTCTAGCCTGATCTGCAGTAGGCTTCCTCTAGAGGAGAGGGGTTTCATGCGCCACCCTCCCGGTGCATGCAAGCTATAAAAAGATTCAGCTGAGCGTCCGCATGCAAGTTGCATGAGCTGAACAAGCCGAACTTTATTTCTGGATAAAAAGGCAGACGATTGCCGTGTGATACTGGGCACGTCACTGGGACTTTTTGTTTTCTGCTCCAAAACATGGGCATTATATAAGGGATCCGATGTTCATGTGCCTTCCTTGAATTCAGCCTCCAGTTTATCCTCTGAGCAACGAAGAAGAAGAAGAAGAAAGCGTTAGCTTTTCTACCTTGCTTTTCTCAACCATTTAAGGGGACTCAAAGTGGCTGACAAATCTTCTGTTCTTCTCCCCACAACAGAACACCCTGTGAGGTAGGTGGGGCTGTGAGAACTCAGAGGAGAGCTGTGACTCGCCCAAAGTCACCCAGCTCGTTTCATGGGGGAGGGTGGAATCGAACCCGGTATTTCCAGATAAGAGTCTGGCTCCTTAACCACTAGATCAAGCAATTGTGGCTATTCCTGGGGCCTATTCACACTACAGTCAAAAATTGGTGAACTTCTGGTGAAGAGCATCAGCACATGGAGAAGGTTGTTACAGCCTTCCCAGAAGCCCCCTAATTATTGATTAGGCATGGAGCATGACTGGCACTCCAAGGGCACAGCTTTACCACATGGGATGAAAATGGGATCCGTAAGGGTTGCATATGAGATGTGTACAGATGCGTATGGGATGTGTAATGATGCACACAGGCACACATGAATGTTGTTGACATTTGTGGGTGCAAATTTGAATTGAAAATTCGAACAAATTTGAATCAAATCGAATGTGAATACATTCACATTGAAAAGATTTGAACCGATTTGCATTTTCGAGTATTCAGTTCGAATCGGAGTTTGTAGTCCACATGCTAACGCAGACTCTGGCAGATCTCACCTGGGGCCTGCTGTGGCCTGCGCTGGCATGTGGACAGCAGTGGTGTCTTCGCACTTCCTTCCTGTCCGCTGGACGGGCAAGGAGCACGATTGGCCAATGTTGACCAGCGCCCGCACTTGGAGTGCTAGCCAACTTTGGTCGTTCCCTCCCCCCGCAATCAAATACTTACCTTATTAGATCCGGGGGCTGGTCCTCCTCTGGGCGCCACCATTTTGGCTGTGGCACCCTCTGTGACTGCGCATGTCTCAGCGCCGTTGCCCTGACAACACTGATGCTCTGCGCATGCACAGTCACATCTATGGTCATCTCAGGCGCCAGCTCGCTTGCGCGGCACCTCAAACGGCCCCGGAGTGCCGGAAGAAGAGCGAACGCTCCTGCCCCAGACACTTTTAGTCAGTTCCAGCTTGGGTGAAGTGAAAGCAGGAGATTTTCTCAGAGCACACGGCGTGAGATAGAAACAGGAAGTTTTTATCAGAGCACACGGCGTGAGATAGAAACAGGAAGTTTTTCTCAGAGCACACGGCGTGAGATAGAAACAGGAAGTTTTTCTTAGAGCACACGGCGTGAGATAGAAACAGGAAGTTTTTCTCAGAGCACACGGCGTGAGATAGAAACAGGAAGTTTTTCTTAGAGCACACGGCGTGAGATAGAAACAGGAAGTTTTTCTCAGAGCACACGGCGTGAGATAGAAACAGGAAGTTTTTCTTAGAGCACACGGCGTGAGATAGAAACAGGAAGTTTTTCTTAGAGCACACGGCGTGAGGTAGAAGCTTTCTCAGACCAATCAGAGCAGCGGACCAATAGGAATTAGCCACACCCTCAGGGAGGAGGAGTTACTCTGCTCAGCAGGGCTTAAATAGAAACGGCCCAAGCGCCTAACGGCGCGCGAAATTAAAAAAACAAAACAAAACAAAACAAAAACAAAAAAAACAAAAAAAAAACAAAAAAAAATTTTTTAAATAAAAGGTACAGTGGGATAAAAAAATAAATAAAAATCATTCATACCTTAGCATCACATCTTTAAAATCCTTACCCTAAAAGCAATATGGAAGGCGAGAACACCTGTATTGTCACATGCAATGTATGCGGCATGTTTACGACCCTACCACAACAGATGCCACATTTTACCTGCCACAAATGCAAGCTTGTGGCTCTCCTGGAACAAAGAGTTAAAAGTCTAGAAGAGAGAGTCAAAACACTGAAGCAGATTAGAGAAGAAGAGAACTTCCTCGACAGCATGGAGGAAACACTTCAAAATGAAGGGATAGAAGAACATCCTTCTGTAGTTGCAGAAACTGAGTTATGGAAGCATGTGACCCAAAGGAGCAGGAAGAACAGGAGACATTCGGAACCCTTGCAATTAAACAACCAGTTCCAGATACTCAGTCAGGAGAACAACACATCTGAAGAGTCGACGACAAGGTCCACAAATATTACTCCAATAGGCACTGAGAAATCTCTGGAATGGAGAGGAAGAAATGGTAATGCAAAGAAAAAGAGGAGAGTAGTGGTCATGGGAGATTCACTTTTAAGAGGAACAGAGGCAACTATCTGCAGACCTGACAGAAACTCACGAGAGGTGTGCTGTCTCCCAGGGGCCCGAATCAAAGATGTAACTGATAGCATATCGAGGCTATTCAGACCTACAGACTACTACCCATTATTACTCATACATGTAGGCACAAATGATATGGCAAAAAAGCACTTTGAAAACATCTACAGAGACTTTGAAGACCTTGGCAGAAAAGTAAAGGAACTGGGAGCACAAGTAGTCTTTTCATCTATCCTTCCGGTGGATGGTCACGATAAAAGTAGAAGGGATAGGATTCTTGAGGTGAACAAGTGGCTACGTCGGTGGTGCCGGCAGCAAGGATTTGGATTTCTGAACCATGGAGAAAACTACCTATATGACGGACTCCTTGCAAGAGATGGGTTGCACCTTACAGGGACAGGAAAGAATGTATTCGGGAAGCGCCTTGCTTCGGTTATTAGGAGAGCTTTAAACTAAAACAAAAGGGGAAGGGTAACAAAAAGTCAAGCAAAAATACTCAGTCAATCAAACCAGGCGATATTCTTACTCCCAGAAATAGTACCAATGAATTTTGTAAGGAAAACAGAGGAGGCAAGCTCACAATAGATATCAATTACAAACTAAAATGCCTCTACACCAATGCCCAAAGCATGAGAAATAAAAAAGGGGAGCTGGAGATCCTGACCCAGGTAGATAAATATGATGTCATAGGTATTACGGAAACCTGGTGGGATAACACACATGAATGGAACACAAACATCGAAGGCTACAACTTGTTTCTGCGAAACAGACTTAACAAAAGAGGAGGGGGTGTTGCGCTGTATGTTAAAAAAGAAATTGTCTCCTCAGAGGTTCAAGTTTCAGAGAGTGGAAGCTCAGTAGAATCGGTATGGGTAAGAATTCAAGGAGAGAGCAACAGAAAGGATACCATTGTAGGAGTCTATTACAGGCCCCCTGGACAAACAGAAGATATGGATGACCTCTTCCTAGACCAGATGGCTAAACTTTCACGAAAGCATGACATAGTGATTATGGGAGACTTTAACTACCCAGACATTTGTTGGGAATCTCGCTCAGGAAAAAGTCACAAGTCTAATAAGTTCTTATCCTCTCTCGCTGACAATTTCATGTACCAAAAGGTGGTGGAGGAAACAAGAGGATTGGCTATCCTTGATCTAATTCTTACCAACAGAGAGGAAATGGTGGAGGATATCAGAGTTTCTGGGGCATTAGGAGGCAGCGATCATGTTATCCTTGAATTCTGGATAATAAGGGAAGGAAAGCATGAGAGGACTCAGACTTCAAAGTTGGACTTCAGAAGGGCGGATTTTGATGGACTCCGGAGGAGGTTAGGAGGGATCAAATGGTTAAATGTACTAAAGGATAGAAATGTCCAAGAAGGATGGGATATTTTGAGAAATGCAATATTAGAAGCGCAATCATTAACAATTCCTCAAAGAAGGAAGAATGGAAAACATCTAAAGAGACCAGGGTGGATAAACCTAGAACTTAAAAACTTGATAAAAAAGAAAAAATAAATGTTTAAGAAATGGAAGGAGGGATACATATCTAAGGAGGAATATAATGAAATCAGTACAATCTGCAGGGCAAGTATCAGAAAAGCTAAAGCTAAAAATGAACTGAGGCTTGCAAGAGAGACTAAAAACAATAAAAAAGGGTTTTGGGGATATGTCAACAGCAAAAGAAAAGTCAAAGAGGTTTTGGGAAGTCTGCAGGGAGAGAATGGAGAAGTGATCGAAAGTGATCTTGAGAAGGCAGAGATTCTGAACTCCTATTTTGCATCTGTTTTTTCCAAGAGGGATAATGTACATGCAACAGTCCTTCACTGTACTGATGAAGGACTAGGAGAATCAAGACACAAAATCAACACTGAGAGAGTAAGGGAACGCTTAGCTAACTTAAACGAATTTAAGTCCCCGGGTCCAGATGGATTACATCCTAGGGTACTGAAGGAATTAGCAGAGGTAATTGCTGAACCACTTGCTGTAATCTTTGAGAAGTCATGGAGAACAGGAGAAGTCCCAGACGATTGGAGAAGGGCAAACGTTGTTCCTATCTTCAAAAAAGGGAAGAAGGTAGACCCAGGGAACTACAGGCCTGTTAGCCTGACTTCAATACCAGGAAAGATTCTCGAACAAATTATTAAACAACACATATTTCAGCATTTGGATAGGAATTCAATAATTAACAGTAGTCAACATGGGTTTGTATCAAACAAGTCGTGTCAGACTAACTTGATTTCATTTTATGACAAAATCACTGAATGGGTTGATCAAGGAAATGCAGTAGACATAGTATTTCTTGATTTCAGCAAAGCATTTGACAAAGTATCTCATGTGATCCTCATTGAAAAATTGATCAAATATGGGTTTGACAAGGCAACTATAAGGTGGGTTCAAAACTGGCTTAGTAATCGTACTCAAAGAGTGGCTTTAAATGGCTGCACATCCAAATGGAAGGAAGTGTCAAGTGGAGTACCACAAGGTTCTGTCCTGGGCCCAGTTATGTTTAATGTTTTTATAAACGATCTGGACGAGGGAGTTGAAGGGAAACTGATCAAATTTGCTGATGACACAAAGCTAGGGGGGATTGCAAACACCAGAGAAGAGAGAGAGAGGATTCAAAAAGATTTAGAGAAACTCGAACAATGGGCTGCAACTAATAAAATGGTATTTAACAAAGAAAAATGCAAGGTTCTGCACCTGGGCAAGAAAAATGAAAAAAGCACATATACAATGGGAGGAATTCGGCTGAGCAGCAGCACATGTGAAAAAGACTTGGGTGTCCTGGTAGATCATCAACTGAACATGAGTCAACAGTGCGAGGCAGCTGCAAAAAAGGCAAACGCAATCCTGGGGTGTATTAGGAGAAGCATAGAGTCCAGATCACGTGAAGTTATTATCCCCCTCTACTCTACCTTGGTCAGACCTCATCTGGAGTACTGTGTCCAGTTCTGGGCACCCCAGTTTAAAAAAGACGCTGACAAGCTGGAGCAGGTTCAAAGGAGAGCTACCAAGATGGTGAACGGTCTGCAAACCATGTCCTATGAGGAACGGCTTAAGGAACTAGGAATGTTTAGTCTAACAAAAAGAAGACTGAGAGGAGACATGATAGCTGTCTACAAATACCTCAAGGGTTGTCACAAGGCAGAGGGATCAGCCCTGTTCTCACTCTCTCAAGGAAGGACTAGAAACAATGGGGTGAAATTGCAGGGGAAAAGATTTAGTTTAGATGTTAGGAAAAAATTTCTAACAGTAAGAGTGATCAACCAGTGGAACAGGCTGCCACGGGAGGTGGTTGGTTCCCCTTCGATGGAGGTCTTCAAGCAGAGACTGGACAGCCATCTGTCTGAGATGCTTTAGGAGATCCTGCCTTGAGCAGGGGGTTGGACTCGATGACCCAGGAGGTCCCCTCCAACTCTACCATTCTATGATTCTATGATTCTATGATTTAGTAAGCGTCTGGTAAACATTGGTTAATGGTTTCATGCTCCGCACCTAATCAATGGGTAGTGAACTTTCTGGTGAGGGCAGCCGTGCTTGGGGGCTGTAGGAGCCTCCAATGTGTGCAGATGCTCTTCACTAGAAGTTCACTAATCGTGCACTAGTGCAAATAGGCCTCTGGTCCCTACTCTGGGATATACTCCAGAATAAATCCAAGTGTGAACTGGCTGGTTTGGGTAAGAGATCAGCCCGGATCTCTTTCGGTTCAGCCTCTGTTCGGCTCGCTCCTTCTGTTAGTCACGGTCCTGGGTTTCTTCCTCCACCCGACAGATACTGGAAATCCTGTTCAAGGTCACGCCTTGTGCTGGTGTGGTCTGGTCACACCCTTTGGCACACAGAATTACTCTCATCCTCTTTACGCTCACGCCCTGCCTCTCTGCACGCAGGTTTTTGGAGTAGGTAGAAGTTTGCTCCTGGAAGCAAAGACACAGCAGGGTTGAGAATCTAATGATTTTGAACCCAGTGGAACAAGTTGTGACTTTTGTTTCTCTTATCTGCCAAAGAAAGCAGTGGCCAAGAGCTATTTGTTTATATTTATTATTTACATTTGATTTGCATTGGTACCCTGCCCTATATCCTGAGGGTTCAGGGTGGGTCAGAACGGTTAAGACTACATAAAAGCAAGAATGGGAAGGAATTAAGGTGCGCCTTGCGCAACTTCCTGAATTCATAGAGGGATTGGTGTTTGGTGTTTGACCTTAGAAAGGAGGGCGTTCCACAGCCTGGGGGCTGCCACAGATAAAGCCCTCTCATGAGGATCCACAACTTTATCTTCTGCTGGAAGTAGAGTCACCTGCCTGATAGTATCAAACAACAACGTTTATCTTGTAGGCAGATGGGCGAGGGATGGGGGCACACAAGAGGTCCTTTTCTGTGGTGGCCCCCGGCTGTTGGAACGTAGATGGTTAGATGATGTATCAATGGCTACTAGAATGGAGGCCTAAGTGCATCTTTCAGGCTGCGGGGACAAGCTATTTCCCCAAAGTTTGAAAACGCCATTCTGACAAACCACATTTCAACACACTTTTGGACATTCAATATGGGCATAAAGATGGAGCCCACCATGGAGCCTTCAAGTGTGGATTTTGAATGAGCAGATCCCCTTGGATCAAGCTTGGCCTTCCAAACATAGCCAACAAAATGGGATGAGCAAAATTTCAACTGATAGAAAATGCATACCGAAAATTTGAATGAATGGATTTTTAAAGAAGATATTCAAAACTTGGTCGCTGTTGAATTTCTTGTCCAGATCGATTGTTTTTGTTTCTTTAATTTATTCCTTTGCCACAGAGTTACCTGGAGGGTGGGACCTTCAGTTTAAGGTCTAGTGGTTAGGGAGCCAGACTCTTATCTGGGAATACCAGGTTCGATTCCACCCTTCTCCACAAAAGCCAGCTGGGTGACCTTGGGCTAGCCACAGCTCTCTTCTGAGCTCTCGCAGCCCCACCCACCTCACAGGTGTCTGTTGTGGGAAGAAGAATAGAAGGTTTGTCAGCTGCTTTGAGTCCCCTTAAATGGTTGAGAAAAGCAGGCTGGAAAAGTCAACTCTTGTTCTTCTTCTATGTAACTCGGTCCTCAGAACCAGTTCTTAGTGAAGGGATGGATACAAACGTTGAATCATACCTGTAATAACAGAGAGGGAGGTATCATTTAGTCCTGTATCTGATGTCAGAGGTTGGAAAGCTTGCTTTGTTAGGGGAACTCCCAGAATCCTTAGTAAAAACAGCCAATCAATGCCAGAGGCGTGTATGAATGCAATATCTGAATTCCAATCAAAACGAATGGAATATCCGGAAATCCAAATGGATCCAAATAATGTAAAAACAAATGTTCGAAGATTTGATTCGATGCAGATACATTTGTTTGTATTGATATGAATAATTTGGACATTCATATCTGTACGGGCGCATATGTATCTTGTATGCACCCATATACAACTATATGAATGTCCAAATTATTCATACGAATAACTTGAGATATTTGTATTCATTCAAATCCAGAAATCTGAATGTCAGGACATTCTATTCATAATCATGTGTCCAAATTCATACGGATTCATACGAATAACGAATATTTTGAATATTCACACACATCAGTAATCAATGCACATAGACTTGGGGTGTTTTTCCACCGCGCTCCTTTAATCCGGATCTAAGAAAATCCGGATCTAAGGAATGGGTACATTCCTTAATCCGGATCTAGTAGATCCAGATTAAGGGAAGTACCCAATGTGTTTCCATGGGTGGTCTAGCGCCCAATAGCAATGTGTGCTAGCCTCCCTGCCATGGAAATACCGGAGCACCCATTTGGAAATCCGGATCTACCCATGAGGGGTCTGCTTGTCACCCCAGTTGTTTGGGGAGACAGGGGGTGCAATCTCCGAAGTGGCTTCGAAGTCATTTCAAAGTCACTTCGAAGTCACTTCGAAGTCTGTGCAAAACAGCTCCACTGAAGTTTGTGCTGATCTTCAGAGTGAACATTGAAGTCACTTTGAAGTTCACTCTGAAGATCAGCACAGACTTCAAAGATGCTCCGGAGCTCTTTTGCACAGACTCCGAAGTGACTTTGAAATGACTTTGAAGCTTAGGTTTTAGGGCTCCCCCCCCCATGGGTGCCCCCTCCCCCTAGCCTCCTCTAGACCCCATTGCCACACAAGCGTGGAAACAGGCTCCCTTTAATCTGGATTTTCTGCCTGAAGACCCCATTGTAAACCCCATTAATGGTCTACAGAAAATCTGGATAAAAGGCCAGAAAGTACCCATTTGATCCGGATTTCCCCAGCGGCAGTTGAAACAATCGGTTCCCAAATGGGTGCCATGGTGGAAATGGGATCATCCAGCTCACACCCAAATGAGTCCTTAATGGGTACAAAAATGGGTACCTTCTGACAGTGGAAAAACACCCTTGCTATGTCTACAGCTAGAAGGTCAGTTGAAGGGATACTCAGTAGCAGAAGATTGCTCTCCTGAGACTAAACAAAAACAATTGGGAATCTGCAAAAATAATTTGGGAAAATTGCTGCTGGACTCTGGTAAGTTTGTGAGTTAAGCCCTCTGGCTATTGGACAGAGTTTGGGGCACTTGCTGCGGAAGCAGGTTCAGATATTTCTAGGTGGGTTTAGAAAAGTTCTAGGTGAGTTTGGAAATTTCTGGGAGGCCACATGGTCTGAATACTTGGTGACCCAGACAAGGAAACAGAGAAATAATTAGCACAGGGGATTAAAAGATTGGCCATTTCTGAGCTGGGAGGGGGAGCAAAGGTCAGTTGAGGGGGACATCTTTCAGGCTGGGGTTTGAGAGCAGGAGAAGGTTTGTCCTTGTCTCTGCTTGAGATGCCCATGGGAGGTTGGTGGGCCACGGTGTGGACTAGATGGGCTGTTGCCTGATCCAGCAGGGCTCCTCTTAGGTTCTTATGGATGACAGGTGTGTCAATGGCTACTAGAATGGATGCCTAGGTACATCTTTCAGGCTAGGGGGACAAGCAGGAGGCCTCTAAGGCCATTTGCTGGTATTTGAGAGCAGGAGAAGGTTTGCCCTTGTCTCTGCTTGAGGTGCCCATGGGCAATTGGTTGGCCGCTGAGTGTGATAGGATGCTGGATTAGATGGGCTGCGGCCTGATCCAGCAGGGCTCCTCTTAGGTTCTTATGAGAAGGTTTGCCCTTGTCTCTGCTTGAGATTCCATGGGCAATTGGTGGGCCACTGTGTGAGACAGGATGCTGGACTAGATGGACTTCGGCCTGATCTAGCAGGGCTCCTCTTCGGTTCTTATGGACCAGATGGGCTGTGGCCTGATCCAGCAGGGCTGAGGAGGGGAGGGGGTTTCTCCTTTGCATTATAAGCGAACAGTAGGAACACAAAAAACCCAGACCTTGCCGCTGCTTGAAAAAGTGCTGCTGAAAACCCAGATTAAATTACCCAGTGGGAACCTGTCCTATGTCATTTAAAGCTGTTTTAAAGGCATTTTGTTTTTCAGTTGTTCCAATGTCATTCTTAATAAATGAAACATGGTTGGTTATATTTCCCTCACCCTTCTGCTATGGATCAGCGCATAGCGACCCCAGTGCAGAGGGATCGTCCCTATTCTCTCTTGCACAAGAAATAATGGGATGAAACCTCAAGGGAGTCAATGCAGATCAGATATTAGGAAAAACTTCCTGACATTGAGGGTGATCAGTCGGTGGAATGGGTTGCCCCTGGAGGTAGAGGGTTCTCCTTCGCTGGAGATCTTCAAGCAGAGGCTGGACCTACATCTGTCTGGGATGGTTTAGGGAATCCTGCATTGAGCAGGGGGTTGGACTCAATGACCCTACAGGTCCCAACTCTATGATTCTATGATCAACTGCCAGTTGCTTGCCTATAAAACCAAGCCCCTCGTCTTAGAACGATGTCAAAGCCTCTGTGCATGCACAAAGTGCTAGAGCACATTTGGTCACAGTACCTGGTCCCTTGACCACGGTTACAAAGTGGAAAAAATGAATAAATAGGCCTTATTAATGAAAATGGGAAGGGAAAGATGATCCGTGTATCCGCTGCTAACAATTTCCTTTGATATCTGGCTGGTATTTGGCTTAATCAAGAAACCATTGAAAATCAGGAGCAAAATCTAGACAAGTCGACTATTTACACCCATTCTGCATGTAAACCATATCATCAGAACTTTTTATGGAAGTAATTCTTTTACAGATCAGGTCACTAAAGGGTCTTCAATTAATTCAATAATTTGTACTTAAATAGGTGACCTTAAAAATGCAGAAAACAGAGACCTCTAGTGGAATACGCAGGGATTGCATCTTACTTCAATGCAGTTCTGATTAGAAAGAAACATGGCTCAATAGTTTTGACTTTTCCTCCTTGGCCTGGTCTCATCCTGTTACGCTGAGATCCTGATGGGCGCTCCTGATGGACGGATGTCATGCCAGTCTTAAAGGAACTGCACTGGTTGCAAATCTCTGTGGAACCAAAAGGGTAGGACTTGTGTCAGGGCCTTCTTTGTGGTAGCTCCTGGGCAATGGAGCATGCATCCTCTCTTTACCCAGGGCTTTAGCTGAAGGGGCCATTCTCCTGCTATTTTGTTCAAGGTCTGCCCCAAGCCATGTGAGAATCCATACCCTGAGTCCAGAAAGGCACAAGACAAGAGTTGGTTCGTAGCATTTTTTCTCCGTTTACTGTCGAACACAGAAGACAAAACTTTTGCGGGTTCGGAGACGGTATTTCGAACGGCTTACTGGAAAACCTTCCCACACCTCATCTTTGCTCAAGGTCCAGCCTAGCTGTCTATGTTGAGCCTGCAGGGAGCAGAGGATCTGTTGGGAATGCAAGCAGACAAGCCTGAACTTTAACAAGGGAACAACATGGATGTGCAGTGCTCCCTCAGGCTCTAATTTGGATAGAAGAAGAAGAAGAAGAAGAAGAAGAAGAAGAAGAAGAAGAAGAGTTGGCTTTTCTACCCTGTTTTTCTCACCCATTTAAGGGACTCAAAGCAGCTGAAAAGCCTTCTGTTCTTCTCCCCACAACAGAACCCGATGTGGTGGGGCTGTGAGAGCTCAGAAGAGAGCTGTGACTAACCCAAGGTCACCCAGCTGGCTTTGTGGAGGAAGAAGAGTTGGCTTTTCTACCCCACTTTTCTCACCCATTTAAGGGGCCTCAAAGAGAGCTGTGAGCAGCCCAAGGTCACCCAGCTGGCATCATGGAGGAGTGCAGAATCAAACTTGGTTTTCCCAGATACGAGTCCGGCTCCTCAACCACTAGACCAAAGCATCTCAGATCACGGGCAACTTCATGCTTCCCATGCACGTACTAGCATTCGTACCTGCAGTGTGGACACGTGTCTGGGTGCCGCCATCTTCTGTCCGGATGCTGCACCAGGATAGCAGTGACACGATGCCCATGTGCCCTGGTGCCGTAACATGACACATTAGTACACTTGTGTGATGCAGATGGGCCTCGCCAGACCTGGAAGAGGACAGGACTGGTCGAGGTGAGTGCATGCATGAAGCTCTTCATCATGTGCCACATGTAGTCAACCTGCAGAGCGCGGAAGGAGACATTTCTGAGTCAGAAAAGGGAGTGCGCTGTGGGTTGACGAGTGGTCCAGGTGTGGAAAAGCCCCATTTCTGCCCAGAAAGAGTTGTAGCTGATGAACCTGAGTGGCCCCAGATTATGCTCCTGTCCGGTGGCCCCAGATTATACCCCTGTCTTCTCCAGGGCAATGCTTCATAAGGGCAAAAACTTTGTTTGTGCTTCATGCTTACTGAGTATCAGCTGGGGCCTATTTGCACTAGAGCCATTAGTGCATGATTAGTGAACTTCTGGTGAAGAGCATTTGCACATGGAGAAGGCAGCTACAGCTTCCAAGCCTGCCCAGAAGTTCCCTAGTTGTTGATTAGGTGTGCAGCGTGACATCGCGCCCCACACCTTAACCAGCCTTACTAAAAAGCTTACCTGGAGCATCTGTGCAATGGTTATTCGCACCTCTTTCAGTGCTCCGGGGTCTGAGGTGTCCTGCAAGTGCGCTGGCACCTCAGATGACCACAGATGCGACTGCGCATGAACAGAGTGTCAGTGTTATGATGGCGAGGGCGCTGACGCATGCACAGCCGTGCAGAGCACCGCATCCAAAATGGAGGTGCCCAGAAGAAGACCAGCCCCTCAGTCGAATCAGGTAGGTATTCAATCGCGGGGGGGACAGGGGACAGCTGAAGTTGACTAGCGCTCCAAGTGCGAGTGCCAGTCAGCATTGGCTCATCACGCTCCTTTCCTGTCCTGCAGACGGGAAGAGAAGTGTGAAATCGCCCATGGTCTCCTTTGCACCTGGCACCCGATGGGTAGATGAACGTGTTTACCTTCATTTTCTTTGGCAGGTCTCTTCTTCATTTCCATAAGCAGACACTTTTCCCGGGTATTCTCTTAGTGCTTCTGTGATATTCTCCTGTTGAGCTGATGTGGACAACCTTCCCTGGAGGTCTTCTCTATTGGTTTGCTTTGGAAGTTCTTCTTTGTTGGGCAGAGGTGGATCTCTTGGACAGGAATAAGGGCCCAACGGGAGCCCCACTGGATCAGTCCAGGATCACCTCTTACCCAGTGGCCCATAAGAACATAAGGGAAGCCCTGCTGGATCAGGCCACAGCCCATCCATTCCAGCATCCGGTCGCACACAGTGGCCCACCAAATGCTCATGGGCATCTCAAGCAGAGACGAGGGGCCCTTTCTGCACTCGGCCTTATTCTAGAATATATCTTGGGATAGGGGTCTGTTGTCCACATGCTAATGCAGGCAATGGTAGGCCTCACATGGAACCTGCCATAGCTGGCATTATCATGTGGACAGCAGGCCCCTATTCTGAGATATAATCCAGAATAAGGCTAAGTGCAGAAAGGCCCAGAGAAAAACCTCCTGCTCTTAAATCCCAGCAAATGGCCTTAGAGGCCTCCTGCTTGTCCCCCCAGCCTGAAAGATAAGAACCTAAGGGGAGCCCTGCTGGATCAGGCCACAGCCCATCTAGTCCAGCATCCCGTCCCACACAGTGCCCCACCAATTGCCCATGGGCATCTCAAGAAGAGACAAGGACAAACCTTTGCCTGCTCTCGAATCCCAGCAAATGGCCTTAGAAATGCCCTGCTTTCCAACCACCCAGACTGAAAGATGCACCTAGGCATCCATTCTAGTAGCCATTGATACATCTGTTATCCTTACATATGTCTAACCCTTCCTTAAAGCTATCTAGGCTGGTGGCTGTTACCACCTCTTCTGGCAGCACATTCCATAAGCCGATGACCCTCTGGGTGAAGAAATACTTCCTCTTGTCAGATCTGACTCTCCTACCCATCAGCTTCATAGATACCCCCTGGTTCTAGTGTTGTGCGATAGAGAAATAAATTTTCTCTATCCACCTTTTCTATACCGTGCATAATTTTATATACTTCAATCAGGTCCCCTCTCAAACGCCGTCTCTCCAGACTGAAGAGGCCCAGACGCTGCAGCCTGGTTTCGTAAGGGAGGTGTTCCAGCCCCTTAATCATTCTGGTTGCCCTTTTCTGCACCTTCTCTAGTTCCACAATATCCTTTTTGAGGTGTATGGTGGCTCATCAATTGCTTCTGGGCATTTTAAGTAGAAGCCATAGCCAAAACCCTCACCTGCTCTCCTTGCAGATGACCTTTACAGGCATCCTGTCTGTCTCTTCCACCTGGAGGAGATACCTGGGCATCTATTCTAGTAGCCATTAATAAGCTTGTCCTCCAGGGATTTGTCTAGGAGAAACTATACTGGATCAGGCCACAGGCCATTCTCTCCTCCAGTGGCCCACCAGTTGCTTCTGGGCATCTCAAGCAGAAGACAAGGGCAAAGTCCCCACAATGGGCCACAAAGAGGTTCTGCTCTCTTTCTCCCTTGCTCCTAACTCTTTGGGCTGAAAATAGGATGGAAAAGGAGCTTGAAGATGGTGAAGTCAACACCTCCACTGTGTGAACTGCAAGAAGACAAACCCAAGGCCTATTTGCACTACAGCCTCTAGTGCATAATAGTGAATTCATGGTGAAGAGCATCCGAAGGCGGAGTAGGCTGTTGCAGTGTGACCCAGTGGGCACAAGGGGGCGCTCTTGTCCTTTGCATTCAATGCAGTTCTCTGCCAACTAGAGACGTGCATGGATATTCCTAATGTTCAATTTTCAAGCAAATTCATATGAATTCAGACATTCGTATACGAACCAAATGTCACGAAATTTGTACACTGACATTCGTATTCGTACGAATGCTTTGGAAAATTCATGAACTGGGGAGGCGGGAAAGCAGCTGCGCTAGTCACACCTGCAATGGATCCAGGGTGCATTCGACTTGGATTGAGAGTGGATTCAAAGTGGATTCAGGGTGGATTTGATGCTTTTGGAGCGGATATGGGATATGTATCAGATACGTATGGATCTGGTGGGATACTCTGTGTAAGAGAGGATGTTGGACAAGATGGGTTGTGGCCTGATCGAACAGGGCTCCTCTTAGGGCCTTTCCCCACCAAGGCTTAGAACCCTTTAAGACCCCATTAGGGTTGGTATCAATTGGGAAGGCCCTGTCCCCACCTGGACCCCATTGAAGGCCCCATCTGCAGGGCCCCATCCCCATGAGGGAAGGGGAAACCCGGATTTCATGGGTCCTTCAGGCCCTTAAATCTGGATTTTGTGTGGACCTGATTAAAGGTTGTCCACAATGGGGTCTTCAAGACCTGGATCTCCAGGAGGACCCCATCTCACAGACCTGGGATCTTGGAGATCTGGATCTTTGTGCGTGGAAAAAGGGGGAAAGGTTCTTCATATTTTTGTGCGCTCGTAAGAGCAGAGACAAGGGCCCCTTTCGCACCTGGCCTTCTGGAAGATGTCTCCAAATAAGGAAGTGTTGTCCCCACGCTAACACAGACTGTGGCAGAGCTCACCTGGGGCTGGCCAGAGTCTGCCCTCGCGTCTGGACAGCAAGCCCCGGTCTCAGGATATACTCCAGAAGTGGGCCAAGTGCTGCTACACCAAGGCAGGTTTTGAGACCATGATGGCTTGATGGATTAAGCCCAGATGTCTTATCAGCAACATTTATTCATTTCTGAGATAAATTGTTCTTGTTGAGTTCTGTTGAGTCGTGCCCGACTCCTGCTTAACAGCATGGGTGGAGCTCTAGGCAGTTTTCTTGGCAGTGATACAGAAGTGGTTTGCCATTCCCTACTTCCAGTTAGGGGCCTGGGATTGAGCCAGCCACCCCCTGCTTTCTAGACAATTTGCTCTACCAGTGAGCTACGGTCAGTACCAGTCTCCATGGGCACCTCTATGCAGTTTTCTTAGCAGAGATACAGAAGTGGTTTGCTACTGCCTATATCCAGGGAGAGCCTGGACCGGGAAATGTCAGTCCTCTGCTTTCTAGGCAGTTTGCTCCACCACTGATCTACATCCCCTCCCAGACTCTATGGGCACCTCCATGCAGTTTTCTTGGCAACGATACAGAAGTGGTTTGCCATTGCCTACTCCTTTTCAGCTTGCTCTGCCACTGATGTACAGCCACCGTACATAGTCTGTTGTTACAGTCAAACCCCTGCATCCGCGGGGGATACATTCCAGCTCCTCCCACTGATACATGAAACTACAGGTAATCGTAAACACTGCCTCCGGCTTTCAAAAAATGCTGCTGCTGCCAGCCGAAGCCTCCTGCCGGAGCTGCTACAAGCTCAAGCCACTGCCACTGCCAGCCAGCGCCACCTGCCTGCCTTGTTTTGGCCACCTGCCTCCGGGTAGAGCCTTGTGGCAACCTGGTGGGGCTTTGCGGCGACCTGGTGGGACCTGGCGGCAGCAAGGCCTTTGGGTGGCGGCAGCGGTGGGCTCACAGCAGTGGCGAGGCCTTGCTGTCAGCTGGCAGGGCCTTACAGCAGTGGTGGCAGCAGCAGAGTCTTGCCACGGTGGGGCCTTGCAGTGGTGGGGACCTCAATTTCTGGCACGTGGCCTCAATTTCTGCCACACCCCCATGTGGCGGCAACGGGGAGCTGGCGGGTGTGGCATGGCAGGAAAGGTAGGGGAAAGTGTGTGTGTGTGGGGGGGGTGCTGATCGGGAATCGTGGATAACTGAAACCACGGTTACCGAATCAGTGGATACAGGGGTCCACTGTATTACTGTTTTGTCTTAATGCCTGCTTGTGGCTTTCCCTTTTTCTTTTTAAATGTGTTCACTGATTCTTGTTAAGCCTCTCAGGTCTTTACAAAATAGAAATACCAGTGCAGAAATAAGATAACTAAATGAGGCTGTTCTGAAGGGCACCTGAGTGTGTTTAAGAACGGAGAATTATAGCTAATTTTTTGCTTTGATGTGGCCTTTAATCATCTTCCGTTGACTAAAGACTATTATCATGTCATAACAAAAACTCAAAAGTTCCAAGACAACATGAATCTAAAAAAAAAAGTATTATTACATTGTGACATGAAGATAATAACTAACGTAACAAGGTAGCTACTAACAATGTAAAACTGGATGGATATGTGTTGCGAGAGCAATAATTTACAATAAAAAGGAGTGGAAAAAAGGAACTGGGAAGAGTAAATAATCTCTGAGATGATTCATGGGGGACGGAAGTATCAGTAGCTGCTACGATGGATGCCGCAGTACATCTTTCAGGTTGCGGGGACAAGCAGGAGGATTTGAGAAAAGGAGAAGGTTTGCCCTTGTCTCTGCTTGAGATGCCCATGGGCAGTTGGTGGGCCACTGGGTGATACAGGATGCTGGACTAGATGGGCTGTGGCCTGATCCAGCAGGGCTCCTCTTAGGTTCTTATGGGCTAGATGGGCTGTGGCCTCATCCAGCAGGGCTCCTCTTAGGTTCCTATGGACCAGATGGGCTGTGGCCTGATCCAGCAGGGCTCCTCTTAGGTTCTTATGGACTAGATGGGCTGTGGCCTGATCCAGCAGGGCTCCCCTTAGGTTCTTATGGACTAGATGGGCTGTGGCCTGATCCAGCAGGGCTCCTCTTAGGTTCTTATGGACTAGATGGGCTGTGGCCTGATCCAGCAGGGCTCCCCTTAGGTTCTCATGGACTAGATGGGCTGTGGCCTGATCCAGCAGGGCTCCCCTTAGGTTCTTATGGACTAGATGGGCTGTGGCCTGATCCAGCAGGGCTCCTCTTAGGTTCTTATGGACTAGATGGGCTGTGGCCTGATCCAGCAGAGCTGCTCTTAGGTTCTTATGGACTGGATGGGTTGTGGCCTGATCCAGCAGGTCTCCCCTTAGGTTCTTATGGACTAGATGGGCTGTGGCCTGATCCAGCAGGGCTCCTCTTAGGTTCTCATGGACTAGATGGGCTGTGGCCTGATCCAGCAGGGCTGCTCTTAGGTTCTTATGGACTAGATGGGCTGTGGCCTGATCCAGCAGGGCTCCCCTTAGGTTCTTATGGACTAGATGGGCTGTGGCCTGATCCAGCAGGGCTGCTCTTAGGTTCTCATGGACTGGATGGGCTGTGGCCTGATCCAGCAGGGCTGCTCGTAGGTTCTCATGGATTGGATGGGCTGTGGCCTGATCCAGCAGGGCTCCTCTGAGATTCTTATGGACTGGATGGGCTGTGGCTTGATCCAGCAGGTCTCCTCTGAGGTTCTCATGGACTAGATGGGCTGTGGCTTGATCCATCAGGGCTCCTCTGAGGTTATGATGGACTAGATGGGCTGTGGCCTGATCCATCAGGGCTCCTCTGAGGTTCTTATGGACTAGATGGGCTGTGGCCTGATCCAGCAGGGCTCCTCTCATGTTCTTATGTACGACAGATGTATCAATGGCTACTAGAATGGATGCCTAAGTACATCTTTCAGGCTGTGGGGACAAGGAAGAGGCCTCTGGAGCCATTTGCTGGGCTTTGGTAGCAGGAGGTTTTGCCCTTGTCTCTGCTTGAGATGCCCATGGGCAATGGGTGGGCCACTGTGTGAGATGGGATGCTGGACTAGACGGCACGTGGCCTGATTCAGCTGGGTTCCTCTTATGTTTTTATGAACATTTTAATGGTTTTGATATGTTTTTTTCAATCCCAGCTCTCTCTGGGGCAGACAAAATAATGACATGAAGCCACCAAGCACTCTTGGCAGTGCATTCCTGGATGCTTTCCTATCTGTGATCTTTTCCCAGCACAGCCACAGAGAGGTTTATGGGTCCTTTCCAGCCTTCTAAATTTAGAGAGGTTAAGAGGATTGCTGATCCTGTTACTGGGAGAACATGCAGGAGGAGACAGGGTGGAAAACGCTGTGGGCGTGATCTGAATGTCTCTGCTGGGCAGCCTTGCGGTCTTTGAAACCCTGGAGATCACAATGGACCTCCATGGTCTCCAAGCAAAGGATGATATGTCATAGATGTGTACAATTCAGATGGATGCCTTCTGCCCAGACCCAGAGCATGAGCCAGGTCTTAGCACCCTTGCAAAGGACCATGGGAGAAGATAAATATTTGGAACATGCCCAGGCTGGAAAGTTGAGCATAACTCTCTGCGGTAGAGCAGAAGATCGCCAGTACCTGGGCCTTGGTCTTTTCTTTCTAGAAACTTCTGCATAGTGGTGGAAGGAAACATCTTAGGCCTTTTAGCACTTCGGCCTCTAGTGAACCATTAGTGAACCTCTGGTGAAGAGCATCCACAAATGGAGGTGTTTCCACCAGCTTGAGGGAAATCCTGATCTCCTTCCTCCAGTGTGGACAGCGAGCAGTATTCCTGAAGGGCCATGCTAGTAAGAGGTGGAACTCCAAACACATGTGTTGGGCGATCCACGGCTAGTCCTTCAAGTACCACTAATAGGTGGAGCAACATATTTACTCATGCAAAAATACTGTATTCTGTTATGCTGTAATTATCGCCAGAAGATGTGGCAGTAGCTGCTGACCTCCCTAAAAGGTTGGGGAAAGGTGGACAAACAAGGAGGAGTCCCTTTGAGTTTGCTCAGCCTCAAATCTATATGAAATCAGCATCTTTATAGATGCAGCATACCTTTAAGCAAGAGATGTTGAGGAGCAGCTTTGGAAACCAGGGGCTTATTCGCACTACAACTGGTAGTGCATGATTAGTGAACTTCTGGGGAAGAGTATTCACATGTGAAGGAGGCTGCTACAGCCTCCAAGCACCCCCTTCCTTCCCAGAAGATGCCTAATTTTTGATTAGATGTGGAGCATGCAATTGTGTTTCACACCTTTACCAGCGTTTACCAGACGCTTACCAGCGGAGCGGCCATCCGCACCTCTTCTGGTGCTGTGGGGCCATGCAGGTGTGCTGGTACCTCGAACGACCATAGACGTGACTGCATGTGTGTTTAGCATCAGTGTCATCATGGCAACGGTGTGGATGCATGCAGAGTCCTGGAGGGCACTGCAGCCAAAATGGTGGCGCCCAGAGGAGGACCGGTCCCCCAGATTGAATCAGGTAAGTATTCGATCCCGGGGCAGGGTGGGAAACAGCCAAAGTTTACTAGGGCTCCAAGTGTGAATGCTAGTCAGTGTTGGTTAATCACGCTTCTTTCCCATCCAGTGGGCAGGAAGGGAAGTGTGAAAATGCCCCTTTTCTCGCTGCTTTGGCAAGCACTCCGGAGTCAGCATGCTGCTTGTGTACTTGCCGCTTCCCCCAGTAGTGGGAACAGTGAGGCTGGGGAACTTTCGTTTCCCGGTACAATGTTTCACCCTGCCACTTTTGGCACAACACCAGAAGTGGCAATGATGTTGCTCAGTGGCATGGTCAGCCAGGAGAAGGATTCAGAGGATGGGGAGGACTCACTTCCTTAGGTACAGGAGGAACCTGAGGTGATGCCAGGACCCAGTTCTAACCCCCCAGCCCCATTGGAGCCTGGGGTTCAGCAGCCCAGCCTTACCACAGCAGAAGTGCAGGATGGGGGAGACATGGAACAGCAGAGCCCAGAGATCCCTAGCTTTAAGCAAAGGAGAGCAGAGAAGGAAGGGTTAAGACGATCAAAAAGACTTGCAAAGAGACACGCAGATCACCTACAGCTGTGAACTGAATCTGTAAAGATAAAACACCGGGCAGACGCCCAAGCCCTTTGTCAGAAACTATTGGTTTTCCTTTAGAGAAAGCTGCCGTATCTGACCCCTAGACCTTGAATATTTGGCTACCTTGACTTGGGACCGGACTGTTGCGTTGCTCTCACAAACCTGGACTTGGACTGTTTCTCGACTTCTCTCTCTGGACTACGTTTGCTGTGTTGCTGGAACTGCCTTGGCAAGTGAGCTCTTTCTTATCAGCTGTGTGTGTGCTGGCAGCTTTCCTGGACACTCAGACATTTTCCTGTGTTCTGCAAAATGGGGATCACCTTTTCCCGTCACTCTGCTTTTATGGTGCTCTAAAGAGTACTTATACGCAGAGATGACCTTTGGAGCTCTCATGTGGTGCAATAGGGGCCCCTGCACCATTAAATCAACCCCACACCTCTATGAGGGCCCTGTGCAAGTCTTGCCTCTGGGTGAAATCAGACAAAAAGGCAGGCATTTGAACGTTTAAGAGAAAAAAAAGAGAGCTTGCTTCATGTTTCCACATGTTGCTTTTCCTTCACCTCTAATTCTAGCAACACCTTCCTGACAACAGGTGCTCACCACTGATTGGCCACTCACTCCCCTGTCTGGCTTTCTGTGGCCTTGATTGGTCACTTACCAGCAGCATTTGTTTCTATGCTATGATTGGCTGAATTTCCCTCCTCTGTACCTCTGTAGCTCCTGCTCAATGTGACTGAAAAAAGAGTCGCTCTTGGTGTTACCTTCTGTATGAGGAAAGGGGCGCCCACATCCAGGCTTCAGGATGGGGTAAGACGTGACGTCTGGGTGTCCGGACTAGAGCAGCCTCCCGTAGCTTCCCCATCAGAAGCTGTGAGAGCTGAGAGTGGCACATGTGTGGTCACATGGGATGAGGCAGCCAATTGGAGTTGAGCTGCCCTCCCTGTTCTTGTTGGCTCTTGCCGTTCCAGATCCGGATTAAGGGAAGTACCCATTCCTTAGATCTGGATCTTCTTAGATCCGGATTAAAGGGGCGCAGTGGAAAAACACCACTTGTCCACAGCTTGACCAAGCTCCTGGTTAGCAGCATTCACACTGTCTTCTGGGTGTGAAGTTGTGAGTGGGTGGGGCAGTGGGCTGTGACCGCACAGCTGCACACCATATCCTATTGCCATGGCAACCTGCAGGTATTCACTGAATGCTCCCATGGCTGTTGATGTGGCAATCTGGCTGGGCTGGATTATCTACACTTCAAGCGCTGGCCGTCTGGTTCTCGACTGCACCAGCATTTGAAGTGTGGATGGCTCCCTCTGTGCATGATAATACCATTTCAGTGAGCAAAGTGTGGACGGGCTTGAAGATGACCTCCTGATGAATCTGTTGGTCTCAGGATGATCCTTTGTTTCATACCAAGGTGTTGGGTTTACCAAACAATACCCATTGCGTGTTGGTTGCATTGGCCAGGGGACTCATCAATTGTTATTCATTTGTTCATTCATTCATTTGTTGCTGAGCTGAAGAGGTGTACATGAACAAAAATTGTGTGTTTGGTTTGCAGTAGAACTGAATATTTTTTATTCGGCTTGACAGCGAACTGTTGAATCAAACAAACTACCATATTTGATTTCAAACTTGTTTGAAAACAAAAAATGCCAGTATTTCAACCAAAAGAAACCCTCTTCAAGGGCAACAACACAGCAAATGTGCCGTATTCAGTCAAATCATTAATGCTTGCAAGTAGGGGAATTGATTCAATATGATCAAATTTCCAGATATCTGAACAACAGCGTAGTTGGGACATGAAATAATTGGTAGAATTTTTGAAGAAAAACCAAACTTTGCATACCTCTAAGCTGATCTTCATTTTGTTTCCTTGGTAAATTCTAAACAACACCTTAGAAACAAGTCAATCTGACGTTAGTGAACACTGGATGGAGTATCTTAATCTGTGTTCACACTTAAGTTTTAATCCAGTTTCACTCCACTTTCAGAGAGAGAGAGAGAGAGAGATCCCATCAGGAAAGTGTCAAGCTGTTTTCTTTCCCCATTATTTAATTGATAAAATCTACCTTTGGGTTAGATAAAATGGAGAGAAAATAACTCATCACTTTGCTGAAATATTTTTTCATTCTGAAAGGGGACTGAAACTGAATTAAAACTTAGGTGTGGACACAGCCATAAAATAATACGGTAGTGCACAAATATTTGTAACATTTGAAATATGGCTGAATTCAGCTGAATTTGGACATTCGAACTTGATTCAAATGATATGATATTTGTATGTTAACATTTGAACGAATATGAATGTTTCCAGATATTCGTACAAATAATTTGGATATTCATTAAGCTGGGGAAATGTATCAGATACGTATCTATTTGTATCAGATATGTATCTGTTCATTCTATGAAGCCTATGGGTAGGAGAGCCAGATCCGTCAAGGGGAAGCATTTCTTCACCCAGAGGGTCATCTGTCTATGGAATTGGTTGCCAGAAGAGGTGGTGACAGCTACCAGCCTAGATGGCTTTAAGGAAGGGTTAGATAAATGTATGGATGAGAGGTGTATCAGTGGCTACTAGATTGGATGCCTAAGTACGTCTTTCAGGCTGGGAAGACAAGCTGGATGCCTCTAAGGCCATTTGCTGGGATTCAAGAGCAGGAGAAGGGTTTGCCTTTGTCTCTGATCTTAGAAAGGAGGGTGTTCCACAGCCTGGGGGCTGCCAGAGATAAGGCCCTCTCATGAGTATCCGCAACTTTATCTTCTGCTGGAAGTAGAGTCACCTGCTTGATAGTACCAAACAACAACATTTATCTTGTAGTCAGATGGGCGAGGGATGGGGGCACACAAGAGCTCCTTTTCTGTGGTGGCCCCCGGCTGTTGGAACTTAGATGGTTAGATGGCTTTAAGGGAGGGTTAGACAAAGGTATGGATGACAGATGTATCAATGGCTACTAGAATGGATGCCTAAGTACATCTTTCAGTCTGGGGGGACAAGCAGGATGCCTCTAAGGCCATTTGCTGGGATTGGAGAGCAGGGGAAGGTTTGCCCTTGCTTGAGATGCCCATGGGCAATTGGTGGACCACCGTGTGCAACAGGATCCTGCATTAGATGGGCTGTAGCCTGATTCAGCAAATAGATTTGTATTGAATTGAATTTTACCACATTCAAATTTAATCTGTTTGTACAAATATGATTTTCGAACAATCGATTCATTTTGAATCAGGTGCCCAAAGAAATTCATGTACATTCCTTTTATTTGTTTTGGAAGAAAGAAGAAACCTGAACCTGTTACCATTTTTATTTTTTAAAAAGGAAAGAAAACACAGATAAATTCAGATATTTGCTCCACGTCACCCTTGGCTTTTCGTGATATCTGAAGTTGATATGCTGTGATTTGATTTCAAATGTTCACTGGGTGTTCTTTGATGGATAGGATTTTAATTGCTTTTGAATAGCACCTAAATACATTGTGACGCATTTGAAAAAAGAAAAGAGAAGACAGCAAAAAAGAGAAGACAGCAACCAAAGACTTAAGAGGAAAGTGGTTTTTTTTCCTTGAGAAAAAGATATTTATATAAATATTCATTAAATACAATATGAATTATGCAACATGTGCAAAAGGTAGAACATTTCACCAGAAATAGCTTGAATTCTTTTATTTGAGTGTAGTCTATATTGATGGTGCGTTCCACCCTTCCTTCAGTTTTTAAAAGCGTTTGCAGTGTTTCCTCCATTTCCACAGAAGCTCTGGAGAAACAAGATCCCATTTTGTGATCCAAAGCATTAACTCTAAAAGAGGACATTCACGCACGGTTGGGCAAATTGCTCAGGGCTGAGCGAAAACCGAAATGAGTCTTCTGAGCCCAAGCCCAGAAATGTTCCTTGCCTAGAAGGTGGTTAGCTTTGTGCCAAATTGTACTAATGTATTTATTTTTGCTTGCTTGATTTATATGGACACATCCATATAAATTTCTTGGTAACGATACAGAAGCAATGTTGCCATTATCTTCTTCTGGAATATTCTTTTGATTGCTTAACCTAGCTTAGAAGCAGGGGATTTCTTTGTAGTCTCCCATCCAAGTATACCCAATTAGATTTTGAAAATAGTCAAGGCTATCTAGGTACTCAAAGTACTGAGTCTGCATCCATACAGTGAAAAAGAAGAGTTGGCTTTTCTACCCTGTTTTTCTCTCCCATTAAAAGGGACTCAAATCAGCTGACAAACCTTCTGTTCTTCTCCCCACAACAGAACACCTGAGGGAGGTGGAGCTGTGAGAGCTCAGAAAAAATCTGTGACTAGCCTAAGGTCATCCTGTTGGCTTTGTGGAGGGAGAAAGAGTTGACTTTTCTACCCTGCTTTTCTCACCCATTTAAGGGTGGACTCAAAGTGGCTGACAAACCTTCTGTTCTTCTCCCCACAGCAGACACCCTGTGAGGTAGGTGGGGCTGTGAGAGCTCAGAAAAAGAGCTGTGACCAGCCCAAGGTTACCCAGCTGACTTCATGGAGGAGTGCAGAATCAAACCCCATGACTGTGAGATATACGCCTGGCACTCTAACCACAAGAGGAAAAGCACGGTTATAGTGTGGCTATGTTGGCACACGGATCTGTGGCAACCCCGCATAGCTCTGCTATATAGGGGTATAATAGCACTTCTCCTATTCCGGGAGAACCCAATACTCAGCACAGGATTTCCCGGAATAGCATGAAAACCTACCTGTCTGGAAGCTGAGCGGCGTGATACTTGCTGAATAAAATGCTCCCCTGCGCATGCGCATGCTTGAAACTGAGGTGAAAACGATCACTGCACATGTGCAGGAGGCGGTGCCTGCACACATCTGGGTATTTTGTGCCATCAGAATAGCCAGATAACTGCGTGATATCAGTGCGGAAGAAGCACTTTCACCGTGCTGTTCCGTGGCAGTCCGTGTGATGCCCCATGCCCTCTCTGACTCCCTGGGTGTTGAGGCCCCTGCTCCTGCCAGCCAAGACAGGGGACCCGCGCCTCAGGGGCCCGCCCTGGAAATTGATTCTGTCCCCCCAGAACACCTGTGGCTGGTGGTGTGCACAAATGCAGTTTTCGACATTAGATTCGAATTGAATATTTGAATGTTTGAATTCGTACGAATCGAGAAAAAAAAGAATGTATTCAAATTCGAACCAGTTTGAATACATCCATATCTATTTGCACAAATACTCAATTTGTTTTTGATGATACGAATGTTGACCACATTTCTGTGTGTCCATACGGATCCTGTTTTTATCCTGTATGCATCTCGTTTTCGTCCCGTACCTATCCGTACAAATGTGTACAGATACGAATAAGTGGTGCACGTATGCGTTCACATATGAATGTCCAAATAGTTCATACGAATGATTCAAAACATGTGAATTCATTCGAATGTTAAAAAACAAATGTATAGACATTCGATTCAAATTCGCATGTCCAAATTCAAACAAATTCAATCGACTTTTGAATGTTTTGAATATTCTTGTGCATCCCTACTCCATGCCAACCAGCTGTGCTGGAGGGGGACAGACAGTCTTAGCCCTTCATAAGGAAGTCCCACCCAGCAGCCTCTGTTGCAAACAAAGGATTTTCCCGGCAACCCTCGGCTCATGTAACCTCTGGGCTCCTGACCCATGACTGACTGATGATGAGTCTCTGACTCTGAAACTGAGCCACACCCAGGACTGAGTTCTCTCCAGAGACAGAGGGAGAACATCTGTAGTGCTCTGCATGCCCCCATGCCAAACAGCTGCACCAGAGGGGGACGGATAAGGAGCCCTTCATAAGGAAGTCCCACCAGTCACCTCTGTTGCAAACAAAGGATTTTCCCGGCAACCCCCGGCTCGTGTTAACCTCTGTACTGCTGACCCTTGACTGACTGACGATGATGAGTCTCTGGTAACCTGACCCTGGTTTGTCTAACTGCCTTTGACTCTATATCCCAACTAACTCATGGAACTGACTTGGCTCCTTGCTACCGCTAGCCGCATGCGCACACATGCTTCACTGCTACTGCCCTCTCTGGACATGACAGTTGAGGCACCGAGTGATAATTATGAAGGACTTGTACTGCAGAATTTTCCTGGAGTCCACAATGTGGAGTATCAGTTACAAGGCTCGGAGATGTCTCTTCCTCTCTTTTCATCAAGAATGACTTGGCAAAGGACAGGTTTCCACGTTCAATCAATTATTTAAATCGTTACTATCATTGCAGTTTTTGCTCTTACTGCATTTTAATTAGGCTTTTAAAATTATGTTTTAATTGCATTTTTATTGTGTCATAATTGCACTTTTTAATTATTGCGTGCTGATACAATTAGAGATCATATAATACATCTAATCTAATGTAACAAGGGCGCAGCATTAATTCAGGAGAGATTTCTGAATAGCAGCAAAGATTTATAATACTTGGGCACCAATTGTGGAAAAAAGATGTATGCAAAGTATTTTTTTATTTTTATTTTTATTTTTATTTTTATTTTTATAATATAATATAATAATATAATATAATATAATATAATATAATATAATATAATATAATATAATATAATATAATATAATATAATATAATATAATATAATATAATATAATATAATAATTGAGCCAGTTTGGTCTAGTGGTTAAAGAGCCGGACTCATATCTGGGAATACTGGGTTCGATTCCGTCCTCCCCCATGAAACCAGCTGGGTGACCTTGGGCTAGTTACAGCTCTCTTCTGATCTCTCACAGCCCCACCTACCTCGCAGGGTGTCTGTTGTGGGGAGAAGAACAGAAGGCTTGTCAGCCGCTTTGAGTCCCCTTAAATGGGTGAGAAAAGTGGGCTAGAAAAGCCAACTCTTCTTTCTCCATGAAGGCAGCTGGGTGACCTTGGGTTAGTCACAGCTCTCTTCTAAGCTCTCTCATCCCCACCTACCTCACAGGGTGTTCTGTTGTGGCGAGAAGAACAGAAGGTTTGTCAGCCGCTTTGAGTCCCCTTAAATGGATGAGAAAAGCGGGGTAGAAAAGCAAACTCTTCTTCTAATAATAATAATAATAGACTTTAAATTTTAACAATATTTGCTTTTTTCTACAATGGTGTGCTGCTCCTAGGTGTGGTTTCTTTTATTTTAGTAATTTTAAGTTTAAAAGAATATTTTCTTAACCATCGCTGAGCAACGTTTTAATTATTTTAATCTCCTTGTATGCATTTTGTGTTTGTGTATTAATTATCCTGGAATCTTAGGCTGAATGATAATTTAGTGAAATAACAATTATTATTAACAACAATAGGCCCTAATAACAATGGGATAATTGACGGATATCTTCTGGAAAGGGCGAAACGGATTAATCGACACTTTGTGAGAGGAAACTGCTCCAGAAATATAGAGTTGGAGAAACAAGTCAGTGATTTTTCCCTCCTTCTTCTGGGCATCCAGCAGACAAACACTATTCCCTCTTTTGACCCCTTGAGATCCTTGGAAAAGTGAGCAGAATCAAGACCATTTTTGCCACTGGGGGTTCTCTGCAGCGACAGAGGGTGGGCGAGTTATATTTTAATATAAGTTTTATTCTGCTTTATAGTTTTTGTCTTGTTATTTCTTGCCACCTGCCCCGGGACATTCAGGTGAAGGTCAGAATATAAATATTCAAATTCTAAAGACAAATATTCAAATAAAATAACAAAGAGAGGCCTTAGCGGAAGCCCAGCTGAAGTCCTTTCAGGATGCACCGAACGTTATATTTGCCTCTGGGCCGCCGTGTGAAGAATCACGCTGTCCAAGAGCCAAACGTTTGGCCAGCTGAAATCGCGGCAGGCATCCAAAATGGCATCAAATTCAAGGGTGGATTCTCCACTTTGCTTTGGAGATGAAGGAACGAGCAGAGAGTTATTTCAGCTACCGATTCAACTCTCTCTAAGGCCCTGGTCACACCTTCAACCTTCTTCCGTCCATCTTCAGGTCTGACTGGTCACACCTTTTCATTTCTATGTGTTTTATTTGTGGGCTTTCCATTCTGGAAAGTCCAAATGGGAGCTGGAAAGTTCACAATAAAACTGATAGAAATGAAAACGTGTGAGAAGTCAGACCTGAAGATGGTCTGAATACAGTTTAAAGGGAAGGTGTGACCATGGTCTTAGACATGATTCTCAGCCCCTACACTTTTGCTAAGGGTGTTTCTGCACATACCTCCTAAATCTGGATTAAGGGAAACTGGTTTTTTCAAATCCGTCTCTGGGAAGATCCGTCTGAAATAGGGACTATCCAAATAAGGCCCCCTGCTTCTGGAGAATGGATGGAGTGGGTGCTGTGTGGACACATCAGCACCCATTCCAAAAGTCCTCTGGCTCACACGCCGCCGCCGCCACCCCTGGAGCTGCCAGTCACTCTGTGGGTGAATTCCCATTACAAGCTTAAAACGGTTTCAAAACAGTTTCGATCCTCACAGTCCCCATGTCAGGTTGGCTTAACACACTTTCTGCGTGTTAAATTGCCCCAAAGTGTTGTAAATGTTAACATTCATTTCAACAGGTCTTGCTCTGGTTTGTGCATTTGAAACGTTTTACATTTTTTACTGTGGGAACGGTACCATTTTAGTGGGATGAGAATGCATGTTTAGGGTTTTCCTCCCCCAATAGCTTGCTTCCAAAGATAGTGATTCTACTGTAAAAATCCACCTTTTACAGCAGCCGCTACACTGTAGCAATCCACCCACTTCAGACCTGATAACAACATTGCAATTTTGTGCAAATCTGAAAGTTCTGACCTTTAGAAAGGGAAAATAAAGGAAAGCAGCTGCAGGTTCTGGGAGATGTGTGAATGTTTAAGGCAAAGGGGGCTTGAGTTGCTGCTGCTGCTGTGTGCCCTGGGCAATGGGGAGAGGAGGGGAAAGAATCGCTGGCTGCCCACTGCCATTTTTCATCCATCCAGGCAAGCGGCAGCCACCCAGCCACCCAGCTAGGCTCCGTGAAGGGGTCCGTTATGGGTGGGACGTTCACGCCAGGAGGAAGAGGGCAGGGCAGCCCCGAAAAGCGGCTTTTAGAAAGTAGCCGCTTGAGTCCCCCCTTGAGTCACGTACGCCACGTACGATCCTCAGAATCCGGATCGAATGTGATTAAGTTGAAAGTAATGGGATCAGGCAAATTCGCGTTTGCATCCGGTTCTATTATTTCGGTTTAGGGAAATCATATTAAGCTTGTAATGGGAATGCAGCCTGTGTTTCCGGCATCCTCCTTTGTTATGGATTTTCCACACAAGGCTGGATTAAGACCTAATTTTTGAGGTCTTTCCGGGAACCGGTTTTAGCGGCGCCAAGACCACATTAGAGACGGGTCTCACGTAAGCCTGTGTGGAAGCGGCGTCCTCGAAGTGTTCCGAATCTGGCCTCCAATGCGGAAGGTAACTTCCAGTGCGTTCTGTATGTGTCTATAATGTGTTTACATCCAATTCTTATGTAAGAAGATTTGTTTTTGTTCAAATAGATCCCCTTCGAATGTGGTGGGGTGCTATTCGATGTTATGAATATTTGTGCACATACCAATTCAAAACTATTTTAAACATATAACTAGCAAATATGGTTTTTTTCCCCTTTTCTTTTTTCGTTTAACGTAATGGGTTTATATTCTTCTTTTCATTGCTGGAAACTTTTAAAGTGCAAGTTGCTTTATTTCCTGCATTTAAGTGTTTGTCAGCTATGATTATTAGTCATTGCAGAAAGCACTGTTTATGGTCATGAGAGCTGTAATAATAATAAAAACCTATTTTACAGAGAGTCATATGGAAGGCAAGATGAATTCAATTGGTAATTGTTTTGACAGTTCTGTGAAGGCTCCTAATATTATCACAAAATATAAACACTTGGTGCAGCAAGCCATACAAATATTCATTTTCCTTTCTTGAGCTCTTAGATTTCTGTTCCAAACTAGAGGACGTTTCTATAGTTCCCCCTAAAGAAGAAGAGTTAGCTTTTCTGCCTTGATTTTCTCATCCACTTAAGGGACTCAAAGCTGCTGACAAACCTTCTGTTCTTCTCCCCACAAGAGACACCCTGTGAGGCGGGTGGGGCTGTGATTGCCCAGAAAGAGAGCTGGGACTAGCCCAAGGTCACCCAGCTGGATTCGTGGAGGAGGGCGAAGAGTTGGCTTTTAAACCTTGCTTTTCTCACCCATTCAAGGGAACTCAAAGCGGCTGACAAAGCTTCTGTTCTTCTCCACTCAACAGACACCCTGTGAATGTGGGCAGGGCTGTGAGTGCTCAGAAAGGAGCTGTGACTAGTGCAAGGTCACCTAGCTGGCTTCATGGAGGAGTGAAGAATCAAACCCGGCGTCTACAAGATATGTGTCCAGCAATCTAATCACAGAAATAGACTGGCTCAGAGTTCAACCCTGAGCATGTCTAGATGTCTCAACCTTCAGCAAATGGAGAGTTTTCTGAGCGGTTGAGACAGACCCTTTTCTCTTGTTCTGTGATGTACGGCATTTCACTTTGGGACGCCAGATCCATTGCACACTCACCCGGTGCTTCCATAAGCGGCGTGTGAGTGTGATCGCCGGGACTGCTGGACCACAGGACCAGGCATGTCCGGTGCTGTTGCTATGGCAACCAGCTGGCATGGCAGCACCAGTGACTGCACTGCCCAGCCCCATGCTACATTTGCTCAGATTGGGTTTGAAATGAGCACGCTAGGCTCTGCTACTCAGGCGGCTAGTATAGCTGTGGAGCATGTTTTCATGCTCTACAGTGATAAGGCTTCCCCAGGAACCGAGGTGCAAGAAAGCCCTTTTAACAAACTGGTGGATCAGGCCACAGTCTATCTGGTCCAGCATCCCATCTGACCCAGCAGACCACCCATTGCTTCTGGGCGTCTCAAGCAGAAGACAAAGGCAAAACCTTCACCTGCTCTCAGATCCCTGCAAATGGCCTTCAGAGGCCTCCTGCCTGCCTCTCCAAGCTGGAGACACTACCTAGGCATCCATTTTAGTAGCCATTGATGCACCTATCCTCCATGAGTTTGTCTACCCCTATAAGAACCTAAAAGAAGCCCTGCAGGATCAGGCCACAGCCCATCTAGCCTGGCATCCTGTCCCACACAGGGGCCCACCAATTGCTTAAATACAAAGGCAAAACCTTCACCTGCTTTCAAATCCCTGCTATAGAGGCCTCATCCTGCACCTCCAAGCTGGAGGCATCCATTTTGGTAGCTACTGATATGCCTGTCCAATATGAATTTATCTGTAAGAACAAAATAAAAGCCCTGGCTGGATCAGGCCACAGCCCATTTAGTAGAGCATCCTGTCCCACCAATTGGAGTGGCCCACCAATTGCTTCTGGGCATTTCAAGTAGAAGACAAGGGCAAAATCTTCACCTTCTTTCCATTCCCTGCAAATGGCTTTTAGAGGCATCCTGCAGGTCTCCCCAGCCTGGAGGAGATGCCCAGGCGTCCATTCGAATAGCTATGAATACGCCCGTCCTTCACAAATGTATCTAATCCTTTTTAAAGCCTTGTGGGCTGTTTGCTGTCACCATCTCTTCTGGCAGCAAACCCTCTGGGTGAAGAAATCCTCCCCCTTGTCTAATCTGACTCTCCTGGCCAGCAGAACACAGGCAAAATGTACACAGGAACATAAGAAGACCAGATGACCCCTGCCAGAATGGACCACAGTCCATCTGGCCAGGGATCCTGTCTCACCCAGTGGCCCATCAATTGGTTCTGGGTATCTCAAGCAGAAGACAAAGGCAGAACCTTCACCCGTTCTTGACTCTCTGCAAATGGAAAGGCATCCCGCCTTTTTTTCCAAGCTGGAGGTGGTACCCAGGAATCCATTCTAGTAGCCAATAATGCACCTGTCCTCCACGAACTAAGAGAAGCCCTGCTGGAACCGGCCACTGCCCTCTTAGTCCCAGCATCTGGTGACACCTACCGTTCCTTCTGGGCATCTCAAGCAGAAGATGAAGGCAAAACCTACACCTGTTCTCCGCTCCCTGAAAAGGGCCTGGAGGAGGAGAACGAGGAGAAGGAGAAGAAGTAGGAGAAGAAGCTTTTCTACCCCACTTTTCTCACCCATTTAAGGGACTCAAAGCAGCTCACAAAGCTTTTCTATTCTTCTCCCTACAACAGAACACCCTGTGAGGTAGGTGGGGCTGTGAGAGCTCAGAAGAGAGCTGTGACTAGCCCAAGGTCACCCAGCTGGCTTCATGGGGGATGGCAGAATTGAACCCGGTATTCTCAGCTAAGAGTCCGGCTCCCTGACTACTAAATCAAACTGGCCTCTCTCCAACCTGGAGGTACATGCAACACTGCCAATTCCCTTATGCTATGACTTCCTTGGATCTTCTATATGCTGTGGGGCTCTGTTGTGGCCTCCAGACCTTCCCAAAGTGCAGCTCCAGCGTTCTATGACCAAATTCTCCTCCAGTCCCATGGAATGCTAGTAGCTGGCCTGCAGATGGCTGGTCCCTACGGATTCTGGCTCCCAGAACTTGAAGGGAAATCCTGATCCACTTCCTACAGTGGGGACAGCCAGCAATATTCCCTGAAGGACCATGCGGGTAAGAGGCGGAGCTCCACACACATGTGTTTGGAGATCTACCACTAATCCTTCAAGCAGCACTAATTGATAGAGCAAGATATGCTCGGTTATTTGAGTTTGCTCAGCCTCAAATCTAAATGAAATCAGCATCTTTAGATGCAGCATACCTTTAAGGAGCAGCTCCAGGTAGCAGAGGCCTATTTGCACTACAGCTGGTAGCACATGATTAGTGCACTTCTGGGGAAGAGCATCTGCACTTGGAGGAGGCTGCTACAACCTCAAAGCACCCACTGCCTTCCCAGAAGTTCACTAATGGTTGATAGGTGTGAAGCACAAAGTCATGCTCCACACCTTAACCCACCTTAACCCTGAGCTTACCTGGAGCGTCTGGGCAGCGGCCATTTGCACCTCTTCTGGTGCTCCAGGGTCATCTGATGCGCCGCGCAAGCATGCTGGCACCTCGGACGACCATAGACGTGACTGCGTGCGCATGGAGCGTCAGTGTCGTCATGGCGAAGGCGCTGATGCGTGCGCAGTTGGGGTGGGGTGGGGTGCCGCAACCAAAATGGCGGTGCCCAGAAGAGGACCGGCCCCAGGATTGGTCACAGGTCAGAGAAATGGCCCAGATTTGCTCCCATATCCTTCTTGCGGGTCTCTAGAAGGTATATGGTTGCCACGCAGAACAGGAGGGTGGATTAGCTGGTTCTTCTTAGGTTCTGAGGGTCATCACATCTGAGATTAAGGTCACGTCTCTACTCACCACTTTGGGGCATCGCAGAGGGTCAAAGGTGGCACCCACTGAGGCACTGGGCACCTTGAGAGTGATCACATAGCTCGATTTCTGGTTGCAGACCACCTGCTGCAGGACGTTTTCTTCGTACTTGGCATGGAGGGGCCACTAGAGAATGGCGCCTCCTCGGTCTGAAATGGAGAGAAGGCAGGAGCCCCAGATGGGAGTGCCTCCCCCCATCTGCCCCCAATGGAACCCCTTCCACTGGAAGTGGGGGTGAAGACTAAGGACCTTGATGTACCTGCCACCCATAATCTGGATTAGTGGGCCTGAATTAGCTTGATCCAGATCAGTTGCAGGCAGAGGTATCTGCATTCAGCAAGGGAGCTTGGTTTAGCAGCTAGGGAGCCGGACTCTTATCTGGGCATACTGGTTTTGATTCCGCACTCCTCCACGAAGCCAACTGGGTGACCTTGGGTAAGTCACAGCTCTCTTCTGGGCTCTCACAGCCCCACCTACCTCACAGGGTGTTCTGTTGTGGGAAGAAGAACAGAAGGTTTGTCAGCTGCTCTGAGTCCCCTTAAATGGGTGAGAAAAGCGGGGTACAAAAGCCAACTCTTCTTCTTCCTCCATGAAGCCAGCTGGGTGACCTTGGGCGAGTCACAGCTCTCTTCTGAGCTCTCACAGCTCCACCAACCTTACAGGGTGTCTGTTGTGGGGAGAAGAACAGAAGATTTGTCCGCAGCTCTGGGTCCCCTAAGAGGGTGAGAAAAGTGGGGTAGAAAAGCCAACTCTTCCTCATCCTCCATGAAGCCAGCTAGGTGACCTTGGGCTAGTCACAGCTCTCTTCTGAGCTCTCACAGCCCTGTCCACCTCACAGGGTGTCTGTTGTGGGGAGAAGAACAGAAGGTTTGTCAGCTGCTCTGAGTCCCCTTAAATGGGTGAGAAAAGTGGGGTAGAAAAGCCAACTCTTCTTCTTCTAGTCCTTTGCAGACAATGGGGACTACAAGGCTGTTTGATCTGGGCTGCTTTCACCCTCTGCTTCCTGTCCATTGGACAGGAAGTGCGCATTAGTGACTGATGTGTACTAGTTCTTGTGCTTGGGAACACTAGTACACAGTAGACTAACCCGCACATGCCCGGAGACTTAGCGGTGTCCGGGCTCATGCCCGATCCCTGACGGGGGCCACCATCTTGATCAGGGTGCCCGGTGCCACAGTGCGTGGGCTGGCGCTAGGGCAGCAGTGATGCTCTGTGCATGCGCAGCCAGGTTTGGGGTCATTCGCAGTGCCAGCACGCTTGCGCGGCACCTCAAATAACCCCTCGCACTGGAAACGGCGCAAATGCTGACCAGCTGGACACTTCAGGTAAGCTTTTAGGTAATGTTCGTTTGTGTGCGGTGCACGATTCAGCACACCGCTGCTGGCTGACATTAGGTTAACATCTGGGCCAGCTGGAGATGCACCTGCCCAGATGTTGACCTATATATTTAAATCCTGTAATGATGCTGCTAAAACTGGAATTTAAATGCATGGATATTGCAATCTTTTCTCTCTTCCCCACTTGGATTACTGCGTCCTTTTCTTTCCTTTCCCAGAGACGAATTTTGACTGCCCGTTCCCTGCGAGCTCCGTATCGCCGTGGCATTAGGCAGTAAAAACACAGCACTAAGAAGATTTATTTTATTTGGGCAGATGATGTGCCCGCAGCCAGGTATGCCCGCTAAAGCAGACAGGGAAATGGAGAAGAAAGGATTTCCCGGCATTCAGCTTCCTCAGCTGCAAAGAGCTTTTGAACCCCGTTAAAATGGAGGCGAAGGCAGAGCAGAGCGCAGGTTTTCAACCTGGAAATGGCTAGGCGGTGGGAAGCAGCTCTGCATTGCATTTGTGAAAACCGCTAAACACAGAAAGCTTTTCTGCCTTCGGATGCTGACGAGAAAGACCTCAGCATAAGCCCTTGGGTTCCAATGGGAAGGCGAGCGCCATTTCCAAGCCCGGCAGGAAATATTGATGTCTCCGCCATTTTGTTCCAGCTCTTCCTCATCAGGAGGATAGGGGCAAATGGGGATTTAGCAGCCACATTCATGGCCTGGAGTCAAGCTGTCAAGCTTTATCTAGGGCAGTGCACCCTTCTTCCCGCCCTCCCTCCCTCCCTCCCTCCCTCCCTCCCTTCTTCCCTCCTTCCTTCCCTCTGGCTGGATTCAGATCATGCCAGACGATTGCTCCTGCTTTTTTCTAATCAGGGCAGGGGGGGCGTTGGCTGGGAACAGAACGGAATGAACGGGGGCCCCCTCCAGTTGCTGCAAGGCGCCTGTTATCTGCTGCAAACCGCCTTTGTCCATCTTCAGGGCTGCATCCAGTCCTGTACAGATGCCCAGAAGCAACTGGCCATGGGTCACTGTCGGAGACGGGATGCTGGACACCATGCACTGTGCCCTGATCCGGCAGAATTTTACAGATAAATTCATGGAGGACAGGGGCATTGAGGGTTAATACAATGGGTCCCTAGTTACTAGCCTTCAGGTAGAAGGAGAAGGAGAGTTGGCTTTTCTACCCCACTTTTCTTACCCGTTTAAGGGGACCCAAGGTGGCTGACAAAGCTTCTGTTCTTCTCTCCACAACAGAACACCCTGTGAGGTGGGTAGGGTCTGTAAGAGTTCAGAAGGAGATCTGTGACTAGCCCAAGGTCACCCAGCTGGCTTCTTGGAGGAAGAAGAGTTGCCTTCCCTACCCCGCTTTTCTCGCCCATTTAAGGGGACCCAAAGCGGCTGACAAACCTTCTGTTCTTCTCCCCACAGCCGACACCCTGTGAGGTAGGTGGGGCTGAGAGAGCTCAGAGGAGAGCCATGACTAGCCCAAGGTCAGCCAGCTGGCTTTGTGGAGGAGGGCGGAATCAAATACAGTATTCCCAGATAAGAGTCCAGCTTCCTAACCACTAGACCAAACTGGCTATAAGAGGACAGATCCTGTCCTGGACTGGTTAACTGGCTAAAGGACAGGAAACAGACACTAGTAAGAAATGGCCAGTTCTCAGAGTGGGATCCCCCAAGGTTCAGGCTTAGGGCCCTATGCTTTTTGATTTATTCATAATGATTTTGAAGTAGAAGAAGAAGGGCTGGCTTTTCTACCCTGCTTTTCACACCCATTTAAGGTGACTCAAAGCGGCTGACAAACCTTCTGTTCTCCCCACAACAGAACACCCTGTGAGGCAGGTGGGGCTGTGAGAGCTCAGAAGAGAGCTGTGACTAGCCCAAGGTCACCCAGCTGGCTTCGTAGGGGAGGGTGGAATCGAACCCAGTATTCCCAGATAGGAGTCTGGCTCCCTAACCCCTAGACCAAAGTAGGGGTATGTAGTGAGAGAGCAAAGTTTGCTGATGACACTGCATTGTAGCAAAACCTGAAAGAGATTGCCAAGAGCTCCAGAGGGGCCTCTTGACATTGGGTGAGTGGGCAACCAAGGGTCAAATGCACTTCTGTCTCGGTAGGACAAAGAATCTCAATTAGACCTTTAGACTGATGTGGGCTGGTGGAGGTGTGGAAACGAATAGAAAACAAGCCGGCAGGTGTCTGTCATTCTGGCTCTTTAGAAATCTATGGTGAGGCTACTTGGATTATTGTGTACAATTCTGGTCAGCGCATCTTAGAAAGGATATTGTGGAACTGGAAAAGGTGCAGAAAAGGGCAACCAGAATGATTAAGGGGCTGGAACAAAATCCCTTGCAAAATTAGGCTGCAATATTTAGGTCTTTTCAGCGTGGAAAGATGGCATTTAAGAGGGGACCTGATTGAAGTATATAAAATCATGCATGGTATAGAAAAGGTCGATAGAGAAAATATATTTTTGCTATCACGCAACACTAGAACCAGAGGGAATTCTGTGACGCTGATGGGCAGGAGGGTTAGGACAGGACAAGAGGAAGTATTTTTAATCAGTTTGGACTAGTGGTTAGGGAACCGGACCTTTAACTGGGAATATCAGGTTTGATTCCGCTGTCCTCCGTGAAGCCAGCTGGGTGACCTTGGGCTAGTCACAGCTCTCTTTCTGAGCTCTTTCAGCCCCACCTATGTCACAGGGTTGTGTGGAGAAGAACAGAAGGTCTGTCAGCCGCTTTGAGTCCCCTGAAATGGGTGAGAAAAGCAGGGTAGAAAAGTCAACTCATCTCTCTCCATGAAGCTAGCTGGGTGGCCTTGGGATAGTCATAGCTCTCTTCTGGGCTCTCACAGCCCCACCTACCTCACAGGGTGTCAGTTGTGAGGTGTAGAACAGAAGGTTTGTCAGCCGCTTTGAGTCCCCTTAAATGGGTGAGAAAGGTGGGGTAGAAAATTCAACTCTTCTTCTTCTTCTTCATCAGCCTATGGAATTTACTATTAGAAGAGCTGGTGAGGGCAACCGGTATGTCTAGCTTAAATAATTAGATAAATCCACGAAGGTCAGATGTATCAATGACTATTAGAATGGGTGCCAAGGTAGTGCCAAGAGACAGGCAGGAGGCCCATCAAAGCCACTTGCAGGACATTGAGAGCAGGGGAAGGTCTTGCCTTCATCTTCAGCTTGAGATGCCTAGAAGGAACAAGCGGACCACTGTATGAGATCGGATGCTGGACTAGATGGCCAGAGGCCTGATCCAGGGTAGCTCCCCTTATGTTCTTATGCTATGTTCTTATGTTTAATGGTGACTGGCAAGGGGTGGGTGCCACAGGCAGAGATCTCCCCTCCATGCCATACCACTGGTTCTCTGGCCTTGTTGGGGCTCTCATAGTGGCAGATGGCTTCCGCAAGATGATCATGGTGATGATGAAGAAGAAGAGTTGGCTTTTCTACCCCACTTTTCTCAGCGGCTGACAAACCTTCTGTTCTTCTTCCCACAACAGTCACCCTGTGAGGCAGGTGGAGCTGTAAGGGTTCAGCAGAGAGCTGTGACCGGCCCAAGGTCACCCAGCTGGCTTCATGGAGGAAGAAGAGTTGGCTTTTCTACCCGACTTTTCTCACCCATTTAAGGGGACTCAAAGCAGCTGACAAAGCTTTCTATTCTTCTCCCCTCAACAGAACACCCTGTGAGGTAAGTGGGGCTGTGAGAGCTCAGAAGGAGAGCTGTGACTAGCCCAAGGTCATCTAGCTGGCTTTGTGGTGGAGTGCGGAAAGAACGTGTGAACCCGGCAAGGGCTTTGGCCTCCCCCTCCTTTGATGGCTGCCAGTAACTGTGCAAATATATATTATTTATGGTGTTTATTTTGATATAATATCACCTGGACAGACAGATAATGGCTGTCATTCTACCTGATTGTACATTTTGTGTGGTGGTTATTGATTAAAGTTTTAGATACTTAACAACGTCGGCATCTTGATGCCGCGGACACAGGAGACAGCAGAATTAAGAGGAAGGACCTGGAGGAGATCTTAAAAAGCCAAGATCTTCAAAACCGAAATTCAATATATTTGGAAGAAAACAACCGCAGTGGTTCCAATTATTTTAGGCCCCAAAGGTACAAAATGCCACAGGAACTCAAGAAGCATTTGGAGGGCCCCAGAGCAAAATAAAATAAGAAAGCCACAATTGCAGGGAAGCAACAGAACTTTGAACCAGGCATATTCTCTAAAGAAGAAGGAGAAGAGTTGGCTTTTCTACCCTGCTTTTCTCACCCATTTACAAGGACTCAAAGCGGCTGACAAACCTTCTGTTCTTCTCCGTACATCAGGACACCCTGTGAGGTGGGTTGGGCTGTTAGAGCTCAAGAGAGCTGTGACTCATCCAAGGTCACCCAGATGGCTTCGTGGAGGAAGAAGAGTTGGCTTTTGTACCCTGCTTTTCTCACCCATTTATGGGGACTCTAAAGTGGCTGACAAACCTTCTGCTCTTCTCCCCAGAACAGAACACCCTGTGAAGTAGATGGGGCTCTGAAAGCTCAGAAGAGAGCTATGACTAGCCCAAGGTTACCCAGCTAGCTTCATGGGGGGAGTGCAGAATCAAACCAAATATTCCCAGATAAGAGTCCAGCTCCCAAACACTAGACCAAACTGGCTCTTGTTGGTTCCTAAATCTTCAGGCAGCCTTTGAACAGGCCAAATTTCTGGCTGTTGCAGCATCTTTGCTCTTACTGGCAGTCTGGCACAGTACAGGGCCCGGAGCTCTTCTGCTGTGCTAGCATGCTGTGTCCACATTGGATGCAGTGTGGCCCGGTTTAAGGAGCCAGAATGGCTGCCTCTACTAGGGCACCAGTAGACTTCTTTTTCAGGACAACTGGCATTTCAGGAGCATTTACACTGGCCTAAGCAGGTACGCAGAAAGGCACCTTCCTCAGTGTTCCAGTTTTGCAGGAGCGTGCATTTTGGTAGTGCACCAGATTGCACCACTGAAATGCCCAGGGTGAAGAACTTCAGTTCCTTGCAGTCGGAGTCCTCACATGAGGCTAGAAAACCCATGTGGGCTTTGGAATGGCACTGGAACCAAGGGGAGCTGATGGGCAGGAGAGTCAGATCAGACAAGGGGAAGTATTTCTTCACCCAGAGGGTCATCAGTCTATGGAAGTGGCTGCCGGAAGAGGCGGTGGCAGCAACCAACCTGCCTAGAAGAAAGGGTTAGATAAATTCACTGAAGACAGATGTTTCAATGGCTACTAGAATGGATACCTAGGTCCTGCCTTCAGCTTGGAGAGGCAGGCAGGAGGCCCCTGAAGGCCATCTGCACGGAGTCAAGAGCGGGTGAAGGTTTTGCTCTTGTCTTCTGCTTGAGATGCCCATGGGCAACTGATGGGCCAGATGTTGAGGCAGGATGCTGGGCTAGATGGCCTGCAGCTTCTCTCTTATGATTCTCATGGATGGAACATCATCCACGCCATACCAAGCTATGCAGTGTTCAAAGCAAGTGCAGTAATTGTGAAATTTTAGCATCAAGCAGGCTTCAGTGGCATAACTATGGAACCGAATAGGGCTTGCTCCACACTTCATGAGGTTTGTTCAGCTAGGGTGCTAGGAGGTCCCTCCGACAATGAAAAACAGGAAGACATGTGCAGACGGCCACAAGCAACGCCAACTGCGGCACCGGGCCTAATGCTGCCAGTTGCGCCTACCTTTGCTTCCAGCGCCCTCGGCAAAAAGCTCCCCTTGGCTCATGGAAATAATACTCCCGGGTTTCCTGTAGGGACGTGCATGAATGCAATTTTCGGGATTTGATTCAATTCGAATCGAATATCTGAAGATTCAAATCGATTTGAATACATTCAAATATATTTGTGCGAATTCTCAATGTCGGCAACATTCGAATGTGCTCGTATGCATCTGTACACATCTGTCCTCATTTGTACTCATCCATACGCGTTCTGTTTTTATCCTGTATGCATCCTGTTTTTGTCCCGTATGTATCCGTACAAATGCGTACAGATACGAATAAGATTCATACGGATATGTATGTAATGTGCAAGTATCCGCACACATACGAATATCCAAGATGATTTGAAAATTCGTTTGAATGTTCAAATTGAATGTCTCTAAATTCAAATTTAATTCAAATGTTTCGAATATCCATGTACATTCCCAGTTTCCTGATACTGTGCAATGCGATCTCCATAAACCACATGCGCACACCGCCATTTAGAAGGGCTCTTAGTCACGCTAAGGGCAGAACAACATTGAATCGAAGGTCAGCCATGGACGCGTTTATCGTGGTTTTATTATTCACCTCTTCTGGCTAGCCTCCCGTTTCTTATTCCTCCCTTTCTGTGCCGCTAAGATGTCAAGTTCGGTGGAACAGGTTTCCTTTTCTATTTGGCCACTCGCCTCTAGGGCTTTATGACCCGAAGGGTCAGGGTGAAGTGTTAAAGAAGAATAGGGAGGAACCTTTGGATGAATTGGCATAATGCAGCAGTCCCAGCGATTGTTGAGAGTCTAGATTTCTTCTTCTTCTTGTTCTAATAATTATTATATGGAAATAAGCGTCTCTAATCCCTCGTTCTCTTGGGAACTATAAAATGCCATTGAAACAAAAGGGATTTACTTCCTTTTTTTTTTTCTTCTTACAAAAACCATCCAATGCTGGGGGACCTTACAGGCTGGAGTGCAACACTGACTTTCTAGTCCGGTGATGGCCAACCTATGACACGCGTGTCACAGGTGACACGCCAAGCCCTTTTAGGTGACACACCTGGTCACCCTGGCACCTGGGCATGTAGTGCTTGCTTGTTCTTGAAGTGTACGAAATGCCAGCTGTCAATTGAAGATTTAGCAAATGTAAAGAATTATTCATTTTTGCTTCTAATAAAATACATATATCAAAAATATAACTTTCTTACTAGAGCTATAAATATCACAAAATTATGGATATTTCTAGAAGTGACACAGCACCCGAGTTAAGCTAGGTTTTCTTGCGAATTTTGACACACCAAGCTCAAAAGGTTCGCCATCACTGTTAGTCTGACTCTAAATAAATCCTGGGGAGGGGGCAGAATTGTACCTTTTTTTTTTTTTTGAAACAATGTTTATTGTAGCAGTGCATGAAATGCCAGATCATGCAATGCAACACTAAAGAATAAACTAACTGCTGAACGTGCAATAAAAGAGGGAGAGTGCAAAAGGATGCAAAATAAAAAGGACGAGCAACTCATGTTATCAAACAATTTTGGGTCGCTGGGCAAAGCGTGATGGATCGTGTAGAGCCGAAGATCCATACGTCAGACCCATATGCTGCAGCCTTCTGTTTGACCAGCCCCTGGGTGCTAAGAAAGTCGTTTTAAGCTTCATGCAAACAGATACCCTTCAGAAGCCCTCCAGGGCTCATGAGAGCCGGGCCTGAAATCCAGCCGACTGGTTCTGTGGAAGGTTGCAGGGCCATAATACATTCTGCAATAGTCCTGCCCATGTGCTGGTTCCTCCTCCCTTCCTATCACGTACACCAGGTCAGAAGTGCAGCTAAGTGTCCTACTCCCAGGGCTGGCTTGTGCATGCATTTCTAGCTTCTACCTCATTCAAATTCCTTAACCTTAATATCCAAAATCTCCAAATATCTAAAGTAACTCTTTCTTCCATATTGACCTGCCCACGCCCTAAGTCACACAAATTTATGGATGACAGGTGTGTCAATGGCTACTAGAATGGATGCCTAAGTACATCTTTCAGGCTGGGGGGACAAGCAGGAGGCCTCTAAGGCCATTTGTTGGGATTCAAGAGCAGGAGAAGGTTTGCCCTTGTCTCTGCTTGAGATGCCCATGGGCAGTTGGTGGGCCACTGGGTGATACAGGATGCTGGACTAGATGGGCTGTGGCCTGATCCAGCAGGGCTCCTCTTATGTTCTTATGGACGACAGATGTATCAATGGCTACTAGAATAAATGCCTAAGTACATCTTTCTGGCTGGGTGGATAAGCAGGACATTTGCTGGGATTCGAGAGCAGGAGAAGGTTTGCCCTTGTCTCTGCCTGAGATGCCCATGGGCAGTTGGTGGGCCACTGGGTGATACAGGATGCTGGACTAGATGGGCTGTGGCCTGATCCAGCAGGGCTCCTCTTAGGTTCTTATGGACTAGATGGGCTGTGGCCTGATCCAGCAGGGCTCCTCTTAGGTTCTTATGGACTAGATGGGCTGTGGCCTGATCCAGCAGGGCTCCTCTTAGGTTCTTATGGGCTAGATGGGATGTGGCCTGATCCAGCAGGGCTCCTCTTAGGTTCTTATGGGCTAGATGGGCTGTGGCCTCATCCAGCAGGGCTCCTCTTATGAACTTAAGTTCTTAAGATCTGGAGCGGAGGTCCTCCTGGTTGTCTTGCCACCTTCAGTGATAAAAGGGGCCTTCTCAGTGGTGGCTCCCAAACTGTGGATTAGTCTCCCTCCTGAGGTTTGTAAGGCACCTTCACTCCATGTGTTTAGACAAGCTGTGAAGACACACTTCTTTACCCTGGCCTTTGGCTAAGTAAAGGAACAGCCTTTTCCTCCCCACATTCAGACGCTGTCAGGGTTTTAATAGGTTTAATATGTGATTGGTTTTAATGTGTTTATTTTATATGTTGTAACCCACCCTGAGACCCTTGGGTATAGTGTGGGATGGATGGATGGATGGATGGATGGATGGATGGATGGATAAATAAGTTGGTCCCTCCTGGCATGCAGAATGAGACTGGACCCACAAGGGGCAGAAAATGGCTCAGAAACAGAATAGAGGTGAAAAAGAAGAGTTGGCTTTTCTACACCGCTTTTGTCACCCATTTCAGGGGACTCAAAGGAACTGACAAACCTTCTGTTCTTCTCCCCACAAAAGGACACCCTGTGAGGTAGGCGGGGCTGTGAGAGCTCAGAAGAGAGCTGTGACTAGCCCAAGGTCACCCAGCTGGCTTCATGGGGGAGGGCGGAATCAAACCCAGTATTCCCAGATAAGAGTCTGGCTACTCAATCACTAGACCCAACTGGCTCACTGGGAACACCAGCATCTAAATCTGCTTTTGAGCTGCTTTTTTTTTTTAAGTGCATGGATGCAATCTTCAATGAAAATATAGGCGCAAAGTACAGTAATAAAATAAATGCCAATCTCAGCAGCCAGCTAAATCTTCCCAAAGTCCCCCCTCCCTTCTTTCCTTGCTGGCCCTGTGGCAAAATGGTGGACCTGCTGAACAGCACTTAGACACTGGACAGTGCCAAGCAAAAAGCAGGTGATCTTGTCTAGATGAAGCCACCAGAGCAGGGAGTTTAGCGCTCTCCAATAATATCCAATTGTGCATTGCTCATGAGGCTTCTGCACATCACCTTTGAATCAGTTATGTCAGGTGGCTGCCTTAAATAAAATTGTAAGGCCATCCTGGTCGTACCACATCCATCAACAGCTAGAGGTGTAAGGAACTGGGACAGGGCCTTCTCAGTGGCGTCCCCCCGACCCTGGCTATGAAATAGTCTCGCCCATGAACTGCGCCAGGCATCTTCACTTTATGTGTTCTGGAAATCTGTGAAGACGCACCTACTTGACCTGGTCTTTGGCTAAGGACATCACTTCCCCTCCCTTGGTCTAGTGGTTAGGGAACCGGAATCTGATCTGGGAATAACTGGTTCGATTCTACCCTCCTCCTCAAAGCCAGCTGGGTGACCTTGGGCTAGTCACAGCTCTCTTTCTGAGCTGTCACATCCCCACCTACCTCACGGGGTGTCTTTTGAGGGCAAGAAGAACAGAAGGTTTGTCAGCCGCTTTGTGCCCCCTTAAATGGGTGAGAAAAGCAGGGTAGAAAAGCCAACTCTCCTTCTCCTCTTCTTCTTTTGAGCACTGTTATAATATTTTAGTGTCTTTGTTTTACATTTTGTTTTTATCACTGCAACCTATCCTGAAACCTTTGGATATAGGGGTGTGGAATAAAAATGCAAATAGAATAAAATGGTATAAAGAGCAAGATCATTTCTCAGCTTCTTGCTTTGGACAGAATCTCCTTTTCCCCTTTCCTATTTTGCTCTTAGTGTTTACTTTGTGTGTGTGGGGGGGGGCAGGGAGGTAAGGTGAAAGGGCTCCACCCTGCCAAAGTGAGGACAATCAGGAGGCCTCTAAGGCCATTTGCAGGGATTTGGGAGCAGGAGAAGGTTTGCCCTTGTCTCTGCTTGAGGTGCCCCTGGGCAATTGGTGTGGGACAGGATGCTGGACTGGATGGTCCATGGCCTGATGCAGCAGGGCTCCTCTTAGGTTCTTATGTCCTTATATAATGGGCTGTACTAGCCAGGCCCTTCATCATATATCCATGGGGGCCCCTTCTCTTCTCCTTTGTCCTACCCAGCCTCCTTTGCCTCCATGTCCTTGGGCAATTTCCACCCCTATTCTGCAGAGAGATGGGCTTTCCCTTTCATCCCCCCCTCTCCCCCCCTTCTCTTCTGTTCCTTTATTTTGCTCCTATAAATAATTTGCTTTAATATACCCCCTTCCTTGCTCTTATCTACATATTGCCTCCTCTCCCTTGTGGGGGTGGGGGTGGGGGTGGGGGTGGGAGCAGTGGGGGGGCGGTGGGGGTGGGAGCAGTGGGGGGGGCGGTGGGGTATGCAATGAATTGAATGGCCAGGCAGGCGGGCGGCTGGGGGGGGGGGCTCACTTCTGGATGGTAATTGGTCCCCATTATGGAAATGGGAGGGCAGCTGTTGGCTTGAGAAGGCAAGATTCTATTATCATACAAAAGGAACAAGTGGTGTGTTTATCCCTCAAGGGGGCAAGCAAACCACCTCTCCACAGCTGCCCCATCTCCTAGCTTTAAATTATATATATATAATATATAAAGTTGGGTGTGTGTGTGTGAGGAGGCTGAAGGTACACAGCTATCCCATTGGAGGTGCCTGCGATTCTCTGTACAGCAGAAATGGAGGGCATTGCCTGTTTCCAGTGTGACTTTTCCTTCTCTTCACCCCTCTACATGCACACATGTGCATGCAAACAGATACATGTGTACATGTGCACACATGCGCGCGCGCACACACACACACACACACACACATACACACACTCTGGATATATGACCTTCGGAAGGAAGGACCATTAGCTAGTTGTGAACAAGGTGCCCATCAGCTGGTCTGCAAATGCATTGCCTGCTGGAAAAAAACAACAAAACAGCCCACCTAGGGCTATGGAAAACCAAAGATTTTTTTTTAATGCTAAAAGATGTGCTTTTTAAAAAATAAATAAATAAATAAATAAATAAAAACTGCACAATAAAAATCACGTCCACCTCCGGAGAGTGGCGTTGAGTTTCACCCAGGATGGGGAAGCTTTATGGACATTTTAAGAACGCCAAAATATCCAACCGTGCAATAGGTGTGTATAAAAAGCGAATCGGATGGGACAAACATCGCGCATTTCTGCAGTTTCCCCCTCACACACGTGTGTGCGCACAGACATGCTCTAACCAAGGAGACCCATCAACATCTACACTGCATTAAAGCAGACACCATAATCCGTCACATTTAATGGTCCTGGGTGTCCGCCATGCGCATACCTTTTAGCAGTCATATTCAGATTTCATAAGTGGCTTTATAATTGTGATTTATTCCCTCCCCGCCTCAATAGTATCTTCCACTAAAATCTGTGGGAGTCTGTCTTTCATTGCTTTGCACCTTTGCATGCACAGAGCATGATAAATATGAGTGCCCTCCATTTGGCTGTTAAGTCCTTGAGGCTCCATTGACTTCTATGGGAGAGATGATCGCCCCCCCCATGGTTCCTCTTCCATTAAAGTGAAGGGGAACTTCAAAGTGCTTTAAGTCCTTAAATTGTCCAGGAGGACCGTTCTTTGCAGATCCGGGCTGGCTGTAGCTTTCCTGGGAGACCTGAATTTCTCTCATGCTGCAGAGTATCTGAGACCCTATGCCTAATTGTGCACATAAATGCATGCGCACAACACACACACACACACACACACACTTTTCTACACAACTGCGCTTGCCAGGACATCTGCCACATGCTCAGGAGACAGTTTTATTTGCAAAACAAAAAAAGAAAAAGAAGAACCCCAACTCTACCTGTCGGCTGTCTGGCTTGCCCAGGTGGGTTATATTTGAAAGGAAAGGGCCCATTGGGCACATCCAAGGGGGCATCTCTGGGGCACCAGATTAAAGCGGAAGGAAACCAGCGACCGGGGCTGGGGGGGCATCAATGAATGGCACAGCGAGAAGACCTGCATTGGGCGTTCTCTTTCAGAAAGAGGGCACATGGGAGGTGTCAAGTTGGCAGCTATTTTTAGGGCTGGATTTAGGTCTATTGCTAACCACATCCTAGGGCTTATTAGCTGCAAAGGGGGTGGGGGGAGGAAAAAGCAGAAGGATGGTAGGAAAAGAAGATGAGGAAGAAAGAGACTGAGGAGGAGATACTGCAGGTTTTCCCCCTTCCTTCCTTCCTTCCTTCCCTCCCTCCAGTTTGGTCTAGTGGTTAGGGAGCCAGAATACCGGATTTGATTCCATCCTCCCCCATGAAGCCAGCTGGGTGACCTTGGGCTAGCCACAGCTCTCCTATGAGCTCTCACAGCCCCACCTACCTCACAGGGTTTTCTGTTGAGGGGAGAAGAACAGAAGCTTTGTCAGCCGCTTTGAGTCCCCTTAAATGGGTGAGAAAAGCGGGGTAGAAAAGCCAATTCCTCTTCTTCTTCTCCCTCCCTCCCTCCCTCCCTCCCTCCCTCCCTCCTTCCTTCCTTCCTTCCTTCCTTCCTTCCTTCCTTCCTTCCTTCCTTCCTTCCTTCCTTCCTTCCTTCCTTCCTTCCTTCCTTCCTTTGAAGGTCCTGTTGGGCTCAGGTTCCTCCACGCACCATCTTCCCTGACAGCCAAGCCCGGATGCTGCAGCGTTGGGGGGTGGGTTTGACCTCAACTCAAGAAAGCCCCCCCCCCGCCGGGCCCGACTGCATTAGCTTAGGAAGATGTGGGCCCCGAGCCCAGCCCCCCCCCGCAGCCCCGTGCCTTCCAATCTCGGCAGGTGGTCGCCCCCCCCCCCGCTCCCCGGGGAGCACACCTGGGCACACTTACCTGGGGGCTGCGCGGGGTCCCTGGGAGGATGCTGCTGATCCTGGAGAGCACGGGGCTCCGGCGACGATCCCGGACGGACCCGGAGGAGGCGACTGGCCGCACACACCGTCTGTCCACCCTTCAACCCAGCCGTCCCCCGTCCCGTCCCCCCCCCCCCAGGTCCGCCAGGCTGGCCGGTGCAGGTCGCCGGATCTGCGGCCCCGTTCTTAGCATTCACCGCGTGCCTTAATTGTATGGACATTTAAATCAAGGTCCGCTGTGAACACGCAGAGAGGGGCCTTGGGCGCAGGGCGGGGTGCCCTCTGCGCCCGGTCGGTGCCAGGCAGGCGGGCGGGCGGGCAGGCAGGCGGGCAGGTGGGCAGCGTCGCAGGAGCATCGGTGACCGGCAGCCTGAGCGACCCACTCGGAGAGGGAGGGAGGGAGCCCTCCCTGCAGGGGGGAGGGGGAAGAAGCGCAGGAGAGGTGGGTGGGGGGCCCGAGGAACGGCTCAGGAGAACCTGCCCCCCCCCAGGCTGCTCCTCTCCTCTCCTCTCCCCAGCCCAGCCCAGCCTTTCCGGCAAACAATGGGGCGAAAGCGAGGCGGCGATCCAAAGCCGCCTCCGCAAGGGGCGTCTTTGTTCTGCCTCCCCCCCCCCACCCTTCGCCGCGCTCCGATCTGCTGCTGCTGCTGCTGCTGCAATGGGCGGCGGCGCCCCCCCCCGCGTGCGTTTCTCCGCCTCCCCCCCCCCCACACTCCGTCCCCAGAAGAGCAGCTGCCAGGAGGGAGGGGGTAGGAGAGAAATTGAGGGGGGCAGGGGAGGGGAGGACCTCCAAACCGGGTGGGGTGGGGTGGGGTGGAGGGGGAAGCGAGGCGATGCGAAGCCTGACCTTACCTCCCCCCCGTGCGCATCCATGCCGCTTTCAAGGGGAAGAAAGAGGGAGGGAGGGAGGGAGGGAGGCGAGCCCCCAAGATGCCCGCTGGTCCTGATGCTGCGGATGCTCCGGCCGCGATGCCACGTAGGGATGCTGATGGCGCGGATGGTGCGGATGCTGCCGGGCGCCGCTCCGGTCCCTCTGCAAAGGATGCTGAGCTGAGCGGCAAAGCGCCCTTGTGCGAGGAGGAGAGAGGGGGGGGGGGAGAGGGGGGAGGGGGAGAGAGGGAGAGAGGGCAAGGCCTGTGCGGAGGGCGGGGAGGGGGGGAGGAGGGAGGGAAGGCAAGGCAAGGCTGCGGCAGCCAGTCTATAAAGCGAAGGTCCCAAGTGGTCCAGGGCGGGGAGGAGGGGGCACGACAAAGCGGGGGCCCATCTGGCTCGTGCTCCGCTTTGTCAAGTCTCGCATACGCTAAAATGCTAATGACCTAGATAGCTCATGCAAAATGCAGCAGCAGCAGCAAAAGGAAAGGGGGAGGGAGGGAGCAAAGGAGCGCAGCAGATTTGCGACCCCCCCCGCCGAACCTACTCGCCCTGCCCCACCACGCCCCGCCCCGCCCCCACCCCCCGCAGCTGGCTGGGCTCTTCTCCCCAAGCTGGGGAGACATCAACATGCCCCCCCCACACACACCCAGATGAAAGCGAGGTAGCGGTGGCACAGGGCTGCGCTGGGGTATATAGCCTCCCCCTCTTCCGAGGGGGTCTCACTGGCCCAGCCGCCAACCCTCCCCCCCCCCCCCAGGGCTGCATCAAAGCCCTATAGCCCTGCCCCAGAGAAGGACCCCCCCTATCCTCTTGGCTGTGGGCTGGCCAGGCAGGCAGGCAGGACCCCTCCACAGGCACACCGCCCCCCCCCCCCCCGCCCTGTGTATGGCCACCACGATGGGCAACTTCTCAGCCCAGGACCCACACTCGGCGCTGGTGCGCTGCACCCACGGGTGCACTAGGATGGTTGGTGGCGGGAGGGCTGGTGGCGGGAGCGTGCGCACGTGCGGCGAACCCCCCCCCCAGCGGCCCCTCCCATCATCCCCATGACCTCCTCGAGCCCAAGGCCTTACTCCTCCTCTCCTCCACCGAGGAAGGTGAGGAAACGTGGGGATGCCCTGATGATCGCCCGGAGCATCTCTGGTCCTTCTGGCACACCTGGTCAGCACAGCGCCAGATCCTTTGCAGGTGGGGTCGGGAGGGGTGGGGTGGCCCAGAAAAGACAGGAGCCAGCCAGCGAGTGCCCCTCCTCCTGCAGACACCCCTAGCAATAGCAACTCAGGGGTAGACTGCGGCTGGCAGGGAAGGTTCCACAGAACCGTGGAGCGAGCCCCCTTGGAGCACACACCATTTGACCCCCCCCACCTCATGCATCCATGGCACCCCCATCTCCTCCTAATGCCCTCTCGGGGTGGGGGTGGGGGGATGGGGTGGGGGTTCAACCTCTATGCGAGCGGAGGGAGGTTTAGGGGAGGGGAAAGGAGGGGCGCTTAATTATCACCGGGGTGGGGGTGATGGCTGGGAGAGAGAGGGAGAGAAGGAAAAGCCCACCGGTAGCATTGTGGAGACCCCTCCAAACTTCCAGGAGAAGAAAAGGGCTTCCTTCGACCGGGCCAGAGGATGTGGAAGAGTTCAAGATGCTGAGCTGCATTGGGGAGGGGGGGAGGGGGGAGGAAGAGAGGGGAGGGGGCTTTGGATTGCTGCCTGGCAATATTTGCTGCCTCCAATCGAGGAGCTAAGAAGCCCCATCTTAGGTTACAGGAGGAGGAGGAGGAGGAGAATAATTTGGGCAAAAGGGATAAAAAAAGAAAAAGACCCCCTAGTGGGGAGGGGGCCATCCTTCACAAGGCCCTTCCCGGGTGAAAACCTCTGGAGTATTCACCTGCGTCTTCCCTCTCCCCCCCTTTTTGGATTCCTGTCTTTGCTTGGAAGAAATCACTCCCCACCCCACAGTGAGGAAAGAATCTAAGCAAACCACCGCCCCCCCATTAACCGCCCCCACCCCCCGCCCCCAGGGTCCGCATCCACTGCCTCCCTGCCCTGGAAGCAGCAGCAGCAGCAGCAGCAGAGCCGCGGCCCCGTCCTCTCCCTTGGCCCGCCGGCTCCTTTCCTCTCCTCTGGGCACCTTCCTTTCCTCCTTCCCTGCTCAAGGTCTTGCTCTCGCCCTTCTCTCCAGGACATCCTTCCGGGCTGGCTGCAGGGGATGGTGAACCCGGCGACCGTCGGGGTTCTTGGGCTTGGAAGAGCTGAGGAGCCAGGGGAAGAAGCCCAAGACCCCAGAGATGTACCTCCAGCCTCTTCTGGAGAAGCAGCTGCGAGCCGGAGGAAAATAGCGCCTGCCTGCCTGCCTGCCTGCCTGCCTGCCTGCCTGCCTGCCTGCCTGCCTGCCTGCCTGCCTGCCTGCCTGCCTGCCTGCCTGCCTGCCTGCTCCCCTCCTCTCCGGAGTTTTCACCTTGACCAGGAAAGGTCACCTGCAGGCTCTGTCTGGGCTTCACAGCTCTTGGGCCTGGGGGGACAAAGCAAGAGCTGCCCACCCTTCCTGGGTCTGAAGGGGGAACTCTGTCCGGTCACCTTCCCCTCACCTTCTGGGGGGCAGCTAATGATGCCCATGCATGGAGCATGCAAAGGATGCCCCCCCTTTTGCTCTCTTGGGTTGGGCATGGGTGGAGGACTGCTGATGAGGACCCATGATGAGGTTTCACCTGGTCTAGGAAACTCTTACTCCACCTCTACTCTGTCTGTTCCTGCCCCCAACCCCAGTACCCCGGGGTATCTGCTCCTGCCCTACCCCCCTGTACCCTGGGGTATCTGTTCCTGCCATTAGCCCACCTCTATTTTTGAGGGGTGCCCATTCCTGCATCTACCCCCCTCCTTAGGGTAGTAGATTCTAGGGGCTCAGTATTCCTCACCCGTTTCTACACACCTACAAGGGCGAAAAAGGAACCAAATGCATGTGTGTGTGCGTGCGTGTGTTCTTGGTTCCTGCATGAAAACTGAACGGCTGCCACACCATGCAGAACTTTGGGATCATAGTTACATAAGCATTAAAAAAAGGGGGGGAATAAACCCACCTAAAATCCTTTTGATCTTGCCTTATCCCCAAATTCATGATGGTTAAGGACAACTGAACACGGCAAAAACAAAACAAAACCCTGGCACCAAAAACAGAGGGAAATACCAATTACAGGTATTGTAGAATATACAGTAGAATCCCTTGATCCTCTGCAGTGTTTTAACTTGGCGTGTTTCCCCTCCCAGCCCCCCCCCAGGGCCCCCCATGCACCGCCCCGCCCCCCAGCCCAAGCAAGAAATATCCTTGGTAGATGCTTCAAAGGAATCGCTGCAAAAGGCGACTGGGTTCCGGCTGCGGATCGGACGGAGGGTTCCGGCTGCTCCGACACCTTCCTCTGGGTGCCCTACTTCTGGGATGAATCTGCATACATGGGTGCGCGCACGTGCGCCATGTAGGCACTCTGCATCACCGCTTGGCTGCTGTTGATGATGAAACTGGCCACAAGGATCGGGGAGAGAGCCAGCGTGTTGCTAGGAAAATAGGAGGCCGATGGGGAGCCGCTGAGATCACTGCAGGGGATGGGAAGTGAGGGCTCCTAAGGCTGCACATCCAGGCTGCAGTGGCTCTTCTTTCTTTCTTTCTTTTTTTTCCCCTAACCTCCCTCCCTCCCTCCTTTCCTTCCTTCCCTCCCTTCCCCTCCCCTCCCCTTCCTTCCTTCCTTCTTTTCCTTCCTTCCTTCCTCCTCTTCCTTCCCTCCCCTTCCTTCTTTTCCTTCCTTCCTTCCTCCTCTTCCTTCCCTCCCCCTTTCCTTCCTTCCTTCCTTCCTCCTCTTCCCTTTCCTTCCTTCCCTCCCCCTTTCCTTCCTTCCTTCCTTCCTCCTCTTCCCTTTCCTTCCTTCCTTCCTTCCCTCTTTTCCTTCCTTCCTTCCTTCCCTCCCTTCCCTCCTTCCCTTCCTTCCTTCCTCCTCTTCCCTTCCCTTCCTTCCCTCTTTTCCTTCCTTCCTTCTCTCTCTCCCTTCCCTCCTTCCCTTCCTTCCTTCCTTCCTCTTCCTTCCCTTCCCTTCCTTCCTTCCCTCTTTTCCTTCCTTCCTCTTCTTCCTTCCCTCCCCCTTCCCTTCCTTCCTTCCTTCCTTCCTTTTGCAGACATTTCTTCCCTCCATCCCTCTCTCCCTCCCTCCCCCCAGCCTCTCCACGGAAGAGTGTCAGAGAGCGGTGCCTCTTTTCCACGCGTGCGCATGCTCCCTGCAACGCTCACAGCTCATCCCGTTGCATCCAAGGTTAACTTGAAGGAGAAGCACATTGTTTGCTGCCTGTGGGAAGGAGTCAGGGCTGTGTCCGTGTGCGTCTGGGGGGAAGCAAAGCAAATTGATGGGAAAGGAGCATTGGGGTGGCCGCAGATGGGAAGTGAGGAGATGTTTAGGCTAAAGGAAAATCAAGCGTCAGAAGGAGCCGTGAAGCTTGGGAGGCAATGCACATGGAAAATGTATGATCGCAAGGAAAGTCCATGATGGGGGCAGGACGTAAGGGAAACGTCTTGGAGATAGATAAGCAAGTAGCACCATCTCTTGGAGATGTGCTGGTCTTTTTTGGGGGGCAGAAGAATGAATGGGTTTTTTGCATTCAATTTGTATCAAATTGAATGTAAGAAAATTTGTATTTATTTGAATAGGTACCCTTCGAATGTGATAGGATTCTATTTGATACAAAAGTATCCGTGCAAATTCGTACAAATAGCTGATATGAACACATATGTATCCGATAAGTAACCCATAACATATTTGCTCTTAAATAATCAAATCTGCCCTGAATCCACTTTGAATCTGCTCTCAAACCATGTCGAATGCACTCTGGACCCATCACAGGTGTGACTGGCGCAGCCGCTTTCCCACCGCCCCAAAACTGTTGTACTAGGGATATGCCCAAATATTCGTAGGCATTCGAAATTTGATCAAATGTGCTGAATTTTGACCTTTGAATTCAAACAGAATGCCCCGAAATTTGAATTTAAACATTCAAATTGAATTTCAAATTTTGGGACTATTTGTTTGAATCTTCCGGACATTGTATGTGTACAGGTTAGTACATGATGCGTACCTGAAGATCTGCACCTTTCCCACTTCCATACGTATTTGTAGAGAGCAGTATGGGATGAAACGGGTTGCGTACAGGATAACTACAGGATGCATACAGATGTGTATGTATGGATGTGTACGGATGTCAGGAAGATGCGTACAGGCATCTATGCATCTCGTCGACATTTGTAAGTGCAAATTCAAATAAAAAATTCAAATGAATAGATTTGTATTTGCTTACTTTGAGTCAAATTTTGTTAAATTCTAATTTAAATAATTCAAATCGAATTGAATGTTCAGTTATTCAAATCAACTCGAATAGAATGCAAAAAGAAAATTATGGAACATCCGTAATTTGTAGAAATACAAATATCAATGTATGAATGTTGTGACATCCCCAGAAAGAACCTCTCTAATGCATTGTTGTATCTCCTACCATGCTGATTCTTAACGTAGTTCTGGCTGTGATAGATAGTAAGATGGGTGTGACTACCACAGATACGGTTCTACTGAAATTCCAAGCTAAGGCAAGGGGTGGGCACTGTAGATAGAATTATGGTCCAATCTGTCCATTTATTTATGTACCACCATTCCAAATATTGCTCAAAAGACTAGTAACAAGAAAACATGAAACACTTTCATAGAATCCTAGGATTAGAAGGGACCTCCAGGGTCACCTAGTCCAACCCCCTGCTTAATGCAGGATTTCCTAAACCATCCCAGACAGATGTAGGTCCAACCTCTGCTTGAAGACCTCCAGCGAAGGAGAACCCGCTACCTCCCCTGGCAACCTGTTCCACGGACTGATCGCCCTCACTGTCAGGAAGTTCTTCTTAATATCTCATCTGTATTGACTCCCTTGAAGTTCCATCCCGTTGTTTCTAGTCCTCCCATCCTGTGCAAGTGAGAATAGGGACAATCCCTCTGCAGTGTGACGGCCCTTCAGATACTTGAAGACTACCATCATGTCTCCTCTCAGTTTTCTCTTCTGTAGCCTAAACATTCCTAGATGCTTCAATTGTTCCTCATAGGACATGCTTTCCAGACCACTAGCCATCTTGGTAGTCCTCCTTTGGACTTGATCTAGTTTGTCAATGTCCTTTCTGAACTAGGGTGCCCAGAACTGGACACAGGACCCTAGATGAGGTCTGACCAAGGTAAAGAGGAATATAAGTAATACCAACTGTAATCATATAAGTCGCAATGTGATACCATCCTTATAAAATAAAGCCAGAATAAAAAGAGGCCCAAAGATGATGCCAGGGAAGGAAGAAGAAGAGTTGGCTTTTCTACCCCGCTTTTCTCACCCATTTTAGGGAACTCAAAGTGGCTGACAAAGCTTCTGTTCTTCTCCCCAAAACAGACACCCTGTGAGGTGGGAGGGGCTGTGAAAGCTCAGAGGAGAGCTGTGACAAACCCAAGGTCACCCAGCTGGCTTCATGAGGGAGGGTGGTATCGAACCCGGTGTTCCCAGGTAAGAGCCGGCTCCCTGACCACTAGACCCAACTGGCTCAGACCAAAAGGGGTGGTGAAAGGAAAACACACTCAATGGCAGGACTTCTCTGTTAATCGATCATTTCTGTTCATTTCATTTCAATGAACAAAATAAGGAGATATTTAAAAGGCAACAGAAAAGCAGATGACTGTTGCAGGATCAGCGGCTGGTCAGATTAGGAGAGAAAAAGGAAGGAGGTTGAACCTAAAGGGAAGCAAACAGAAGTTAAACAGGAATTGCTAGTAGAATGGATGTCTAGGGACCAGTTTGGTCTGGTGGTTAGGGAGCCATACTCTTATCTGGGAATACTGGGTGTGATTCCGCATTCTTCCACAAAACCAACTGGGTGACCTTGGGCTAGTCACAGCTCTCCTCCTCCTCCTCCTCCTCCTCCTCCTCCTCCTCCTCCTCCTCCAGGATGGAGGGACAGGCAGGAGGCCCTGAAAGGCCATTTGCAAAGTGCTGAAAACAAGCGAGGTTTTTGAGATGCCCAGAAGCAATTGTTGGTCACTGTGTGAGACAGGGAGCTGGACTGGACTGACTGGGGCCTAATCCAGTACGGGTTCTCTTTGGTCTTTGATGTTCTTATAATGCCTAGGGTCTACTTTCAGGTTGCAGAGACAGGTGGGATGCCACTAAACACCATTTCCAAGGAATCTAGAGCAGTGAGGTCTTTGCCTTTGTCTCCTGCTTGAGGTGCCCAGAACAAATTGTTGGGCCACTGGGTGAGACAGGATGCAGGACTAGATGGGCTGTGGCCTCACCCAGCAGGGCTCCTCTTAGTTTCCCATACTCTTATGTTAGGAAAAAGGAGTTCCTGATCTATTCTCCTTCCCTGAATGTCTCCCAGGGAAGACTGGAGGGGGTCTATCTGTGACCTTTGCTATTTGCCCTGTATTTTCACAAGCTCGTCCATGGGCAATGGGAGCATTCGCTAAACATGCCACTGTCCATGATCTCTGCTTGCTGTGCCTACTATGGACTGTGCTGTGCCACCTTTGGTGATGGGCAGCAGCCATTTCAGTGGAAGAGCAGGTGTGCGCCCGTCAGTTTTATGATATTCAAGATGGCTGAGACATGGGGGCAACAGCAGAACCGGCAGCAAAGAGAACTGGAGATGCTGAAAAGCGACGGAAGAGGGATGGTGGAACAAGCTTAGTAGCTCCTGTGAACAAGTTCATGCTGTATTACCCACTGCTCAGAGACAGAAGTAAGGGAGGAAGAACAGAAGGAAGAAAGAAAGGGAGGGAGGGAGAAAAAGGAAGGGAAGGAAGGAAGGAAGGAAGGAAGGAAGAGATATTTCAGGACCTTAGACAGCAACCAGGCACAATTTGCCAGTGTCTTTCCCTGGTTTAGCTGTTGTTCCTTCCTGCTTCAAGCTGTGATTCCAGATCTGAACATGGAAATAAGGGTGTCTGTCATAAAGGTGCATGAATATTCAAAAACATGAATATTCGATTCGCTTCTGACAAATTTCCACATTCAAACTCGAATCGGATTTTTGAAAATCTGATACGGATTTTTGAATGATTTGGAATGTGCAGATTCTTATCTATGTGAAAATTATATGCATCTTGCACTTAAAATATAGGAATACAATGGGATTCATATGGGATAATATGGGATGCATAAGGATTTTTACAGAATGTGCACAGATATGTATAACAGATACGAATGTTGTCGACATTCATATCTTTGAATACGAATCTATCAAATGTTACGGATTCAAATCGGATTTTAAGACGTTTGAATCTTAAATATCCAAATCGAATAGGATTTTATGACATTCAAATCTACTTGGATTCGAATGTTAAAAATACATTCGTGCACGTCTCTAGTGTGGGCTAATAAATTTTTTGACATTTGATTAATAATGAATCGAATATTCAAAAATCCAAATTCATACGAATAAAGGAAAACGAATGCCTTTACATTCGAACTGATACGAATACATTTGTATCTATTCGTTTGAATATTTGATATGTATCAAGTGATACAAATCTCATAGGCATCTGTACACATCCTGTATGCATCCCGTTTTCATTCCAAACGTATCTGCATGGATGTGTACGGATACACAAAAGATGTGTACAAGAAGAAGAGTTGGCTTTTCTGCCATGCTTTTCTCACCCATTTAAGGGGACTCAAAGTGGCTGACAAACCTTCTGTTCTTCTCCCCACAACAGAACACCCTGTGAGGTGGGTGGAGCTGTGAGAGCTCAGAAGAGAGCTGTGACTAGCCCAAGGTCACCCAGCGGAGGAAGAAGAGTTGCCTTTTCTGCCCGGCTTTTCTCACCCATGAAAGGGACTCAAAGCAGCTGACAAAACTTCTATTCTTCTCCTGACACCAGACACCCTGTGAGGTATGTGGGGCTTTGAGAGCTCAGAAGAGAGATGTGACTAGCTCAACGTCAGCCAGCTGGCTTCATGGAGGAAGAAGAGTTGGCTTTTCTGCCCTGCTTTTCTCATCCGTTTAAGGGGACTCAAAGCGGCTGACAAACCTTCTGTTCTTCTCCCCACAACAGAACCCCCTGTGACCATGGTGGGGCTGTAAAAACTCAGAAGAGAGCTGTGACTAGCCCAAGGTCACCCAGCTGACTTCATGGGGGAGGGCGGAATTGAACCCGGTATTCCCAGATAAGAGTCTGGCTCCCTAACAACTAGGCCAAACTGGTTCACTAGTTTACTTTCTTTCAAACGTTAGATAGTTCATATTTGAATAGATCCCCTTCCAATGTGGTAGGATTCCACTTTTAATCTACCCTGAATCCACTTTTAATCCACTCTGAATCCACTTCTAATTCACTCTGAATCCACTTCTAATTCACTCTCAAACTATGTCGAATTCACTCTGGATCTGTTGCAACATCTAAAATCAAACATCATTTAACTAAACATCATTTAGTTTTAGGGATATGCACCCAGTTATCGAATGTCTGAACTATTTGTACAAATGTTAATGTATGAACATTGTATCATTCGATGTCCAAATTTGGATAAATTCGTGCAAATAATCAATGTGATGAATATCTGTGCGCATCCCTAAAACTAAATGATGTTTGATTTTAGATGTTGTTACCTGCCCAGAGACCTCCAGGTATAGGGTGGGATAAAAATGTAAACAAACAAACAAACAAAACAAAACAATAGAGAGGCCCAGTTCCAGGCACGGAGGAAGACGACGCCACAGGCTCCACACTTACAAATCTGGGGGAACAATACTATTTTGCATGGTATTGTAATAAAAATAGCGCCTAGGGTGGTTTAGATTTTAACAGAATAATAGCCCATGATAGCTGTGACAGGAAGAAAGTGGGTTATATTCTGGCAGAATCGGTTGCTATGCGCACCCTCTTGTTTCTGTCTCCCAGTCTCTGCTTGTTTTTGACTTTCCTTTAAAAAGAAAAAAATATAAAAGGTAAAGAAAGAATTGTCTCCCTCTCGAGGTTTCTTGGGGAGATCATAACCACGTCTGTTGTGATAGCATCCAATCACGCTTTGTTAATGAATCTAGTTTATTAAAGCCTGTTGTGCAACAACAATAAACGTGTGAGCCAATATCTGCAGAGACCCAGACTCTACATCCAATTCAGTCTGCCGCAATTTCCAGTGCGTGGCGCGATTGGTAGTGGTTCTGCTCTCCTCAAAGCTACGTGTAGATTCGAGTAGGGCAGTGATGGTGAACCTTTTGAGCTCGGTGTGTCAAAATTCGCAAGAAAACCTAGCTTAACTCGGGTGCTGTGTCACATCTAGAAATATCCATAATTTTGATATTTGTAGCTCTAGTAAAAGAAGTTATATTTTTGATATATGTATTTTATTAAAAGCAAAAACAATTCTTCACATTAGTGACTTTTGTTGCTGAATTTTGTTTGCTAATATTCAATTGAAAGTTGGTATTTCGTACACTTCAAGAACAAGCAAGCACTACACGCCCAGGTGCCAGGGTGACCAGGTGTGTCACCCAGAAGGGCTTGGCGTGTCACCTGTGACACGCGTGTCATAGGTTGGCCATCACTGGAGTAGGGTGTGAGGAAATGTGCATTCGTTCAAATACAGCCCCTTCAAAGGTGGTAGGATTCAGATTCGATATGAATATTGTAGTGGGAATCCCTAAAACCTTGTGCTTTTGTGTAAATAAAAAGGAACCAAACTGTATCCATCTTGGAATTTTCTAGCAGAGCCTAGCTTGTAGGAAGAATCTCGAATTAGAGGCTTCTACTTTAAAACTGTAGATTCTGCCAGACCCAGAGACACCTGGTGCTCAAGGACAAGATAAGGTAATGGGAATCGGTGTATAGCCAATTTAGGCCGAAGGGCGAGTTCTCAAAACAATTAACCAGCTGGAATGATCTCAGCTTGCACGCTGCTATTGGCTTGTACGTGTCACGTGTTGTAACCTGAAAAGAGAATATAGTTTCACTGTATGAACCTGTAGGGAACTTTTTGATTTCTGATCTTGCTATCTGACCTCCTAGCTACTATGCTAGTTTGAACTCTGACTCTTTTGTCTGTACTCTGTACATGTTCTATTGCTCCGAGTATTTTGCTGTGGTCCCAAGAGGCAAGTGGACTGCTGATGTTATGCTTTTATAACTAAGGCTGATGCATGAAAGAACCTCTTTGCTTTGCTGAAGATTCTTATTCTGTACTTTTGCTCAAGCCTGGAATTTTTTTTTTTTTAATAAACCACAAAAAATCCATGTGGCTTTCCTGTGACTTCGCTCGGTTAGTACCAACAGGAACAGGGGCTTTCCGGGGTGTGAGGGCACTCAGGGGCCCCGTGTTCCTGTTACAAATATTCTTTGAGGGCTATTTGAAGGTGATTTGAGTCCGTGGCACCATTTGGACCTACAAGTCCCATAGGAATCCACTCCGAGCACGCTGAATCTGCCATGAATCCGCTCTGGATCTGCCACAGAGGTGACTGGGCCACTGCTTAGATGCCTCCCCCTGTTCACAAATATCATGAAGCTTCAAACGAATGTAGAGAAGCATTCGCTTTGCATTTGGATGTCCATCTTCAAAGGTAGCCAACACAAAAGTCCACAAGTAAAACGGACAGAAATGATAGGTGTGAGCAGTCAGATCTGAAGAAGGTTGAAAGGGGAGGTGAGAAATAGCACACGTCATCTCTATACAGCACACGTAACACATAATATAAGAGGCCTATTCACACTATGGCCTCTAGTGAAGAATTAGTGAACTTCTGGTGAAAAGCATGCACATGTAGAGGAGACGGCTACAGCCTCCAAGTGTGCCCTGCCTGACCTGAAGTTCAAAAATTCTTGATTAGGTGTGCGGTGCAAAGTCATGCTCCACACCTTAACCAACCCTTGCCAGGAACATACCTGGAGCATCCAGTGGTGTGACCATCTCCACCTCTTCTGTTGCTTTGGGGTCCTTTGAGGTGCCACCTTGGACAACCATAGATGCAACTGCGCATGTGCAGAGCATCAGCGTCATCATGGTGATGGTGTTGGCGCATATGCAGTTGCGGAGGGTGCCACAGCCAAAATGGTGGCGCCCAGAGGGGGGGGGCAGCCCCATGACCGAATCAGGTAAGTATTCGATCATGGGCGGGGAGGGGGGAGAATAGCCAAAGTTGACTAGTGCTCCAAGCACAAGGCCTAGCCAAGGTTGGTTAATCCAGCAGGGCTCCTCTTATGTTGTTTTCAATAAATTCATTTAGGACAGGTGTATCAATGGCTGTTAGAATTGATACCCAGGTACTACCTCTGGGTTGGAGAGACAGGCAGGATGCCTCCAAAGGCCACTTGCAGGGAGTCGAGAGCAGGTGAGGGTTTCGCCTTGAGATGCCCATGGGCAATTGGTGGGCCACTGAGTGAGACAGGATGCTGGACTAGATGGGCTGTGGCCTCATCCAGCAGGGTTCCTCTTGTATCCTTATGCTCTTAATAGCTCCGTATGAATAGTTAATTCCTTACGTTGCCTGGGTTAAATCTGGCACAGTTATCTGCTTCTTTACAAGGTGTTAACTTTAAATCCATCCTGTTCCCTCCCTCTTTTGCATCCTTCCATAGGTTATTTTTGCTAAAGAATTTATCTTGCACACCTTGGCCACTGAAGGCAGGTCATCACAGCCATGTGAGCAATGGGCCAATGGTTTTCTGCTTCATAGTAAAATATCTTGACTAAAGGAACAGGCAGCCAGATATTGTAAGTGGACCGTAAATTCTGCAAGAGTTAACCAGCTCCAGTTCTTCCAAACAGAGGCAAGCATAGAAAAGTAACAGGAAATAGCCCGGTTCTGCCCACGGAAGGACATACTGCCCATCTAAAGCATCTCAATGATGGAATTTTGGATGCCTTTAAAAACTTTGCTGTGTTCTAGGGGTGTGCACGAATGCAATTTTTGGGATTTGATTTGATTCAAATATCCAAAACTTCAATTTAATCTGAGTCTCTAAAATTCAAATTTACCCAGATTCGATTCGAATTAAGCAAAGTTGAATCTATTCGTCCAAATTTTCAATTTGAATCTGCACTTACATTCATATGTGCTCGTAGGCATTGCTATGTGTCCTGTACGCGTCCATACACGTCCATATGCATCCTGTAGTTATCCCGTATGCAACCTGTTTTCATCCCGTATGGATCCGTACACATGCTTATGGATGCGGGAAGGATGCATGCGTGCAAGTATGTATCGTGTATGAACCCGTACACATATGAATGTCCGAATAATCTGAATGAATAGATACAAACTTTGAAATTCATTCGAATGTTTAAATCCAAATTTATGCACATTTGATTTTTTCATTATTTGGATACATTAGGATTTTTGAATATCTGATTCATGAGGTTGGTGGGGCTGGGAGAACTCAGAAAGGGAGCTGGGACTAGCTCAAGGCCACCCAGCTGTCCTCATGGAGGAATGCGGAATCAAGGTATGAGTCCAGCACCCTAACCACAAGACCCAAATGGCTCGCTATTATTGAAACACATAACATTTGCCCAACAGCAGATTTTATTTAGTAAATATTTACTAAATAAAATGGAATTGTTTTCCCGTAAGCAATGTGATTAAAAACCACCTTTTTCTTTTTTTCTTTTTCTGGGCTCTCTTTGGTTGTTTGGGATCGCTATAATTTTGGGTTATGTTTGTGTTGCTGTAATCCTCTATGCTTGTCTAGTTTGCATCCAGGCATTGCTCATCCATCCGCTCATCCATCCGCTCATCCATCCATCCATCCATCCATCCATCCATCCATCCATCCATCCATCCATCCATCCATCCATCCATCCAGCTGTGTTTGGATATTCTGGAATAAAGCATGGAGATTCCAGAATATAGGGGAATAAGGATCTGATGCCTGGAAGCAGCCAAAATACTGTGTTATCATTTTGTAATTGGGGTTTGCACAATAAAGAAAAATGATACAAACAAATAAATCACATTCCAGCGGCAAGGACTACCTTAGAGGGAAAAATCAATCCCACCTATAGATTTCTATAGCCAGTGCTCTAATTTCCCCCTTACTTTCAGTACTTAAGGTACTCAGGCAAAATATGACAATTTCTTCTTCTTTTCCATATAACGTTTTATTTTTCAGCAGCATTTTCCAATCATTTCAAGAATAGTATCCCCCACTTCCCCATATTAAAATGCTTTGATATTTTCTGCGAATTTTCCGAATCCTGTTCTTGTGTTTGTTTATTTCCTTGCTCCAAAATATGGCAATTTCAAGAGCACGGGTTTTAGGTTTGTTGACTTTTTTTTTAAAAAAAAGGAGGAAAAACATGTCCCTGACAGCCTTAAAAAAACATTATGCATTTTGGAGGATTAATTCTGATGACTGCATTCTGCAATTCCCCCTCCTTCTAATGCTCTACCAAGAGATTTGTTTTTTCATTATCTGTCCTCAGCCTTGGCTATATTAACCACAATATTAACATGTTGGATTTTAAATGTTGTTGTGGTTTTTATTGTTTTAATATACATTGTTTCTTGAGATGTTGGGTTTTAAAGGTTGTTACCTGCCCTGAGATCTTCGGGTATAGAGCGGGTCAGAAAAATAAATAATAAATATATAATTAAATAAATCTCTGGTCCACTCTGGCCCCAAACCGAGAGGCATGGTGTCATGCCCTGCTCAGCCTCGTCGGAAGAGGATATGCCTGCAATGCCTGCGATGCAACCATAGGCTGAGGAGCAGCCACAGCAGAGCATTGCAGGCATGGAAAAGCCAAGGCTGGGTCCAGAGGAGCAGTCAGACAGTTCTGGTGATGAGTCCACCTGTAGGGAGCCTAATCAAAGGCTCTCTCATAGCCTGCTTAGGCAGCAGAAGCAGGTGAGAAGGAGGTCAGAGCGATTAGCCCAGCTGCACCGTGGGCGTGGCTCTGACTCTCCTATATAAGAACAAGCTCACCTTGCCTCCAGTTGCTGCAGACAACGTCTGAACAGCCTCTTGTTACCTGAGCTGAAATCCTGGACTCCTTGTGACCTGCTGACTCCTTGGACTACCCGACTCTTGCTTGGGACTGAGTAGCCACGCAAGTGTCTGCCTATTGCCCAACTGGCCTGCGACGTGACACATGGAGACACACCATCCATAACGCTGTTGCCTTCTTTGCGAGTGCTTGCAAAACCAGTCTTGAGGAGCAAGGACAATGCAGGAAGATCTGTACCTTTACAGGACTTTGCTTTCTCTGTGCCTTCTGCAACTGGACTTTTCAGCCCTCAGTGTCCGTGCAGCAAGCATGGGTGGAGACCTTCCTAAATCTTCATTCGCTGAACCAAGCCATGATGATCTGTCCAAATGTCAGTGCTGGGTTTTCCCATACCAATATTTGCTCAAATATAGATAACGTATGGATGCCTGCAAGCAGAGTGAAATACTTCCCCGAGCTTTTTCTGTGAGCAAGACTTCTGCACCACGCCAGCAGGGATGGGGGTGATGTTTTTCTATGTCAGTTTGCATTTATATTACAGGATTTGCATACCATGATGGCATCTCCTGTGCATGCATGCTGCAAGAACAAAATATTTCCTTTCCTTTTTTTTTTTTTTTTTGCAAATGCAGCAAAACTGAGATTTCTCTTGGTCCCTTTTCTCTTAGGTGCAATGTTGCATGAGTTTGTGAGCATGGGTGCATTTTACTGAGACGCCATTAGCAGCAATCCACGCTGTCCCTTCATGACTCCTGGAAAGGGCAAGCCCAAAGGAAAGGGGATAATTGCACAGAGAAGTAATTTGTTCCCTTTCGACCCAATGACAATTTTAAAATATTTCCTTCAGAAATGTGAGCACTGGAAACCCAGGCGCTACAATGAAGTCAGAGATATAGGCCACATCCAGACAGGGGATTTAAAGCACTATTGCGTCAGAGGCCCGCTGTATCCTTTGGACGGGGGTTGCACAAATATTTTGTCTGCAATGCCAGACCAGCCTGCGTGGCTTGGTTAAATAGGGGAGGCAGCTCCACACCTTTGGTGGTGCAGCTGGGCCAGCTGCTGGGATCTGCGCCTCACCTGCTTTGAATGTCGAAGGAGCAGAGGAGAGGGGTGCTCTTGGGTCTGACTGTCTGAACTCTCATTGCCAGAACTGTCTGCGTGCTCCCCAAAACTGGCCCCTGGCTCTCAACGTCCGTGCCGCTGTGCTCCGGCTGCTGCCCGGACTGCTGGGCCATTGGAAGTGTACCCTCGCCCTCCGAGGAGGAAGCTAGACTGGCAGGACGGGGCATGACACCTTTAGAAATCTTGCCATAACATATTTTTTGGAAACAGGACTCTAACGTACCTTGTTTTTGTGGTTAGAGTGCTGGACTCATATCTTGTAGTCACTGGGTTTGATTTTGCACTCTTCCACAAAGACACCTGTGTAGGGAATGTGCACAAATATTAAAAGATATTCAAAATTTGATCCAAGTCAACTGAATTTCGGCATCCGAATTCGAATCGAATATCCATACATTTGAATTTAAACATTCAGACGAATTTTGAATGTTCAAATCTATTTGTTTGAATTATTTGGACATTCGTATGAGTACGGGTTCATACACGATGCGTACTTGCCCGACCGTACCTTCCCCGAATCTGTATGCTTTTGTACGGATCCGTACGGGACAAAAATGGGTAAATTTGAATTTTAAAGATTCAAATCAAATTGAACTTTTGGATATTCAATTTGAATCAAATTGAATCCTGAAAATTGCATTTGTGAACACACCTACACCTGCTCCACAATTCTCTTTCTGACCTCTCGCAGCCCCACCTATCTCACAGAGAGTCTCTTGTGGGGAGAAGAACAGAAGGTTTGTCAGCCGCTTTGAGCCCCCTTAAGGGTGAGAAAAGCAGGGTAGAAAAACCCATTATTATTCTTCCTGTGGATGCAGCCGCCATCTTGGATGTGGCTACTGTGAATGTGCAGGGGCCGAAAAGATGGCTGTGACGCTCATTGGTGGCAATAGCACACTTCTGAGCATTTCATGCCATCAAAATGCCTGGAAGAGCACACCCTTATATAAGACACAGACAGTACCGACCCCTGTGCTGTCTAGCCAACAAGTGAATATTTTGGAGGGACTTGATTCCAGAATATCATTTGTTAGCGTGATTTTGGGGCCGGCATCTAGTGATGGCCTTGGGCTAGAGCTAGCAAAGATGTTCAGAGCATGCATGGGAGCTAAAGCAGATAAGCAGCACCCTGGACAGCCCCCAGGCAACCCTACCCTCTTTCTATCCCACCTGAGAAACCTACAGGGTAAGGTTGGTGGATAAGAAAAGGAGTTTAATGCTGGAGTTTGAGGGTGTTTCCACATTTGCTGCCGGGAAATGGATTTAAAAAAATCTGTTTCCCAGCGATCCGGCCTCCCGAGGATCCGTCTCAAATAGGGACGGATCCTTGGAGGCCCTGAGCGTCCGCACACCCGCAGGGAGGCCGGATCCACAGGGCTGGATTGCCTGGGTGCTGCACAGAAGCCACAGCACCCATGGCCGAAGGCAGCCAGCTCCCATGCCACCGATGCCGCCCCCCGCGCCATCGCCGCCAACCCTGGAGCCACAGGACTGGAGCATGGAGCTGCCAGTCACCACGTGTTTCTGGCGGCACTCGGCGTGCGGGGGAAAGGCTTCGGAGGCACAGGTCCTGCCTCCGCCCTTTCCAACATGGCAGCTGGAAGGACATCTGGCCCTTTGCCTGGCCGTGTGTGGAAGCGTCCTGCTTCTGCCCACATCCAGGCGAAGACAACGGATGTAAGAACTGATTTTTCAGGTCTTACATTTAATCCGGATTTTGGTGGCAAAACCGGTTTTAAAAACCAGTCTTGCATGCTGAAATGCGAAAGCGCTGCTGTGAAGAGTCTCCAATCAGGTCTGCAAGGACCAAGGACTGAGTGATGTATCAGCGAATGATATGAGCAGATCCCAGCAAAGTGGCTTTCTGTAGCTGGCACATGGGTCTTCGTTGATGCCAATGCTTTCCAAGTGCCCACTAAGATCTTTCAGCACAGCCCCCAGTGTGCCAAGAACCATTGGGACCACCTTGGCTGGTTTATGCCAGAGTCGTTGTAGTTCTATGTTCAAGTCTTCATATCTGGTAAGTTTTTCTAACTATTTTTCATCGATCCTGCTGTCACCTGGAATAGCAATGTCAACGATACACACTTGCTTTTTCTCCATGGTTGTGATGTCTGGCGTGTCATGTTCCAGTGTTCGATCAGTCGGAAGTCGGAAGTCCCACAGCAGTTTGGCTTGTTCGTTTTCGACCACTTTTTCTGGTCTATGGTCCCACCAGTTCTTTGCCATTGGCAGATGGTGGTTCTGGCATATGCTCCAGTGTGTCATTTGTGCCACTACGTTGTGCCTCTGTTTATAGTCCGTCTGTGCGATCATTTTGCAGCAGCTCAGAATGTGGTTGATCATTTCATCAGCTTCTTTACGGAGTCTGCACTTTGGGCCTTCTGCTGATTCCTCAGTTCTAGCTTTGATGGCATTCGTTCTGATGGCTTGCTCTTCTGCAGCGAAAATTAGTCCCTCTGTTTCCTTCTTCAGTGCTCTGTTGATCAGCCACAACCAGGTCTTTTCCATATCCACTTTGTTTTCAATCTTCTCCAAGAACTCTCCATGCAGTACCTTGTTGCACCAACTATCTGTCCGGCATTGAAGTACAGTTTTTTGGTAGTGGTTCTTGGTTTGCTGCACTTTAAGAAGCTTACTGTTGTTCACATTTTTAAAAAACCATTTATTTATTATTATTATTATTTATTATTAACCACTAGCCAGTTTGGTCTAGTGGTTAGGGAGCCGGACTCTCATCTGGGAATAGCGGGTTCGATTCTGCCCTCCCCCATGAAGCCGGCTGGGTGACCTTGGGCTAGTCACAGCTCTCTTCTGAGCACTCACAGCCCCACCTACCTCATGGGTTGTGGGGAGAATAGAAAAGCTTTGTCAGCCGCTTTGCGTCCCCTTAAATGGGTGAGAAAAGCGGGGTAGAAGGCCAACTCTTCTTCTTCTTTGTATATATTTATTGCTGTATTTATTCACCGGCCATTAGTTCAAAAGAGCATGAGGGTTTTGAAAGGTTGGTCCAGCACAACCAGAATGCCACACTAGAGATGTACAAAGTTTGGTTCATGTTCACCAATCCGATCAAACGGTTTGTTGCATCAAACCAAACATGTGGTGGTTCGGATATCCAAAAATTCGATGGAACCAAAACAGTCGCCTGCCTGTCAGCAAGACCGATTCAAACAAACAGTTTGTGTTTGCTGTGTTTTCAAGGGGGAAAAGTTATTTTGTTTTTTTTTCTTGTTGTTTTTGAACAAGTTCGAAATGGACTGCGAACAGCCACTGGCTCAATTAAACGGTTTGCCGTTTGCGAACATACCTACACCATAACCCAGATATCGTCTACCAGCTGTCACTGTTCTCTTTCTTTGACCTCTTTGGTCCCCGTCTTTCTCTTCTTCTCTTCTTCCCTCCCTCCATCTCCCTGTGTTTGTGTGTGTGTTCACAGAATTGAATATAGACAATCCAAATGTTCTGGCAAGAACACAATGTGCAGAAAGAGACCCATCTGTGAGTATTTGTTTAATTTGCAGATTTTTCTTCACTTTGCCCAACTTGATTTTCATATGTTTGATGGAGGGTGCCAGGTTTGTCCATGGGGATGGTGAAGGGACCCACTGGAGCTGTTTGGCTTCCAACGGCTCACTGCCAAGAACTCTTGGGCATGAGGCAACCTGAGGTTGAAGGTAGTGGGATGGGTGGAGAGGAGCAGCAGGTATTCTATCTCAGAATGGGGAGGCACAGACTTCTAAGTGAGTTTGGTCTGGTGGTTAGGGAGCTGGACTCTTCTCTGGGAATTCCAGATTTGATTCTGCACTCCTCCACAAAGCCGACTGGGTGACCTTGGGCTAGTCACAGCTCTCTTCGGAGCTCACACGGCCCCACCTGCCTTACAGGGTGTTCGGTTGTGGGGAGAAGAACAGGAGGTTTGTCAGCTGCTTTGAGTCCCCTTAAATGGGGGAGAAAAGCGGGGTAGAAAAGCCAACTCTTCTTCTTCTAAGTGGGTGAACAGATATATTCTTTGCTGATCGCATTTTTCAGTCCAATAAATATAATGTTTGGAAGCCTTCCAAGCATCCTACAGGAGTTTGAAAAGAGAAAATGATCAGTAAATGATGTGGTACCTATATTCTGGAACATAAAGGAGCACCTAAGCACATGAGGGAGCCCTGCTAGATCAGACCGCAGTCCATCTAGTCCAGCATCCTGTCCCACAGTGTGGCCCACCAATTGCTTCTGGGAACCTCAAGCAGAAGATGAAGGCAAAACCTTCACCTGCTGCCCTTTAGAGGTGTCTTGCCTGTCTCGCCAACCGCAATGCATTATCCTGGGCATCCAATCAAGTAGCCATTGACACACCTGTCCTCCACAAATTTGTCTAATCCTTTCCTAAAACTGATAGGCTGGTTGTTGTCACCACCAATTCCAAGAACATAAGAGAGGCCCTGCTGGATCAGGCCACAGCCCATCTAGTCCAGCATCCTGTCGCACACAGTGGCCCACCAATTGCCCATGGGCATCTCAAGCAGAGACAAGGGCAAACTTTCTCATAAGAACCTCAGAGGAGCCCTGCTGGATGAGGCCACAGCCCATCTAGTCCAGCATCCTTTTCCTGCTCTTGAATCTCAGCAAATGGCCTTAGAAGCATCCTGCCTCTGCCCTACCCAGCCTGAAAGATGTACCTGGGCATCCATTCTAGTAGCCATTGATACATGTGTTGTGCATAAATTTGTCTAACCCTTCCTTAAAGCCATATAGGCTGGTTGTTGTCACAACCTCTTCCGGAAGCACACACCATAAGCTGATGACCCTCTGGGTGAAGAAATACTTCCCTTTATCGGATCTGACTCTCCTACCCATCAGCTTCATAGATGCCCCCTGGTTCTAGTGTTGTGTGATAGAGAAAATAAATTTTCTCTATCCACCTTTTCTGTACCATGCATAATTAGATATACTTCAATCAGGTCCCCTCTTAAATGCCGTCTCTGCAGACTGAAGAGGCCTAGACGTTGCAGCCTGGTTTTGTAAGGGATTTTGTTCCAGCCCCTTACTCATTCTGGTTGCCCTTCTCTGCACCTTTTCCAGTTCCACAATATCCTTTTTGAGGTCTAGTGACCAGAATTGTACACAATATTCCAAATGTGGCCTCACCATAGATTTATAACGAGAAAATTTTGTGTACCTCAAGCAGAAGGCAAAAGATCTTTAGAAAGCAAATGGTTTCATTTTGAAATGACCAAATCCAGCTCTCCTAGACCCAGGTCACACAGTTTAGGGCGACCTCAGGTCCCCTTCAGGTTGTGTTACATTATTTTAATTTAATTCGTCTTCCAAACTGGCCCACCCATGTTAGATCATTCTAACTGGAGTCTTCTTTTCCAGGGAACTGAGCCTCTCCTGGCACACCAGGCAGCCTTCACTTCCTCAGTGTGGGCGGGCGGATGGGCTAAAGGAGGCTGAACTGTGCTGTGGTGGGCGGGCGAGCCCAGTCTTTCCTTTCACCCAATGAGCACGCATGGAGTTCATGAGGCACCTCCCCTTCCCTCTTCAGTTTATGTGTATGATTCCTCTACCTAGCTATTTTATGCAAAAGTATTATTACATAAAGAGCTGATAAAAAAGGAAGGGGGCTTGGAGGTGGGGGAGCAGACTTAAGAAAGAACCGGAAGCACACACCCTCGCCTCCTTTGAGTGACACAACGGCATCCAATAAGAACGGAGATAGATCTGATGCAGCAAAAGCGTTGGAGAGCCAAGAGTTCCATGGAGGAGACCCAAGGTCGATCGTGGACAAAGGTGTGAGCGATGCAGCCCAGAGTGAGGATGGTCTGAGGACGCCCTAGGTGTGAACGGAGCTGGTATGACCTCAGTTCGAATAGCAGGGAACGAACAGAGATCATGGCAGGCAAGAAGATTCTGTGATCAAAGGGACAAAAAAGACTGAAGGACTGTTAAGCATGTTCGGTGCACAGAATAGCATGGTTGTCCACAGAGGAAACTGCACAGAGGTTGCCTGGATGGGGGGCAAAGGGTTCCCAATCATAATAATAATAATAAACCTTCTGATCACTGCTGCAAATGGCTGCTGCCTTTGCTGTTCCTGGGTAAGAGGCAATCTCTTTCTCTCTGCGTGTGTGTCTCTGCGTGCACACGCATTACCCACCGTGACTCTGGAATAATCATTCCACGAGCCAGAGAAATGGTGCAAACTTGACTCCTTCTGCCTTTCCTGCTGCATCCTCATCCCTCCATTCACGCCCGCGACGTCTGCGCCAGCGTGGAATTGCTGACTGCAGCAACATTTTCTGCTACTGATGCGGAGGAAACGTGGAGGGGAACAGAACGGCGTAGCCTCAGTCCGGAGCTGTGAAAATGATTTGTGGAATCTTCAGCAGAGATAAACTGGGGGTGGGGCAGGGGAACAGGAGGAGGGAAAAAAAGAATCTGTATCCCGTTGCCTTTGCCGGACCGGCAAACCTTGCAGGGACGGTGCAAAGTGGAAAGATTGTGAGGCGGAGGATGCCTGAAAGCGTTGTCAAATTAATGGTCTGGCTCCCTTCTCCCGTCCCTGCAAGCTTCGGGGCAACAAATCTCTCTGCTTGCACCAGCAATTACGAGCCAGATAGCCAGGGGTCCTATCTTTGAGGACCCCCAGACTTCAAAAGTCTGAAAAATATGGGCTTTATGGAAAGGCAGCCCTTGGAGCAACTGAATGTGCATCACAGCCTCTGGAAGATGTAAAGGAGAGTCAGCCATGGGCTGTGCCCATGGGGGAAACGGTTTAATGGCCTGAAACAAGGCAGGAGCTCTGAGCAAATCCGCAGTTAGGAGAACTTCTTGGGATTATGTGATTAAGGCTGGCTATTTTCAGGGTTTGCTAATCTGGGTGGTGGTGGGGGGAAGGCTAACAGGCATCTCTCTTGGAGGGGGATTTGATGGGCTGCGGAGTTAACCATTGATGCTGCGGAGCAAAATGCAAAAGGGCATCTTTGACTTTATTTACACCAAGGCATGTCGACTAGACATGTGCATGAATGTTAGAAAATGTGTATTCGTTAGAATAGATCCCCTTCCGATGTGGTAGGATTCTAGTCGATGTATTGATACGAATTGGTACAAATATCTGATACGAACACATACGTATCCGATGCGTATCCAATACGGATCCCATATCTGCTCTGAAAGCATCAAGTTCGCCCTGAATCCACTTTGAATCTGCTCCCAATCCACATCGAATGCACTCTGGATCCGTTGTAGGTGTGACTGGTGCAGCCGCTTTCCCAGCTCCCCATTTCACGAATGTCCCAAAGCTTCATACGGAAGTTCCGAAACATTCGTACTCGTGTGAACGTTCATGTACAGATGTCGTAAGATTTGATTCTTGTAGGAACGCCGAGAATTCCACCGAATTCGTACAAATAACGAATGCCACGCATATTTGCACACATCCCTAATGCAGACTGCGTGGGGAGGCGGCGTTTTCACTCAGAGAGAATTGCAACCACCACAATTTCATCTCGTTATTGAAATGACGGTGAAGTCTTAAGGCGTGAATGGTGGGGGAGAAGGGGGCACCAAGGAGATCCCTGTTGCTGAGTGATCCCCCCCCCAATTTATTTTCTGGTATTTCTATCTTCACAGAAAAAACATAAAAAATGAGGCCAGAAGGGGGGGAAGGAACTGTTTTTTCAGGCAAAGGCTGACCAGATGTCTAAGGCAGTGATGGCGAATCTTTTGAGCTCGGTGTGTCAGAATTTGCAAGAAAACCTAGCTTAACTTGGGTGCTGTGTCACATCTAGAAATATCCATAATTCTGTGATATTTGTAGCTCTTGTAAAAATGTTATATTTTTGATATATGTATTTTATTAAAAGCAAAACCAAATAATCCTTTACATCAGTGACTTTTGTTGCTGAATTTCGTTTGCTAAATCTTCAATTGAAAGATGGTATTTCATACACTTCAAGAACAAGCAAGCACCACATGTCCAGGTGCCAGGGTGACCAGGTGTGTCACCCAAAAGGGCTTGGCGTGTCACCTGTGACACGCGTGTCATAGGTTGGCCATCACTGGTCTAAGGCCACTTCTGGACAGGGGCTGGAGAACCCACTAGGAAGTGACAATGCGGGGCTGTTCCTCCTCCATCATTCTTGCTTCCTAGTCATACAGCACCGGCTACATTGCCGCCTTTGCAAGTTGAAAGCAGGGAGGTGCACAGATATTTGTGCCACTCAAAATTTGCACGAATTCACATGAATTTTGACATTCGCAGGGCAAAATGAAAGGGGCCTTTTACTTCCATAGCCCCCCCCCCATTCACCCACAAATTGAATGGATCTGGACTTTGTCGAAGCTTCGTAAAAGGTTCGATGGAGGCCAGATCTGCCCAACTCTCGTCTTCCATCACCACTGGCGGCGCCCCCTTGTGGTAAACAGAACAATGGTCCCATTGAATCCTCCGGGACCATATTGCTGGGTAGGGATGCTCATGAATATTCAAAGGCATTCAAAATTAGACTGAATTCAAATCGAACGCCCATAAAAATCTAATTTAAACATTTGAACGAATTTTGAATTTTTGAATCTATTTCCTTAAATTCTTTGGATATTCATATGTGTACGGGTTCATACACAATGCGTCCTTGCACGTACGCATCTTTGCCACATTTGTACGCATCCGTACGGACGCGTACGGGACAAAAATGGGTTGCATACAGGAAAAGTACGGGATGCATATGGGCATGAACGAATAGATTCACATTTGCTTAATTCAAATTGAATTTAGGTAAATCTGAATTTTAAAGATTCAAATGGAATCAGATTTTCCAGATATTCAATTCAAATTTAATTTCCAGATATTCAATTCAAATTTAATTTCCAGATATTCAATTCAAATTTAATTTCCAGATGTTCGATCCGAACCGAATCCCAAAAACTGCCTTCGTGCACACCCCTGTTGCTGAGCTAGCATCTCCATTGGCCCCAACAGCCATCGGAAATACCGTCGGAAAGCTGATGAACAAGGCGTGAGTGTGATAAATTCCCTGCTGCTCTCTCCACTGCAGCTGAAATATTGGGCATGACCACAGATGGTGAAAATGAGTGCCTTAAACAAGCAAACCTGTGCAGAAAGACGGCAAAAGCAAAACAGCTTCGTGGCAGGCGGCCCAGTGATACAATGAGGAAGGACCATAAATGGAGAGCAGCCACAGGTGGGTGGAAAAGGCCAAGTGCCGCCAGAAAGGCGAATGCAAGCAGAGCACTTTTCAAGGGAAAAGGGCCTGGAAAGGCTTCTCAACACGAAAAGTGTTTTTGGAGTGCCTAATTGCCAGCCCTACATAACAAACTAGAGTCATTATATAATTAGCAAGAAATTATAGATCCCATTAGGTGCTTAGAAGAAGCCAGATTAAGTCCTGATTATTTTTTAATAGGGAGGGAAGTTTGATGCATCATTGAGATTTTCCTGCCTAATGATGGTGCCTTGAAGAAACAAACTCTTCCTTTCCAAACGCTCACGCTTGTCTTTCATGCGCCAGACCAGTTGAGAAGGGCAAGAGGCCCTGAACAGGTGGGGCACTGTAGAGAGATGCTCTCATGGACATCTTGGGTGATGGCGCTTCTGAGGTGGGACTGTGAGCATTTGTGAGCCATAGTAATATTGATAAACACATAAGAGGAGCCCTGCTGAGTCAGGCCACACAGCACGTCTAGTCCAACATCTTGTCCAATAAATTGGCTCACCCATGGCTTCTGGGCATTCACAAGCAGAAGGCAAAAACTTCACCTGCTCTCAGCTCCCTGCAAATGGTCTTTAGAGGGTTCCTGCCTGCCTCTCCAACCTGGAGGTACTATCCAGGCATCTGTTCTAGGAGCCATTGATACACTTGTCCTTCATGAATTTGTCCAACCCTATGAGAACCTAAGAACAACCTTGCTGGCTCAGACCACCTCCTATCTAGTCTAGCATCCCATCTCACACACCTCACCAGTTCCTTCTGGGCATCCTGAAGGAAGAGGAGGAGGAGGAGGAGAAGGAAGAGGAGAGAGAGGAGAGGAGAAGAAGAAGATGAGGAGGAGGAGGAGAGGAGGAGGAGAGAAGGAGGAGGAGCAGGAGCAGGAGGAGGAGGAGAAGAGAAGGGGGAGGAGAAGAAGAGGAGAAGGAGGAGAGGAGGAGGAGAGAAGGAGGAGCAGGAGGAAGAGGAGAGGAGGAGGGGGAGAAGAGGAGGGGGAGAGGAGGGGGAGGAGAGGAGGAGCAGAAGGAGAGAAGGAGAAGAGAAGGGGGAGGAGAAGAAGAGGAGGAGCAGGAGGAGAGGAGGAGGAGGAGGGGGAGGAGGAGAAGAGGAGAAGAGGAGATGGAGGAGGGGGAGGAGGAGAAGAGGAGGAGGAGAGGAGGAGGAGGAGGAGAACAAGAGGAGTGGGACGAGGGGGGGAGGAGAAGAGGAGTGGGGGGAGAGGGGGAGGAGGAGAAGGAGAGAAGGAGAAGAGAAGGGGAGGAGAAGAAGAGGAGGAGCAGGAGGAGAGGAGGAGGAGGGGGGGGAGGAGGGGGAGAGGAGGAGCAGAAGGAGAGGAGAAGAGAAGGGGGAGGAGAAGAAGAGGAGGAGCAGGAGGAGAGGAGGAGGAGGGGGAGGAGGAGAAGAGGAGATGGAGGAGGGGGAGGAGGAGAAGAGGAGGAGGAGAGGAGGAGGAGGAGAAGAACAAGAGGAGTGGGACGAGGGGGGGAGGAGAAGAGGAGTGGGGGGAGAGGGGGAGGAGGAGAAGGAGAGAAGGAGAAGAGAAGGGGAGGAGAAGAAGAGGAGCAGGAGGAGAGGAGGAGGAGGAGGGGAGAAGAGGAGGGGGAGAGGAGGAGAAGAAGAAGAGAAGGGGAGGAGAAGAAGAGGAGGAGGAGAGGAGGAGGAGGAGAAGAAGAGGAGTGGGAGGAGGGGGAGGAGGAGAAGATGAGTGGGGGGGAGAGGAGGAGGAGGAGAGGAGAGGAGGAGAAGAGGAGGGGGGAGAGGAGGGGGAGGAATGGAGGAGCAGAAGGAGAGAAGGAGAAGAGAAGGGGGAGAAGAAGAGGAGGAGCAGGAGGAGAGGAGGAGGAGGAGTGGGAGGAGAGGAGGAGGAGAGGAGGAGGAGAAGGAGAAGAGAAGGGGGAGGAGAAGAAGAGGAGGAGCAGGAGAAGGAGGAGGAGCAGGAGGAAGAGGAGAGGAGGAGGAGAAGAGGAGAGGGGGCAGGAGGGGGAGGAGAGGAGAAGAAGAGGAGGAGCAGGAGCAGGAACAGGAGCAGGAGGAGAGTAGGAGAAGAAGAAGAGAAGGGGAGGAGAAGGAGGAAGAGGAAGAGGAAGAGGAAGAGGAGAGGAGGAGGAGAAGAGGAGTGGGAGGAGGAGGGGGAGGAGAGTTGGCTTTTCTATCCTGCTTTTCTCACCCTTAAGGAGGACTCAATAAATAAAAAAATAAAATAAACACCAGCTAGAAGGCCTCTTGAACAAGTGTATCAACATAGTGGGGATATATCCAGATGGGATTTTTTAATGTTATCATTTCATTACTATGTTGGAACTGCCACAGATTATCTATAGCCCAGTGATATGGGTGTGAAAGCCCACCGTTTCCAGTTTCAGGGGAACCTGACTCTGAGCAATGTGCTTTCCCAAAATAGTGCTACATACTACATATCTGGATGCTGCAGCTGGAGTTGAAGAATATGTCTGCGAAAGCCAATGCTAGCAATTGCACACTTATGGGAATTTTGTGCCATCAGGATGCTCAGATGTGCATGTCATGGCGCCACACAAGGGCCATTTCCGCACTTAATTCGGATTAAGGAGGACCAGTAGTTCCACATCATGGTGAGGAAACCATACGTTCACATGGGACTTTCAGCACCTGATGGCAATGGGTGTTTAGCAGGGAAGCCATGTGGACGCCGCAGCACTCATCCTGAGGCTCCGATTAGGTCTGAGCCGGAAGGGCCACTGGTGGCGAGGCATGATTGGCCACTGTATATATGTCACTTAAGGGTCACTTCCACTAGGCCCATCCCGGAACCCCATTGGCCCGACACAGGTGTGGAAGCATGCTCTGTCATCCGGTCTTCGTGGCGGGAGACCGGATTGAACACATGGTTAACGTGGTCCACCACAAATCTGGATTTAAGGGCCCAAAGACTCCATTAAATCCAGACTCTGAAGGTACTCATGTGGACAATGTGTTCCTCATGAGATCTTCTGTGTGGAAGCTAAGTGGTGGATCTGTTCCAAATGGGTTTGTTGTGTCTCCAGCTGACGAGGTGTGGAAAGCAAACACACACACTCGCACAGCAGAGTAGCAGCAGCGACAGTCAGCCACAGTAGCCAGTAACAGCAAAAGTCCAAGTCCAAGCACCTTGGGGGTTTGAGAGCTAAACACGTAGTCAAAAGAGTTCCAGGGTTGAAGTTAGGAGAAGATCAGAGCTGGTCAGCAATCAATCTCGAAGCAAGGTCATGGATTTCCAGAGCTGTAGGTTTACGAGTGTTTGTCTTATCAGAATGTTCTGCCTTAAATCGGCAGGTCAGGGTCATGCCTCCTTCACCGCAGGTGACAGGTGCGGATTCTAGCTGATTTGCACAGTTATTCACGCTCACATCTCAGACCAGTCAGCAAAGGGCGTTGCCCGGCGTGCTCTGAGCCTGATCTGTTGTTACTTGGAAGTATAATCTCGGCGTCCTCACTAGCTACGTGTGTCTAGTATTCCTCATCTTGCCTGGCTGGGTAGCCTGCCTGAGCTGGCTGGGCATCACAATGACCCCTTCATCCTCGGAGGAAGGGACACTGACAACAGGGGGTATGACAGGGTTCTTACTGGGTTCCTAACGAGGTCTTCGGGGCCCAGGCAGAAACGGCCAAGGAAAACGCCAGCCTTGCACTGTTGTGGGGAACAAGCAGTTATTCTGGAGGGGCTATACTCCAGGACATTGCTTAGAAGTATGATTTTCAGGGGATGTGTGGAGGAGGCCCTGCTGAGACCAGCCCTTCTTGCTGTTACAAACACCCTGGTATAGAGATGTGCACAATTTTTTTTGAGATTCTGTTCTAATCGAATTGAATACCTGCAAATCCAATTTGATTCAAATCTTTCAAATTCGAACTTAACAAGATTCAATTTGTATTTATCAAATTCGAATCCATTCGTTCGAATTTTTGATTCAAATCTGCACAAACGAATGTCGACAACACTTGTATGTGCACATACGCATCTTCCCCATATCCGTACGCATCCGTCCTCGTCTATATACATCCCATAGTTATCCGATATGCAACCTGTTCTCGTCCCGTACAGATTCGTACAAATGCGTGCTGATGCGGGAAAGATGTGGATCTTCAAGCAGGCATTGTGTATGAAACTCTACGCATACGAACGTTGGATAATTCAAATAGATCTGAAGTTCCAAATTCATTTTCAATGTTTACATTCAAATTTCGGGACATGCTATTCGAGTTCAAATGTCGAAATTTGGCATATTTGATCGGCTTTCGAATGCCTACGAATATTTATGCACATCCCTACCCTGGTATATCCCCGGAGCGTCTAGCGCTTCCTCCAGACTGTGGCCAGTAATTCCACCAGAGAATGATAACGTGGAAAATCATCCCAGCACTTTTGATGCTTCCTAGCTAGACAGAACCATTGAAGGTACCATCTTAGCATGTTTTAACAGAACCACGCATCCAGGTGTCTGCATTGACTGGATGTTGTGCTAGTTGTTACCAGAAGTTAGAGTTGGTTTTTATACCCTGATTTTCTCACCTTTAAGGGGACTCAAAGCAGCTGACAAACCTTCTGTTCTTCTCTCCACAACAGACACCCTGTGAGGCAGATGGGGCTGTGAGAGCTCAGAAAGAGAGCTGTGACTAGCCCAAGGCCACCCACCTGGCTTCATGGAGGAAGAATAGTCGGCTTTTCTATGCCACTTTCCTCACCCATTTAAGGGGACTCAAAACGGCTGACAAATCTTCTGTTCTTCTCTCCACAACAGACACCCTGTGAGGTAGGTGGGTCTGTGAGAATTCAGAGAGCTGTGACTAGCCCAAGGTCACCCTGCTGGTTTCATATAGGAAGAAAAAGAAGTTGCCTTTTATACCCTGCTTTTCTCACCCTTAAGGGGACTCAAAGCAGCTGACAAACTTTTTGTTCTTTTTCTTCACAACCTGTGAGGCAGGTGGGGCTGTGTGAGCCCAGAAAGAGAGCTGGGACTAGTCAAAGGCAACCCAGTGACTTTGGTCTAGTGGTTAGGGAGCCAGACTCTTATCTGGAAATACCAGGTTCGATTCCGCCCTCCCCCATGAAGTCAGCTGGGTGACCTTGGGCTAGTCACAGCTCTGTTCTGAGCTCTCCCAGCCCTACCTACCACACAGGGTGTCTGTTTTGGGGAGAAGAACAGAAGGTTTGTCAGCCGCTTTGAGTCCCCTTAAATGGGTGAGGAAAACGGGGTAGAAAAGCCAACTCTTCTGCTGCTGCTTCTTCATGGAGGAGTGTGGAATTGAAATGGGAGAATGAGGGTTTTTCCACTGTCACTAGAAGTACCCATTAAGTACCCATTAATGGGTACTTAATGGGTACTTCTAGAGACAGTGGAAAAACCCCAGTATCAGATAAGAGATTGACACCAAACTGGCTCATGTTAGGTAGAAAGCGCTTTTGCTGAAAAACCCTTGTGCTTTTGACTCCCTGCCAATGGCCTTCAGAGCGTCCTGTCTGATTAGTGAGGCAACCCCACCACAGTGGTCTTTTAATGGTGCTATAGTTTATGACTTGCTTCTTGACCTCCTCTGTGGGTCACCAAAGGGCAGGTAGCTTCCTTCAATCCATCTCAGCTTGTGCCACCTATGCCTGGTCCCTTCTGCCCTGGTCTTCTTGCTTCAGATGGTTGACAGACCAAACCAGGGATCCACAGAAGCAGAATGGGGGTCTTTCTCCTGGGGCCTTAACATATGCGCATATGAAGAATGGGCCCCCAGCCCCCAGAAGTCTGCCTTGACAGAAGGCACGTGAGGTCATTCGAGAGCAGATGTCACCTCATCTGGGGACAGAGAGAGAGAGAGAGAGAGAGAGAGAGAGAGAGAGAGAGAGAGAAGAAAGAAAGAAAGAAAGAAAGAAAGAAAGAAAGAAAGAAAGAAAGAAAGAAAGAAAGAAAGAAAGAAAGAAAGAAAGGGTCACAATAAAATGAACAAATGTGGATGAACCCTGCCAGGTTTTCTCGTTCCCCTTTTGCCATCCAGGCCTTTCTCTTCTGGTGACAGGAATAAAAGAGACGCAGAGAAAACGTGTCACCGGAGGGTTACCGGTTCCCCTTCTTTGCAGAGATAATCAGCCTAGGTGGGTAGCCTGGGGTGGAGGGGGGGGGAGAGGGAGGGAGGGAGGGGGGATGCAACAAAGAATTTTATCTGTGATCAGCACTCTAGCTTTGCCGTAATGAAAAGATTTGCATAACAAATGCTTCGTTGGTTGCCCTTGTTCTGATAGAAATAATTCATTTCCCCAGCTAAATAAGTCCACCTCCGTGTTCACATCACGCAGGCGACACATGTGGGGTGTGTGTGTGTGTGGTGTGTGGTGTGTGGTAGGGATGTGCACATATATTCAAAATATTCATTATTCGTACGAATTTATACAAATTTGGATATTCATATATGAATCAAACATTCGTGCTTAAATATTCGTAGAAATAGGAATATTTTCAGTTATTCATACGAATAATTCATACATTTGTATGTGTACGGATACGTACACATCAAGTACGTGTCTGTACACATCTTGCGTGTATCTGTACGCATCTGTACAGATAAGTACGGGATGAAAACGGGATACATATGGGACAAGATTCGTATCGTTGGATTCATACTGAATATTCGAACAAAGAGATCTGGCATGTATTCGTATCGGTTTGAATGTCCAGATATTTGTTTTCTTCATTCATACGGATTCAGATTTTTGAATATTCAATTCGTTATAAATCGAATGTTGAAAGTTGCATTCGCTCACACCCCTGTGTCTGTGTGTACGATTTGTCCGTATCCTCATCTCCACCCAATTCCAGTTCTTCTTAAGTAGGTTTCGTTTCTGTTCTCCAGTATACTCAGGGCTTCCTTTCGATTGCCTTTGGGGTACAAATTATGGGGTTCGTCAAAAGGACTAGCTTTGGGTCCACCATGTTATTTATACTTATTTATATTTATATTTATATCCTGCTCCTTACCCAAAGGCCTCCGGGCGGCTCACAACATTGAAAAATGAACATATTAAAACTGTATCAGACTATACTAAAACCTGTACAAGGTTTAAAATCCAGCATAATAATAATAATGATACAAAAGCAGTTTAAAAAAACAGTAGTTTTTGCAAGGGGGGAAGCATAGAGAGCATTTAGCCAAAGGCCTCAGTGAAGAGGTGCGTCTTCACCGCCTTCCTGAACATAAACAGAGGAGGGGCCTGACGCACCTCCAAGGGGAGACCATTCCACAGCCTGGGGGCCACTACTGAGAAGGCTCTCTCCCGGGTGCCCACCCGCCTAGCTGCTGAAGGTGGTGGGATAACCAGGAGGGCCTCCACTCTAGATCTTAAGACGCGGGCAGGTCGATATGGGAAAAGGCGCTCCTTTAGATACCTGGGGCCCAAGTCATTTAGGGCCTTATAAGTCAGAGTTAGCACCTTGAATTGGGCTTGGTAGTGAATTGGCAGCCAGTGCAGTTCTTTTAGAACCGGCGTGATATGCGTCCGGCTAGCTGTTCCGGTCAGCACTCTGGCGGCTGCATTTTGTTGGTTTGATATGCAACTTATACCCCTAGTCCAGGCACACTCAGGGGTCCATGGGGGCTATTCTGTACTGCCTTTGGAATGCTCCTCACCCCAGAAAGAAAAAGGTCAGCCTGAGGATAGCGAAGAAGATGGCCTTCCTGGAGAGACGCTCCATGGCTTTGGAATCATGGAGGATTGCCGGATCTCCACCTTGCATAGCTACAGTGGCATTTCCCCTGGACGTCATCATTTTATAGGAAATAAAAAGAAACAATAAGCAAAACAGGAGTTGGTCGTATGTAGGCTCTCACGGCCAGATTCAATCGCATCTGTAGCAGTTTTGGGGCTGTTATGCCGTGTTCCAGGCGTAAGGAATTAGGGAGGCCAGCGTGTTTGCAACGACTGATAAAAATGTCTGCAGATTTTGCAGCTTCAAAGGAGTGACCAGTCTGTGCTGGCCAGCACAAACTTTGTTTGAACTCTTCTTATCTTGCCTTGACTGTACATGCCAAGAAATTTAGTATATATTTCTCCTCCTTATTGTGAATAAATTAGATGCAAATTAACTTTGGAGGGCGTGAAGGGGCGTTATCGGTAAGACTGTAAACCTCTGGCCGGGAGAGGGATAAAAAGTCAGGCTGTGACGTGAGGGAGTTTGAATTTGTCCTGATGGGATGTCTGGGAGGCAAGTTTCCTGTAATGCAATATAGAGAAAAGAAATCTTTTGTCTCTAGCTTGTTTGTTTACTCAGACCCACATGAATGGAAAAAAGCTTCTTCACAGAAGAAGAAGCCTGGAACACGTCATAACAACCCCAAAACTGCTACAAATGGGACAAAACAGTAGAGTTGTTTCAAAAATGGACTAGAAATTTATTTATATGTTTATTTATATGTTGTTTTTATCCTGTCCCATACCCAAAGGACTCAGGGCAGGTTACCACAGTAAAAACAAATTTAATAAAAGAAGCTACTACAAACAATAACAGCACCTGAATATGGGGAGAGCGAGCTGTTTCCTCAGCTAGAAGCCAGGGTAAAGAGGCACCTCTTCACAAACTTCCTCAGTATATATCGTGAAGGTGCCTCAAGAGGGAGCTATTGTACAGTATGGGGGCTACCACCAAGAAGGCCTTATCCTGGTATCAATAGTGCTCACAAGCTGCATCTCTATTAGGCAGTAAAGACACTATAATCAAGTCATCAGGACTAGGAAATGTGCACAATTGGGGATTGGGGCATTCAGTTTGCAACAAATCAAATGTTACAAATTCGCATTCATTTGAATAGATTCCCTTTGAATGTGGTAGGATTCTACGCGATAAAAGAAACTGGTCTCACTTGAGGGTCCGTTGATGCATTATTGAACTGCAGCCATAATCTTGAGCTGGCTGGTATATAGATACATCCATGCAATTTCATTGACAAGTATTCAGAATGTTGTTGACATTCATATGAGCAGATTCGAATAAAAAATCCGAACAAATAGATTCAAATTTGGTAAAAAAATGAACTGAATCTTGTTAAGTTTGAATTTAACAGATTTGAATCGAATTGGATTCTGGGGTATTCAATCCGAATCGAATGTAAACAAAAACACATCTGTGCACATGCCTAACCCCAGGTAAGAGCATCTGATTCACACTGGACCAGGTTCAATTTGGATTCAGTTAGCTCCCTCAAGCAGATTTGTTTATAATCCAGGTGTCCACTACATCTGTGGAAACCTATTATTCCTTTTTCCTCCACCACCCCCTCAAAAAAAATATGAACTGGGCTTTCCAGTGTGTTTGAGGTCGTATTGCATCCAGTCCATTAGAAAATCAGGCAAGTGCTTAGCGGGGAGAGGTTCAGATGTGGTCCAGCAACTTTGTTTACAAGCCATGCTGCTGCTGATTTATTAATTTATGGATTTCCATTCTCTAGCAGCATCAAAGCAATGTGCAAGAAGCAGGCCCCTCATTTGTTTCTCAAAGGACTTGAAGCTCGGTGGACTGGACATCATGTCCTGGTCAGGCACTCTGGCCAGGGAGATTTAAGAGCAAGTTCTGTTTTCCCAGGCTAAGACCACCTTTTCCAACATCATAGCCAAGAGGGATAAAAGTCCCACCACATGCAAGTGAGAAATACCAGCCGCACCAAAGCGACACTGATAAAGCTAAGCAATGCCTTCTGTCCAAGGGAGGAAATTAAAAAAAAGAAGAAGCAATTCTGTTCCAGTTCATTGTGCTGGAACTGTACATATAATAATGGCATCCACAGATAAAACAGGAAGGTGCTGCTTTCTTCAGGGCCGAGTTCTCCACTGAATCTTTTGCAGGAAAATGGGGCGAGCGCATCATTTTTGGACGTGATGCCCATATGCCTAGGAAGGGCGCTTAGGTACTTCAGGCTGGGGAGACAAGCAGGAGGCCCCTAAAGGCCATTTGAAGGGAGCTGAGAACAGGTGGAGGTTTTGCCACTGTCTTCTGCTTGAGATGCCCATGAGCAAGTGAGGGGCCACAGGATGCTGGACTAGATGGGCTCTGGCCTGATCTATAAGGGCTTCTCTTAGGTTCTTATCTGGAATCCATAGAGGGGCAGAGGCATTGATCCACCAATGCAATTAACTCCAGTCCCTTATGGGCAAGATCAGATGTGACACATGAAGAAGAAGAAGAAGAAGAAGAAGAAGAAGAAGAAGAAGAAGAAGAAGAGTTAGTTTTCCTACCCTGCTTTCCCTCCATTTAAGGGACTCAAAGCAGCTGACAAACCTTCTGTTCTTCTCCCAACACCAGAACACCCTGTGAGGTGGGTGGGGCTGTGAGAGCTCAGAAGGGCCCAAGGTCACCCAGCTTTGTAGAGGAGTGCGGAAGCAAAGCTGGTGATTCCCAGATCAGAGACTGGCTCATGACCATTAGACCAAACAGTTGCTTATTCTTATAATATTGTTTTTCTTAGGCCATAGTCACACCTTAGAATCATAGAGCTGGAAGAGACCTCCAGGGTCATCAAGTCCAACCCCCTGCTCTATGCAGGATTTCCTAGATCATCCCAGACAGATGGAGGTCCAGCCTCTGCTTGAAGAACTCCAGCGAAGGAGTGTTTGCTAGTTCCCGTAGCAGCCTATTCCTTCCATTTAAACCTTCTTCAGTTCATCTCCAGGTCTGACTACTCACCTCTTTTCATTTCTATCCATTTTATTTGTGGACTTTTCACCCTCCGTTTGGAATTTCATGAATGGAAAACCCACAAATAAAAGAAATAGAAATGAAAAAGTTTGAGCAGTCAGAACTGAAGACAGACTGAAGAAATTTTGGAAGGAAGGTGTGACCATGGTCTAATTTGTATTAATATCAAACTGCCTTCAGCATTCCTTCCTTCCTTCGTTCCTTCCTTCCTTCCTTCCTTCCTGCATCCATCCATCCATCCATCCATCTACCCACTTATCTACCCATCTACCCATCTACCTACCTACCTACCTACCTACCTACCTACCTTCCGTCCTTCCTGCATCCATCCATCCATCTATCCATTTATCCATCCATCTACCCACTTATCTACCCATGTATCTACCAATCTACCCATCTACCTACCTACCTACCTGCCTGCCTGCCTGTCTGTCTGCCTGTCTGTCCATCCATCCTGCAAAGGCCACAATAAAATCACAATAAAAGCATATTACAGGGGCTGTTGTTCCCTCAGCCAAAGACCAGAACGAAGAGGTGCATCTTCACCAGCTGTCTGAATGCATACAATAAGGGTGTCTACGGCCACTCAGAGGGGAGCGTGGGGGCTACCACCAAGAAGGCCCTCTAATACGTTCCCACTCCTTAACTCCTGAAGATTGCGGGACTCTAAAAGGGCCTCAGTGGCAAATCTTAAGCCAGAGGCTGATCTTTATGGGAGGAGACACCCCTTTAGATATATGGAAACGTGCGGTATAAAAATAAATACAGTAACATATATCTTTTGGTTAATAACTGGCCTGTTACTTTATTGACCTTTCCTTTAAGACTGTATGAAGATTCATATTTAACTAGTACTGTGTTTAAAAGCATGCAAGGAGAATTCTGCTCTAAAATTCGGCTAAGAAAAGTGGAGAGAGTGGTTTTTGAAAAACCAGAGGGACTTGAGAGCAGAGAGCTAAATTAAGGTGTGTCATGGAGAGAAGCAAGGAAGATCGCAAGATGATATGCTTTTCCTTCCTTGGCTAGAGCCAGACTTTTGACTGTGTTGATCATACAAGGAGGAGGAACACATTAAAAGCAACTGGGTCCGCCAGAACACCTAATTACGCTTCTGAGAAATCTTTTCTATGAACAGGAAGCTGCAGTAACAATTGAATTTGGGACAGAGTGGTTCAGAGTACTAAAGAGGTTGAGACTAGACTACCTAATGTTCTTCGATTTGTTTAAACTATGGCTGCAGTTCAGTGGTAGAAAAACAATGCCTGGGGAGAAGAGGGTCACCAGTTCGATCCCCAGACAATCCCTGGAAGTAGGGAATGGGAAACCACTTCTGTATCTTTGCTAAGAAAACTGCATAGAGGTGCCTTTGAGTCTGGGAGTGGTTGCAGTTCAGGGGGTGAGGAAAGTGCCTGGAAAGTAGAAAGTCCACAGCCTCTCCCTAGAAGTAGGCAATGGCAAACCATTTCTGTATCTTTGCCCAGAAAACTGCATAGAAGTGCTCATGGAACCTGAAAGTGGCTTGGAAAAATGCAAACTAGACACTTTAAAAAAAGAATAATCATAGAATCATAGAGTTGGAAGGGATCTCTAGGGTCATCCTGACCAACCCCCTGCTCAATGCAGGATTCCCTAAACCAGTGATGGTGAACCTATGACACGTGTGTCACAGGAGACACGCCAAACCCTTTTCAGGGATACGCAATGCCACCCAGGCACCTGGGCACGTTGTTGCCGTTCGGTATCTTGTAGGCCACAGGCTGCTTCTGGCTTGTGGCCTACAAGATTCCGGGCGCACAGACGCACTGTCTGTGCCCGGCAAAGGAGTCATGCCATCGTGCCACTGGGTCACACACAGTGCGTCTGTGCTCCCGGCAGCTAGAAGATTGAAGACCTGTGTGCGGCTGCGATGGCTTTACTCACAATTTGCCCCTCTATGTACTTTTGTGAGACTTTATTTACAGCGTTAAATAATATTAAAACCAAGAAAAGAAACTGACTAACAGATGAAGTTAGTAGCACTTGCTGTAGTGTACAAAATACCAATCTTCAACTGAAGATTTAGCAAATGAAATTCAGCAACAAGAAAGTCACTAATGTAACGAATAATTTGTTTTTGCTTTCAACAAATACATATATAAAATGTATAGCTCTTTTTTTTTTTTTACTGGAGCTACAAATATCACAAAATTATGGATATTTCTAGATGTGACACAGCACCTGAGTTAAGCTAGGGTTTTTGGCAAGTTTTGACACACCAAGCTCAAAAAGTACACCATCACTGCTCTAAACCAGTGTTTCCCAAACTTATGACATATGTGTACCCCTTCTGCAATTTTCATAACGCTGAGTACCCCTCATAAAAAACATTAGGGATAAAAACTGTATTCTATAAAAATGATCAACATCAGTGGAACTTACTAAAGCATGGTAACAGGCGCCCGGAACGAACTATTAAAGAAGTCAGTTGTCTCTGTAACCAAGTGCAGTATATTCACGCCTCACAAGACCGTTAGATAAAACTGCAATTCTCCGGTGTTTAAACAGCTCCGCGGCTCAACGTCAACCGTTAATGTTCCCGCAGTTTAAAAATGGCCGAACCCGAGCTGCGCGAAGGACGCGCAGAAGTTCCCGCCATAATGAGTTGCGATACGATGTACGATGGCTCCAGTTCCCGTGTAAAAACTGCGATACGTGCCTATTTCTTTACTTGTTCTGTGGGCTCAGCTAAGCACGGTGCAGTGGATATTCCCACGTGATCCCCACCAAACTCCGGGGCAACGCGTACTCCACCAAACTCTTCGCGTACCCCTGGGGGTACGCATACCACACTTTGGGAAACACTGCTCTAAACCATCCCAGACAGTTGTAGGTCCAGCCTCTGCTTGAAGACCTTCAGTGAAGGAGAGCTGATCACCTCCCATGGCAACCTATTCCATTGACTGATTGCCCTCACTGACAGGAAGTTTTTCCTAATATCTAATATGCATTGACTCCCTTGAAGTTTGATCCCGTTGTTTCTGGTCCTCCCTTCTTATGCAAGTGAGAATAGGGACGATCCCTCTGCACTGTGATGGCCCTTCAGAGACTTGAAGACCAAGATCATGTCTCCTCTCAGTCTTCTCTTCTGTAGGCTAAACTTTCCTAGATCCTTAAGTTGTTTCTCGTAGGACATGCTTTCCATACCACTAACCATTTTGGTAGCCCTCCTTTGGACTTGCCCTAGTTTGTCAATGTCTTTTGAAAATTGCAGTGACGAGAACTGGACGCAGTATTCTAGCTGCGGTCAGGAATAATTACTTCTCATGATCCAGACTTTATACTCCCTCTTGATGCATCCTAGGATGGTGTTTGCCTTTTTTGCAGCTGCATCACATTGCTGACTCATGTTCATCCTGTGATCAACCAGGACACACAGATCCTTTTCACTTGTGCTGCTACTCAGCCTCATTCCTCCCATTCTGTATTCATTTCTATAGTTTTTCTTACCAAGATGTAGAACTTTGCCTTTCTCCCTATTAAACATCATCCTGTTAGTTTCAGCCCCACTGTTCTAGCTTATCTAGATCTTTTTGAATCCTCTCCTACTCCTCCTTAATGTTAGCAACCCCTCCTAGCTTTGTGTCATCTGCAAATTTGATGATCATTCCTTCGATTCCCTCATCCAGATCATTTATAAGAAAGTTGAATAGCACTGGGCCCGGGACAGACCCCTGTGGCACTCCGCTTCAAATGTTCCTCCAGTTGGATGTGAAGTCATTTATGACCACTCTTTGGGTGCGATCACTAAGCTAGTTACAAATCCACCTAACAGTTGTCCTGTCGATCCCATATTTGATCAATTTTTCAATAAGTATGACTAAATCAGATGACCAGAAAAGAAAGAAACAAAGCTCTGGTCGGGCTATACAATGGGTTCCTCTATCTGGAGCATAAAAGCAAGACCGTGGAGCTCTGCTAAAGCTGGATGTAGACAGAGCTTGCTCGGTCAAGACAAAATCTCCGTAATGAAAGCTTTAATTAATTAAAATGCATGTCTGCCTAAACACAAGCATGCCACGAGTGTGGGGTTTATTGGGCCTGGGTGCGTCTGCTTTGCAACACACTGCAATCAACCATTATCTCTTTGTGGGTTTGTCCCTTGTGAACCACCTTCAGACCTCCGTTAATTATAGTTAAGCTTGGGCACCAGAGTGGAATTCTAAATGGACTAATTAAGGCTAGATTACTCTAAACTTTGACAGCTTCCCTTTAAAATTAGATCCCCCCCCCCCTTAGCTATATGCCATTACGGTTCTTATTCGCAGTCACATTAGCGGCTGCCAAAGTAATGCATTTAGATTATCAGTGCAGGCAGGGTGACGTAGGATGGCCAAACTGTGGAAAAAACATTGCCCAATACTTTGGCCAAACTGTCCGTGTTTGTGAGCGGTGGATGGTGAAGGGTGGATTTTATATGCTTTGAATCATTCAACAATCATTGGCTGGAATACTTGGAATTTCCCAGACGGACATAGAGAAGAACCTTCAGTTGACTCAGGCTGGATCACTGATATACTGGTATATTGATATATTGATGGCAGAATTGGGGTCTGTTTTAACTGATCTTGAAAAAACAGTTACTGAAGAAGAGTTGGCTTTTCTACCCCACTTTTCTCACCCATTCGAGGGGACTCAAAGAGGCTGACAAAGCTTTCTGTTCTTCTCCCCACTAACAGACACCCTGTGGGGTGGGGCTATGAGAGCTCAGAAGAGAGTTGTGACTAGCCCAAGGTCACCCAGCTGGCTTCATGGGGAGGGCAGAATCAAACCCGGTATTCCCAGATAAGAGTCCGGCTCCCTAACCACTAGGCCAAACTGGAACCTGTTCAGCATGCTTCAGCCCTCCCTGAAGGAACCTATACGAGGATTCAGTTACATTTTGACCCACCAGTTACGGAAATGCAGACACCTTGGCCATGGTCACACTTTTAGTCTACGATGACTTCAGGCCGTGTTACATTATTTTCATTCAATTTGTTTTCCAAGCTGGCTTTTCCCCACCAGATTGTTCTAACTGGAGTCCTCTGTTCCAGAGGACGCAGCCGTCCTGGCATTTGAGGCCATCTTCACTTCCTCAATATGGCCGGGGCATGGGCTAAAGGAGGCTGAACTGTGCTGTGGTGGTAGGGTTCCAGTCTTTCCCTTCAGCCAATGAGCACGCTCCGAGTTCGTGAGGCACTCCCCTTCTCTCCTCAGTTTATGTGGATGATTCCTCTTTTTGTCTAGCGTTTGTCAGCAAATGTATTATATTTTTTAAATTAATTGCACAGAGAACAGCACATAGAAAAGGAAGGGGGCATGGAAGAGGGGGAGCAGGCTTAAAAAAGAACAGAAACCCCCCCTTTTCTCCCTTGAGTGACCCAACAGTATCCAATAAGAAAGGAGGAAGATTTGATGCACCAAATAGGGTGGAGAGCAAGAGTTCCATGGAGGTCCATCTCAATGAAAGGAGTGATGCAGCCCAGAGCGAGGACAGCCTGAGAACGACCTATAAGGAAGAAGAAACAGGAACGTGTTGATAAATCTTCTGTGCACCCCCTATTATTTTGTGGGTTTCAACCAGCCTAAAGGAATCCATGGTGATGCATCTTAGCCATATTAGAGAGTCACTGAGAGCCACTCAGGACATGTGCCTTTTCTCAACATGATTACACCTGCAACCTTTTCTATTCTTGCATTAGTACATCAAGGTCCAAAATCCAACTTGGTCATACAAAGACTTCTGTAGTGCCTTTGTCCTGTGGGTCGGTTCTCCTTTTTTGGTTTCCACACTCAGATGGACCTTTTCTGCCTTGAGCTATGGAGACACTGGTCTTGAGGGTCTCAAGTGAAACGAAGAGAGGTGGATGACGTCCTCAGCTTTGTTCTCCTCTTAATCATTTCATTTCCTAACTCCCGGTCACTCCTTTTTCAGAAGATGAATAAAATGTTCCTTCTTTTATAACCTCCTGCTGATTTTCAGGCTCGTGACTTGAGGGGACCTGTGAACGACAGAGAATTGTGCGTGGGACTGGTCTGGGTTTGAAAGGGCACAGGAGCATAGCCAAGCTAGATCGGTTCCACAAGCTTTCTCATGAAACATGACTATACCCATCCTTCATTACTTTTTCCAATTGAGCATTCTACTAGAGGCTTCTGGGAGTTATAATTTAGCAATATCCTGTCAGGTCAGACAAGGGGAAGGAATTCTTCACCCAGAGGGTCATCGGTCTACGGAATTTGCTGCCAGAAGAGATTGTGACAGCAACCAGCCTAGATGGCTTTAAGGAAGGGTTAGACAAATTTATGGACGACAGATGTATCAATGGCTAGGGCTGGGCATTCGTAACCTTAATTATTCGTTCAAATTTGGACATTCGTACGCAAACCGAATGTTACAACAATTGTACATTAGCATTTGTACGAATACAAATGTCTTGGACATTCATACGAATAGTTTGGACATTCATTAAACTGGGGAGGTGGGAAAGCAGCTGTGCCGGTCACATCTGCAACGGATCCAGATTGCATTCAACATGGACTGAGCGTGGATTGAAAGTGGATTCAGGTTGGATTTGATGCTTTCAGAGCATGGCTATGTTATGGATACGTATCGGATACATATTTGTTTGTATCAGATACATATTCATTCATATCATATATCTATCGGATATTCGTTTGAATTTGTACAAATACATTTGTATCAAATAGAATCCTACCACATTGTAAAGGGGATCTATTAGAATGAAAACCGATTTCCTAGCATTCGATTCATTACAAATTGAATGTCAAAAAACCCATTGGTGCACTTCCTTATCGACGGCTACTAGAAGAAAAGTTGGCTTTTCTACCGTGCTTTTCTCACTCATTTAAGGGGACTCAAAGCGGCTGACAAACCTTCTGTTCTTCTCGCCACAAATGAACACCTTGTGAGGTGGGTGGGGCTGTGAGAGCTCAGAAAGAGAGCTGTGACTAGCCCAAGGTCACCCAACTGGCTTCATGGGGGAGGGTGGAATTGAACCCGGTATTCCCATATAAGAGTCCAGTTCCCTAACCACTAGACCAAATTGGATCACTAGAATGGATGCCTAGGCACATCCTCCAGGCTGGGGGGACAAGCAGGATGCCTCCAAGGCCATTTGCTGGGATTCAAGAGCAGGAGGTTTTGACCTCATCTTCTGCTTGAGATGCCCATGGGCACTTGGTGGGCCATTGTGTGGGACCGGATACTGGACTAGATGGGCTGTGGCCTGATCCAGCAAGGCTCCTCTTATGTTCTTATGTACCTGATACTTCTGGGTATTACAGTTTAGCAACATCGAGGGTAAGAAGCAAGTTAATAGGTCATGTGTTGGACCGTCCTTCCAATTCTTCTCTGTGTGATATCTGACCCCCTAGACTACTCGTTCTCACCTGCGGCCCTCCAGATGCCTTTAAACTACAATTCCCACCATCCTGTGGGATGGGTCTGGCAAGAGATGATAGGGGTTAGTTCATGACCATCTGGACAGTGCAGTTGTAAGCAAAGCAAGCTGGCAGGCATTCAGGGACCTTGGAGTGCCCATCCAGGTTACTAAATACACAGGTCCAAATGGGACACACACCCACACACCCATAGATTACACATTAAAAGCAGCTCTTCAGTCAAATTCAGCTCCTGGTGAATCCCACTGTACTGCTTTGGATGGGGAGACCAAGAGCACCTTAGATCAGCTGCAACCCATGCCCCGCTGGCTTCCAGACTGAAGATGGTTTGGAAGCTGCAAAATGTGGACCAGGATGACCTGCGGGCTGCACATCATGTTGATCCTAAAGGAACTTCACTGAGCTTAATTCAGGATGTTAACATTAACCCATAAGAGCGGAAATGTCTTGGGGAAATATCTGAAGTAATGTCTTCTCCCATATAGACCTGCTCGTGCTTTAAGGTCTGCCAGGGAGGCCCTCTTGGCCGTTCTCTACTCTCATGAGGTGGTCTTCTTGGCAATGGCCCTCAGGTTATGGAGCAGTCCCTACTTAGAGGTGTATCAGGTACCCTCACTGTATACATTAGGTATCTAGTGAAGACACATCTTACTTTCCTAGGCACTGCTACCTGTTGGACTCAATGAGCCTAGGGATCTGTTCCAGGTCTATGATTCTAGGGGTGTTTTTCCACTGGCAGAAAGTACCCATTTTTGCACCCATTAAGGACCCATTTGGGTGTGAGCCAGATGACCCCATTTACACCATGGCACCCATTTGAGACCCGATTGTTTCCGCTGCCGGTTGGGAAATCCGGATCAAATGGGTACTTTTCTGCCTTTAATCCGGATTTTCTGTAGACGCCATCTTTTTAGATACGGATTAAAGGAGCGTGGTGGAAAAATACCCTATGATTCTACCCTGCTTTTCTCACCTATTTAAGGGGACTCAAAGCAGCAGACAAGCCTTCTGTTTTTCTCCACACACCAGACACCCTGTGAGGTAGGGGGGCTGAGAGAGCTCAGAAGAGAGCTGTGACCCACCCAAGGTCACCCAGCTGGCTTCATTGGAGAGGGTGGAATCAAACCTAGCATTCCCAGATAAGAGTCCGGCTACCTAAACACTAGACCAAACTGGCTCACAGGAGGAGGAGGGGGGGGGGAAGAGTTGGTTTTTATACCTGGCTTTTCTCACCCTTAAGAAGACTCCAAGTGGCTGACAAACCTTCTGTTCTTCTCCCCACAACCATCACCCTATGAGGTAGGTGGGGCTGTGAGAGCCCCTCGCAAGAGCAGTGACTTACCTCAAGGATACCCAACTGACTTCACGGAGGAGTGCAGAGTCAAACCCTGTGACTATGATATAAGAGTCTAGCATCCTAATCTCAAGACCAACGGACTCGTTAGCTATAATTCCACAGATAAGCATTATATAAACTAAAAATAAAAGTACATATGAGGATGCCTTGGGTTTGCTGAAGTCCACATTATCATGGCAGGAGAACCAACAAAATGCCCAGTGCTTTTCTTTACCACGCTTTCTCAGTCATGCTCATTTTGAGAATTAAGAATAGTTGAGCATCCTTGGAGTGAAAGGTGCAGAGAATCTCCCAGTACTTTCCCCATTAGAGATAAAATGTGTAATTTGCTGGAAAATAAGCTGGAAAATGTCCATTAGTATGCGGGGGGTTGAGGAGCAGGGAAGATGCATTACCAGAAATTAGCCAACATGCTTATTTTGGCCAGAGGAACAAAAAGACAAAGAACCCAGTTGTTTATGCCACCAATGACTTCTACATCTATCATCGCCCCAAATGTTTGAAATGCAACCTTTCCCTCCCTTATTTTTCGGCACAATGAACATATTCTGTGAACAGACACCGTGAAATAAAGCGGAGCTCAGGATGAAGCATAACTAGGTGATTCTACATTGATTTTTCCTTTTTCTGGTCACAACGACTCGTAATCTTTCATCAAGGTCTAACCTACAAGGAGAAATTAAAGGCTGGAGCCCTACTGATTTCCATGAGAATATATCCCTTGGATCCTGTACAAAGAATTCCTTATTTAGCCAATGGCCAGGGCAAAAAGGTGCATCTTTGCAGCTCTCCTGAACACATAAAGTGAAGGTGCCTAACGCACCTCAGAAGGGAGACTATTCCACAATCTGGGAGCCACCACTGAAAAGGCTCTATCACGGGTGCCCACCACTTTTGCTGCTGAGGGTGGTAGTAGGACCAGGAGGGCCTCCCCTCCAGATCTTAGGTCACTGGCAGGTCGATGTGGAAGAAGGTATTCCTTTAGATATTTGGGGCCCAAGCCATTTAGGACCTTATAGGTTCAAGTTATCACCTTGAATTGGGATCGGCAGCCAACTGGCAGCCGGTGCAACTGTTTTAAGACTGGCTGAATGTGTGTCTGGCCAGCTGTTCTGTTCAGCAGTCTAGCAGCCGCGTTCTGCCCCAGCGGCAGCTTATGCGTCGTCTTCAGGGGCAGCCCCATGTAGAGCACATTACAGTAGTCCAGTCTGGAAGTTAGTAGAGCATGGCCAAGTCATCTCTATCCAGGAGGGGCTTCAACTGTCGGACCAGCTGTAGTTCGGCCTCCACCTGAGCGTCAAGTGTTGGCGCACTGTCCAAGAGCACCGCCAGACTTCACACCTGCTCCTTCCAGGGCATCAGAACCCTGTGATGACAAGACGCGTGCCAACTTTGCTACAGATCTCTTTCTCCTTTGCATCCCATCTTAAAAAGAGTTTTGTCCCCGAAGAAACATTTTTTGCCCAGTTTCAGCTACTTGGGTTACGGAACACAGCAATGTTTAGAAATCCTGCAACCTGCTTAATTCTTGTTGAAAGGAGTCAAGAGTCTTCTGGCACTGGTATCTTTCTTGTGCACATGAACCATTTTTTCTCAGTCTTTGAAATGCACACTGCTGTTAACAAGGAAGCTGAAAATATCCAGCAGGCTTCTGTCCCATTGCAGTTACTCTGGATACCCACCAGATGGCTTAAGGAATTCCAAAGACATCCTAGAAGAAAGAGGCACCTTAAAAGTGAAGGAAGTCAATTTGGTAGACTTCAGAATAACCTTGGAAATACAGTGTCAGCGAGTTATCAGCGTAAGACTCTTTTAACCCCTGGTATTGTTTTTAGTGGATTCATTTTACATATTTTGTAACTGTCATAACCCACCCATCTGATAGTAACACATACATATCCGATACGTATCCAGTAACATTTCCGCTCTGAAAGCGTCAGGTCTGTCCTGAATCACTTTGAATCCGCTCTCAAACCAAGTCGAATGCACTCTGGAACCACTGCAGATGTGAGTGGCACAGCTGCTTTCCCACCTCCCCGGTTCACAAATGTTCCGAAGCTTCGTACGAATGTTCCAAAACATCTGTACAAATAGGAATGTCAATGTACGAATGTCGTAACATTTGATTTGTATACGGATGTCTGAATTAGTCCAAATTCATATGGATATCAAATGTTACGGATATTTGTGTCCATCCCTAGTTTCAACAGCTCATTCGTAATCCCTTTGCTTCAGTCCTTTGTTAAGTCAGGACTGGTGTGTGAAACAAATTTACAACCATGCTGAAATCCAATGCAACTCCCCCCCCCACTTTACAAATGTTATTCTTGCCAAAGAGATCTATGGCCAAATCCAATATGCAGTGGTTCTAATGAAAGCCCTACCAGTTTTAAACAGGTATGAGGATTCTTCAGTGGATTGTATAGCTTAATGGACTTATTTAACTTGATCACATGCCTTACACAAGGACAGTCACCATTGTTTCTGTAAGGAAAAGCCCTAAATAAATTTCTAGAGGTTTTTGAATATGTAATAAAGATGTGGGTTAGGATAAGCCAGTGGAAATCATCTACTTATGGTTTTCAAAAAGTTTTTGATGAAAACTTTCCATTTTATTTGTATTACCGCCTTTCCAAAAGAAAATTTGCACAAGGCGGTTTACAACAAACAGAAAACAGACAATGCAAAATAACAAAACATTATAGTAAAAATACATTATAAAAATCACACACACAAATGACTGAGGCATCTGAGGCCAAGTGGAGTCCAGAGCAGCTGACCAAAGGCCACAGTCCCACAAAGAATCACCTCCTTAAAGATGCCAATGCCCAGCCAGGCTGGAGAGTCACCCAGAGGGCAGGAGGGATGGCATAAGCTGTCCTTTATGGTCTCTGGTGTAGCTGAGACCAGGTGGAGTCCAGAGCAGCTGGCAAGAAAAGCCCAGTCCTGCAAGGAAGCAGCTCCAAATTATCAGGGCCCATCCAGGCTGGAGAGTCATCCAGAGAAGAGTTGGCTTTTCTACCCCACTTTTCTCAACCATTTAAGGGGACTCAAAGCGGCTGACAAAGTTTTTCTATTCTTCTCCCCACATCAGACACCCTGTGAGGTTGATGGGGCTGTGAGAACTTAAAAGAGAGCTGTGACTAGCCCAAGGTCACCCAGCTGGCTTCATGGGGGAGGGCGGAATTAAACCCGGTATTCCCAGATAAGAGTCCAGCTCCTTAACCACTAGACCAAACTGGCTCACACTAGACCACCCCTGAGGGATGGCATAAGCACGTGTCCTTTATGGTCTCCGGTGTAGCTGAGACCAGGCGGAGTCCAGAGAAGCTGACAAGAGGGACCCAATCCTGCAAGGAAGCAGCTCCGAATTATCAGGGCCCATCCAGGCTGGAGAGTCATCCAGAAAGCAGAGTGGTCCAGGCTGCCACCACTAGGCCACCCCCAGGAGAGATGGCAAGGTGCTCAAGGCCTCCTCAGGCAGGGCTTTCCAGATTAACTACAGTAAGTGCTATCACCTTCAAAGTGCTGTTGAGCTGCCTTTTTAATGTGTGCAGATGCAGCCGTTGATCCTACCTTATTTGTCTTCCTTTTCTTCCGCATCCCCTGATTGTGCACAACAATTTCCAGTTTTCGTAGTCCTGGGATCTTTAGTTGAAGGCTAGACACGTAAGGCAGCATCTTCATGGTCAGCAAACTGGCCATCTTTGTGGTGGTGGCCACCAATTCCAACACTGGGCTAGGAGGAAGGGCAGTACATGACTGTGGTCCCATAGTCTCACAGGTTTTGAGGCTGAGGGACAAATGCGCACGTGCACGAATATTCGAAAACTCAAATATTTGATCCGAATCTGATGAATTCCGACATTTGGACTTGAATCGGATTTTCAAAAATCTGAATTCCGACATTTAAACTCGAATATGGATTTCTGAATGATTCAAATGTGTAGATTTGTATCTGTCGTATACGAATCTGCCCGAAAATTATCCGTCTCTGGCGCTTAAAATACAGGATTAAAACAGGATGCGTATAGGATAATACGGGACACATACAGATTTTCCTGGCATGTGAACAGATACGTATAACAGATACGAATGTTGTCAACATTTGTATCTTTAAATACGAATCTATTATTCAGATGTACGGATTTGAATGTTATGGATTCGAATTGGATTTTAAGACATCCAAATCTTAAATATCTGAATTGAATTTTATGACATTCAAATCTACTCGGATTCGAATGTCAAAAATTTATGCATATCCCTAGGAATAACCAGGAACTCACCAGTGTTTACTTTGGAATATGCTAAAGTTTTATGCTAAAAGTTTTTTTCCCCCCTTTCAGGGCTGACAAGACTTTGATAATATTACTATTTTTGTGGTTCTTAACATATAGAACTGACTGTTCCTGTAGATGTTAACAGGGCATCTGCAGCATTTATTTGCGATGCTTACATAAAGGGTTTCTGGAGTGACCTTTCTCTGCCCACTCAACTCAATTAAATTTCTTTTTCTTTAGGTAACTCTAATTTCTTTCCAAGGGAAGATGAAAAAGCAGCCTTCAAAATGAAGCAGGCAGTTCTAAAACTTTAACAAATGCTAGATAAGTAAATTATCAGAGTGGGAAAGGACTTGAGATTCTGAGAAATTAAAGAACAAAAACAAAACCCAATCCCCCCCCCCCACAAACAAACGCAGCTGGAAAGGTCATTGCAAAATGTACCAAGAAGAACTCCACTGCCTAGAGAACTCTTAATGGGCTACTTGAAATCTTGGCCTATAATAAAAATACTTATGTACCACGTGCAATTAAAATATAATCTTCAAATACTTTGCAAAGAATTAAAACAACTAAAAACAAAATAATGATATAAAAACATGATTAAAATAAAAGGGGAAGCAACTCCCACCCTAAACATTGGAAAGAGCTGGCTTAGTATGAAATGTAAGCTATCAATTGACAAATGCTTCTTCTTTTATATACAGGCCTACTGATCTGGTAATCGTGGGTTCACTCACCTGTGGTTGACCAAACCAGGCTTCTACCCCTCCGCAGACACAGGCCTTTACTGAAAAACAGAAGCTGGCCATTGGTCAATAGGCATTTGGTCTGAATGACTCTTGCATCCTTATTCTGCAATGATTAGAAGTGCAACTTTAGTAAAAAGGGCAGAAAAGAATAAAAAAAGAGAAGAAACTGATTATTGGCCATTTTTATCTCTCCTCCCATCCTAACCTGCAAGTACTTTACACGAGAGAAGAGTTCCAGTTTAAATCTTGTGTGCCTCCTAATTCTGTTGCAAACTTAGGCCTACAGCCAGCAGCAACTGCTTCTTCTAAGATGATGATGATGATGATGATGATGATGATGATAATGATAATAATAATACTAATACTAATAATACTAATACTAATAATAATAATAACAATAATAATAATAATAATAATAATTAATAATAATAATAATAATAAAGGCTGGCTTCCAGACAGACAGGGATTAAGTCAGTCTTCCTAAAGAGCCGATAAGCAGAAGCCAGAGCTGAAGATCTGTTCTTTGCTATCTGGCACATGCTGTGCATTGCATGTGGGGAAGTTTTTGAAACATGGAACCCTCCTTTTCTGGCTGTTGAGAACACGGAAGAGCCTTGTACCAAAGAAGAGAGGGAGCAGTATTAGAAGCACGTTGAGTTGATGGCAGGCCTGTAATGATTTGTAAATCCTGTTTAAAGCAATAATATCACTTTCTGAATTATTGTTGGCGTATGCGTATTTCAAGCAAGAGTACTGCACGCACATGCTCCATTCCCGGTTCACCGACGGCGCGGATTTCCGAGCTGATTATGCAACGTTTCAGATTTCATTTTCTTTTTACATTGCTGGAAAAACATTTTGAGAACAGGCTTTCGGGATCCTTGACCTCTTGCCACCAAACGTCAGAGCAAATAGCAGGGTTTGTATGTTTTCCAGCAGTGTGAGACAACCTGTTTAAAGGCACGCTATTGCCTACCCAGAGCCTGGAACACAGCACCAATTTGGATTAAAGGGACTTCCAGACACTCTAAAACATGCAGTTTTCCTATGGAAGCCTTATGCATTATCCAAGTTCACTGTTCTTATAAACGGAATTTTCTTCCTTGCAAGCTACAGAACTAGGGATGTGCAATAATGTTCTAAACGTCTGAAATTCAATAGAACTCGATTGAACAGAATGTCTTCACATTTGAATTTAAACATCTGAAAGAATTTCAAATGTTCCAAAACACTCGTTTGGAAGATTAGAATCATTCAAATGTACAAATACTTATGTATTACATACATATCTGTACGCATTTCCGCTCATAATATGGAAAGGAAACAGGACACATACGGGGTAAAATGGGATGTGTACAAAAGGCGTACAGATACGTCTACATTTGTATCTTCAAATTTGGATTCAAATTGGTTTTTGTTGCATTTGGATTCTAGACATTCTAATCAAATAGAATGTTTTGACATTCGATTTGACTCAAATTTGAATGCAAAAAATTTTTTGTGCACTTCCCTGTACAGAACATAAGACACAGAGTATTACCAATTTGCCCATTTGGACTTCACCCGTGTAAATGGGCACACTTTATACCAGTGTTTCCCAAACTTTTGACATATGTCTACCCTTTCTATAATTTTCGTAACGCTGAGTACCCCTCATAAAAAACATTAGGGATAAAAATTGTAAAAAATGATCAAAATCAGTGGAACTTACTAAAGCACAATAACAGGCGCCCGGAACTAACTATTAAAGAAGCAAGTTGTCTCTGTAACCAAGTGCAGTATATTCACGCCGCGTCACGCCTCGCAAGACCATTAGATAACACTGCAATTCTCCGGCGTTTAAACAGTTCTGCGGCTCAATGTCAACCGTTAATGTTCCCGCAGTTTAAAAATGGCCAAACCCGAGCTGCGCGAAGGATGCACAGAAGTTCCCGCCATAATGAGTTGTGATACGATGTACGATGGCCCCAGTTCCCGTGTAAAAACTGTGATATGCGCCTATTTCTTTCCTTGTTCTGTGGGCGCAGCTAAGCACGGTGCAGTGGATATTCCCACGTGATCCCCACCAAACTCCAGTGCAACGCGTACCCCCACCAAACTCTTCCTGTACCCCTGGGGGTACGTGTATCACACTTTGAGAAACACTGCTTTATACAAATGGCACTCAAATCAGCCTGCTCACAGAATCTGCATTCATATACAAAATCTTATCTCTTGGAATTGGTGGAGAACTGAAATGCATATTTGTTTTTATTCCCAAGCCCCATTTTATTGCATTTTAAACTGCATCTGCTGAATAAGAACATAAGAGGAGCATTGCTGGATCAGGCTACAGCCCATCTAGTCCAGCATCGTTTTGCACACAGTGGCCCACCAATTGCCTGTGGGCATCTCAAGCAGAGACAAGGGAAAACCTTCTCCTGCTCTCAAATCCCAGCAAATGGCCTTAGAGGCATCCTGCTTGTCCTCCCAGCCTGAAAGATGTACCTAGGCATCCATTCTAGCAGCCATTGATACATCTGTCACCCATAGATTTGTCTAACCCTTCCTTAAAGCCATCTAGGCTGGTAGCTGTTAAATCCTTCCCCTTATCGGATCCGACTCTCCTACCCATCAGCTTCATAGATGCCCCCTGGTTCTAGTGTTGCGTGATAGAGAAAAGAAATTTTCTCTGTCCACCTTTTCTAAACCATGCATAATTTTCTGTCTTTCAATCATGTCCCCTCTTAAATGCCATCTTTCCAGACTGAAGAGGCCTAGATCGGTGATGGCCAACCTATGACACGCGTGTCACAGGTGACACGCCAAGCCCTTTTGGGTGACACACATGGCCACCCTGGCACCTGGACGTGTATTGCTTGCTTGTTCTTGAAGTATACGAAATACCAACTTTCAACTGAAGATTTAGCAACAAAAGTCACTAATGTAAAGAATTATTTGTTTTTGCTTTTAATAGAATACATATATCAAAAATATAAGTTTTTTACTAGAGCCACAAATATCACAAAATTTTGGATATTTCTAGAAGTGACACAGCACCCGAGTTAAGCTAGGTTTTCTTGCGAATTTTGACACACCGAGCTCAAAAGGTTCGCCATCACTGGCCTAGATGTTGCAGAACTACCAAGGGGCTGGAATACCCTCCTTATGAAGCTACATGGTCTGGGGTTCTTCAGCCTTGAAAGACAGTATTTAAGAGGCAGCCTGACTGAAGAGTATAAAATCATGTCCAATGTGGAAGAGGTGGATAAAGTATCTTTTCCCTATTGCACAATGCTAGAACCAGGGGGCACTCTATGATGATGCGCAGGGGAGTTAGGACAGACCATGGGGAAGTATTTTTTCACCCAGACAGTCATTGGTCTATGGAACTTACTACAAAAAAAGCTAGTGACAGCTATCAGCCTGCCTAGCTTAAAAAATGGGTTAGACAAATCTGTGGAGCTGCCTCCAAGCTGGAGACAGTCAGATTTCTCTGATGACATTTGCAGAGTTGAGATTAGATGAAGGGTTCACCTGCCTGAGATGCCTAGAAGCAATCAGTGCCACTAGATCTCTTATGGAAGGAGGTCTTGTCCTCCTGGTCATTCTGGCTGTCCTTTCATGCACTTTTTGCAGATCCACAATATGCATTCTGAGGTGTGGTAATACAGCATCCTAAAAATTGATTGAATAAAGTAGCAGAGGGGAAGGAGGCTGTGTCATGAACTGAGAGCCCACTTGATCAAGGCTAGCAGACCAGTCAGCTTAACATCAGTTCAAGATGGACAGCTGGCCGGATGCACATCATGCTGGTCTTGAAAGAGTTACACTGGCTGCCGATTCGCTACCGAGCCTAATTCAAGGTGTTAACTTAGACTTATAAGGCCCTAAATGACTTGGCCCCCAAATATCTGAAGGAACGTCTACTCCAATATCAACCTGCCCGCGCCCTAAGATCTGGAGGCGAGGCCCTCCTGGTGGTCCCAAAACCTTCAGCAGCAAAAAGGGTGGGCACCCAGGAGAGGTCCTTCTCAATGATGGCCCCGGCCTATGGAACAGTCTCCCCCTTGAGGTGCATCAGGCTCCTTCACTGTATATGTTCAGGAAGGTGGTGAAGATGCACCTCTTTGCTCTGGCCTTCAGTTAAATGCGGACACACTTCCCACTTGCAGACACAGATGTTTTAATATATGTTTTCATTGTTGATTTTGAATGTTGTTACCCACCCAGAGGCCTTTGGGCATAGAGTGAGATACAAATATAAATAAAGTGATGGAAACAATAATTAAATATAATTATTATGCACAGTGAGGAGCAAGCATTGCTGAAAGAAAATCAGCATGGCTTCCACAAGAGTTCTACCAACTTGTTACAATTCTTTGGGAGTGTCAATAAGCATGTGAATGAAGGTGATCTCGCTGACACTGTCCATCTAGAATTCCAGGGGCCACATTCGGAATATTGTGTAGAATTCTGTTTTCTTAGCCTTTCTAGTGTTTGGACATGTTACATTTGCTTGTTTGTGGTTTAAGCTATGCTGTTTCTCTCTCTCCTCTGAAACAATGGCTGCTTTGAGTACACGCTGACGGCAGGCATGTCTTTTTGCACATACAGGATCCTAAATTTAATTGCTAGAATCTCCTGTTAAGGGATGGGAGATGCGCTTAAAATTCTAAGAACTGTAGCTGGACATACCAACACATGAAACTGGGACCTTCTGCTTGCTGAAATGTCCCACGAGAAAGCTACAGCTTGGCAAATCATTTAGGTACAAATTAAAAACAAATAAAGTTATTCCTCACTAGAACAGCAAATAAGAGCATCTGAAAGGGGAAGGGAAGCTGTTTCTTTAACCAAAAGCAAGGATAAACCAGTGCATCTTTAGCATGTGTCAAAATATATATACTGAGGGCACTGGATACAGGGGGGAGGCTGTCCCCCAAGTTGGGGGCTACCACAGAGAAGGTCTTCTCAGGTTCCCTTGCACCTTCAACCGCTGGTAGATGTGGCACAGTTGAGAGGTCCTCTCCTGCAGATCTAAATATACAGGCAGATATGTATAGCAGGAGGCACTCCTTTAGATATTTGGGGCCCAACTTGTTTAGGGCTTTATAAATGTTAGAATCTTGAGCTGGGCTTGACAGCAAACTGGAAACCTGTTCAGTTCCTTCAAGACCAGTGTGATGTGCACTTGCCCCAGAGCACTGTGTTCTGCACTGACTGTAGCTTCTGAACTGTCTTCAAGGGCTTATTTGAGTAGCTTTTGATCACAGGCTGCAGACTAGATGAGCTTACAGTCCTCCATCTTCTCTACAACATCCACTCCTTAAAGCAGTGATCTTCCCTGCAATAATTTATGGCACTAAAAGGTAGGTGCTGAGAGTGAAAGAAGGTAGACATTTCTGCATTATTGATCTGGAAACTGCATGATCAGTCTGCAAGTACTGTTGTTGAACACCATCAAATCATGGCTAACTGTATCATGGGAACCGACTGAAGGTTTCTTGACAAAGATATAGAAGTGGTTTGCCATTGCCCACTTCTGGGGCGAGAGACTGGGGATTAAACTGGCAACTCTGCTTTTCAGGCACTTTGCTCTAGCACTGAGCTATAGCTCTGTCCTTATACTACACTGATTTGTTTACCTATACTTCTATCCAACACTATAGCCTAACAATTTTCTTCTCCCTACAACAGACACCTTGTGAGGCAGATGTGGCTGTGAGAAGCTGCATAGAAAGCTGTGACTAGCCCAAAGTCACCCAGCCGGCTTCATGGCAGAAGAGTTGGCTTTTCTCCCCACTTTTCTTGCCCATTTAAGGGGACTCAAAGTGCCTGACAAACCTTCTGTTCTTCTCCCCGCACCAGACACCATGTGAGGCAGGTGTGGCTGTGAGAGATCAGCAGGGAGCTGTGACTAGTCCAAGGTCACCCAGCTGGCTCCGTGGTGGAAGAAGAGTTGGCTTTTCTCGCCCATTTAAGGGGACTCAAAGTGGCTGACAAACCTTCTGTTCTTCTCCCCACACCAGACACCATGTGAGGTAGGTGGGGCTTGTGAAGCCCCAGAAGGAGCTGTGACTCGCCCAAGGTCACCCAACTGGCTTCATGGAGGAGTGCAGAATCAAACCCGGCATTCCCAGATAAGAGCCCGGTTCCCTAACCACTAGACCAACCCCAGTCCGGATGCTGCACCAGCCACCCCTGGGCTTTGCACAGGCCTCCGTCTCCCCACCGCATCAACCTCGACTCTGCCCGCTGCAGTACAGTTCAGCTCTCGCCTTACGGAATCCACGTGGCCCCAAGTCGCGCGCTGCGCCTGCGCGGCGGCGCACAAAAACCCGTTGCGGACCGCTCTCCGGCGCATGCGCCCTCCTTCCCTCCTCCTCCGCCCCCCGCCCGCGGCGCCCTTTCAGCCTTCTTAACGGCTTCTCCTCCCTGAGGAGGGCCATGAGATTGACCGCTCCGTTCCGGCGTTTTCGAGAGCTCGCCGCCATGGGAGACGTCGCCTCCTCTTCCCTCAGGCTGACCAGTAAAGAAGAAGCCCTGCCCGGCAGGGACCGGAGCCTCGTCCGCATCCTGGGTAAGTCCGCTGCGGTCGCGGCGGCGAAATAACGGCCTTTCCTGTGAGGTGGGCTGAAAAGTCCCAAGCGCGCATGCGCACGGATGGCTACTGGTACTGGAGGAAAACCCTAGCGCCTCTTGAAGGGTTGGGCGCATGCGCCTTTTCACTTGGAGTCTGCTGGACCCGCACTTTTTTGCGCATGCGCCGCCGTAATTGCGGGGGGAGGAGGTGCCTGCCTGCCTGCCTGCCTCCCGGGACAAATGCGCATGCGCCTCGTGGTTCGGACAAGCCTCTCTTGCATCATGGAGCCAGAGTTTGGAGACAATCCTTTTTTGTGCAGTTTTGGCTGACAGTCGTGGGAATTAGGGTGCTCTGTAATCTAAACTGCTTGGCCAAAAAAACTTTCACTCCATTGAAGGGTTAATAAGATGTTATGGGCAAGTTGTATCACCACTTTCAGGAGGGGATGGCACCTGGAACAGGGCCTTCTTGGTGGTAGCCCCATACTGTGGAATAGCATCCTCCTATATATATTTAGATTTATTTATTTGCATTTTTTATCCTGCCCTATACCCAGAGGTCCCAGGGCGGGTGACAACATTTAAAATAAAACATAAAATAATAACAGTATATATTAAAACAACAGTGTCTGCAAGAGGGAAGGGTAAAGTGTATCCCCATTTAGTTGGAGGCCACGGCAAAGAGGTGTGTCTTCACTGCCTTCCTAAACATTTACAGTGAAGGTGATTGACACACCTCAAGGGGGAGATTATTCCATAGCCAAGGGGCCACCACTGAGAAGGCCCTCTCCCGGGTGCCCACCCCTTTTGTTATAGGTGGTGGTATAACCAGGAGGGCCTCCCCTCCAGATCTTGAGACATGGGCAGGTCAATACAGGAGTATGTGTTCCTTTAGATACTTGGGTCCCAAGTCATTTAGGGCCTTATAAGTTAAAGTTCATACATATCATGTATCACATTAAGGGCTGGCTGTGTTTGGGTCAGTCTGAGGTCTTTCTTGGAGGTAGTGGTGTGTGCTGTCATGTATATACATAGATTATGGTGCTCTAACGTCTGACAGTACACACTAGGGATGTGCACAAATGGTGTTTTTTTTGCATTCAGTTTGTATCAAATTGAATGTAAGAAATTTCATATTCGTTAGAATAGATCCTCTTTGAATGTGGTAGGATTCTGTTGATACAAATATATTTGTAGGAATTCGTACCAATATCCGATACAAATGCATACGTATCTGATCCGTATCCTATAACATATCCTCTCTGAAAGCTTCAAATCCAACCTGAATCCAGTTTGAATCCACTCTCAATCCATGCCTTGTGCTCTCTGGATCCATCACAGATGTGACTGGTGCAGCCAGATTCCCACCTCCCTGGTTCACATATGTTCCAAAGCATTCATACGGATGTTCCAAAACACTCGTACAAATACAAACGTCAGTGTGCGAATGTCTGAATGGGACCTGTCTAAGATTCATATAATATTGTACAGCGCTGAGTACATGTACAGCGCTTTAGAAATAAACTAATAATAATAATAATAATAATAATAATAATAATAATAATAATAATAATAATAATAATAATAATAATAATAATAATAATAATAATAATAATAATAATACTGATATCAAATGTTACGAATACTTGTGCACGTCCCTAAACCATTGTTGTTATTGCTGTATCTGGATATATGTTTTTCTGAGAAGATGCTCTTGTATAATATGAAAACATACATATTCTGTTTATTATGTACAGTTTATCCAGGCTCAATATTATATATTCTTGGTCGGTTGCTCTTCACAGTAAATATAATAACCTTCCCAGTGCTTAGTAACTTTATAGCACACTGTTTATAGTCCCTTCTTATAATTTCTCATATTAGTTCATAAACTGACTAGCAGAGTACTTTATAGCACAGCTTCTTCCTCCAACTTAAAATGCCTTCATCGACAGACTTTTTTCAGCTGAACACGAAAATTAGTTAACTTCCCAAAATTCCATAGCAGTTGGTGAAAGAGATGTCAATCACTCTTAAAATGATAGTACTCAATTTTATGTGCTCCAGCAAGTATACTGAGTTGCCTTCCTCTAACTGTCTTCAAGCCCAGGGCTGACTTAAGTAGTTATAGTGTGGAAATTTTGGGGAAAACGTGGAAGCAAGCCTCTTAGTTCCACTGACAGCTGCAGTATTTATGAACAGACTGTTCTACTTGAAAACGTCTTTTCCGGTCCCTGGAGTTTGTCAAAAGTCTGTTTGGTTGGGATGTATAGAGGTTTGCCCTCCCCCGAGAAGGAGAAGGAGAAGGAGAAGAGAGTTGGTTTTTCTACCCCGCTTTTCTCACTCAAAGTGGCTGACAAACCTTCTGTTCTTCTCCCCACAACAGACACCCTGTGACGTAGGTGGGGCTGCGAGAGATCAGAAGAGAGCTGTGACTAGCCCAAGGTCACCCAGCTGGCTTCATGGGGGAGGGCGGAATTGAACCCAGTATTCCCAGATAAAGAGTCCAGCTCCCTAACCTCTAGACCAAATTGCCTAAATGACAGAAGTGAAGATGGGGGGCGGGGGGCGGGGAAGCACTAGCAAACTTTTTATGCTGGTGTTAGATAACAATAAGAACATCAGGCCACAGCCCATCTAGTCCAGCATCCTGCCTCACACGGTGTCCCACCAATCAGTTATGGGCACCTCAAGCTGAAGACAAAGACAAAAGCTTCACCTGCTCCCACCTCCCTGCCTATCTGTCTCTATAACCTGGGGGCAGTACCTGGGCATCCATTCTAGTAGCCATGGATGCACCTGCTGCCGTACTTGCTCCAATGGAGCACTTGTTTTTAACATCAGCTAGTTCTATTTTTTGCTCCTCCCCTCCCCCCCAGAATAGCTTCCACATTTCCTGTACTACCAGCATGACAACATCTCTGGTAATTGTAGCTAACTGGGGAAGGGGTTGTTGCACCTATGGTTCTGAAGCATCGTTCTACAAAGCTGAATCACCTATTCTAGAATAATTGAAGTATCCCACTGCATGGGTCCTCCTGGCAACAAAGGGTGAGTTGCTAGAAACAGCTTCATAGAATGCTAGAGTTGGAAGGGACCCTTAGAGTCATCAATTCCAACCCCTGCTCGGTGCAGGATTTCCTAAAGCACCCCAGACAGATGGAGGTCCAGCCTCTGCTTGACGACCTTAAGTGAAAATTAAGCAGGTTGGCACAGAACTCTTGCATGAGGCAAATGTACCAGATTCAGCACTCATGAACTCAACCCCAGTGAAGAGCTGGGTAAGTCAAGTATTTGCATCGCTTTTGGACAGGATTTGTGAGAACAGCTTTGCCTCCCCACAATTGGGGCTGGGCTGGGCCTTTGCCCTGGGATGTACTGATATGCCTTCCTCTGTGTCCAGAAACTGTCATGTATATTTTGTCTTTCTTTATCATCCTAATAAAGAGAGAACACCTCTTTCTAAGTTGTGAACTGTGTGAATTTGTAGTGTGTGGGAAAAAATTGACATTGCGGTGGAGTATTGCTTGGCCATCTAGATGCTCTTTGTGCAGAAAGTGTCCAAACCGACAAGCATGGCTGTGTCCACAGAAGGAGGAGTTGGGCTTGACTTGAGGACATCTTCATCAGAAGGTCCCAGGTTGGGGCACAATATATGATAAAAATACAAACCCTAAAAGATATTTAAAACATAGCCTCCAACCCACTCTCTGCCCTTTCCACCCTGGCAGAATTACATCCAGAGGAAACCATGCCTAGGGTGTACTGAAATCTGGCTTTCCTTGGAGAAGCTATTCCAAAGCCAGGGGGCCTTCTCACATGCTGCAGCCCCTCACCTCTCTGAGGGTAGCAGAGTTACAGGAAGGTCCTCACCTTGTGATCTTAAACAATGGGCAGGTCTCTATGGGAAAAGGCACTCCTTCAGATATTCAGGACCTAAACCATTTAGGGCAGCGGTCCTCAAACTTTTTAGATGGGGGGCCAGTTCACTGTCTGTCAGACCATTGGAGGGCCGGAATATATTTTTTAAAAAACACTATGAACTGGGCCCAGGACAAGTTGGCTGCTAAGCAGGACAGGCAGCGGCGGGCCGGATAAATGTCCTCGGCGGGCCACATGTGGCCTGCGGGCTGTAGTTTGAGGACTCCTGATTTAGGGCTTTGTTTGTCAGTTTCAGCACCTTGAATTGAGCTTGGTAATGAATTGGTAACCAGTGCAGTTCCTTCAACACCTGGCCAGAAACTCCTGTCTGCAGCCCCATTCTACTCCGGTTCCAGGCTCAAGGGTAGCCCCATGTAGAGCACATTAGAGTAGTCTAGCCTGTCCTTAAATAATAATAAAAAAACAGTAGTCACTGCGTTTGTAGTAGAAGATTCAGGATTGCTTTTATGATAGAGAATTTTAGGAGGCTGGACTCGTTCAAATTTCTTCTTCTGTGGCCCATTAAAATTCATTAGCTGTGCTCCTGGTCCTTTCTGCAACTGGATCCCTTGATGAAATTTAACGAATCAGGGAACAGACATCAGAGATCCAACCAATCTTAAAGCTCTTGCCTCCATTCTGTCTGTTACCTAGCTTTTCATAAAAGATGCTGATGGTGGTTGAAAGATGGTGATTTGTCAAAGGCAGCTTTTTTGTTGCTGAACAAGAATCTTGTGCTTTACTGATATAAATTCCCCCATTGCTGACTGTCAGATTCCAATAATCCCATATTATGGTCCACGATGCGGAGCTCATTAGGCATGGGCATGGATTATTTTTTCATTTTCACTTCGCATCAAACTGAATGGGACAGAACTTTACGTACTTGAGAATGGAGTCACTTCAAATTAGGGGTGTACACGAATGCAGTTTTCAGGATTTGATTTGAATAGATTCAAATCTATTTGTTTGAATTTCCAGTTTGAATTTGCACATACAAATGTCAACAACATTCATATCTGCCTGTACGCATCCGTACACGTCCGTAAGCATCCCGTATGCATCCTGTTTTAATCCTGTACGCATCCGTACAGATGCGAGCAAGATGTGTACATGCGAGTGCGCATCGTGTACAAACCCGTACGCATACAAATGTCCAAATAATTTGGGCAAATAGATTTGAAAATCCAAAATTTGTTTGAATGTCCAAATTTGAATGAATGTGATCGAATTTCAAATGTTTCAAATATTTGTGCAGATCAAATTTGCGCCTCCAGATCCGCTCAGAATCCATCCTAATCCGCTCTGAAGCTTCTAATGAAGGCACAGAACTCTTTTTTTTTTGCCTGAAAATGTCAGTCTGCAAATACGGTGAGACCTCCATATCCGCTGGCCCGATAACCGCGGTTTCACTCTTCCACGGTGACCAGATCAGCCTCCCCTCCCCCTGCCGGTGACCATTAGGCCTACTTGAAGCTTCTCGGAGGCTTGGGACAGTCAGGAAATAGTGGGAAATGATGCAAGATTTCCCATCAATTTCACAGAAATCATGGGAAATCGAGCAAGATTTCCATTCCTGTGGTATCTTGCAGGGTTTTGCAGGAATAATGGGAAACTGAGTGCATTTCCCTGCATTTGAAATATCTGCCGTTTTTCGTTAACCACGGTAGGACCCGGAATGTATCCCCCGCGGATACGGAGGTCGACTATGTAACCAGTATTCGATTCAAATGCAGAGTTTCAAACATACGCAATTATTACATTTTTCGCTCATCCGCAGACCTCAGCTTTTGTGGTTCCTTTTAGTGGCAGCCAGAATATTGGAATATTGTGTATAATTCTGGTCACCACACCTCAAAAAGGATATTGTGGAACTAGAGAAGGTGCAGAGAAGGGCAACCAGAATGATTAAGGGTCTGGAACACCTCCCTTACGAAACCAGGCTGCAGCGTCTAGGCCTCTTCAGTCTGGAGAGACGGCGTTTAAGAGGGGACCTGATTGAAGGAGATAAAATTATGCACGGTAAAGAAAAGGTGGATAGAGAAAATTTCTTTTCTCTATCGCACAACACTAGAACCAGGGGCCCCTCTGGGAAGCTGATGGGTAGGAGAGTCAGGGGGAAGTATTTCTTCACCCAGAGGGTCATCGGCTTATGGAATGTGCTGCCGGAAGAGGTGGTGACAGCTACCAGTCTAGATGGCTTTAAGGTAGGGTTAGAGAGATTTATGGACGACAAATGTATCAATGACTACTAGAACGAATCCCTAGGTGCATCTTTCAGGCTGGGGGAGGGGGAAGGGGACCAGGGCACTTCTAAGGCCATTTGCTAAGATTCTAGAGCAGGAATAGGTTTGTCCTTGTCTCTGCTTGAGATGCCCATGAGCATTTGGCGAGCCACTGTGTGCGACAGGATGCTGAACTAGATGGGCTGTGGCCTGATCCAGCAGGGCCTGTCTTACGTTCTTAGAGCAGGCTTTGAAAGGCTGGAAGAAAATGCTTATCTCTGAACGAAACAACCGGGTAAGAATATCTTGATCTGTTATCTGCAATTTCCCAAAGGTTGTGTTTACATTTCTGAAAGGACAGAGTCTCATGTAGTGGAGTTGAGGGATGAATTCCTGATACGGCCGAACAAATCATACTAAAAGCTTCTCTGAGGTTATCAGTAACAAAATAGCTGTGCCAGAGATAACATTCTAACCCACCTTGTCCACCCGCCGTTTCTCTGTTAGCTTTCTTTTTACCCGCCTTCCCTCCAGAGAGTCTCCGTTTCACACAAACCCCAGGGATGCGGAAAGACTCTTCGCTCGCGGTTATCACCGTAGACCTGATGTCTGGTGCTGTGAATAGAAGTCCCATTGCATCCAAGTTACCCCTTTGGCATGCAGAGCTGCTAATGAATAATAATAAAAGATCATTAGAGTCACTCTAGTACTGTGGAGGTAGCTGAGCAGCTTAATCCCAGGCTGACACCTCTACTTGGCTTTGAAAGTGATATTTCCTATTTTGCGGTGTAGGCTGCTCAGTTTCCCCTTCTCTGCGGCTTCTGAGGATGTAATAAATGGTCCAAGAATAGCAAGGTCAGGTGTCTTGCAGCTAGGGATGTGCACGAATGTAGATTCGAATGTAGATTCGAGTCCGAGTAGATTAGAATGTCTTAAAATCCCATTTGAATCCGTACGCTCAAATGTTAGATTCACATTTAAAGATATGAATGTCGACCACATTCGTATCTGTTATACGTATCTGTGCACATGCTGGAAAAATCCGTATACATCACTTATTATCCCGTATGCATCCCGTTTTAATCCCGTATTTTAAGCGGAAGATACGGATAATTTTCCGGCAGATTCGTACACGACAGATACGAATCTACACACTTGAATCGTTAGAAAATCTGTATTGGATTTTCAAAAATCCGTATTCGAGTTCAAATGTCAAATTTGGATTTTTGAAAATTCAATTCGAGTTCGAATGTTGAAATTCGTCAGATTCAAATTGAATATTTGGGTTTCCGAATATTCGTGCACATCCACAGATGCAGCATATTTAGTCACACCAGGTTATAGTTTGTTCAGGAAGACGTTCCATAGTGTGTAGGATTATCGCATAAAAAAGGGAATATGGGAACATAAAAGGAGCCCTGCTGGATTGCACCACAGCCTCCGAGCCCAGTATTTATTTTATTTTATTTATTGTTTATATTTCTATCCCACAGTATACCCAAGGGTCTCAGGGTGAGTAACTACATGTAAAATCAAACATATTAAAACAATAACAATATATATTAAAATGACAGTGTTTGCAAGTGGGAAGGGAAAGTGTATCCTCATTTAACCATCACGGAGAAGGCCCTCCCCTTTTGCTGCTGAGGGCGGTGGTATAACCAGGAGGGCCTCACACAGTGACCCAACAATTGCTTCTGGGCATCTGAAGCAGAAGATAAAGACAAACCCCTCACTTGCTGCAACGACTAGGCCTCTTCAGTCTGGAGAGACGGCGTTTAAGAGGGGACCTGATTGAAGTATATAAAATTATGCGTGGTATAGAAAAGGTGGATAGAGAAAGTTTCTTTTCTCTGTTGCACAACACTAGAACCAGGGGGCATCTATGAAGCTGATGGGTAGGAGAATAAGGTCTGACAGTGGGAAGTATTTCTTCATCCAGAGGGTCATCGGCTTATGGAATGTGCTGCCGAAAGAGGTGGTGACAGCTACTAGTCTGGATCGCTTCAAGGTAGGGTTAGACAAATTTATGGACAACAGATGTATCAATGGGTGCTAGGATGAATGCCTAGGTGCATCTTTCAGGCTGGAGGGGGAGCGGAAGCAGGACGCTTCTAATGCCATTTGCTGGGATCCAAGAGCAGGAAAAGGTTTGTCCTTGTCTCTGCTTGAGATGCCCATGGGCAATTGGTGGGCCACTGCGTGCGATGGGATGCTGGACTAGATGGGCTGTGGCCTGATCCAGCAGGGCCTCTCTTAAGTTCTTATGTTCTTCACCTGCTCCTGACTCCCTGCAGATGGCCTTGAGAGGCATTCTGCCTCTAAAATTCATAGTTTATTCCAGCAAGAAAGATAGCAAGATAGAATGAGGAGAACGTTTTTCTTGTTGCTTATGAAAAGTGGGAGAAGAAGCATTTTTGTTTTAACTTTGAACTCAGTAAGACCTTCAGGAATAACTTTTGACCTATTTGAGCAGTTTGGCAATCTGAACTATGGTCTTCATTCTGAAATTACATTCCTACTCTAGGAGTGGAGTACATGTTAATAGAATTTTTTAAACTCAGATAAGCCACATGGACATTTTTCTTATTTGTTTGTTTGCTTATTATTTGCAATTTTATTCCGCCCTGTATCTGAAAGTCTCAGGAGAGCCTACCAGGCTCTTTTGCCTTACATTGGCTCCCAGTCTGCCCGAGTTGTACAGATTCAAGTGCAGTAAAGTTCAATTTCAACTATGTCGTCACATAGCCACTGAATATATCAACAGTGAGTAAGGTTTTGGGACTTTATAGACAAGTGCATGCACCAAAGTGTATGGGCAGAACGGAAGAGTCTTTTGTATAAGGGTAACGGTCTTCTGCTGGGTTAGGTGGTTAGGAACACTTCAAGGTAGAGTTAGATCAGCGTTTCTCAACCTTCCTAATGCCGCGACCCCTTAATGGAGTTCCTCATGTTCTGGAGACCCCCAACCACAGGGGTGGAGCAGCTGGGAGGTGGGAGGGAAGGGTGGTGGGAGACTCGTCACGACCCCTCTAAAAGGGTAGTTCGACCCCCAAAGGGGTCCCGACCCCAAGGTTGAGAACCACTGAGTTAGACAAATTCATAGAGGACAGATGTATCAATGGATGGAAAACCATCAGGATGCCTTCAAAGCCAATTTGCATGAAGTTCAGAGCAGGTGAAGGAGAGGATTGAAGAAGACCTAGATAAACTTGAACAGTGGGCTGAAACTAACAGGATGATATTTAATAGAGAGAAATGCAAAGTCCTATGTCTTGGTAAGAAAAATGGTAAAAATGAATACAGAATGGGAGGAATCTGGCTGAGTGGTGGCACAAGTGGAAAGGATCTGGGTGTCCTGGTTGATCACAGGATGAACATGAGTCAGTAATGTGGTGCAGCTGCGAAAAAGGCAAACACCATCCTAGGATGCATTAAGAAGAGTATAGAGTCAGACCTCATCTCAGTCAGACCTCATCTAGAGTCCTGTGTCCAGTTCTGGGCACCCCAATTTTAAAAAATACATTGACAAACTAGAGCCAAGTACAAAGGAGGGCTACTAAAAAGGTATGAGGAAAGGTTGAAGGATCTAGGAATGTTTAGCCTACAGAAGAGAAGACTGAGAGGAGACATGATCGTGGTCTTCAAGTATCTGAAGGGCTGTCACAGTGCAGAGGGATTGTCCCTATTCTCACTTGCCCAAAATGGGAGGACTAGAAACAAGGGGATGGAACTTCAAGGGAGTCAATGGACATCACACTGGCATGGGGCTGCACGCTGGTTTAGAAGGGCTGCATTGGCTACCAATTTACTACTGAGCCTAATTCAAGGTGCTAACTTTGCCCTAGCACCTTCTGCCATACTGACCTGCCCATGTCTTAAAATCTGCAGGGGAGGCCCTCCTTGTTGTCCGACCACCTTCAGCAGTGAGGCGGGTGGGCTCTCAGGGAGTGCCTTCTCAGTAATGGCCCCCAGGCTATGGAACAGTCTCCCCCTTGAGGTGCGTTGGGCTCCTTCTCTGTTTATGTTCAGGAAGCTGGTGAAGACGCACCTCTTTGCTCAGGCCATTGGCTAAATGTTGGTCATTTTTTCCCCACTATAAACTCTACTATTTTAATTGATATTGTTTTGTTTTTAAGATGCTGGATTTTAAATGGTGTGGTGGTTCTTATTGTTTTAATATATATCATTTTGTTTGAAATGTTGGATTTTAAAGGTTGTTACCCACCCTGAGACCTTTGAGTATATGGTGGAATATAAATAAATAAAATTAGATATTTGGAAAAACTTCCTAACAATGAGGACGATCAGTCAGTGGAATAGGTTGCCTCGGGAGGTAGTGGGTTCTCCTTTGCTGCAGATCTTCAAGCAGTGGCTGGACCTACATCTGTCTGGGATGGCTTAGGTAATCCTGCATTGAGCAGGGGGTTGGACTAGATGACCCTGGAGGTCCCTTTCAACTCTATGATCCTGGGTGAGACAGGATGCTGGACCAGATGGGCTGAGGCCTGATCCAGCAGTGCTTCTCTTATGGTCCAATGTTCTTATGCTCTAATATTTTCCATTTAGGCTGTAGGTATTTGAAGCAATGACAGTAGAAATTGTGTTTCAGTACCATGGACAGAGTACCCAATCTGGTTGGATTACGACCTTCACTGTTCTTAGTAGGGATGTGCACAAATGTATTTTTTTGCATTCGAATTCAAGTCGAATCGAATATCCAAAATCTAAAGATACAAATGTTGACCACATTCGTATGTGTTATATGTAACTGTACGCATTTTGTACGTGTCCTGTCTTATCCTGTATGCATACCATTTTTGTCCCATGCTATCTGCGCAAATGCATACAGATACATATGAGATTCGTACAGATTCGTATGCAATACATACGACGTATGTTTACATTCAGATGTTTTGAATCATTTGAACTAATGCTTCGGAACATTCTAAATTCATTCTAAATTCATTTAAATTCAAACGCGTAGACATTCTATTCAAATTTGAATGTCCACATTCAATTCAGTTCGATTGAATTTTGAATGTTTAGAACACTCGTGGACGTCCCTAGTTCTTAGCCCTGGCAGAAATCCATTCAGTCCAGAATATAAGTCTGAATATAAGCCTTTTTAAAGATGTTTTTGAGGGCGATCAGTCAGTGGAATAGGTTGCCACGGGAGGTAAAGAAAACCTTCACGACAATTTTTAGATTTTATTTTTGTCTTTTAAATATTGTATAGTAACTCATGATGAGATCTTGTTTTTTATGTGGCCCGTGTTGGAACTAATATGTTATTACTACTGTGGTGTTTGCTCTTCAGGCTGTGATTTTGTGTGAAAGATCCATTTACACCCCAAGTAGTGTTGCTTTCTCTTGTTTTACTTACTGGAAACACCTGGCAGTACCTGAAACTAAGAACAGAGAAAAAGCTATATTCCATTCAGTCATATGGCATCTGACTTGGAGACAGCCCTTCCTGAGTCATCGGTGCTTTAATAGAGCAGTATGGGAGACAAATGGGATTTTGTTGAAAACTGTAGCAATGCAGGGATACTCATATACAAACTTCTCATATTACCTTGCTGAACTAACCTGGTAGATGGGCGAGGAAGCATTGTAAAATCATGCTTTCAATCCGGTTAATCCGGAAGGACAGCCTAATTCCTGGGAGTGAATGCTTCTGAGTGTGCAAGAAGCCCTATAGGGACATAGGCTGACTTTATCTTAGTTTCCCATTATCAGCAAGGTAACTTGAAGGTCGTTTTAGTCTGAGAGCTCAACTGGAAGTCAGCCTGAAAAGATTTTGGAACAGAAGACCGCAGCCCATCTAGTCCGGCACACTGTCTCACATAGTGGTCCACCAGTTGCTTCTGGGCATCTCAAGCAGAAGATGAAGGCAAAACCTTCAGCTTCTCTCAACTCCCAGCAAATGTCCTTGAGGCATCCTGCCTGTCTCCCCAGCCTGAAGGATGTACCTAGGCATCCGTCCTAGTAGCCAATGATACACCTGTCCTCCATGAATTTGTCTAACCCTTCCTTGAAGCCATCTAGGCTGGTTGCTCTCACCACTAGAGATGTGAACAAACATTTGTAACATTCGAAATTCAGCCAAATTCAGCCATTCAAACTCAAATTGAATGTTGCGATATTTGTATGCTAATATTTGAACGAATATGAATGTTTGCAGACATTCACACGAATAGTTTGGACAATCGTTAAGTTGGGGAAACATATCAGATACGTATCTATTTGTATCAGGTATGGATCTGTTCATATCAGGTATGTATCTATTCATAACAGTTACGTATCTGTGCGTATCAGATACTTATTGGATGTTCGTAAGAATAATTACAAATAGATTTGTATCAAATAGAATTTTACCACATTCAAATGCAATCTATTCGTACGAATATGGATTTTCAAAAATTCGTTTGAAATCAAATGCCAAAAACATTTGTGTACATTCCCAGTCACCACCTCTTCTTCCAGCAAATTCTATATACCCATGGCCCTCTGGGTGAAGAAATCTGACTCTCCTACCCATCAGCTCCATAGAGTGACCCCCTGGTTCTAGTGTTGTGTGACAGAGAAACATGTATCCACCTTTTCTATACTGTGCATGATTTTATCTATTTCAGTCAGGTCCCCTTTTAAATGCTGTCTTTCCAGGCTGAAGAGGCCTAGATGTTGCAGCCTGATTTTGTAAGGGAGGCATTCCAGCCCCTTAATCATCCTGGTTGACCACCTATGCCATAGGGAGAATCTACGGGTGCATACTGAGCGAGTGGCGAGAAATATTAAGCCGAATCATGCGCTCCCTGCCATTACCTTGATCCTTGCCTAAAATTACTTCCCCTAGTTTTTTCCCCAGCCCCGTTATGCAAATTGGGCCCCCTTTATTTATTTTTAAATTAAAAAAATGCCGTAGTGCATATGTTTTATAAACAGGATCCAGGAGCTCTTTGCAACTTGCTCTTTAGCTGTTCCAGTGGAATGAAGTCACCGCCCCTGCAATGTACCAGCCTTTGAAGGGAAATGATTGCCTGTGGGAATGGAAGAAGAAAAAAAAAATCAGAAGAAAATTAAATGATTAATTAATGCAATCTAGTGTCTTTTACTAAAGGCTTTTCAGGGTCTTATTTAGATCAATTAATGAGGAAGGATTCCAACAGCAGATTCTCGGTGTGGTTTTTGAAGATTATAAAGTGACATTTTATAGCTGCTGCAGGGGAAATTATCTTGCGCGCTGTTTCTGCAGAACCACCTACTGAATTTGTGCCTAGAAGGGGAAGGATTTGAGAGCTTTTATTGTATTATTTTAACAAAGAAACCGTAAGACTTCTGAGGGGATAATATCTGGAAGGGGAAAAAAAGTAAAGCGTTTCACAAATAAGTCTGATCGAGCAGGGCTGTAGGTATCACAAGCTCAAAGATTTCTCTGTATTTTATGCAGACAGAGTAACTAAAGTTAGAAAGGGTTGACATCAAGAGAATGAATTTCATGAGGGAACTATATAGAAGTATAGGATACGGACATTGATCTCTTCAAACATAGGTAGAACAGCAAGGTCTTATGGGTAATATAATCATTTGCACATCAGGCTGTTTCTGTGCGTGGGCATAGATCCAGATCAGAGGACCTCTGATCTGGATCCAGGCCACCATGGCTACACAGTGATCATAGACCCCCCCCCCCCGCAGTGAGCCAGATCCATCCAAACAGAACGGAGGTAGAACCAGATCAAGAGGCCTTTCATCCAGATCGACTGTAGAGGCCATTAATGGGGTCTACAATCCTGCCTGAGGGCCTTTATCCAGATGGCCCCCCTCTGTGATCCAAATGACCTGGAAGTGATTTCTGATATGGCACCCCTCCACACACAGACCGTGAGGCTAGGAACGGTCATCCCTAGTTGTCGGGAGAGGTACCAGCTGCCCAGCTCACCCCAGGGGGGTAGATCGAGATTGGCACTGTCTGTGCTGATGGCAGGGATCTATCGCTTGCTTCCCCCGGATCGGAATCCATAGATCCAGGTGAAACAGCCCCAGTCTTGACTGAGAAGTAGGGATGTGCATGAATGTTTTTCTGGGCATTTGATTTGCAACAAATTGAATGCTAGAAAATTCATATTCGTTTGAATAGATCATCTTCGAATGTGGTAGGAGGCTATTCAATACAAATGTATTTGTACGAATTTGTACGAATATCTGATATGAACGATATGTATCCTGTAACAAATCCGCACTCTGAAAGCATCAAATCTGACCTGAATCCACTTTTAATCCACTCTCAATCCACGACACATTCACTCGTCCTAATTCACTGCTTCCAATTCACTGGCACAGCTGCTTTCCCACCTCCCCAGTTTAATGAATGTCCAAACTATTTGTACAAATGATCCGAAACATTCGTATTCATACGAATATTAATGTATGAATGTCATAACATTCGATTCATGCACGAATGTCTGAATTTGTCCAAATCCGTATGAATAACGAAGTAGTGTTCCAGGTTTGAATTCTTGCTCAGCTGTGAAGCTTTTAACTGTGACACTCAGAGCAGCGAGTTTTACCCGCTAACACCTTTATAGTGTGCACGTCAGTGTTCACTTGTTATGGGACGCAACTGAGAATTGGTGCCCCAGGGTGTTTTTCCACTGTCAGAAAGTACCCATTTTTGCACCCATTAAGGACCCATTTGGGTGTGAGCCGGATGACCCCATTTCCACCACGGCACCCATTTGGGACCCAATTGTTTTGACTGCCGTGGGGGAAATCCGGATCAAATGGGTACTTTCTGGCCTTTAATCCGGATTAATGGGGTCTACAATGGGGTCTTCTGCCAGAAAATCCGGATTAAAGGGAGCCTGTTTCCACGCTTGTGTGGCAATGGGGTCTAGAGGAGGCTAGGGGGAGGGGATGCACCCATGGGAGGGGGAGCCCCAAAATCCCAGCTTCAGAGTGATTTTGGAGTCATTTCAAAATCATTCTGAAATGACTCTGAAGTCCCTCCAAAGAGATCGCCGAGGACTTCAGAGAGGCTCCGGAACTGTTCAGCGCGGTCCGCTCACTATTAGTGCAGACTGCGCGGACTTCCCTCCGAAGTCCCTCTGCAGAGACATCGAAGGTGCTCTGGAGTCCCTTCGGAGTGTCTCCAGAGTCAGTGCCGATCTCTTTGGAGAGACCGGCGGCAAGACGCCGGAGTCAGTGCTGATAACTTCGAAGAGACTGGGGGTGAGACTTCGGAGTCCCTCTGAAGTGATCGACAGAGACTTCGGGGCCTCGCTGCTGGTCTCTCCAAAGAGATCAGCGCTAACTCCAGAGTCTCGCCACCAACCTCTCCAAAGAGATCAGCACTGACTCCGGAGACGCTCCGAAGGGACTCCGGAGTAGCTTCGAAGTCTCTGCCGATCGCTTCGGAGGGACTTCGGAGATCACACACCCCTGTCCCCTGAGACACCTAGGGTGACGGACCGACCCCTTAGGGGTCGATCCGGATTCCCCACATGGGTGCAGAGGTGTTTCCATGGCAGAGGGGTTAGCACCCATTGCTAATGGGTGCTACACCTCCCGTGGAAACACATTGGGTGCTTCCCTTAATCCGGATCTGCTAGATCCGGATTAAGGAATGTATCCATTCCTTAAATTCGGATCGTCTTAGATTCGGATCTAAGGGCTGCGGTGGAAAAACACCCCCAGACCAAAGATGATTTACACGCCATGTCTACATTTTCCCACAGTTTAGTAAGTGCTCAAGTCTACAGATGTTTTTTCACTAAGGGAGCTGAGAAGCCCATTGAGCTTTATGTAACTTTGGATTCTTCACTTCAGATAGTTCATAATTTCACTTAAAGAAAAGCAGTTGAAATTCAGTTGATGTAATTAAAGTTTGGTATTCGGTTCAGAACCGTTGTGATTGCTGTTTACAGAATCCTGACTTTGGCCGAACGTGTAGTGTTTCTGTGGAGTGGCGTTAATAGGTCGATAGCACCGGGGTGGGGGGAGTATCATAAAGAGACCGTCTTGGAAAGTGTTTCTTACCTATTGCTGTTACTAAATTATTGCTTTTCATTAAAAAAACCCTCATAGCAATATTTGTGAAAATCAACCATAAAATTCAGGACAGAACAAAGCTAATAATGGAATGATCTAACCCTAGGGACTCAGAGCAGTTTCCTTCAATGTACTTAATCCTGTGTAAAAACATTCAAAGGAGTTTAAAAATTGCTTTGATGCAATTGCCAATTCGCAGTTAATGTCTCTGAATGAGAGTGCCGCAAAGACCTGGGAGGAGACTGGTGTTCTGTCAATTCCAGTGGGAAAGTTAAGATTGATGTCCATGGGATGGCTGTCAGTCTCCTCTTCTTTGCTTGGCAGAGGGAAGGGGTCCAGATGCTGGTAAGAATCCAGTATGATGGGTAGGATCTAGCATGATGGTGGCCATTCAGACGTACATGTGCTAAAGTAGTCCCTTAAGAAGCTAAAAACCTAAGAGGAGCCCTGCTAGATCAGGCCACAGCCCATCTAGTCCATAAGAACCTAAGAGGAGCCCTGCTGGATCAAGCCACTGCTCATCTAGTCCAGCATCCTATCCCACACAGTGACCCACCAACTGCCCATGGGTATCTCTGGCAGAGACAAAGGCAAACCTCCTGCTCTCAACTCCCTCCAAATGGTCCTAGAAGCATCCTGATGTACTTAGACATCCGTTCTTGTAGCCCTTGATACATCTGTCATCCATAAGTTTGTCCAACCCTTCCTTAAAGCCATCTAGGCTGGTTGCTGTCACCACCTCTTCTGGCTACCAGTTCCACAGACGGATGACCCTCTGGTTGAAGAAATACCCCACCTTGTCTGATCTGACTCTCCTACCCATCAGCTTCATAGAGTACCTCCTGGTTCTGGCCTTACTTGCCAGTAGTGCTTGTAAGTGAGAACAGCCATCCTAGGGTTGCCTGGATAACAGGCAGCTGAGTGTGACTGCACAGCTGTAGTTGCCCTGCCACACTCACTTGCTGTGCCACACAGGGATCTACTACCCCAGGAGCAATCCAGCCACCTCTGGTCAGGCTGTGAACTGCTTTTTAGCAGTCCACAGCTTGATTGCTCTTGGGAAGCCTCAGGCAACTCCAGGTGAGCTGCAATGGCATCCTGTCTCATACAGTGGCCCACCAATTGCTTTTGGACATCCCAACCAGAAGACAAAGGTAAAACCTTCACCTGCAAATGGTCTTGAAAAGCATCCTACCTGTTTCTCCAACGTGGACCTAGGAATCCATTCTAGAGAAGAATGTAAGTGGATCCCTGCTGGACTGGGCCATAGCCCATCTAGTCCAGCATCCTGTCTCACACAGTGGCCCACCAGTTACTTCTGGGAAGACAAAGGGGAAACCTTCACTAGCTCTTGACTCCCTGCAAGTAGGCCTTGAGAGACATCTTGCCTGTCTCCCCAGTTTGGAGGATGGACCTAGGCATCCATTCTAGTAGCCATCGTACGAACTGAGCTGCTCAAAACCTTCTCAGAGGTAGTCCTATATAGATTGTCAGACAGTAATGAAAAGAAGACATTTTGAGCATTAGATCTTCAAGCCGTAAATGCCTCACTGGGATCATCTCCAATCAGAGGTAGAGATGTGCATGAGCTAAAACAATGGCACTCTTTGGGGGCACGGGACCGGGAATGCATCTTGGGCGTCCCCATGACATTCCTGGCAATGCGGGACAGGTATGGGTTGGGTGTGGATGCAGGCGTCCCCATGAGAACTGTGCCGAACCCTGTTACGGTTGAGCAGCGCCCCCTCCTCTCTGCCCCTCTCTCCTCATTCGAAGCCAGATTGTCATCAGCCCACTCCTGTGCCGTATCCCCCCTCCCTTAGCGGCACTGACAGCCAGGACTGGGGGGAGAGGCAAGGCTTCATTCATAATTATTTTTTTAAAAAAATTTAAAACACTGACAAAAGCTGCTACGAGGTTTAGCGGCAGTAGGCGCCTGAGCAGTTTTGCACACCTCCGCTCCACCAGGGACTGCGAGAACGCCCATCAACTGTAAAAGGCAGAAAATCAAACCTTTACTTCTGATCACCTGGTAGATTGGGGAAACGGGGGTTGCAAATGGAACAAAAACCAAGCCATAATGCAGCCTGCCTTGGTGTTCTTGTAACAGGGTTGGGATGGCAGAAAATTTAAAAGTCAAGCCGTTCTCCAGCCTCCCTTTGCGACTGGCATTTTAAAAAGTGAGTGGCTGCGATCTTCAATGGACAGGGCAGGGACAGCAAGCAGACCCCACATCCCAATGATGTGGGCACCAATCTCCGTCCCCATGTGCGTTCCTGGCTTACTGAACAATGCGTGCTGGTCCCCCAAACTGTGCCGAGCCTTGTTTTAACAGGTATCAAATTTGGCACTCTTCTGGCATGGTTTGGGGGGATTTGATACGCTTTTCACGGACCAAATCCAAAGCACATGGGGATGAACCTTGCTGAGCCCGTTTTTGGAACTGTACCAAAGTTGCATGGGGACACGGCCATAGGGTTTCATTCACCATCACACTGAGTACCTGAAAAATGGTGGTTTGCATTTGATTTTGAACTGATTTGAACACAAGAAATACCAGTAAAAGAGATTCCACTAATGATGAAGCAGGAGGTTTCACATATTTTTTTCTTCATCAACGACTTTGATTGCTTGAATGATTTGTTTAATAAAGTTATAGTACTGTTGGGTGTGTTGCTCGTTAAATAAGACTGCTTTTATTATTAGATTAAAATTAGATCTCATTTTAAGAGCTTTTGGTGCAGAAGTCTCCATAATTCTTAGGGAGTCACAGATGTTTTCTCAAAGCTTCTAAATGCTCCAGGCTGACATAAAATATGAAGGGTAAATGGGTATAGCTCACCTCGTGGGCACAATCTAAGAAGCATGGCATGAAAGGGAAAGAGAGAATAGAAAACAAGAGTGCAGTATTCTTGTGATTTCAGGATGCAGAACCAAAAGCTTTGGATTCATTTATTTTTTGAACAAAGAAGAAGAGTTGGCTTTTCTACCCCGCTTTTCTCACTCTTTAATGGGACTCAAAGCAGCTGACAAACCTTCTGTTCTTCCCCTTACAACAGAGACCCTGTGGGAGCTCAGAAAGAGAGCTGTGACCAGCCCAAGAAAGAGAAGAGTTGGCTTTTATATCCCGCTTTTCTCACCCTTTAAGGGGTCTCAAAGTTGCTGACAAACCTTCTGTTCTTCTGCCCACAATAGATACCATGTGAGATAGGTTGGGCAATGGCAACTCAGAAAGACAGCGATGACTAGCTCAAGGTTGCCCAGCTGGCTTAGTGGAGGAGTGCGGAATGGAATTGGGAAACTATGGGATATAAGTCCAGCATTCTGACTACAAGACCAAACTGCTCTCCAAATGGAAACACTCCGGAGTTCTTTGTAAGGTTAAAGAAATGGCTGTGTGCTAATAGATAACTTTCAGTTTAACAAAGTTACTGCATGTCATAAAAGTTAATGCCTAATGCTGGAATCCTAGAAGTAGGCTATATTTCCTACTACTGTAAGTTATTTCTGAGTAATAGGAATGTGCATGAATTTTTACTTCCTGTCCGCTTCCCATAGAAGCAAATGGGACAGAACTTCACATTTGTGTAAACGGAGCCACATTGAATGTGTTAGGCCTTGAAATCGCTTTGAGTACCTGCCATCGCCAAATCCACTCTGAATCCGCTCCGAAGCTTCAAATGAAGCCACTAAAGCTTTTGCTTTGCATGCAAAGGTCATTTTTTGAACATAGTCAATGGCTGTTTTTGCACGTACTTCCGTTAATCCACGTTTAGAAGATCCAGATCTTGGAGATGTGGTCCTCACTGAATCCGGTCCTTGAAGGTCCGCATCAAGGTGAGGGCCCCATGTGTCCGCATGGGCCATCTAGCACCCGATGGCAATGGGTGCTAGATAGGGCTGCTGTGCGGACACCGAGCACGAATGTTTGCTGGTGGCGCATTGTGATTGGGCAGTGTAGCCATCAGTCAGGGGTCACTTCCTGTTACAGTGGGCATGGCAGAGAGACAAGGCTTTGTAGCTGTCTACATAGCTGCTATGAAGCTTGTGCTCAGCCTCATAGACAGCTATCAAGGACGTGTGGGACTACATAGGTGTGAGGGATGGGCCTGAGCCACCCCACTGCAAATGGTGGCCTCTAAGCCCACCCCTGGACCCCATCACCCCTGTAGATGTGCGCCCTCTGATCTGGTCTTCACGGTGGAAGACCGGATTGAAGACACCATTGAAGAGGTCTACCGTTAATCTGGATTTAAGGGCCTGAAGACCCCATTAAATCTGGATTTCACCAGTGCTCGTGGGTACAGCGCATTCAGAATGGGGTCATTAAGGGACCTTTCATTTCTATCCCACCCCATACCCGAAGGTCTCTGGGTGGGTAACAATGGATCAGACAACGGAACAGATATGTAACAGTTCCATACCAATTGAGCATCTATTGGGTTCCTAATGGGTTTCTTATGGGGTCTTTGTTAGAAAAACAGCCAATATTTGATTTGAATACTATTTTGAACCTTCTGAATTTGTACGAATGGCGAAGGTGATGAACATTTTTCACCCATCCCTACTGAGTCAACCTGTCATTGCGTTGTGAACTTTGCTGTGCGAATAGTAGTCACTTCCACCAAATTTGAGGTCCTTTGTTTTTCACCTCTTTGAGAATATTTGGGAGAGTCGTGAGATCACAGGAGAAGATGCTATGTTGCTTATTGTCTTTTAAAAAAAGGGACAAGGAGAAAACCGCTACATTGTTTAGAAATCCAGTTGAATTGCGAAAGAGTTAATTAAATTTTATGGAGGGTTCTTCTCTCTCTGCATTTTCACACCTTTATTAGTCTCTCTTTTAATATGTGCATTTCACTTGGGAAATTAAATTAAAATTACATTTTGTAATGATTCAATTTTTCTTAATGATATTTAATGACCTCACAACTCTGCAGGCTTTTAATGAGTTGGAAGAAACCTTATATTTTCTTCCAGGAAGAGAACTGCTGCTTTAAAAAAAAAGCCTAGGCTGATGTTAAGGAGAGCCTTTAGATTTTAAATCCAGTTTCTCTTCAGTAGTTTTGAATGGTTAAGATATTGCGGTATAGTGCAGTAATAGAATTGTTTGAGTATGATATTCTATTAAAACACAAAGTTTCCAAAAAAGACTCATCTCTGCAAATCTATTTGGCTTGTCCAAATAAAATTTTATGCTGCCTCCTGATGTTCAGTTGTTGACTGGGGTAGATGCCTCTCTCTTTCTTCAAAATTGAATGTTTTAAGACAAATATTTAAATATTCATTTTTTGTATGGTCCCTTTAGAACAGTGGTTCTCAACCCCATTTGGGGTCGCGCACCCATTTCAGCGGGGTCGCCAAAGGCTCCGCAGGCCCCCCCGCGTCCCCCCTGCCGCGCCGCCGCCGCTGCTTTAAGGAGAGATCGGCGGCAGCAGGCGGCGATGGCGGTGAAGGGCGCCGGACTGGTGCCTCGCCGCCAGCGCCCTTCGCCCGCTAAAATCCGACGTTGCGGGAGGACTCCCGGGTCGGGGGGGAGCGAAAACGACACCAGCGGCCCTGGCCCCGCCCTGCCCTGCCCGCCCCAGCTCCGCCCCAGCTCCGCCCCGCCCCCCTGGCCCCGCCCCTGGGGTCGCGGAGGCTTGGGGAATCTCATTTTGGGGTCGTGGCTCTCAAAAGGTTGAGAGCCACTGCTTTAGAATGACTTTGCTGCACGTCTGCTTTTCTCCCCTCATGTTTGCTGTAAATAGAGGTGCTACCTTTCTTTGTAGGGCCTCAAATACCACTAGACTACATTCATTCTGTGTGTCTTTTTTCTTTTTGTAGTGAATCCACATGGTTAGTACAATATCTTGATCGGTATGATTCACAACAAGCTGAAGATATCTCAAAAACAACAATTGTGTTATCAAACAGTATATGTCAATATCAAAAATACCTGTGTCAGAAAATAACACCTGGAAGACTGACACCTGAAGAGTATAACAAGACCATAAACAATTGTCTAATAGGTATGTGAGCGAATATTCATAACATTCGTTATTCGTATGAATTGGGACATTCGTATACGAAGTGAATGTTATGTCTGGGAAGGCTGCCAGCACACCCTACAAACACACGGCTGATAAGAGACTGCTCAGCAAGAGTACTTACTAAGCTGCCTCCAGCAGCACAGGCCAAAGAGGAAGTCCAAAGAGAATAAGCCAAGAGCCAGTCCAAAGTTCAGGATCAAGGAGAGCAATCCAAACAGTCCAGTCCGAGGTCAGGGCAGCCAGAAGAATGGTCAACAGGTATGTTCCGAGGTCTAGGGGTGTTTTTCCACTGCACAGTCAAGGGGTGTTTTTCCACTGCGCTCCTTTAATCTGGATCTAAGAAGATCCGGATCTAAGGAATGGGTACATTTCTTAATACGGATCTAGTAGATCTGGATTAAGGGAAGTACCCAATGTGTTTCCATGGGTGGTCTAGCACCTAGTAGCAATGGGTGCTAGCCTCCCTGCTGTGGAAACACAGGAGCACCTATTTGGAAATCCGGATCTACCCATGAGGAGTCTGCTTGTCACCCAAGTTGTTTGGGGGGACAGGGGGTGCAATCTCCAAAGCGGCTTTGAAGTCATTTCTAAGTCACTTTGAAGTTACTTCGAAGTCTGTGCAAAACAGCTCCATTGAAGTCTGTGCTGATCTTCGGAGTGAACTTCGAAGTGACTTCGGCGTCACTTTGAAGTTCACTCTGAAGATCAGCACAGACTTCAAAGACGTTCCGGAGCTATTTTGCACAGACTTTGAAGTGACTTCGGAATGAATTCGAAGTTTAGGTTTTGGGGCTCCCCCCCATGGGTGCCCCCTCCCCCTAGCCTCCTCTAGACCCCATTGGTACACAAGCATGGAAACAGGCTCCCTTTAATCTGGAATTTCTGTCTGAAGACCCCATTTTAGAAAATCTGGATTAAAGGCCAGAAAGTACCCATTTGATCCGGATTTCCTCAGTGGCAGTCAAAACAATCGGATCCCAAATGGGTGCCATGGTGGAAATGGGATCATCTCGCTCACACCCAAATGGGTCCTTAATGGGTGCAAAAATGGGTACTTTTTTGACAGTGGAAAAACACCCAAGGTCTAAGAGTCATGTACAGCAGCCTTCTCTTAGGAAAACCAATAGTCTCTGACAAAGGGCCTAGGCATCTGCCAGGTGTTTTATCTTGCAATTCCAGACCACAGCTGCTAATCAACTAATGAGTGCCTCTGTGCAAGTCTCTTCGAGCGCCTTAACCCTTCCTTCTCTGTTCTCCTCTGCTTGAAGCTAGGGATCTCAGTGCTCTGCTGCTCCAAGTCTCCCAAGTCTTGCACTTTGGCCGTGGCAAGGCTGGACTGCTGGACCCCAGGCTCCACGGGGGCTGGGAGGTCACAGCTGGGTTCTGGCAGCACCTCAGGTTCCCCTTGCACCTGAGGAAGTGCCTCCTCCTCCTCCTCCTCCTCCTGACTGACCATGACATGTTATGACATTCATACATTGGCATTTGTATTTGTCCAGATGTTTCGGAGCATTTGTATGAATGCTTCAGAACATTCGTGAAATGGGGAGGTAGGAACGCTGCTGCGCCAGTCACATCTGCAACGGATCCAGAGTGCATTTGGCATGGATTGAGAGTCGATTCAAATTGGATTCAGGGTGAATTTGATGCTTGCAGAACAGATACGTTACTGGATATTGGATAGGTATGCTTTGTATCGGAAATTGTACAAATTTGTACGAGTACATTTGTATCGAATAGAATCCTACCACATTTGAAGGAGATCTATTTCAGGCTGGCGGGACGAGGAGGAGGATTTGAGAGGAGAAGGTTTGCCTTTGTCTCTCCTTGAGATGTCCATGGGCAGTTGGTGGGCACTGTGTGGGACGGGATGCTGGACTAGATGGGCTATGGCTCCTCTTAGGTCCTCTTATGTTCTTATGTACACAAACAATTAAAACTCATCTTTCAAATGATACCCCATACACTGACTATCCCTTCCCTCAAATTCTTCTCTTTCCCATGTAACTGCAAGAGCAGCAGCTGCAAACTTTTGACCCTTGGCCAGTTTTATTGTTAGAGCATTGATCAAGTATGACTATCGACAGAATGCATAGCGGACCCGGCCTCATTCCTTCACATCTGTCAAATGAAATTTGTATAAGGAGCCCAGTGTTCAGCTATAAATCATCCTCGTGTTTTAAATCTTGGCCTGTCTGTGGAAAATGCCCTGTAAATTAAAATTAAACTCTGCATGTTTATTTTTCTGTAAGTAGGGATGTGCACAAATATTTGTAACATTTGTTATTCGCGTGAATTCATTCAAATTTGGACATTTGTACACAAATCGAACGTTAGGACATTCGTACATTAACATTCGTACGAATACGAATGTTCCGGACATTCATACGAATAATTTAGACATTCTCTAAACGGGGAGGTGGGAAAGCGGCCGCGCCAGTCACAAATGCAATGGATCAAGATTGCATTCGACACAGATCGAGAACGGATTAAAAGTGGATTCAGGTCAGATTTGATGCTTTCAGAGCATGGGATATATTATGGGATATGTATATCAGATATGCATGCATTCATGAGGATACATATTTGTTTGTACCGGATATGTATTCGTTTGTATTTGTATTCAATTCATATTGAATATGTTTTCATATTGAATAGAATCTTACCACATTCAAAGGGGATCTATTCAAATGAATATGGATTTTCTAACATTTGATTTGCTATGAATCAAATGCCAAAAAAAAAAAAATTGTGCATGTCCCTAGTAAAGAAATATGGCTGGACAGCAAGTTTTAAGATGGGGGTGGCTAGCATTAGTGTTGCTTGGGCTGGTGGGAGTTCTGGGGCAGACCATTTCACGTCTAAAGGAGCGGTGTGCTTGCGGGGCGTTTCAGTTGGAACAGAAAAGACTGCATTAAATCTGCCAAAAAATGGGAAGCTGATGGAAAAGACAGAGCAGAGCAGAGGGGAGTGTGTGTTCTAAGCAGGAATGAAGAGGCCACCTTCTGTCATGGTTTCCAAAGGGCCCTCAAATAATAGTTTCTCATAGAGCACGTTGTTAACAGTTGTTACTGAAAAATGTGGAGCGTGCAACCTTTGTCACAAACAAATATGACTTTATTCTATAGTCCCTCAAATTATTGGGCAGCTGGCTGCTAATGTTGTCCTAAGTCGTATGGTGCACTCTGGGAAGGATGCCAGGAAATTCCTCCGGTGCCAGAGCGGAAAGGTTCACCATCTTCATAGCTCTGGATGATTGATTTCTCTATCTTGACTTGGAGGTCCCCCCTCCCCGCCCCCCAGCAAATATAAATTAACTTCAGGTCCTTATTTATGAAGGAAGGACAGAGCAAGCAGTTTTTCTTCTGCGTTACAGTTCGTGCCGGGAAATTATTCAGAGTTGACAACATCTATTCTTTTGCAAGTTTGAGCAGTCATGAATTCCAGGTAGCGCCTGGTCACCTGGTGAAGGATTGCTCAGCCCCTTTCCAAGTTCTAGGACAACAAAGTGCTCCTGCTAAGATGGCAACTGTGGCCCTTTCTGCACTGGCCCTTGTTCTGGAATATATCCCAGTTTAGGAACTAGCCATATGCATGTTGATGCAGTGCCCGGGGTCTTACTCTGGATTATATCCTGTAATAGGGACCTGGCATCTGTATACTGGTGCAAGCTTTGGCAGGGCCAGCATACGGATAACACCAGTGTGTGAATGAATAATAGAATCATAGAGTTGGAAGGGACTTCTAGGGTCATTGAGTCCAACCCCCTGCTCAACATAGGATTTCCTAAACCATCCCAGACAGATTTCTGTCTAGCCTCTGCTTGCAGACCTCCAGCGAAGGAGAACTCACTACCTCCTGTGGCAACCTATTCCACTGATTGATCACCCTCACTGTCAGGAAGTTTTTCCTAATATCTAATCTGTATTGACTCCCTTGAAGTTTCATCCCATTGTTTCCAGTCCTCCCATCTTGTGCAAGTGAGAATAAGGACAATCCCTCTGCACTGTGATGGCCCTTCAGATACTTGAAGTTCGTGATCATGTCTCTTCTTAGTCTTCTCTTCTGTAGGCTAAATATTCCTAGATTCTTCAGCTGTTTCTTGCAGGACATGGTTTCCACACCGTTAACCATTTTGGTAGCCCTCCTTTGGACTTGTTCTAGTTTGTCAATGTCTTTTTAAAATTTGGGTGCCCAGAACTGGACTCAGGACTCTAGATGAGGTCTGACCAAGGTAAAGAGAAATAATTACTTCTTATGACCTAGATTCTGTGTTCCTCTTGATGCATCCTAGGATGGTGTTTGCCTTTTTTGCAGCTGCATCACATTGTTGACTCATGTTTATCCTGTAATCAAGCAGTATACCCAGATTCTTTTCACTTGTGCTGCTCCTCAGCCAGATTCCTCCCATTCTGTATTTATTTTTATCATTTTTCTTACCAAGATGTAGGACTTTGCATTTGTCCCTATTTAATATGGCATGTCTCTGCTCTGGGATATAATCTGGATTAAGGCCCGGTGCAGAAAGGGCCCACGACAATATAGCTGTAATCACATCTTGCAAATATGTAGAGCTGTTATACCCATGACAAGTTTTGAGCCAATATGTGCAGGAAGATCACCACAGAAGATGACCGCACTGCGGTCCGCTCCCAATGCTTGATAGCCTAGACTATTTGCAGATCGCTCGATCCTTCTGTTGTACAATTAATCAAGTTTCTTCTCCTGATTTTTTAATACTATGTTCCGTTTTTCAGAACCGATGCTGAACTTGCGTCAGTGACTCATTTGTTTCTGTTCTTGCCGACCTCGAAACATAATTATATGTTATTTGTATCCTTGTTTTTTCCTTGCGTGTACTTCTCTGGCAACAGTTCTGTTCTTTTCTTTAATTCTGTAAGTTGAATTTTTAATTGCTTGCTGCTAAACGCAGGCCTGAGTCTTTGAGGTGTGCACTAGAAAGGAAGTCTCTTGAAGATTCTTCATTCAGAGGACGGTGCCAAAGTCTACTCACTTTAGGCCCAAATCCTCAAGCAACCACGACCCTTTGTTTCTTTGATCATTATGGTTTCACAAAGATAATTTGGGCAGCAGGGATGGCTTGCTCCAGCCTCCGCTTTTAATTGATTTTTTTTTTAATTGTTCAGCATGAGTCTTAAGTTAAATGATATCCAGAGCGCACAGGCAACGCAGGCAGGATCCAGGATCCTTCAGGGAGAGAAACATGGTGCCTGGGGCATGTCAGATAGGAGAACTTGCTGGAAATCGTGAGGTGTCATGCCTCCTGTCCTCTTTGACTCCTCGGAGGAAGGCCCCGCTGCTGCCAGCTAAAGCAAGGGTGGCGCACCTCAGGGGCCAAACATGGAAACTGCTTCTGTCCCCCCAGATGGGGATAGTTTGGACTCAGACAAGTTCTCTTCGGCCTGGTATGATATATCAATACCGTATCAGCTGGTGAGGATTCAGCAAGGTGATGGAATGGTCCTCCGCTTGAGGTGCGTCAAGCACCTTCGCTGTACATGTTTAGGAAGGCAGTGAAGATGCACCTTGTGATGCCCATCATTGCACTACTATATTTAATGTGTGTTGAAAGCATTATATTTTACATGTGTGTACTGCATTTGTTCTGTTCTGCCTATATTCCTTGTATTGTAATGTAAATATCAGAGCAGCAGGTAAAGAGTGGGCAAGACAACCCTAGTTAGCGTAAGGTAAGGGGGGGGGAACAGCTGCCCACGAACAGCCAATCAAGCTTGAGACCCCGTAGGGCCAGGGTTATAAAAGGTACCACCCAGACAAGTTTTGAGGGTTCTATGCTTGGGGTTCCAGGGAGGGAGGACATGTGTGTAACTGCCCTGTGCCTGAGGGAAAGACCAAGATAGGGGTTCCAGGGGTCTATGCTTGAGTTTCTAGAGAGGGAGGACTGGTGTGTGAGACAGTCCTGTGCCTGAAGGAAACACCAAGATAGAAACAGGGTTCCAGAGCTTAGTGTGACAGCCGAAGGGAATCCTGACAGTAGCCTATGGGGGTATAGGTTGTTGGGTAGACTGACTCTGAGAAGACTTTGATCTTTATTTAGTTGTTTGCCTGTTATCTTCACAAGTTGTAAGCAATAAACCATTTTTCTTATTTATTTCAAAGAACCATCTGCCTGCAGTATTATAGGCCTTGGGCTTAGGGAAAGGAGAAGCTGTGGTGGACTCTTTAGCATGGGGGCTAGGGAAGCAATGGCCAACACTTTTAAATAAGTAAAAAACTAATTTATTCTCGAACACGCACTAGTCAGAGGAAGGGGAAGTGAACTCCTGCCCAGGTGAAGAGAACGCCACACACTTCTTTGCCCTGCGGGGCCTTTGGTTAGTGGGGATACATGTTCTCTTCACAATTTTCAGGCAGGGCCAGCAGGGCTTATAAGGGCCATCCTGTGACTGCCTGGATCCCCAAGGGAGTGATTGGATGTTGCCATGGCAACCCAGCAGCTGCATGCACCTGCACAATTGCAGCTGTGCAGCCACAACCATTCACTGTGCTGCACCTGGAAGAGGATGTGGAGGCCGCCGTCCAGAAGCCTATTCACACTTTGGCCAGTAGTCAACTTCTGGGGAAGAATGTGTGCACTTCAAGGAAGCTGTTACAGCCTCCAAGCTTGCCTTGCCTTTCCAGAAGTCGTCTGATTGTTGATTAAGTGTAGAGCACTAAATCGTGCTCCACACCTTTATCAGCGTTAACCAAAAGCTTACCTGAAGCGTCCAGTGACGTGACCATTTGCTTTATGTCTGGTTCCCTGCGGTTGGCGGGTGGGGGAGGTGGTGCAGTTGCGGCCGTGTTCGGTCACTGACCTCGGATGTGACTGCACCTCCAATCCCCGGGACCATGAGAGGGGCGTTCGATCAGTGATAGAGGGCACTGCACGTTCGATCACAGCCACATTAGATCACACCCCCGTTACTAACGTGATCAGCTGCGATATGCCCCCGTGCTTGAACACGCTCCTCTGCAATGGCGGCCAATGACAGCAGTGAAGAGGTGGGACTTCTAGCTTCTGGCAGAGAAGTGGTGCCCACCCGTTATTGTCCTATGTTGAGAGTAAGTGTTATGTTCAAAGTTTGCGAATTTCAGTCATTTACTACATTCCATGCTATGGAGGCGATTTGGAACTGTAGTGAAGGCAGTTGCAGGGAGTGAGTGATAGAATTCCGCCAGCCAGTGGGTGAGCGGCAGGCTCAGGATGGGGGAAAAGGCTTGAAATAAGGGGAGAAGTCTAATGGCGGAAAGAGGGAGAAGCAGCTGAAACAATTGAGAAAGAAGGAGTTGGAACAGATGAGAGAATTGCAAAGTAGATCAGGAAGGAAGTGCTGAGGAAAGGAGTGCAGTCAGAGTCCTTATGTGGCTGAGTCCTGTATGACAGTGAAGTGTCAAGAGGCATGAAAGCAAGAGGAGGGACCTGTACTTGGACATTAGGCAGGGACCCAAGGACTGACCTGGATAGACAGGCAGTCACCCGTGAAAGGACATCAGTAGGAGAAACTGTTGGCTCTGGTCCTGTCAAGTGAAAGAGGCACGCAGCACAGAGTAAAGTTTGAGTAGCAGAAAGGATTTGTTAGTGTGCGTGTTCAAAGTTACACTTGCACCTGAAACCGAGCTCAACTGAAGAAGTGTTACAAACTACGTGTTACATCCTAATAAAGCCATGTTTGAAGTTCGTAAAAGCAACGTTGTATCCAAGAGCTCTTATTGTTCAAGAACTTCATACATAATAAAAGTGGATTAGAGAGAGGGAAAGTGGCACACTTTGCTGTGGTCGAGAAACATACGCTACCAACTGAATTAAACCAAAGTTAACATATACGGTGGACAACTATGAATTGTGAAATCCCCTGAGTTTATATCATTAAAATAAAAATGAACCGCTTAGCCGCAGGGAAAGGGAAGCCGGTGGCCTCGAATTAGCAGAGGAGGGGGTGTAGCCGGTAGGAGTGACGTCGCACACCACGGGTTGGTCAATGGGAGGACTGTTTGCACTTCTGGCTGATAATGGTTGTTTTGGGGAAGCTTTCCTAATCACAAGCGTGAATGATCCACAAGAGCCAATTTGGTCTAGTGGTTAGGGCATCAGACTCTTATCTGGGAATACTGGGTTTGATTCCACCCTCCCCCATGAAGCCAGCTAGGTGACCTTGGGCTAGTCACAGCTCTCTTCTGAACTCTCACAGCCCCACCTACCTCACAGGGTGTCTGTTGTGGGGAGAAGAACAGAAAGCTTTGTCAGTTGCTTTAAATGGGCGAGAAAAGTGGAATACGAAAGCCAACTCCTCCTCCTCCTTCACCACCAGAAGCTTACCAGCCCTAATTTGCGGCAGCCTAATGGTCTAGTGAGCCAGTTTGATCTAGTGGTCAGGGAGCCGGACTCTTATCTGGGAATACCGGGTTTGATTCCGCCCTCCTCCACAAAGCCAGCTGGGTGACCTTGGGCTAGTCACAGCTCTCTTCTGAGCTCTCACAGCCCCACCTACCTCATAGGGTGTTCTGTTGTGGGGAGAAGAACATAAAGCTTTGTTGGCCTCTTTGAGTCCCCTTGAATGGGTGAGAAAAGTGGGGTGGAAAAGCCAACTCTTCTTCTTCTAACCTTTCTAATTAGGTTCAGCCGTTCTTGGGTCATATCCCCAGCTTGATTGCTCCTGAGAAGTCTGCAGCAGCTTCCGGTGAGTCGCTCCTGCTCTCAGGTGGGGAGGGAGCGATCCAGCTGTTCCATTTATGGTCCCTATAATGCTTAACACCTGTTACCAAGCACTTGTTTTTACTGATTTACACAGGAAGCAGGTTATTTAGTAACCTACTGAATACAAAATTGTATCAAAACATACAATGCAAGGCTCCCTTCTTAGGTCCCTGTGAAAAGATTTTTCGGTATGTTGCCTTTCGAACTGTCTGTGACAGTTCCTATGAATCTTTTCTGCTCCCTAAGGGACTTGATTGAAACCTGTTGGAACATGTTCCCTTCACATGCTAATGAATTCCAAACCACAGGGGGCTTCTTAAAGAGTGTTTTCTTTCTAAAATCAGCTTGAACAATGTTAAAAAACCCAGAAAAGAGTGGCAGCTACCTTCTCGGAGAGCCGATGTAATACGCACAAAATGACAAGATTATTGCTATCTAATAAGAAGGGTAATATGCGAATCATAACATTGCTGGATAGTAAATATGCTGTCTGCTTGGATTTATCGTTATAGAGTATAGCTCTTCCTTCCAGTTGGATGCAATTCGTTGGAACATGTTGGCACTTCAGGGGATGCGGCGTTCTGCCTTCTCTCTGCTGTTATTTGAACTGAGGTCTTTGTCTTTCCCCATGATGGCTGGGAGACGGTTGAAATGCTCAGCTGGTTCTCACCACAGTATTCATGCCACGTGTGGCTAATAGGTGCTATTCTCGTTTTCTTAGGATACTGTCACACTGAAAGTACGATATGACTCATAGGGGTTTGCACGAATGCAGTTTTTGGATTCGATTCCAATCGAATATTCAAATGAACTCGAACAAATAGGGAAAAACAAATGTATTAAAATTTGAATCTGATTCGAATGCATTCGTATCTATTCGTATGAACATGTGATTTGTATTTGAAGATATGAATGTCGACAACATTTGTATGTGTCCATATGCATCCATACGCACCCACACGCATCTGTACGCATCCTGTACGTATCTATACAAATGTGTACAGGTTTGAATAATGAATAATCCGTACGAAACATGTATAGACTTTTGATTGAATTTTGAATGTTCTGAATATTCTTGCACGTCCCTAATCTCTTGTATGGATCTCAGGTGCATATACATAAAAGCGTTTCTTCTTCTGAAACACTACAGACTAAATTTCTCCGTACACTTATAGGATTGCCAACCTGCGTGCTTGATGTGATGGTACGCTTAGAAGCGAGCCAAATCAAAATTGGGTTTGGATCTTTAATATCCACTGTTGGTTCAAATTGATTTTCCATTTCAACCAGACAAGCCCCTCTCAAAGAAAAATGGTAATTCGTACTGCAGGGAAAGTTGAACATAAGAACACAGGAGAGGCCCTGCTGGATCAGGCCACAGCCCATCTAGTCCAGCATCCTGTCGCACACAGTGGCCCACCAAATGCTCATGGGCGTCTCAAGCAGAGACAAGGACAAACTTTTTCCTGCTCTAGAATCCCAGCAAATGTCATTAGAAGCATCCTGCTTCTGCCCTCCCCAGCCTGAAAGATGTACCTAGGCATTCATTCTAGCAGCCATTGATACATCTGTCATCCATAAATCTGTCTAACCCTACCTTGAAGCACTCCTACCCATCAGCTTCATAGATGCCCCCTGGTTCTAGTGTTGTGTGAAAGAGAAAAGAAATTTTCTCTATCCACCTTTTCTATACCATGCATAATTTTATATCCTCAATCAGGTCCCCTCTTAAACGCTGTCTCTCCAGACTGAAGAGGCCTAGACATTGGAGCCTGATTTCGTAAGGGGGTGGGGGGTGTTCCAGAGAAGTTGAGAACTATAGGATTTACACTAGAGTTCTTGCTAGCCCTAAGTTATGAAAGAGCTAAGGACACAGCCAGACAAAGGCTGTGGGACATGGGCTGCATCCAGACATGCACAGTCCTGATTGAGCTGTCACACACGTCAATCGATTGATCATCATGGTGCCGCATTATACGATCGGGACTGCACATTTATCTTAATGCAGGATCAGGGATACTCATTGTGCAGTATTTTGATAACTCAACGCTTCAAGCCAGTGCAGGCAGGATGGCGAGAAAATTTAGCAAGATGAAGCAGGAAAGGCAGCTCAAAATTTGATTGGCTGCCTCGGCCCGCGTGACGGTGTGTGCCGCCTCAGCTCTCTTAGCTCTGGTAAGGGAAGCTATGGAGCTGCCTTCCAGTCGGGATGCCCAGTCTTCGCTGCGCAGTGAATGTACTGTGCTTTTAGATTTAACTGTGGATTTATTCTGCTAGTCTGGAGGCAGCCATGGACTTTCAGGACCATTTGAGCGATGTAGCTAGATATCCAATGATAAAAGAAAATGCAAAACTTCTTACCCTGACAAGTTATGTATACAAATTACATTTCCCTAAATACAGGAAGGCTGAGAGTCAAAGTACTTTGAGATTCAAAGATGTTCTTTATTCAGGGAGACGCTTCACACCATCCTGTTCTGCAGGTCATTGTGGAAAAGGTCCACATCTTTTGAAAGGGAAGCTTTGATGTCGCCTCTACAAAAGAATGGCAGAGATGTAGCTTCACCCTTTGGGGGAAGAGGGCTTAGGACATCTGGTATGGAACACAAGAGCTGCTTTTACTAGCTTGGGAAAAGGCTTGGGAGAAAGATCTTCGGTGTAAGTTTATTTTTAAGAAGGGCAGCTTCTCCCCTTCCTAAACTTTCCTTTCCACTCCATCGGAAGATAGGTGGGCAAGCAATTCCTTGCCTGATCAAAAGGAGCAAAATAAAAAGTTCAGAAAATGCAGGGAAGATGCACATGATGGCAACCTCACATTGGTGTCCTTAAAAAAAAATGATTGTAGTAATAGTAATAATACCCACCTCAGAGGGGATCTAGGGACATTCAAACTGATACACAGCAATCCAGAGAACTCCTTTCCTAAGAGATGCTTTCAGAGTGTCTTAAAGTGGCTTGAGAAGAGATGGTTTAAATGGCAGTTTACAATGTCTTCCACGCTTTCCACAGTGCACATTCTATGATCTGCTTGCACAGGAATTTGATCGAAGCAGTGGCTTCAGTTTCCCCAAATACCCTTGACAGTACCAGGAACCAAACTTTTCTAATGGCTCTTCAGGCAAAATAAACAAAACAGTTACTGAGTACCTGCGTTGGCACTGAATCTGTTGCTCTTTAGAGCAACGAATTTGCGCTGATTCTTTGCAGATATTATTTTACTTGTAAAGGAACAGCTAAGGCCTTTAGAGAGGGTTTCACAGCAGTTAATGGGAAATACTTTTATGTTTCTACCTTTCTTCCCGAGAACTTAAGGTCACAAACGTTTTCCTCCTCCTCTCCATTGTACTTGCAAACAACTCTGAGAACTAGATGAGGCGTCAGGGCCGTGACTGCATCAGGGTGACCCAGTGGCCTTCTCTGGCTGAGTTGGGAATTGAACCCTGGTCTCCCAGGTCCTTGTTCAGTCATTGCAGCCACCACACTGCAAAGGCTGTTGGAATGCATTGCTGTTGGGAATATGACAATGCAAATTGCTGCTCACTTTGAATTCTGAGAACAGAATTCAGCAGAACCTGTTTCTGCTCTTTGGCTGAATTGGAAATTGCCCTACAGTCAAAACTGCAAGCTACATTGGCTTCTGTTACCTTATGAAATCAGGGTTCAACGTATGGGCCCCTTCACCTTTGAAAGGATTTGGTTAAAAATATCAAATCATGTATGTTGTAGAAAAGGTGGATAGAGAAAAATTCTTTTCTCTGTCACACAACACTAAAACTGGGGGCACTCTATGAAGCTGATGGGCAGGATGTGAAAAAGACTTGGGTGTCCTGGTAGATCATCAACTGAACATGAGTCAACAGTGTGAGGCAGCTGCAAAAAAGGCAAACGCAATCCTGGGGTGTATTAGGAGAAGCATAGAGTCCAGATCACGTGAAGTTATTATCCCCCTCTATTCTACCTTGGTCAGACCTCATCTGGAGTACTGTGTCCAGTTCTGGTCACCCCAGTTTAAAAAAGACGCTGACAAGCTGGAGCAGGTTCAAAGGAGAGCTACCAAGATGGTGAACGGTCTGCAAACCATGTCCTATGAGGAACGGCTTGAGGAACTAGGAATGTTTAGTCTAACAAAAAGAAGACTGAGAGGAGACATGATAGCTGTCTACAAATACCTCAAGGGTTGTCACAAGGCAGAGGGATCAGCCCTGTTCTCACTCTCTCAAGGAAGGACTAGAAACAATGGGGTGAAACTGCAGGGGAAAAGATTTAGTTTAGATGTTAGGAAAAAATTTCTAACAGTAAGAGTGATCAACCAGTGGAACAGGCTGCCACGGGAGGTGGTTGGTTCCCCTTCGATGGAGGTCTTCAAGCAGAGACTGGACAGCCATCTGTCTGAGATGGTTTAGGAGATCCTGCCTTGAGCAGGGGGTTGGACTCGATGACCCAGGAGGTCCCCTCCAACTCTACCATTCTATGATTCTATGATTCTAGGATAGCAGAGACAAGGGCAAGAATTTCTTCACCCAGAGGGTCATCAGTCCAACAACAGCAACCAGCCTGGATGGCTTTAAGAAAGTATTAGATAAATTCATGGATGACAGGTGCATGAATGGCTACTAGAATGGATGCCCTGGTACTTCCTCCAGGCTGGTGAGACAGGTGAAGATTTTGCCTTCATCTTCTTCTTGAGGATACCCAGAAGCAACTGGTGGACTGCTTTGTGAGATGGGATGCTGGACTAGATGTGGTGTGACCTGACCCAACAGGGTTCCTCTTATGTTCCCCTTATGAACAGGCTGCCCAGTTGATAGATCTGTCTGGTTGATTCTAGACTTTTTGTGACTAACAGTTCAGCTGGCTTGTTATGAACCAGATCCCAAATTTAAATCAATATGCATCCCTGATGGTTTAGGGAATCCTGCATTGAGCAGAGGGTTGGACTCGATGACCCTAGAAGTCCCTTCCAATTCTCTGATTCTATGGTTTATGCAATACTTAGATTGATTTCTTTCTCACTGCTAGTTGGAAGTTAAGAATCAGAGGCCCGTTTGCACTTACCTGTGAGTGCTGGCCCACTCATTCAAGTGCTGGCGAACCACTAAAGAGCAGTCCACAGCTTGATCAGAAGAGGATGGCTGTTCTTTGGGAAAGCAGCGTCTTCTTCCGGGTGCAGCACAGCGTGGCAGGTGGACATGGTGGCATGAATGGAGCTGTGGAGTCACATTCAGCATCTAAACGCATGCTGGATGTTGCCATGGGATCCATGGCGATCTGACCTACCTTTGACCTGGCTGTCTGCAGTTCAAGTGCTACTGGCACAATACAGAGTGTGTCTTCACGGCACCCTTATTTCGAATTCAAAATGTTTTGAATCCTCGCAGTCCAGACGGCAGTTTGGCTTAACACGATTTCCGCGTGTTAAATCGCCCCAAAGCATTGTAAGTGTTAATCCTCATTTCAACAGGTCTCACTCCGGTTTGTGCGCTTGAAACGTTTTACATTTTTTACTGTGGGAACTCTTCCGTGTTAAGGGATGAGAGTTTCCCTCCCCCAATAGCTTGCTTCCAAAGCAAGCTGTAAACGCAGCAGCAGCCCGAATAGCAATTCACTGTAGCAAACAAGCAATTCACTGTAGCAAACAAGCAATTCACGCCTGATAACATCTTGCTATTGAAAGTGCTGGCCTTCTTAAAAGGGAAAGAAAGAAAAGCAGCTGCCGTTTGGAGAGATGTGTGCATGTTTATTTGCTGCTGCGCGCCCTAAGCAATCGGGAGAGGAGGGGAAAAAAATCGCTGTCTGCCTGCTGCCGATTTTCCTCCATCCAGGCAAGGCAGCCACCCAGCTAGGCTCCGTGAAGGGGTCTGTTATGGGTGGCGCGTTCACACCAGGAGGAAGAGGACAGGGCAGCCCCGAAAACCGGCTTTTAAAAGGTAGCCACTGGAGTCCCCCCTCGAGTCACGTATGTCCTCAGAACCCGGATTGAACGCGATTAAGCTGAAAGTAATGGGAACAGGCAAATTCGCATTTGCATCTGGTTCTGTTATCTCGGTTTAGGGAAAGTGAAATAAGGGTTGCCGTGAAGACATGGCAACAAAGTCTTTACCAGCACCTGAAGTGTAGATAGTCACCATGGTGCTACTACTTTACCGTACCGTGCCGTACTGTACCATACTGTACCGTACCGTACCGTACCATACCATCCCAGGCTGGTAAGTGCAAAAAGGCCCACAGTCTCTGCTTTTTTGACCTAGCAGTTAATGTTCTCAAATTGTCATGCCCCAAGACTGTTATTTTATGAGAGGTTATTTGGTGACTTTTCCTTGGAATTCTGTGTTTATCCAGTGACTTCAAAATCTAGGACTGGGCTGAGTATCTATGCTGCCATTTGAAGCAATCGTTTGAAAAGAAATTCACTTTTGAGTAAATATTTATGATAGAGATACCTTAGTTGCTCTTAATGCGAGCAACTGCTTTGCTGATGAGGCTGTAAATAGCTTGCTGATTATACCAGCTATATACTGTATTTCAATTGCTTTTTGCATCAGATGTTTCTTGCTTTATTGAGAGAGGACAACCAGCCCTACCACCTTTGCAGCTATGCAAAAGGGAGCCCATTTTCTCTGTTTAAAATTATAGCCTTATTATCCCATTTTCTTCACTATCACCACTGCGTTCAGAAATAAATTATGATATGCTTTTTACCGTTTAAGACCATTGTAGCTCTCTCTGTTTTTTGCTTTTTGAGGTGGATCTATTATTTGTTGGTGTTAAGCTTGGTAATTTCCCCCCACAGTTGTTTTAGCCTGAGTGATTGTAAAAAATATGTAAAAAATGGGTAGAAGAGTCAGATCAGACTCTTCACTCAGAGGGGCATCCATCTATGGAATTGGCTGCCAGAAGAGGTGGTAACAGCAACCAGCCTAGATGGCTTGAAGGAAGGGTTAGACAAATTTATGGATGACAGATGTATCAGTGGCTACTAGAATGGATGCCTAAGTACATCTTCCAGGCTGGGGAGACAGGCAGGATGTCTTTAAGGTCATTTGCTGGTGTTCGAGAGCAGGAGCAGGAGAAGAAGAGTTGGCTTTTCTCACCCGCTTTTCTCACCCATTTAAGGGGACTCCATGTGACTGACAACGGAACACCCTGTGAGGTGGGTGGGGCTGTGAGAGCTCAGAAGAAAGCTGTGATGAGCCCAAGGTCACCCAGCTGGCTTCATGGGGGAGGGCAGAATCGAACTCGGTATTCCCAGATCAGAGTCCTGCTCCCTAACCACTAGACCAAACTGGCCAAGGTTCTTATAGTTGCAGCCATGTGCTTTTTCTGGAGCTTTACTGAACAAGGGGACCCAGACAGAAGAAGAAGGGACTCTCCCTCCCTCCCTCCCTCACGATCTTCCCCTTGAACTGACCTGGTGGAATTATTATACTCTGCTGTTGCTTCCAGATGAGATGCAATTCTGGGTTGCTGTTGTGTCCTTTTATAATTAAAAGGAGCTAGCATCAGCAAATGCGGCATGCTTTTGGAAAGCTGTGCTTTTAGAACAGACATCCATACAGTCAATATCTATTTGAATGCTCTTTTGACCTATGTTTTGAGGCCATGTGGAAATCATCCTTCTTTAATTTCGGTTGCTCTTTGCTTTTGCACCAAGTGGGGTATTAGGCAGGGAATTTCACGCAGGCCCCATTCCCATCTTTATCGGTGGCTTTCCTTCCTCCCTGAGTTCCTTTAGATTTTGAAAACGTGGCTACAGATTTAGAATCTCATTTTTCCAAAAGTACCCTGAGGAGAAAACGCACGCCACATGACACTGAGCATTGCAGCTGCTGTGTTCAGTGCCATTATTTTCTACCCCAATTCACCGAGCTTCATTTCAGCCTGCATATTTAGTGATCTTTGGTTATGTTGTCTAAAAAAGGAAGGGAGGTAGGGCAGGGACAAATCACATTGCGGTCTTTCCCAGTCGGTTCATCTGGACGGACTTCTCCGTTGCCACAGGCAAGAAGGCACAGAACGTTTGCTTTGTCTGTCTTTCCCTCCCCTTCTTTACGTACCCTTGCTCACATGAATTCTGTGCACAATTCTGGTCACCAGACCAGACCTCAAAAAGATATTGCGGAATTGGAAAAGGTGCAGAGAAGGGCAACCAGAATGATTAAGAGGCCGGAACAAAATCCCTTACAAAACCAGGCTGCAACGCCAAGGCCTCTTCAGTCTGGAGAGACAGCGTTTAAGAGGGGACCTAATTGAAGGATATAAAACCATGCAGGGTATAGAAAAGGTGGATAGAGAAAATTGTTTTTCTCCATAACGCAATGCTAGAACCAGGGGGCATCTATGAAGGTGATGTGTAGGAGAGTCAGATAAGACAAAGGGAAGTATTTCTTCACCCAGAGTGTCATCTGCCTATGGAATGTGCTGCCGGAAGAGGTGGTAACACTACCAGCGTAGATGGCTTTAAGAAAGGGTTAGGCAAATTTATGGATGACAGATGTATCACTGGCTACTAGAATGAGTGCCTAGGTACCTCTTTCAGGCTTGGGGGGCGGGGGAAGCAGGATGCTTCTAAGCCCGTTTGCTGGGATTCACGAGCAGGCAAAGGTTTGTCCTTGCCTCTGCTTGAGATGCCCATGAGCATTTGGTGGGCCACCGTATGTGACGGGATGCTGGACTAGATGGGCTGTGGCCTGATCCAGCAGGGCTCCTCTTATGTTCAGTGCATAATGATTTGCACTTCGCCCTCATGGGGTGAGCTTCATTGGTTCTGTGAAAAGTTCCAATTTCAATGGCTTATGCTGCCAATTTAATCTGTGGTTCTGGTCATATAACACGTTCACCCATTGCTGTGGTTTAGAACAGGTAGTAACATCAGAGGATCCATGCTGTATCAGGCCAGGGACCATCTAGTCTGGAATCCTTTCTCTTACAGTGGCTCATCAATTGCTTTTTGGAATTCTCAAGCCAAAGAGAAAGGAAAAAATTCTTCCCCTGCTCTTGACTGCCAGCAAATGGCCTTTAGAGGCATCCTGCTCAACCTGAAGGCAGTAGCCAGACAACCATTCTAGTAGCCATTGATACACCTGTCCTCCTTGAACTAGTATAGGCCCAGACGAATCAAACCACAGCCCATCTAGTCTATTATCCTGCTTGATATATTGGCCCAGCAATTGCTTCTGTGCATCTCAAGCAGAAGGTAAAGGCAAAACCATCACCTGTTTCATTGCATAAGAATTTAGGGGAAGCCCTGCTAGATTAGGCCACTGCCCATCTAATCTGACATCCTGTCTCATACAGGGAGACCATTTCAAAGGTATGCTGTCTGCCAGCCCCTAGTCCAGTATAGTAGCACAAGTGAAAAGGATCTGGGTGTCCCAGATGATCACAGGATGAATATGAGTCAACAATGTGATGCAGCTGCAAAAAAGGCAAACACCATCCTGGGATGCATCAAGAGCAGTATACAGTCTAGATCACAAGAAGTAATTATTTCGCTTTACCTTGGTCAGACCTCGTCTAGAGTTCTGGGTCCAGTTCTGGGTACCCCAATTCAAAAAAGACATTGACAAACTAGAGTAAGTCCAAAGGAGGGCTACCAAAATGGTAAGAGGAAAGGTTGACGGATCTAGGAATGTTTGGCCTACAGAAGAGAAGACCGTGAGGAGACATGATCACCATCTTCAGGTATCTGAAGGGCCATCACAATGCAGAGGGATCGTCCCTGTTCTCACTTGCACAAGATGGGAGGACTAGAAACTTTAAGGGAGTCAATACAGGTTAGATATTAGGTGATCAGTCAGTGGAATACGTTGCCACAGGATCACCAATCTCCGCCCCGAATGCCCCGGGAGCATCCCCATGCCTCCAGGATAATGCGTCATTGCCTCCTAATTCATGGTGAGAACAGTTGGAAAGGGCTTTTTTTTTTTGCCACGGATTTGTGCAATTCGTCCCAAATGTAGCCCAGATTAGAGGCTTTGCTTGGGGATGCTCAGAGGCGAACTCAGGTTCACTGCGGAGTATATTCAGCATTTGGATGAGCCGTATCTAACCTAAAAGTAGATTTTCTGAGTTAGATAATGCTGAAGGAAAGCAGCTTGACGTTTTGCCAGCGCGTGCTCTTGCTCTGATAGTGGACTGACGCTGGATTACAATTCATGGGCCCACACAGCCAATGTGTATGCTCCTTTTTTGTTATCTCAGGCACAGAATCGAAGACTGACTTACGGCTGCAGCTTTCCGCAAGTCTGAATTCTGATGAAGCGTATAGGCTCGAGGGAATGGCTAAGTCACATTTGCTTAGGAAAGAGAAGACGAAAGTCTAACAGGAGGCAAAGGCTAAAGAGAGAGTCCCAGTAGATAGTTGCGATAAAGATGAAAATTGCACCAAAGGAAAACGGAAATCTTGTCTCCATGATTGAATGGGAGGCCCTGCACCTGAGCCAACTGGGTCTAGTGGTTAGGGAGCCGGACTCTTATTTGGGTTCGATTCTGCCCTCCTCCACGAAGCCAGCTGGGTGACCTTGGGCTAGTTACAGCTCTCTCCTGAGCTCTCACAGCCCCACCTGCGTCACAGGGTGTCTGTGGTGAGAAGAACAAAAGGTTTGTCAGCTGCTTTGAGCCCCCTTAAATGGGTGAGAAAAGAGGGGTAGAAAAGCCAGCTCTTTTTCTTCTTTAGGTGCCAACCGAAGACCTGACTTTGCCCCCCACTCCTGATTTTAATTATGTTTATATTTAATTATTATGGTAGCTGTTTTTATTCCATGTACACCACTTTTAATGGGAAGCAATACAGAAATATTTGAATTAAATGTAAATAATAAAGTCGTATTTATTTAAAACGTATATATGCCACTTCTCACAAAAAACACATTTATTTTTATTTAGCGTATGGCAAATTCACATTGTTACACATTAATAAAATAGCTAAACACAAGATAGGAAACAGGAAAAGTCTGTAAAGATCACATGGTAAGATCACTAACTTATATCTAAATCACAGACCTAGTCTATTGCATCTTTTGTTATTGCGAAGAAATCACAAAACTTCCCACTATATCCTGCTTCGTATTTTATTTATTTATTTATTTATTTACATTTCTATCCCGCCCCATACCCGAAGGTCTCTGACAATATGCTGGATTGCTTGTCTTTCCACCCCACAGTCACATATTGGGGGTGGAGTTATTCCTCACTTATAAAGAGCGTCTGCACATCTACCATGTCCCGTGCGTATGCAATTTATAGTTGTCTATATTGCATGCAGCGGGACGAATCCAGGTGGCTTTTCTGAAATGCAGGGCAGGCTCTGGCATTGTGAGGTCAGCTGTCTATCCAATGTTGTTTGGATAGACATTATCCAAACATTAATAATGGCATTAAAATCATCTTCCATTAGGGCTTTGGCAGTAGTAACAGCTGGGTATCTAGATCATAGCCTGTTTTGTTCCACATAGTCTTCCAGTATGGGCAGCTGGGGATTGCCACAAATCTTCTGATATTCACCAAGAAGGGCACTCTTTCATCTTATATCAAGGTGTGTTTGTGTGACACATGGCAGTTTGGTCTAGTGGTTAGGGAGCTGGACTCTTATATGGGAATACCGGGTTCGATTCCGCCCTCCCCCATGAAGCCAGCTGGGCGACCTTGGGCTAGTCACAGCTCTCTTCTGAGCTCTCACAGCCCCACCTACCTCACAGGGTTTTCTGTTGTGGGGAGAAGAATAGAAAGCTTTGTCAGCCGCTTTGAGTCCCCTTAAATGGGGGGAGGGAAGGGCCTCCTCCTCCCCTTCTTCCTCCTTCTCCTCCTCCTCCTCTTCTTCTTCCATTACAACTAGAAGAACCATCCTTAAATGGCCTTCACTACAGACTCAGGCTTCCTAGAAATTGTTAGACGGGGTCTGAAGTAGGTCACTGTGATCTCCAGATCACCACCAAAGAATTATTATTCATTGCCCCCCGTCAGGCCCTCTTCCCGGTTATAAAAGGTAGATTGCGCCGACTGTTCCTCAAGCGAGTCACAAAGTCACCCTGCCTTCTTTGCTCTTGAGAATGCTGTGGCTGAAGATGCTCTTTGCACACCAGAGTGCATTCTGTCTCTTTAAATCATGCGCCTCCGAAATGACAACACTGGGCACTCACTTACTGCTCTTCAGGCTGGAATTCTGAAGGCATTAAAGGCACACGCTCGGAGTTTCTTGGAAAAGTGGAATTTGCCCCTTATTAATGAGAGGAGCGGCAGGAAACATTTGTGTCGTTTTATATCTTGCAATAATAGCTGATCTGTGAAACTGTCAAGGGAAACTGTGATTTGGCCTATACGGCTATAGGAACTTGCGATGAGAATGGTGTAACTGAAAATCCTGATTAACAATCACCGCAACACTAAAACGGGTTCCCATAGCAACAGGCCAGAAATTATACAACAAACGGCTTTGCTATATATCAAATAAATTATTCCGTGAAGGATACCTTTTCTGGAAATTGTTCTGGCTTTCTGCTACGTCGGTGCTTAAAAGTCTGGCAAGTGGCACTTCACATGCCTTCGCCTCACCTATCAAAACCTACGTTAAGTTCTACCACCATTTGCAATTCAAATCTCCTACGGGCTGATTGTCTGAAGTACAGGCAAGAAAACCACAAAGCACAAAGTGACTCGAAGGAAGAACCAGCTAAATTAAAACAGACGTTCCGTTCCCAACGCCGGGTTGTCTCTCGTTTTGCTTGAAACACAACGCGAAGCCTCTGATTCCCCTACAAATTGCTTGATTTGATGGTCCTTCCACAGGTTTCCTCTTCCTTGAAAAATCTTTCTTCCCTCGGATAAGGGGCCTCAACTGAATTTCACCCTTGAAGGACAATTTGACGCACCTAGGTCTGGAACACCTCCCTTACAAAACCAGGCTGCAATGTCTAGGCCTCTTCAGTCTGGAGAGACGGCATTTAAGAGGCGACCTGATTTAAGGATATAAAATTATGCATGGTATTGAAAAGGTGGATAGAGAAAGTTTCTTTTCTCTATCACACAACACTAGAACCAGGGGGCATCTATGAAGCTAATGGGTAGGAGAGTCAGGCCTGTCAGGGGGAAGGATTTCTTCACCCAGAGGGTCATCAGTTTATGGCATTTGCTGCCGGAAGAGGTGGTGACAGCTACCAGTCTAGATGGCTTTAAGGTAGGGTTAGACAAATTTATGGACAACAGATGTATCCATGGGTATGAGAATGAATGCCTAGGTGCATCCTTCAGGCTGGGGGGGGGGAGGAACTGGGGCGCTTCTAAGGCCATCTGCTGGGACTCGAGAGCAGGAGAAGGTTTGTCCTTGTCTCTGCTTGAGATGCCCATGAGCATTTGGTGGGCCACTGTGTGCGACAGGATGCTGGACTGGATGGGCTGTGGCCTGATCCAGCAGGGCTTCTCTTATGTTCAGATTGTTATTCCACCCGGTTCCAGAATAGCGCAACCCAAAATTTTGTTAAAGGAGCTACACTGAAATCCAGCAAAAGAATGGAGGATAAATAAATAAATAAATAAATAAATAAATAAATAAATAAATAAATAATAAAATTATGAGCAGAATTCAAAAACACTAATCAAATCTGTCATCTTTTTCTTAAAGTGCTATGCCAGAAAAGATACACAAATCTGGCTTTGTTAAAACCTAAGACCTGTTTCTACCTATTCTTCACCCCACAACAGAACACCCTGTGAGGTAGATGGGGCTGTGGGAGCACAAAAGAGAGCTGTGACTAGTCCAAGGTCACCCAGTTGGCTTAGTGGAGGAGTGTGGAATCATAAGAAAGCTGTGATTCTGGAAATGGTGCATGTAGTTGAAACCCAGGGAAATAACTGACTCGTGTCGAGAATAGCAGAAATCTACAGTAGGATCTGCCCTTAGCCTCAGCTTGCCAGTATAGTAATCTTGTTCTTTACCAGCTTTATAACGCAGTTGCTTTTCAGGAATCCGTGACCTATTCTTGTGCTACTTGAGAGTATGAGGTTCTGTGATGTGCCATGTTCTTTTTCTGCAGAAAACAGAAAGCCAGAGTTGCCCCCCGGGGGCCAGAAAGTCAATAACAAAGCATGAGTTGGTTCACAGCATGGCCCTCTGTTTACTGTCGATAACAGACGACAGGATTTGTAGCTTCCCACCCTCCCATCAGCGCAGTAGCATCACTGCGATAACGGTTCTCACGGCCTCGCTATCTGTGCTGAGCTTAGAGGGAACAGAGGCATGGCTGAGATTTAGCAAGAGAGGAACGTGGACGTGCAGTGGCCTCAGCATGTGATTCTGAAAACTCTCAGTGCGTCCATCCAGCGGCAGACTTTAGGTGATAAGAGGGACCATGGAATGGAAGGAGGGGTGTCCATGAATGGGCTTTTTCACATTCGATTCGAATAGATCCCCTTTGGATGTGGTAGGATTCTATCCAGTACAAATGCATACATAGCTGATATGCATCCCGTAACGTATCCATTCTGAAAGCATCAGATCCTCCTCGAATCCACTTTGAATCTGTTCTCAGTCCATGTCGAATGCACTCTGGATCTGTTGCAGATGCGACTGGCACAGCTACTTCCCCACCTCGCCAGGTTCACAAGTGTTCCAAAGCTTCGTACGAATACGAATGCCAATGTATGGATGTCGTAACTTTCGGTTCATAAAGGAATCTCCAAATTCGTCCGAATAAGGAATGTTACGAATATTCGTGCACGTCCCTATGGAAGCCTTGCAGAAGCATTTGTTGGAAAGGGCGCAGGGTGCCTTTGATGGAGGGTGCAGAGGACTCAGCTTTAGTGTGAATGAATTTTTAATTTTAGGCCCTGGGATTTCCAGTGAAAAGGATCTTGCGTAGCAGGGGCAGGAAGGGACTTCATCCGAGAAGGAAGCGTCTGCTGGCCTGTAGGCGATCAGTAGTCAGAACTGGTATAAGGTTAATAATATATTCGTTTGACGTCAGTCACTTGTTCTTTCTGGGTAAGTGGATGGGGTATTCTTATTGCCCATATCTAAAGGAACGCCTTCTTCCGTATTGACCCGCCTGTGCCTTAAGATCTGGCGGGGAGGCCCTCCTGGTTGTTCCACCACCCTCAGAGCAAAAGGGGTGGGCACCCAGGATAGGGCCTTCTCAGGGATGGCTCCCAAATGATGGAATAGCCTCCCCCCTGAGCTGCATCAGGCACCTTCACTTTTCATGTTCAGGAGAGCAGTGAAGATACACCTGTTTTGTCCTGGCCTTTGGCTAAATAAGGAAACAGTTTCTTCTTCCCACTTTCAGGCACTGTTATATTCATCTTACATTGGTTTTTATTACTATAACCCAGCATGGTAAAAATTCAAATAAAATAAATAGATATGCGAGTCTTCTGGTGGTGCTGGAGGAGGAGGAGGAGGAGGGTTGGCTTTTCTACCCTGCTTTTTTCACTTATTTCAGGGGACTCAAAGCATCTGACAAACCGTCTGTTCTTCTCCCCATAACACACACCCTGTGAGGTACATGGGGCTGTGAGAGCTCAGAAGACACCCTAAGCCTAACCCAAGGTTACCCAGTTGGCTTCGTGGAGGAGGGAAGAATCAAGCCCAGAATTCCCAGATAAGAGTCCGGCTCCCTAACCACTAAGCCAAACATGTAGTATCATGTGTGGTGGTCATGCCCCAAAGTAAAAGCTTTCTGGCTGAAGAGATACGCTGCAGTGTAAAAATGTTAATAATACAGTTGCACGGTCAGCTGGAAATACCTATATTGGGGCTGCTGAGTAAGGATTTGCAAAAATATAATCTTATATTGCCTTCTATGGCTGCCACTGTCAGATTGATATACGCACAACCGTGGAAGCTGCAAATATTCCAGCATTAGAGGATTGGCTGATGAGACTGAATACTTTGCAGAAATGGGCAAATTGATAAATTGAGTATGGGATTGGTCATTGTCCGTTTCTGTTAAAAACGAGGAACTCTTCATCGACTGTCCAAAGACAGCAGGGAAAAAAACTTAATAATGACAAGCTCTGAAGAATATTGGGATGATAAAGGAATCATCAAGAAGAGCAAAGAGACATAGATGAATTATCAGTTGTTCCGAAGAAGACCAGAACTCATCAGTTACACCTCTGCAGGATGGGTTGCATCGTTTGTTGTTTTTAGGGGTGCTTTTTGATGTTTAAGCATGTTTTATACTTAATTAGAAAGTAAATAAAAAGCAGGGAAGGGCCCTATTGTCAAATTAAGCAATAGGGAATCACCAGACCCTGATGGCAAACATTTGCAAATTATTAACAGCTTAAAACCAATAGCTTTCCCCATAATGGACCACAGCGTGTCAAGCCCTTCTCTCCTCCACTGTCTTTCGGCATCTGCTCATGTTTGATGCTTCCATGACACTATCCATCTCATCCTCTGCTGTCCCTTTTCCAATGATCCCTGTCTTCTCTTTTACGAGGAGCTCCATTCCAGGCGAGAAACATGAATCCATTCAGCTGATGTGGCCCATGTCAGGCCTTTCTTCTCCAAATGGTCCCTCTGATTCCCCTAAGAAAACCGGGAGAAAAAGCTGTTTTGATGAGAAATCCTTGCCATGATCAACGTATGCCTTACGTGAGCGTCTTTTAAGAAGGTGTAGACAAGGGATGTGCACAAATATTCATAGGCATTCGAAATCTGATAGAATGTGCCGAATTTCGATAATTGAACTCGAATAGACGTTTTAATCAAAATTTTGAATTTTGGATCTATTTCTTTGAATTATCCAGACATTCGTATGTGTACGGGTTCGTGCATGATGTATACTTGAAGATCCCCATCTTTTCCGCATCCGTACGCATTTGTACGGATCCGTATGGGACGAAAACGGGTTGTATACGTGATAACTCAAATTCAAATGTAAAAGATTCGAATTGGATTGGATTTTAGGGTATGCAATTCGATTTGAATAGAATGTAAACAACAACACACATTTGTGCACATCTCCAGGGTTTTGCTCAGCATACGGCCTTCTGGATGTTCTTGAGATACAACTCCCAGAATTCCACTCCATGCAGCATGGCTGGAATTCAGGAACATTTGGGGAGCTTACTGTGGGAAATGTGATAGCAAGTTTACATCCTGCTCTACACCAGCTCAAACTCTTCCATTTAGGCCCGTTTAATCCTGTATGCCTACTCACTAAATTATGGCCCTTTCTCCCATGCCACCTGGGTCAAGGGCTTCTGAGTTAGATTTATTCTGCTCCTCTGGAATGTTGTCAGTGTGTCTGTTTTCAGAACTCTCTGTATAGTTCAGGGTGTTCAATTCGCGTTGAAGCGAATGTGAACGAAATTTCGCATCCGTGTGAATAGAGCCACTTCAAATATGGTAGGATTTGAATCTGCTGCGAATGCTCTTTGAATGCTTGTTGAATCTGTTTCGAATCCCAGCTGCCAGTCACACCTCTGAATCCCCTCCAAATCTGCTCTGAATCCTCTGCAGACTTGGCTGGGAATGTACTTTCCCACTTCCCCACCTTTGCAGATATAATATAACAAAGCTTTGAATGAATGCACAAAAGCGTTCACTTTGCATTCGAATGTCTATCTTCAAATGTAGCCAACATTCTGTTCAATTGTGAATCTTTGAACTTTCTGAATTGTGAACCAGACAAATATTCGTGCCTGTCCCTGGTACAGCCTGACCGAAGTGCGCACATTTGTCCAGCTTGCAACAACAGCGACGCCCGTCCACACATTCTATTATTCCATGCCTCTTTGTCAGATCCTGGGATTTTGGGGTAGCCCAGGACATTTTCCATTGGGTTGCCTTCCCCTTCTCCTGCGTGATGAGTAATCAGACGTTAGCCCAGGCGTCCGCAGCCTTTTTGCCGCTGCCTTCGCCGCGTCTGCTGCTCAGCCTCCACGTGCCCAGCCCCCAGCTTTCATCCTGATTGGCCAAAGTAATTCTGCAGCATCCTGCTGTGAATAATTATGTTAATTTCTGTGTCGATTCGGATGCCGCCTCCTTCCTCCAGCCGTTCCCTAAATTAGAATATGGCAATTGTAGCTTGCAGCTGCCTCATCAGCGGTGGCCAGTTTGGGAATTTGCACATCTGACTCTGCGTAGCTCCCCGCCTTGATTGCTTAGGACGAAGCACGCAAACGCGGTGATTGCTCTCATTTTGCGCGCTTCGCAAATGGGCTGCTTCCCTTGCAAAGCTGGCGTCTGTCGGAGGAGAGATGACAAGAACTGCTGCTTCCTTCCCAGGCCCCAGCTAGCAAGAGGGGGCTGGCAGGCCTGTGTTAAGAGTGTCTTGAACAAATTGCCACGAGTGAGCTGAGGAACTGTCTCTCTTTTTTTTTTTTTGAGGAGGGGGGTTGTCCTTCAGGAATGGACTAGATGTTGGCACAAAAGCAAGACTCTGGCTCAGCGGGATCTCTTATCTTCAGAGACCTCCAGTTCTGAGTAGAAATGTTCATGAATGTTATTTTGACATTCTGTTCGAATCGAATACCCAAAAATCCAATGGGATTCGAATATTTCAAATTTGAATATGATTCGACTCATATTTACCAAATTTGCATCTGTTTGTTTGAATGTTTGATTCAAATCTGCACATAGGAGTGTCAACAACATTTGTATGTGCATGTATCTTCCTCACATCTGTACATACCTGCACATGTCCATACACATCCCGTAGTTATCCCGTATGCAACCCGTTTTCGCCCTGTATGGATCCATAGAAATGCGTATGGATGCGGGAAAGATACGGACCTTCAAGTATGCATCATGTACGAACCTGTACACATACAAATGTCCAGATAATTCGAATGAATGGATCCAAAATGTGAAATTTGGGTTGAATGTTTACATTCAAATTTCGGGACATTTGATTTGAATTAGAATGTCGAAATTTGGCATATTCGATTTGATTATGAGTACCTATGAATATTTGTGCACATCCCTTGTTCTGAGGCCTATTTACGGCCTCTAGTGCCCGATTAGTGAACTTCTGATGAAGAACATACACACATGGAGTAGACTGCCCGCCCTTGCCTGAACTTTACTAATTGTTGATTAGGTGTGAAGCATGAAATGATGCTCCACCTGTTAACCAACCTTAACCAAAAGCTTACCTCAAGCATCCAGGGCAGCACCCATTAGCTCTTCTTCTGCACTCTGGGATTGTCTGAGGTGCCACGCAAGTGCGCTGCCATCTCAGATGACCATAGGTGCGACTGCATGTGCAGTCTTCATCCTGGAAAGACAGCGTTTAAGAGGGGACATATCATGCGTGTTACAGGAAAGGTGATAGAGAAGATTTCTTTTCTCTAGGGATTTTCGCATTACTCCCGTTCCGTTTGGAACGGGAGTAGGACAGGAAGCCTAAGACAGCTCACGACGCTTTGAGCATTCACACAGAGGGGCGCAGGGATGCGTGTAAACGCATTCCGGAGCGCCCGTGTGCGAATGCTCAAAGCGTCGTGAGCTGTCTTAGCCGGCAAACGACGGCAAGGGGCGGGGAGACAGCTGAGGAGGCTCCCGCAGCCGGCGCTGGCTGAAAACAGCTGATTGTCAAAGCTGCGCCGGCAGGGGAGGCAAGCCCGCGGCTGTTCGGGAGAGAGAAGCAGGCGCGAACGCTTCTCCTCCCGAACGCCTGCGGGCAGTTCGTGCGCGCCCAAACGCATGTAGAGCAGTTTAAAGTGCTCTACATTTGGAACGCACGGAAGACAGCTCCGGACATGCCGGGACGCAAACTCGGCCGCAGCAAAGCGAATGCTGCGCCCGAAGCTGTCTCCCGCGCGTTCCAAACCCCCGTGTGCGAAAACGTCTTCTGTCACACAACACTAGAACAAGGAGGCATCTATGAAGCTGATGAGCAGGAGAGTCAGATCAGGCAAGGGGGAAAGGATTTCCTCACCCAGAGGGTCATCGGTTTATGGAATTTGCTGCTGGAAGAGATGGTGACAGCAACCAGCCTAGATGGCTTTGAGGAAGGGTTGGACAAATTCATTGAAGACAGATGTATCAGTGGCTGCTAGAATGGATGCCTAGATATTTCCTTGAGGTTGCAGGGACAGGGAAGCTGCCTCCAAAGGTCATTTTCAGGGATTCTAGAGCAGGTGAAGATTTTGCCCTTCTGTTTGAGATGCCCATGAGCAATTGATGGGCCACTGCGTGAGACTGGGATGCTAAACTAGATGGACTGTGGTGTGATCCAACCTGGTTCCTCTTATGTTCTTATAACATGAAGAATGGATAAGAATAAGTATGTCTGTCTGTCTGTCTGTCTGTATTGTGTTTATATCCCTCTCCATATGCTAGGATCTCTGGGTGGCTTACTATACAAAACCCATATACAGACAAGACTATAAATACATACCCCATTAAAAGAGTATTAAACTGCTTAGTTATTTAAAAGCTAAAGTTAAAATTGAGATAGCGTTTGAGTGGATTAATGTCCAAAGGCTTTAATAAAGAGCCAGATCTTTACTTGGCGCCTAAACATTAGAAGAGTTGGAGCTAATGGGGCTTCCAAGGGGAAGGCATTCCATAAGTGGGTGCCACAGCCGAGAAGGCCCTCCCCCATGTCTTAACACAGCGGATTTCTGTAACTGGTGGGACACAGAGGAGATACGCTAATATTGGATTAGTTAAGAGGCCGAAGTCAAGTAAGCAAATTCCGTAATGCAACTTGCAAGTGACTGTCATGCTCTGAAACGCCAGAATGTATCTGAAAAGAAAACGGCCTGCGTTTAATCCGTTGTAATGCTGCTTCTGGTTAGCTTATTGAATTTGTGTCTCGCTGCTGAAAATATCCATGCCTCTCTTTCTTTTTCTCTTTTCGGTAAGTCTTTGCTGTATGCATAATTCATTCCAATCTGTCAGAATCTCTGCTCATGTGTCTTCTGCCGATGCCTCCTTATTTCTATCCGATCGCAGGGCAAGGGTCCCTGCGTGCGCTTTTGTTTATTTGTTTACAAGTTGGTATTATGGGAAGATGCGGCTTTCAGAGAGACTTTGAATACATTTTATATTCTGGAAATAGGCTCGCTGGCATTGTTCATGCCTTTCCACTTTTCTGAAATGGAAGGCAAGACGGCAGGGTGGGAAGGGATCTATATAGAGAGAAATGTGGAGAATCTCCTTGTTCTTTGGTGGTGGTGGTGGTGGGGAACCTAAATGTTTCTTTGCCCAGTATGTGGGGACTCCATCATTTAACTGAATGGACAGGGGCGTTTAAGAGCCAGATGCAGAAATAGAATGTAAGAAATGCCCTACTGGATCAAGTTCTGTCACAATGGTGAGCAGCTGCACATGGAAGTGCAGAAGCAGGCCATTTGCTCCCATGTATCCCAGCAGATGACCTTAAGGGGCATGTGGGCTCCGATGGGCGATTCCTGGAGCTACGCAGCCATTCAAGCTAGCAATCCTTGATGGCCCTAGGTCAGTGATGGCCAACCTATGACATACGTGTCACAGGTGACACACCTGGGCGTGTAGTGCTTGCTTGTTCTTGAAGTGTACGAAATACCAACTTTCAATTGAAGATTAGCAAACGAAATTCAGCAACAAAAGTCACTGATGTAAAGAATTATTTGTTTTTGCTTTTAATAAAATACATATATCAAAAATATAACATTTTTACAAGAGCTACAAATATCACAGAATTATGGATATTTCTAGATGTGACATAGCGCCAGAGTTAAGCTAGTTTTTCTTGTGAATTTTGACACACCGAGCTCAAAAGGTTCACCATCACTGCTGTAGGTCTATTCACCCTTGGCCTTAAAGTTTGCGAAAGGTGAACATTTGGGCAGGTGCATCTGAACATGCAGGAGGTGTTTACAGCCTAGAACTGCCCCCTACCTGCCTAGAAGTTTGCCTATTGCCTTAAGAAGAAGAAGGAGGAGGACGAGAAGAGGAGGAGAAGAAGAGCAGGGAGAGGAGAGGAGGAGGAGGAGAGGAAGAGGAGGAGAAGAAGAGAAGGAGGAGGAGGAGAGGAGGAGGAGGAGGAGAAGAAGAGGAGAAGTTTGTCTATTGGCTGAAGAAGAAGAAGAAGTAGTAGTAGTTTGTTTTTCTACCTTGCCTATCACATCCTTTTAAGGGGACTTCTGTTCTTCTCCCCACAGCAGCCAACCTGTGAAGTAGGTGGAGCAGTGAGCGCTCAGAAAGAGAGCTGTGACTTGCCCAAGGTCACCCAGCTGTCTTTGTGGAGGAGTGCAGAGTCCAGCCAGGAGATCAGCAGATAAGAGTCTCAACCCTAAGACCAACCTGGCTCATAAATCTCTATGATGTTCTCTTTTATTTGCTTTCTTTCTAAACTAAAACACCTCAACTTGAAATTTTTCCTGTTTAGAGGAGTCCATTTCTGTTGGCTTCCTTTGAACCTTTTCTAATTCTGCTATGTAGTTACCTTTTTTGAAATGTGGTGATCAAAACTGTAGGTATGGAATCACTGAGGCCATCCCAGACAGATGGCTCTCCAGCCTTTACTTGAAGACCCCCAGGTATGGTTCCACCATTGCTTGAAATAAGGGCATTATAGTATTCAGACTTTATAGCACCGTTGATGTGTTATAAACCTTCTTTACAGCTGACACACACTGGACCATGACTTTAATTGGTCTGTCTGCTGCACAAATTTCCTGATCTATGTCATTCAGCTCAGATTCTCTGGATGCATAGTTAGAAATGTTTGTTCCAGTAGTTCACACTGAACATCAGGCACAGTTTTAATAGCCCTTCAACAAGTAGGCAATGACCCTTTGGGGGCACTTCACCGTTCCTTTTTGTTTTTACCACTCTACTCACGTTGGAGTCATCAGCAAACTTGACCATCTGACGGTTGACTAATTATGTTAAATTATATGTTAAAAAGCTGTGGTCTCAGTATATATCCTTGGGGAACTCCAGTTGTTACAACTTTCTAATCTGAGGCTGTGTTCCCATTCAGGATTTAAAGAGCTTTAAAATACTGGCAGTTTTCAGAGCTGAGCTTTCCCACAGTTGCTGAGGATACAGGCCCAGTTCCGTTTTAAAACAGTTTAGAAATGGTTTGGATTCTGTGTCCCCATTACCAATCCGTTTCAGGGGTGTTTTGAGGATTATTTGGCTAAAAAACAATAAATAAACACCTGTTTTTTCAGGTGTGTTTTCCCCATTTTTGCTTTTGAAATGCTTCTTCCTTGGTGCTGTGGGAACGCTACAACAGTATTGGGGCAAATACGTCATGAAAACGGGTGGGCTTTCACCCTGCGCCAAGGACCAGCCCCTTGTCAGATTTGTTAAAGTTCTAGATCCATATTCAGCAGAGAAGTAACAATTCAGCCTGATAAGATGTAGCAATTCACCCACTTCACACTTCACACTGATAAGATAACAAAGTTTCATTTTACACTTCCCCTTGCTTTCTCCTTGCCCGGAAGCACACACTGGAGGCGCCTCTTTTGCCTTGCTGAGCCCGGGGAAGGAGAGAAGCACCTCCCCCCCATGCCCCACTGGTGACTGAGCATGCGCATGTGCAGCCAGCCGCACGTGCTCTCTCTCTCTGCTGCTGCTTTTTCACTTCTCTGCAACTTTGCATTTGCAGAGAAGCAAAAAAGCACCAGTCCTGAGTTCACGTGTGTGTGTGTGTGTGTACCAGGGGAGGAAGGTGTTTGTGTGTGCGTGTGTATGCGCAGGACTGGCAGGACATCTTTTGCAAAAGCATGAGGGGAGGGGAGGGGAGAGGGGGGAGCTGCAATTCCCCACTCTCCGCCACGTCACTGGGGGATCCAATCGGCAGGCAGGGGGTTGGGCCCCGGCTGGCAAGAGAGGGTAGAAAAGATTCCCTTTCCCTAATGTGATTCTGAACCGTTTTGGGTAGGGACAGCAGAGCGGTTGATAGAAATTTAAAGGGATTTAAAGCCACTGAAGTGGGGACTGCCAGAATCCATGTTTGAATTGCTTTTTGTTTTGTTTTGTTTTTAAACTGTTTTAATCCATATTTGAATAAAAAGGGATCTTGCTGTTGGATTTAGAAATAATCCTTGCTATTTAGTAATGGGAACGCAAGCAGATTTTTTTTGCGGGGAGGGAACCATGCTTTAGAGGCATTCTCCCTTGCAAGTCCACATAATAAGCTACCAGTTGGAAGACAAACAGCAGCAGCAGCAGCAACAACAACTAACAGTGCTCACTGCTGATTAAAAAAAAATGGATTAAAACCCGGGCTAAATTGTCCAGGCTGAGAAGTGTCCATTTACTCCTCTTCTATTTTCTGTCCATTAGCCAGTTACTCATCCATAAGTGGTCCTGTGGATCTGAGGTGCAGAAACTCTTCTTACCTGGGAAGCTCTGAAGCACAGCTGAAGTGGTGGTGGTGGAAGGAATTAACTGTTCGACCCTGTTGGTTCTTTTCTGAATAGGTTCTAAGGTTTCCTGGACCTGACGCCCAGCAAATATTGGTGGCATTATACCAATAGTGCTGTCTCATTATGCTGGGCCTCAAGTGAAACATACTGGGCTGTGGGAATTCTAGCTTGCTCCTTCATACAAACAGAACGCTTCTGCTCCACAATTACCTGATTTCTTATCTGTATATACTCACTGTAAGAGGAAGGTTTTGTTTTTTAAAAAAGAATCTCATTACACTTGGCACAAATCATATTGCAGAAGCCTTGCCTTCTTCGCTTTTGCTGTCCCTTTGTTCACCCTGTTACCATGCATGAAACATAAGCATATAAGAGGAGCTTGCTTGGATCAGGGCACATTTCATCTGGTCCAGCACCCTGTCTCTCACAGTGGCCCACCAATTGCTTCTGGGCATCTCAAGCAGAAGACAAAGGAAAGCCTTCACCTGCCCTTCACTTCGGGCAAAAGGCCTTGAGAGGAATTCTGCCTATCTCTCCAACCCGCAGGCAGTACCTAGTCATCATTTTTAGTATCCATGGATACATCTGTCCTCCATGAATTAAGAGAAGTCCCGCTGGATCAGGCCATAGGCCAGTGATGGCCAACCTATGACACGCGTGTCATAGGTGACACGCCAAGCCCTTTTGGGTGACACGTGGGCAGCCTGGCACCTGGCGTGTAGTGCTTGCTTGTTCTTGAAGTGTATGAAATACCAACTTTCAATTGAAGATTTAGCAACAAAAGTCACTAATGTAAAGAATTATTTTTGCTTTTAATAAAATACATATATCAAAAATATAACTTTTTTACTAGAGCTACAAATATCACAAAATTATGGATACTTCTAGATGTGACACAGCACCCGAGTTAAGCTAGGTTTTCTTATGAATTTTGACACACCGAGCTCAAAAGGTTAGCCATCACTGCCATAGGCCATCTAGTCGAACATAGTGGCTACACAGCGGCTCATGAATTGCTGCTGGGCATCTCAAGTGGAAGGGAAAGGCAAAACCTTCATCTGCTCTTGTTTGGTGTAGTGGTTAGGGAGCCGGACCCTTATCTGGGAATACTGGGTTTGATTCCGCAGTCCCCCACAAAGGCAGCTGGGTGACCTTGGGTGAGTCACAGCTCTCTGCTGAGCTCTCCCAGCCCCACTTACCTCACAGGGTGTCTGAGGTGGGGAGAAGAACAGAAGGTTTGTCAGCCACTTTGAGTCCCCTTAAATGGATGAGAAAAGGTGGCAGAAAAGACAACTCTTCTTCTTCCTTCTCCTCCTTCCCCTTCCCCTTCCCCTTCCTCCTCCTCCTCCTCCTCCTCCTCCTCCTCCTCCTCCTCCTCCTCCTCCTCCTCCTCCTCCTCCTCCTCCTCCTCCTCCTTCTTGACTCCCTGCAAATGACCTTGAGAGGCATTCCACCAGTCTCTCCAAACTGAAGGCGGCACCTTGGCTCTGAAGATTGCCTGATCTTTAGAGTCAGTGCCGGGGCTGTCCCTGAACTGTCTTCCGAAAGCAGAGCGTGTGGGCCAGGACTGGGGTCTATTGTTCCAGCCTGACTTGGTCACGCTGGACTAGGCCAGCCAGGTAAGTGCAGAAAATGGCTGTGACTTCCCAGGGATTAAGACAGGAATTTAAGACGGGAATCATTCCCAGCGTTTCTTGGAGATGCTGGAATCGAAGAAGAAGAATTGGCTTTTCTACCCCGTTTTTCTCACCCATTTAAGAGGACTCAAAGCGGCTGACAAACCTTCTATTCTTCTCCTCACAACAGACACCCTGTGAGGTGGGTGGGGCTGTGATAGCTCAGCAGAGAGCTGTGACTTGCCCAAGGACACCAAGCTGGGTTTGTGGAGGAGTGCGTAATGAAACCCAGTATCCCTAGATAGGCGTCCGACTCCTTGACCACTAGACCAAATGTAGAACCTTCTGAATTGGAATGTCTGCCTCTGGCTGAGCTGAACCCGTGATCTCGGCTCCATGTTCACGTTCCATTTTCTGATAGGGTTCATCTCTGTGTTTCTTCCTTCCTTCCAGTAGTACCACCCCAAGAGGGACAGCGTGTATTAAGGTGCAAGTTTTCCATATTGCTGGAAAAATGCCGTCTGTGCCGATAGGGGTTGTAGGGATACAGCCGGAACTGAACCTCCCTTGTAGAACAGCATTTGTGTACGTTTAGAGAGAGCAAATATAGTTTCATGACTTCAGAAAGAGGAAGGCAGTTCAGGTCCTCGTGATGGGATGCAGATTGATTGGACCATTCTCCCTTTTCCCTAGCGCCATGGGCTTTCTGATTGCTAATTCAGCAAAGACACAGAGGTCATAAATACATGTAATTTTCCACAAGGTTAGATCAAATGTGTTAATAGGAGAAGAAACATTAGCAGATCACATAGGCCCTTCAGGAAAGATCACAGAGTTTCAAGGGCTTTTTTTTCTTGCTTGGATAAACAGTGTGCTACTTTTTTAAAAAGGGAGAAGAATTAGCGTGGTTCACAGAAAATAATGTTAAAGCTGGGTTAAACCATTGTGTTAATTATCTGGAGGTCATTTGGAGAAAATTGCTACCAACTCATTGAAAAGATTTTATATACTCACAGAAATTATTATCTTCTGTTCCTATGGAAACAGGGATTGCTGTTCATAAAAGCTTCTTAATGGTTGTTCACAAAATCTTAGCACAGAAACTTAGTGGCGTTGCTATTAAAAAAGCAAAGCCCAAACTGCCAACTATTTAGGCTGTAATTTTTGTTTAGTAAACCAGGGAGGAAATTCATTGTCCTCCTTTTGGCTAATTTTAGAACTCTTAGTGGATGCTCTTTGTGAATTCTGGGTTGCAAAACTTGTTCCTTCGAATGCATATATGCCAAGTGTGGGGACACACTTTTGATCTTTGTGAAAACATTTTCTGTAACACCCTCTGCAGGCTGTGGAACTATTAGGTAAGGAAGTGATTATATTATGCTCAGGGAGCCAATCTTCTCTTCTGCGAGTTCACAAACAGTATTGTATGCTATCCCTGGACTGGATTCTAGGTAGCACTAATTCATAGCAGTCAGTATAGAATGATGTCCTACTTTGGATTTGAACCTAAGAACCTAAGAGGAGCCCTGCTGGATCAGGCCACAACCCATCTAGTCTAGCATCCTGTCTCACACAGTGGCCCACCAATTGCCCATGGGCATCTCAAGCAGAGACAAAGGCAAACCTTCTCCTGCTCTCTAATCCCAGCAAATGGCCTTAGAGGTATCCTGCTTGTCCCCCCAGCCTGAAGGATGATAGGCAACCATTCTAGTAGCCATTGATACATCTGTCATCCGTGAATTTGTCCAGCCCTTCTTCAAAACCATCTAGGCTGGTAGCTGTTACCACGACTTCCGGCAAATTCCATAAACTGAGGACCCTCTGGGTGAAGAAATACTTCCCCTTGTCTGATCTGACTCTCCTACCCATCAGCTTCATAGATGCCCCCTGGTTCTAGTATTGTGTGATAGAGAAAGGAAATTTTCTCTATCCACCTTTTCTATACCGTGCATAATTTTATATACTTCAATCAGGTCCCCTCTTAAGCGCCGTCTCTCCAGACTGAAGAGACCTAGACTTTGCAGTCTGATTTCGTAAGGGAGGTGTTCCAGCCCCTTAATCATTCTGGTTGCCCTCTTCTGCACCTTGTGTCCACATCTGAATTCCCTGAACCCCTGCTTCCCTTGAGTTCCATTTCATCTGTATCAGTAGCAACTTTGCCTTCACACTTGACGCAGTACTGCATTTCCCCCTTTGTTGTTTAGTGGGAGGATATTTCCAATGAGACTCCAACCTTGCCTGCTTGGGCATACTGCCTACCTGGGAATGAACACCCCTGATCGCCAGTCCTTCAGTGAAGGGCATTTGTTGCCAAGATGTCACAAACTAGAAGCAGGTCGGTACCATTTCCATTGACTGCATGGCAACATGGACCATTCCCCTCATAATCAAGATACTCTTGTCTTCTATGTTCTGGACTCAACTGCAGGACAGTATCCAGGAAGGACATTTCTTTTCTTTGCCAGGACTAGCTGGGTATTCAGCTCATCAAAGGCAGCAGGAGCCAACTGGATGGTTTGACCATGCCCAAGTCATCTGGCCAAAAGAGCCGCATTCTAGAAGTCAATTTGAGCAATCACCTCCATCAGCTGCTACTCCACCATTTCCAATCTTTTAGTTTGGTTTGGAGCGGTGGTGTTTTTTCTGGGAATTGTAGCCTTGTTTTTCCTTGTAAAGGTGGGATGCTTCCTGGGGCCACGGATATGCAGACATACCCACGGTCATGAAAGTGTCTTAGTCTTACAAGGCAGGTGTCAGTTATCACATATGGATCGTCTTTTAGATCCATACGGTCCTGCCACGTTGGGTTCCCAGGAAGACTGGGGCTTCTTTTCAGAAGACAGTGGAATTGATCCAGAAGGATAAAGAGGAGGGAACAGATAAGGAAGAATTTAAGCAATCCTTCTAGGTGAAAAAAATGTAAGCAATCATGTTTTAATTCCATTTAGCTTTATAATCTTTTACATACATCTAACTGCAATTCAAATATCAAGGCTAAACACGTAGCCTAAACAACGGGAATAAGTTGCTTGCTTTGCCAGCTACGATACATCTTGTGATAAACTCTTGTGGTGTGGGCTGGGATATATGAAATGATATAAAAACCTTCTGTTTATTCTGTGTAACAAGGAGGACTCAGCCCCCTCCCTCCTTCCTTGCATGCAAGTCTCTGTACTTTCAAATAAAATTGAGATTTATTTAAAAGCTGAATGGTGTCAGAATGTCCCTAACATCAACAAAGCTCCGAGGGTGCCAGTGTACATAAGAACAGCAGAGTATCCCTGCTGGATCAGGCCACAGCCTATCTAGTTCAGCATCCTGTGACTGTCTCACACAGTGGACCACCAATCTTGCCTTCTTCTCAAATTCTCAAGTCTCTCTAACCTAGAGATGCTACCTAGCCATTATTCTAGTAGTCTTTGATGCAACTGTTGCCTAGCAATTTCCATATAAGAGCATAAAAGGAGCCTTGCTGGATCAGGCCACAGCCCATCTAGTCCAGCATCCTGTCCCACACAGTGGCCCACTAATTACTCATGGGCATCTCAAGCAGAAGGCAAAAACTTTGCTGTTCTCAAATCCCAGCAAAAGGCCTTAGAGGCACCCATACCTAAGAAGAGCCCTGCTGGATCAGGCCACAGCCCATCTAATCCAGCATCCTGTCTCACACGGTGGCTCACCAGTTACTTCTGGGCAGCTCAAGCAGATGACAAGGGCAAAACCTTCACCTGCTCTCTATTATCTGGAAAGGGCCTTTAGAGGCATCCTGGCCTCTCTCCAACCTGGAAGTAGTACCTGGGCATCACTTTTAATAGCCATTGAGACACCTGTCTTCCATGAACTTCTCTTATTCTTAAAGGTATCTAGGCTGGTTGCTGTCACCACCTCTCCGGCCGGCAAATTCCACAGACCGATGGCCCTCTGGATGAAAAAATACTTGTTGGTCCTCAATCTCTTGCTCATCAACTTCATAAAGTGCCTCCCCTGCCCACAGTCCCAATGCTGTGGCACAGAAAAAAGAATGTTTCTAGTCTATCCATTTTTTCCACACCATGCGTAATATTAATTCTTAACCTGTTGTCCGTTCCATCTACTTCCCAGTAAAAAGGCACCGTTTGACAGACATTATTTTCCCTCCCACTTTCTCTCTCTCTCTCTCCCCCCCTCTCCTTCTCCCTCTTTTTTATTTTTTAACTGAATCACATTATTAAAAGTTTTCAACTTTTTCGGTAGAGGTAGAAATCAATAGACGCAGGCTCTCCTGCTTCCAAGTGGTCACACATATCTGTATTAAATACATTATTACCACTCTAATAAGCCTTATTCTCATCTGGGCTATCAGCAACTCAATAAGTAATTATCATTCACCTTAGGCTGTTCCAGTCCATTAGACCAGTTCTGATGACTCAGGAGAGACAACGAATGAAGAGCAGAATAAAAGATGGGGAAACAACGCAGCGGGAAATGCTGTAGAATGTGCTCCCTCGCCCTTCACTGTGCTTGCTGAAAGGCAGAGTAGAGAGGACAGAAAAGCTGAAGGGGACGATGGGAAGGGTCTTCTTCTGGCATGCTGGTCCTACCAGAAGAGACAGTAGCAACAACTGTCTACCAGCTTCTACCAGCCCTCACCCAAGCCAACTAATACTGGATTTCACAGAAATGTATCAGGAGGAGGAGGAAGGAGGAGGAGAAGAGTAAGTTTTTCTACCTTGCCTATTTTACCCTTTTAAGGGGACTCAAAGCAGCTGACAAACCTTCTGTTCTTCTCCCCACCACAGATACTAAATGAGGCAGGTAGGGCTGTGAGAACTCAGAAGAGAGCTGTGACTAGCCCAAGGTTACCCAGCTGGCTTTGTGAAGGAGTGTTGAATCAAACCCCCCTGACTATGAGTCTTCTTCTTCTTCTTCTTGTCTCCTCCTTGCCCCTTTATTATAGGTGATGCCAGTCAAGTATTTAACCAGAATTGTACGCGAGGTTGATAATTTAAAATGCTGCTTTCCAATCCCCACAACACACCCAAATGCATGCTCAAAAAGAGGTACTTTACAATGGAAAAGTGTATGACATATACTGTATATCCTCTGAAAAACGCATAGAAATCATTGGCTTTCTATTAATGCAGAAATCTTACGCATTTTTTCACAATATTCCATTTAGGACCCAGTGATTTCACTGCTTAGGTCAACTCTGCTGGATTTAGGCCTCCATAACATTTGATACTAATGCATCTTAACAAGTTGCATGAGTTCAGAACATAAGAACTTAAGAGGAGCCCTGCTGGATCAGGCCACAGCCCATCTAGTCAAGCATCCCATCGCACACAGTGGCCCACCAAATGCTCATGGGCATCTCACGCAGAGACAAGGACAAACCTCTTGCTCTCAAATCTCAACAAATGCCCTTAGAAACGTCCTGCTCCCACCCCACCCCAGCCTGAAAGTTGTATAAGAACAACTTCAGATATTTAGATAACCCCAGAAGATAACTTCTCCCATACTGACCTGCCTGTGCCTTAAGATCTGGAGGGAGGCCCTCCTGGTTGTCCCACCACCATCAGCAGTGAAACGGGTGGGCACCCGGGAGATGGCCTTCTCAGTGATGGCCCCTAGGCTATGGAATAGCCTCCCCTTTGAGGTGCGTCAGGCTCCTTCTGTGTATGTGTTCAGGAAGGCAGTAAAGACGCACCTCTTTGTCCTGGCCTTTGGCTAAAAGTGGTTCCATTCCCCCCCCCCCCCCCGCTTTTAGGAAACAAATAACACTTCCAGGTTGGAGGGAAAAGCAGGAGGCCTCTGAAGGCCACTTGCAAGGAGTTGAGAGCAGGTGAAGGTTTTGCCTTCATCTTCTGCTTTAAATGCCCAGAAGCAACTGGTGGGCCACTGTGTAAAACGGGATGCTGGACCAGATGGGCTGTGGCCTCATCCAGCAGGGCTCCTCTTTGGCTCTTACGTTCTTTCCCTTTGCACCATCAAGCTCAGCTCAACCAGAGGCAAATTCACCAAAAGGAGAAGACAAAACTGGCCAGGAGAGAATTGTGAATGAATGAGTTCATTTAATTAGAGCGTCATCTTCAGCAACATTCGCTCAGATCTAATTATTTGGTGAGCTGGGTGGACATGCGCTCGCGGGACTTAGAAATTAGGCGAACACACCACAACGTTGCGTCTCCCTGGGCAAGGGCTGCGTTAGCTCCTATTACCTCCGTAGTTTGGTTTTGTTATTATTATTTGCTGTAATTACATCAAAAGAATTAGCCATGTTAATTAGTGGCATAGTAATTCAGTCTTAATTGCTGCCACTGAAAAGAGGACCTGTGCAGCATTTCCAAAGAGCAACTTTAATGTAACCACTTTTTGCTTCGAAATGGACACATAGGAAATGAAGGGCATATTGAAGAAAGAGCGCAAAGTTTTGAGGAAAGAGTTTGGTCTCAAGGGAACCTGCAGTGAAATAACCTCTGTGTGATGGTGGTACAGGGTATGTTGCTGTTGGGAAAGGGTCCCAGAAGAAGAGGCGAGGTACAAGACTGGGCATCACCATTTTCTTTTCTCTTGGAACACACAACCATAGATGGTCCAAACATTTGGATTAATATTAATAGAAGGAGTGGTGAAGATGACTTTTTGTGAATTACTTAGAGGTCAAAGTCACAGAATGAGCATCCCTTATTTACTCTTTTCTGTCCTCCTTCCTTCTTTCCTTCCCTTCCTTCATTCTCTCTCCTCCCTCCTCTCCTCCTTTTCCATCCTTCCTTCTCTTCCCTCACTTCCTCTTTTCCTTCTTTCCTCCCTGTTTTCCTTCTAGTATGGGAATGCATGCTCAAAAAATGTAATTCATCTTGGGAAAAAGCACCACGCACATATTTGCCGAAAAACTCAAAGAAGAAGAAGAAGAGTTGGCTTTTCTACCCCGCTTTTCTTACTGATTTAAGGGGACTCAAAGCGGCTGACAAAACTTTCTGTTCTTCTCCTCACAACAGTCAGATCACACAAGGGGAAGGATTTCTTCACTCAGAGGGTCATCGGTTTCAGGAATGTGCTGCAGGAAGAGGTGGTAACAGCTACCAGCCTAGATGGCTTTAAGAAAGGGTTGGACAAATTTGTTGATGATTGATGTATCAATGGCTACTAGAATGAATGCCTAGGTACATCTTTCAGGCTGGCGGGAGGGGAAGCAGGACACTTCTGAGGCCATTTGCTGGGATTCAAGAGCAGGAATAGGTCTGTCCTCATCTCTGCTTGAGATGCTCATGGGCAATTGGTGGGCCACTGTGTGCAACGGGATGCTGGACTAGATGGGCTGTGGCCTGATCCAGCAGGCTTTCTCTTATGTTCTTAGGTTCTTATGTCTGAATTGATCCTGAAGGATCTTAGAGTCAAATCAAGTGGTTGTTGCTGTTCTGTCATTATGTGCGGTCTGACCCTCCATGACCTCATGGACCACAGCATGCCAGGGCCCTTGGCAGCCTCCCAGAGTTTGCCCAAGCTCACATCTGTTGCTTCCACAACACCATCTGTCCATCTTATCCTCTGGCATCCCTTCTCTTTTTGCCTTCCATCCTTCATGGCTTCTCAGTCTTTCCCAATGAGTCCTATCTTCAGATTATATGGACAAAATAGTTGAGTTTCTGCTACAGTATTAGTCCTTCAGCACACCTTCAGGGCAGATTTCCTTTAGTTTTCACTGATTTTGTTTCCTTGAACTCCAGCGGATTCTCAAAAGTCTTCTCCAGCAGCACCAGTCAAAAGCCTTCCTTACAGCGCGACTCTCCCAGCTGTAGATTACTCCTGGAGACAATAATAGCTTTGACTAAATGGACCTTTGTTGGCAGTATGTAGGCATCCATTCTAGTAGCCATTGATGCATCTGTGCTCCATGAATGAAGAGGAGCCCTGCTGGATCAGGCCACAGCCCATCTAGTCCAGCATCCTGTCTCACACAGTGGCTCACCCATTGCTTCTAGGCATCTCAAGCACCTGCTCTTGACTCCCTGCTCTTCTTTTGCCTGAAAGTGTGGGAATGCCTCCCTGATGAGTGCTTGACATGGACTGGCCACTCATCTGCCCAGCTTTCCATGGCCCTGATTGGTCACTTGTCTCTAGTAGCCACTGTGACATGGCCTACCTTTCCCTCCTCTGTGCTTTGGAGGACCCTCATCCAAAGCAACTAAAATAGTCACTATCAGTTTAACCCCATATCAGGAAGAGGCTTCAGTTCAGGGTAGGGGTGTGCAGAAATGCCATTTTTAACATTTGATACAATTCGAATCAAACATTTGAATATCTACATTTGAATTTCTGGACATTCGAATAGATACATCCGTATCCATTTGTACAAATATACGATATGTATCCAATGATACAAATCTCATGCGCGTTTGTACGGATCTCTACGTATCCCATTTTTATCCCGTTTTCATCCCATATGTATCTGTATGGATGTGTATGGTTACATATGCGATGTGTATAGATACATATACTATACAGTGGTACCTTGACATACGAGTTTAATTCGTTCCGTAACCTTGCTCTTATGTCAAATCGCTCGTATCTCAAAGCAATTTTCCCATTAATCCATTCCAGCTCCCAAAACACCACCTCAGTTGTTTTTGTTATGTACTGTACTGTATTTACATACTCGTATCTCAAATCTTGCTCTCATCTCAAAGCAAAATATCACTCGCTTGGCGGCTTGTATCTCAAAACACTTGTATGTCAGGGCACTTGTATGTCGAGGTACCACTGTACCAGTGATGGCGAACCTTTTGAGCTCGGTGTGTCAAAATTTGTGATAGTCTGGTGATACTTGTGACTCTTAGTTACCTTTCTGCACACATCACTACATTTTCTTTATATGGGCTCTTCCAGCCTAACATCCCTGGTTTAGGGTGAGGTGATTTTAGGGTATCTCATTCACCATGTCTGATTGCACCTTGAGAAAGCAACAACCCTCAAGCTTCTCCATAGCTGTCTTTTGCAGGCGCTGGGTAGTTTCAAACCCACTTGGTTGCTACAAGATTATTATTATTATTATTATTTTGCTTTTCCCCCTCTTCTCCCTACTCTTCCCTTATTTCTTTTGTTGTTGTGTAAACTGGAGGATAAGTGCTGCTTTGTTTTTTATGCAGCTGTAAGCTACTTTGGAAGCTTTTTCAATGCATTAGAAAGAATTAGCAAGTAAATAAATAATGCATGTTCTTTTTAACGTTGCTCTTTGAGTTTGCAAAACAGCAAAAGTCAAACAGGGTATTAAAACAAGCAAACTCAGAGCAAAAACAAGGTGTGTTAAATAGCAGATTAAATGTATCTATTCTTTGCCAGGTTAAAAAATAATCCATTTATGAACAGACAAATGGTAACGTGTTCTAACACAGATGGTGGAAGAAGAAGGCCAAGGGCAGAGTTCCTTTGCAGGAGACAGTTGCCAGTTTTAGGAAGCTTTTGTTATTTCATTTTTAGACACTGATTGAGGACTCCTTTTTTTTTTAAATCGAGGACTTTCCAGACTGAAGGTTTGGCCGAGTTTAATTGGTTATTTTAAAACTAGCAGTAAAGACTAGGGGTGTACATGAATGCAAGTTTTGGGATTCAGTTCAATTAAAATCGAATATCCAAAAATTCAATTTGATTCAAATCTGTAAAATTCAAATTTACCCAAATTCGATTCAAATTAAGCAAATTCAAATCTATTTGTTTGAATTTTCAGTTCAGGTCTGCACTTACTAATGTCGACAACATCTGTATGTGCCTGTACACATCTGTATGCAACTTGTTTTTGTCCCGTACGGATCCGTACAAATGCATACAGATGTGGGAAAGATGTGTATGTGCAAGTATGCTCATGTATGAACCTGTACACATACGAATGTCCAAATAATTTGAACAAATAGATTAAAAAAATTGAAATTTGTTCAAATGTTTAAATTCAAATTTATGGACATTTGATTTGAATTTGAATGCTGAAATTCAGACATTTGATTGAATTTTGAATGTCTTTGAATATTTGTGGACATTCCTAGTAAAGGCTGATTTCTAGTGTTCCTACTGTTACCTTATAACAGTGTTTCCCAAACTTTTGACCTATGTGTACCCCTTCTATAATTTTTGTAACACTGAGTACCCCTCATAAAAAACATTAGGGATAAAAATTGTATTTTATAAAAATAATCAACATCAGTGGAACTTACTAAAGCACGATAACAGGCACCCAATTAAAGAAGTAAGTTGTCTCTGTAACCAAGTGCAGTATATTCACGCCACGTCACACCTCACAAGACCGTCAGATAACACTGCAATTCTCCGGCGTTTAAACAGCTCCGCAGCTCAACACCAGCCGTTAATGTTCCCGCAGTTTAAAAATGGCCGAACTCGAGCTGCGCGAAGGATGCGCAGAAGTTCCCGCCATAATGAGTTGCGGTACGATGTCTGATGGCCCCGGTTCCCGTGTAAAAACGGCGATACGCGCCTATTTCTTTCCTTGTTCTGTGGGCGCAGCTAAGCACGGTGCAGTGGATATTCCCACGTGATCCCCACCAAACTCTGGGGCAACGCGTACCCCCACCAAACTCTTCCCGTACCCCTGGGGGTACGCGTACCACACTTTGGGAAACACTGCCTTATAACATAGACTCAAAAAGGACTTGCTTGTTCCCACTCTTTATTCATCTGTATTCAGCAAGGGAGAAACCCACTGTGTTCTCTCTCCTCCCCTCCCCAAACCCTCCTCCCCATTCTGCCAGTAATTTGACACGTAATATCCTGACTTCATTGGGGCTGGAAATTCAAACCCCTCTGGCAGTGCTTTTAATTCACCATTTGTTCCCATCACCCTCCATCATGTATACACTGTAGCACAACGTTTTTTTACATGTTAACAAGGGCTTCTTTAAAGACGAGAATGGGTCTTTTGCATTAGATCGCTGCAGCAAAGCTGCGCACAATGGCCGAGAGCATGGTGAAAAGGGGGGGGGTGACACAGGAGATCTATACTGTTCTGTAGAGCTCAGCAAATCATCTGTGCTTCACAAGCCCCCACCAAGATACCTACACGGTCATAAGAAACAGTGTGGTCTCCTTTCTTATTAGAATGGGGCTTTTGCCCTAGATCATCATCATCATCAGAGGAGGAGTGGTCCACTGGTTGCTTCTGGGCATCTCGAGCAGAAGATAAAGGCAAGACCTTTGGCTAGTCACAGCTTTCTTTCTGAGCTAACTCAACCTACTCACATGGTTTCTGTTGTGGGGAGAAGAACAGAAGGTTTGTCAGCAGCTTTGAGTTTTTGGCTTTTCTACCCTGCTTTTCTCACCCATTCAAGCTTTGGCTGACAAAGCTTTCTGTTCTTCTCCCCACACCAGACACCCTGTGAGGTAGGTGGGGCCGTGAGAGCTCAGAAGAGAGCTGTGACTAGCCCACGGTCACCCAGCTGGCATCATGGAGTAGAGGGGAATCAAACTCGGTCTTCCCAGAGAAGAGTCTGACTCCCTAACCACTAGACCAAACTGGTGCATAAGACGTAAGAACATAAACGAAGCCCTACTGGATAGGGTCACAGCCCATCTAGTCCAGGATCCTGTCCCACACAGTGGTCCACCAGTTGCCTCTGGGCATCTCAGGCAGAAGACAAAGGGAAGACCTTTGGCTAGTCACAGCTCTCTTTCTGAGCTAGTTCAACCTACTCACAAGGTATCTGTTGTGGGGAGAAGAACAGAAGGTTTGTCAGCAGCTTTGAGTCCCCTTAAGAGTCAGAAAAGTGGGGTATAAAAGCAAATTTTTCTCCTCCTCCTTCTTCTCCGGAGATCTGTTTTGAGGGGCAGCCCATGGAACGTGACCGCACAAAGGGCTGGTGGGCGACCCTGAAGCAGATTGTGAAGGGGAGCCCTGAAATGATCCCGCTGACGTGAGCACAACTCCTCATTGTCTGTCACTGTCAGATGGGAAGGGGTGGGGTAGGCACAAGGCTGTGTACCCTCCTCCCTCCGATTGACAGCTGAGTGAAGTTTTAGTGCCAAGTGCCAGCAGATCATCATCCATTGAGGAGAGGGGTGGAAGACTGCATATAAGAAAGACATGTTCTGTCAACAGCCGGCATGTTGCTTGCAGCTGCAGACGACGGCATGAGGGTTGCGAGCTCTGGATGTCCAAGCACGTGTGGAAGGGGCTGTCGGGCGTGGACTCGGTTCCCAAAGTAGTGAAACAATGTGAATAAAGGAGAAAACATCCACATTTTTGCTCTGCATTTGTTCAGAGAGGGAAGAGAGCCTGTCTGACCTAGCGTTGGTACCTTGCAGCGCGAGTTGAGAAGATCTCCGTTTTTATTTAGCTGGACGGCTGCGATGTGAAATGCGTTTTTGCTTTGCTGTTCTTTTAGTTGCTTTTATCCGTAGTAAATTATAAATAATTAAACACTAGTGATGGAGTGGATTTGCCATTTCAATCCATACCGTGACAATCATGGGTTAGAAATTAGGGATAGGCACAAGTCTTCATAACATTCGATATTCATACGGACACATTTGGACATTCGTACACGAACTGAATGTTATGATATTTGTACATTGACGTTTGTATAAACATGAATGTTTTGGAACATTCATAGGAATGCTTCAGAACATTCCTGAAGAGGAAGTTGGGAAAGCGGCTGCGCCAGTTACATCCGTAATGGATCTAGAATATGTTTGATGTGGATTGAGAGTGGATTCAAAGTGGATTCAAGGTAGGGGTGTGCAAGAACATTTTTGCATTCGAATTCGAGTCAAATCGAATATCAAAACATTCTATTCGATTTGAATGTTTAAAATCCAAATGCTAAAAAGCTTGATTCGAATCCGTTACATTTGAATCTATTTGTTCGAATGTTAGATTCATATTTAAAGATATGAATGTCGACAACGTTTGTATGAGTTATATGTATCTGTACGCATTTCTTATGCATCTGTCGTGTCTCAGGCGAGCGAGAGCAGCGAGGCAAACACACGCACACGCTTACCGCAGTCCATTGGGGGCTCAAGAGTAGTCAGCGTCAGGTCAGTCCAAAGTCAGGGTTCCAGAAGTTCGGCAAAAGTCACAGCAAGAGTCAGGTCAGTCTAAGTTGGGGTTCCAGAAGTACAGCAGGGTCACAGCAGGGTCCAAGAGTCAGGATTATGGCCGAAGGCGTGGACGGGAGTTGCACAAGATTTTGTCTGCAACACCGGCCCAGCTTGTGCTGCTCAAGTTAAGTAGGGAAGGCAGCATTACGCCCTTGCCGGTGCAGCTGCGCCAGCCGCTGCAGTCTGCGCCCCACCTGTTTCTGTTGTTGAAGCAGCAGAGGGGAGGGGCTGACTGTCTGGGCTCTTGTCCCTAGAGCTGTCTGTGAGCTCCCCCAAAACTGGCCCCGACCCTCAACGTCCATGCTGCTGTGCCCTGCTTGCTGCCCAGACCGTTGTGCCTTTGAAACCACACTCTCCTTCCCCGAGGAGACTGGACTGGCAGGACGGGGCATCACAGCATCCTGTTTTATCCCGTATGCTTTCCATTTTCACCCCATATTATAAGCAAAAATGCATAAAGATACGTATGATATTTGTATGTATAATATTACATATGTATCTGAACATTCAAATCATTCAAACGAAAGTTTTGGAACATTCAAAATCCATTTGAATGTCTTAATCTGAATGTGAAGACATTCGATTTGATGTCTACATTCAAACAAATTTGATCGGATTTCGAATGTTTAGAATATTTGTGCACATCCCTAATTCTGGGTGGATTTGATGCTTTCAGAGCGGATACGTATGTTATAGGATACGTATCCGATAACGTATGTATTCGTATCCGATATCTGTACGATATGATACTGTTTGGTCTTCTGGCCATGATCCCAATGCAGGATGTGAACTGTTTTCAGTTGTATTGCCCTTTGAAGTTGGTGGATAGAATTCTGTATCATTTATTTTATTTATATTTGTATTTCTATCCTGCCCTATACCCAAAGGTCTCAGGGCGGGTAACAGCATTTAAAAACAGACATGTTAAAATAATGCCACATATATCAAACAGTATAAAACAATCATGTCTGCCGTCGGGGGGAAACTATACCATATTTAGCCAAAGGCCAGAGCAAAGAGGTGCGTCTTCACCGCCTTCCTGCACATATACGGTAAAGGAGCCTGGTGCACCTCTAGGGGGAGACTGTTCCACAGCCTGGGGGCCATCACTGAGAAGGCCCTCTCTTGAGCACCTACTCGTCTTACTATTGAGGGTGGTGGGACAATGAGGAGGGCCTCCCCTCCAGATCTTGTGGATAGAATTCTGAATAATGTATTAAAGATGGTGTTCCAGATTGTCTGGATGTGCACCCGCTTTGAAAAAAAAATGTTAGAACAGTACTAATGATTTTCCATGAGATCTGGCAGCATTTATCTGAAATTCGCTCATCTGCTAATGAGTCAATCACCCCTACTCTACATCACCTCTTGCAGTAGCACAACAGTTGTCTTTGGGTTTTGGTCTTCCACTGGTTCTCTGGTGATTGTTATTGTTAGTTTTCTGTATTTTGTCCTTTTTTTAAAAAAAATAATGCCTGTTGCACAGTTGATCTTTTGATATGTATGTTTGCAAATATAATATATATTAAAATGTCATTAACAATCCAAATCATATTTCCCAGATCCCTCTTCATTTATGCTGGGGGTAGAAAATATTTCCTCCTTTCTAGCAGATACATGAGTGCATATGTACCTAACCTGCTGTATCCATGGCGAACTCATTCATTTCAGCTGCTCTGATAATCTCTGGCAATTACTAAACTGAAGGAGTTTGATCCCTTTCTCTAAGTCTTTGGAAGTGGGGTCTGGGCACAGCTCATTTTATTTTTTATTTATTTTGTTGGTAAATTTTCTACTGCTCTACATTAGAGTCACAGAGTGATGATCAAAGACATCTTGGAAACAGTGGGCTTATCCACACTTACCTTACTGGAGCAGTTCCAGCCACGCCTGGGGAGACCCATCCACACACTGTGCTGCTGCCATGATCCCAGAGCACCCCGGAATTCTTTCCAGCTTCTCTGATCTGCATTAGTTGCAGACAAGTTTAAAACCTGTCTACTGCTTGACCAGGAGCAGCTAAGGAGCTCCTGGTCAGCAGCGTTTGCACCCTCTTCTGTGATGATTGAGCTTACCTGGATGTGGCTGTCTGCACTGCAAGCGCTGGTGTTCTGGTTGGGGACTGCACCAGCTTTTGATGTGTGGATGCCTCTCTGCATGCCAGATCTTTGGTTCTTTCCACATTGGCCCTTGCTCCACACTAGCATGCAGATGGCAGGTCCCAATTCCAGGATATAATCTGGAATAATGATGTTATTATTATATCATTCCACTGAGGAAAGTGTGACCAGGCCAAGTGTCAGCAGTCTATGCCTTTCTTTGTTCTTCTATAACGGAATGAGAAACTCCTGCCACCTGGTTATTTGGTGGCCAAGATTTTGCTTACAAAATGGTTTTCCTGGCTTTACATGCTGGTGACCTCATAAGAACATAAGAGAAGCCCTGCTGGATCAGGCCACAGCCCATCTAGTCCAGCATCCTATCGCACACAGTGGCCCACCAAATGCTCATGGGCATCTCAAGCAGAGACAAGGACAAACCTATTCCTGCTCTAGAATCCCAGCAAATGGCCTTAGAAGCGCCTCATTGGGGTTGATGGCTCTTGACTGCGAAACATTATGGAAACATTACATATTTTGGTGTCAAACCTTTTTTCTATACCTCTAACCTAAGGGAAGGTTGCTTAAGGAAGTTAATGGAGCCCCATATTTTCTTTGGTCCTGTTTGTAACAACAGCACAGTAAATTGGTTTTGAAATAAAACGCATAAGTGAATTCCATCTCGCACCGGCGTAATTGAAAGCAAGCATTTTAAAAGCCTATTAGCTATAAATAACAGGCGTCTTAACAGAATTGTCATGATTGGTTATACTTGGTAGTAACATCAACAGCCCAAGCTGCGACGCCTGAGCTGTTCATGTGAAGCTGTCATGTGGGCTTTTCACGTGAAGGGATGAAACAGGTCTGGAGAGTGACGGATCCATCCTGAAAGGGTAAGGGAACACGTTTCACTTCTCAAAGCACCATTTTTTCCTTCAACAGAAAATAGCAATGACAGGTTCCTGTGTATAAGTACCTAAGAGGAGCCCTGCTGGATCAGGCCACAGCCCATCTAGTCCAGCAGCCCATCTCACACAGTGGCCCACCAAATGCTGATGGGCATCTCAAGCAGAGACAAGGATGAACCCTTGCCTGCTCTCGAATTCCAGCAAATGGCCTTAGAAGCGCGCCGCGTCCCCCCACCATACAGTTGTATGAAGATAATGCAACTGTTGCATTGGATCATGGCATTTCAAGGGCCAGTTGAACCAAAACTCTTGTTCTCTGTATCCCAGAGAACATTATGTGCTAGGTTTCCTCTATTTGGAAACTCTTTCTTCAGACAAGGGGAAGTATTTCTTCATCCAGAGGGTCACTGGGAAGGGTGTGCAGGAATGCAATTTTCAGGATTCGATTCGAATCCAGTATCCAAAGATTAGAATGGATTTGAATGTTTCAAATTTTAATGTATTCACATTCGATTCGAATAGAATACATTCAAACCTATATGTATGAATATTCAATTTATATTTGAAGCTATGAATGTCAGTACACATCTGCACACGTTTGTACACATCCCGTTTCTATCCCATATTTATCTCGTATGCATCCCGTTTTCATTCCATATCTTTCCGTAAAGATCCGTACGGATAGAAATAAAGATGCAGACGGAAACGTCTGCAATGCGTATGTATCTGTATGCATATGAATGTCCAAATAATGCGTACAAATGATTTGAAAGATTCAAAAATTCATTCATATGTTAAATTCAAATTTAGAGACATTCGATTTGAATCCAAATGTCCAAATTCAATAGAATTCAAACAAATTTTGAATGATTCAGATACTTGTGCAACATCCCTATTCATTGGTCTATCGCATTTGACGCCAGAACAGGTGGTAACAGCAACAAGCCTAGATGGCTTCAAGGAAGGGTTAGACAAATTTTTGGATGTCAGGTGTATCAATGGTTACTAGAATGGATGCCTAAGGACCTCTTCCAGGTTGGAGAGGCAGATGGATGCCTCTAAGGCCATTTGCTGGGATTGGAGAACAGGAGAAGGTTTGCACTTGTCTCTGCTTGAGATCCCCATGGGCAGTTGGTGGGCCACTGTGTGCAACAGGATGCTGCACTGGATGGGCTGTGGCCTGATCCAGCAGGGCGCCTCTTAGGTTCTTATTGATGCAGTTCTAGAATGGCATTTGCTTTTGTTGCTGCTGACATTTCCTACAGTTTCAAGAGTCTGTTATTGCATATTTTGCGTGTCAGCGCTTGATTCCTGTTTCCTAAGCATACTGGTTTGCATTTTGGTCCTGTTGCATTTCGTTCTGTTATTCCCTTCTTCAGGGTGGGGTTTTTTTTTTTTTTGCAATAATTTTAATTCTCGGCTGCTCCCTTTCGCCTGTTTTCCAGCATCCTATCTCTGCATCATTTAATTCTGCTTCATCTGCACATTTGATAAGCTGTCAGGCTCCTGAGAAGTGCAACTCATCAGGAGTCAAAACAGCATTTATTGAGCAAGGGGGGAGTCTTATTGACAGGAAGACAGGACCTTGCTAACTGTGATGCACAACAGCGAGCAGCCTGCCTGTAAGCTATTTGCCCTCTAAGTTCATGAGGCTCCTCTCCAGCACTCTTCTAGCAGAGAAGAAGGACCTTTTGGGTGTTAATCCATTGTTTGATTTCTCCAGGGCCATCAATGGCTGGTGGCCACAAGGAACTTGTCCAAGAGCACCAGTAACTACTGGAATAAACCATGCCTTCCTTTGCCCTAGACCAGTGATGGCTAACCTTTTGAGCTTGGTGTGTCAAAATGAACAAGCAAGTACTACATGCCCAGGTGCCAGGGTGACCAGGTGTGTCACCTAAAAGGGCTTGGTGTGTCACCTGTGACACGCATGTCATAGGTTGGCCATCACCGCCCTAGACACTTGTGTCCTTTTACACTTGTGTCAGGGTACAGGGCTAAGTGGATCACTGGATTACGTTTCCCATACCTGCAGCATCACAGCACTTCCAGATCCTTACGTGCTGTGGACAGGTGAAAAGCTATCCATAAGCAGTCCCCAGTGTCAGGAACATTTGGTAGCAGTGTGACTGAAGGGCCTAACTGAGAGTTTAACTGTCTCAATTTTGGCACTACAGTGCCTGACAAAAGTTCTGTCGCTTAGGATTAGGTGCATTATATGACAAAGCGACAAAACTTTTGTCTCGCCAAAATCTGACCTTTCTGTGTTCATTAAATGATCAATATTTCAGCAGTGAAGCAAATTTATTTTCTTTTTAAAAACCTCATTTGGGAGGGTTTCAGCTTTCATATGAGTCATTTCTAAAACCAATGGATGAATTTTAAGTCAGGTTATAGGCTTTGGTTTCAACAACATGGATAAGTGACAGAACTTTTGTCAGGCACTGTAGAGGGTTAACATCTAAAGTAAAAATCATATCTTGGAAAAAATAGCTTGTTATGTTAAATCTTGAAGAAGAAAGGTGTATTTGGCCTTGGAGCAGTACCATCCACAACTTGGTGCACCTGGGAACTTACTCCCGAATTAGATAACGCGAATTGACTACAAAGAGGAGACGTGCAATTTTTCATGTTAAATGATGGGAGGGAGTTACTTACTCATCTTCTAGAAGGACCTGTGTTTGTGGGCATTTTATGGGCTAATATGTAACATGTGATGTTTAGGACATAGCCAGGCCTGGAACAGTATTCATTCATCTTCCATTCTATCTATCTAGGCTGACCTATTCTTGCCTTATTCCAAACGCTGACTTTTTGAACAGTTATGAAGCTTTGAAGTTGAACCCCATGTTTTACATGGAGAAATCTTTTTATTTGCTGGAATTATTTTGAATTATTTTGCTCATTTTTTGCCTTTTTATTTTAATAAACCAAATAATTCTACTTTTTATTCTGGTTCATTTTGCAATTTGGAGCCAGAAGGAATATTTTGGGAGAGAAAGCCTTGCTGGGTCTAGCCCTATCGTCACAGTTGGTGTGTATACAAGCCTTCCAGGTGTGGTGAGTTGAGGGACCTACCTCCAACCTTGAAGATCCATACCCAGCCACCTAGGATTTGGCTCTTCCATGGCTCACACCAGCCTTGTGCATGCCAGCCTTGTGAAACCACCCTTCCGTGGCTCACACCACCCTTGTGCACGGGACACAGTGTACATCACCCAGTCACCCTGATGTCTAGACACAAGGTCAGGAAGCTGTCCATTTGTATTGCCAGTGCTCCTGGTCTCAAAACTGGAATGTTCCATCACTCAGCATGCATATGACGCAAACTTCCCTTCATGTTGACTGGCTTGGCAATGTCTGTTGTCCTTGAATTTGTCTACAACAGCGGTTCTCAACCTTCCTAGTGCCGCGACCCCTTAATGGAGTTCCTCATGTTGTGGGGACCCCCAACCACAGGGGCGGAGCAGCTGGGAGGGGGGAGGGAAGGGCAGTGGGAGGCTTGTCACGACCCCTCTGAAAGGGTAGTTTGATCCCCAAAGGGGTGCCGACCCCCAGGTTGAGAACCACTGGTCTACAAGAACGTAAGAGGAGAGCTGCTGGATTAGGCCACAGTCCATCTAGTCCAGCCTTCACCCTCCCTCACAAAGTGGCCCACCAATTGCTTCTGGCCAAACTCAAGTGGAAGATGAGGTTAATGCTTTCACATGCTCTCTACTCCCTGCAAACAGCCTTAACAGGCCTCCTGCCTGTCTCTCCAGCCTGGAGGTAGCATCTAGCTATCCATTCTAGTAGCCAATGAAGTATGTGGCCTCCATGAATTTGTCTAACGCTTTCTTAAAGCTATGCAGGCTGGTGGCTCTCGCCACCTCTTCTGGTAGTAAATATCTGAAGATATATGGCTGAGAACAAAGAAATTGATATTAGCTTTACTGGCAGTGCTGGAAGACTTAAACTAGAATGATGTTACTAGAATGATCTAGAATAATGCTTGCGACATTGAAAATATAAGATAATTGTTATACGTTTCTTCCTATTTTCCTTTTGTCACAGCAATCTTCTCTGTTTTTTAAAATATATTTTATTTTCTCTAAATATGTAAACAAATATTAAACAATAACCAAATGCACGGCGAAACACAAACCATACAAATCTTAGAGAACAAAATGGAAGGAAAAACACCCTAATCCAAGTGTCCCCTTCTATTTGGTCACCTGTACCCTATTTTTTAAAAACTTAAATTAGGGTCTTAAGCACTAGGGATGTGCACAAATATTCTAAACCTTCAAAATTCAATCAAATTTGATTGAATGTGGACATTCAAACTCAAATAGAATGTCTACACATTTGAATTTAAACATTCAATCAAATTTCGAATGTTCCAAAACATTCGTTCGAATGATTTGAAACATTTGAATGTACAGATACGTATGTACACTTATGTATCTCTATGCATCTCATACGTATCTGTATGCATTTGCGTACGAAATGCGTACAGATATGTATGACACACACAAAAGTTGTCGGTATCCGTATCTTCATATATGAATGATGTCGACATTCATATCTTCAGATTCGAATCTAACATTTGAACAAATAGATTCAAATGTATTCGATTTGAATCGGATTTTGTTTCATTTGGATTCTAAACATTCGAATCGAATTCAAATGCAAAAAACCCCACTCTTGCACATCTCTAATAAACACCATCCTTATGTTAACCATCTGTTTAAAAATCTCTTTTCAGCTGAATCTAGGAAATATCTCCTGTTCAGTTCTTCAACGCATGGGTTCCAGATTGTTGAATGTTATCAACTCCCTCCAATCTCAGATATTTCACTGAAAGATATTCATTCAACATGAGTTTCTATACTGTTCTGTACCCTTATGCTTTAGTCAGATTCAAGGCATATTTCCAATTACATGCTATACATTGTTGGGATTCTGACACTAAAAGACGTAATCGTTTTTGTTCTTCTGTTCCAATATTCAAACCTGGAAATCTGTGTAATAAGAATATTTTTGGAGTTCGTGGTATGTGCATTTGGAACATTCTCCTCAAAATTCTATGTATCTTTCTTTCTTCTCGCAGATAAACATCATGTGAATGGAAACAGTATGGTTGAACCTTTTCCAGAGGGAACGAACATGGCCCTATTTGGTAAGTAATTATGGTCCTGCTTACCTGATCAGAGCATTCCTGTATGCTTCAGGAGAGGTCTGTCTCAACCAGTGAAATGAGATCAGTGGTGAGCGCCTCTGTTTGTACATAAGATGACATCTACGTCCTTGAGAACTTCAGCCTTACTGCCAAATAATGTTGTAGAATTATCTCTTTTTGTTTTACCCCTTTATCCATCACCCGGTCAAGATTGTTAAATCTCAGAATGCTAGCTCTTTTTGTAGTCAGAATGAGGTGTGTGTAAATGCAGCTCTGAATGTTGACTAGCATCTTTTATGGTCCTGGTCACACCTTTAGTTTAAGACTACTTCAGAACATCCTCTGGTCGCGTTATTCACACTATTTTTGTTCAATTTGTTTTCCAAGCTGGCTTATCCCCCTCAGATTGTTTTAACCGGAGTCTTCTTTTCCAGAAGGCTCAGCCCATCCTGGCGTCCCAGGATGTCTTCACTTCTTCAGTGTGAGCAGGCGGATGGGCTAAAGGAGGCTGAACCATGCTGTGGTGGTTGGGGTCTGGTCTTTCCTTTTGTCCAATGTCTAGGGGAGGGCAGCACACATGGAGTTCATGGGGCACCTCCTCTCTCCTCAGTTTATGTGCATGATTCTTGTATCTAGCACTTTTACTCAAATTTATTATTATTTTTTAAATGAATCACACGGAGAAGATAGGCACATAAAAAAGCAAAGGAGGCGTGGAGGTGGGGGAGCAGGCTTAAAAAAGAACCGCAAACACACCATCGCCTCACTTGAGTGACATAACAGCATCCAATCAGAAAGGAGGTAGATCCGACGCAGCAAAAGGGGCGGAGAGCCAAGAGTTCCACGGAGGAGGCTCAGGTCGATTGTGGAGAAAGGTGTGAGCGATGCAGCCCAGAGCAGGGATGGTCTGAGGACGACCTATAACAATCTAAGTGTGAACAGACCTGGTATAACCTCAGTTTTAATTATGAACAGGACACCCTGTCTCATAAAGGTGTGACCAGACCCCGTGCAAATAGCGTCACTGTGAATTCTGCCTGGTGCGTGTGCGTGTTTTGAATGTCAGAGCCATGTTAGGAGCAATTTGGAGCTTGAGAGTTCCAGGTCTCCCAAAGCATCCTCCATAACAAGATGGAGGGTTCTGGTGACATTTGCCATAGATGCCCTTACTGAAGTTCTTTTGTGGATCGCCAGCAGCCGAAAAGATGTTGCTTCCCCTTGAGAGCAAATGCATCCTCTGCTCGGCGATGTGGCCATTATTATTTACAGGAGAAAAGAATGAGAATAAAAGGTTTTGCTAAATAATGTTACCCTTTTTGAACCAACAAATTCTTGTTTTCGTGAGGCGAACGAGGTGTGGAGAAAGAAAGGCAAGGGACTTTAGATACCTTCAAAACATGTGTGACTCGTGTGACATTTCCAAGGTCAGTTTTGGAATACAGGGTTTAACACTAAGGAGTACCGTTCTTGATTGAAGCGGCATTAAAATTCTCTTATGTCAAAGGATCACCTACTTATCATTATATTTTCCCTCTGATTTTTATTCTCAGGGAAAAATAAGAAATACGGCTATAGACCCAGTGTATGTGTATGTGTGTGTATGTGTCAGGTCGTTTTGGATTTCTCGTCTTGGATTTCTTTTGTGATCTCCTTCCAAACACACCAGAAGAAATGTCAACTGGTTTGAAAACCGTTTGTTTATTTTATGAATGGTTTCCTCCCCCTCCTCACCTACTTAGCTCATGTCTTGCTTATACATCTAAATTCACAGTATGTTTTCAGGGTGAATTGGATTTCAAAAGAGCTTTTCTAATTGGAAAATACCTTTTTCAGAAGCATGGAATTCATTTCTGAAATGCACAATATCTCCCACTATTCTCTCTTCACTAGAAGTTTCCAGAAGGTTTACAACCCATTGGTTTTTCAGTATGGCAGGATGTTTGTGACCGGAAAAGAGCACAGCTTTAGACAGGTAGCCAAAGATGACCCACCAAACACACTGGACATTCCTCTATCTTGAGATTATTATTGTTTATTTATTTATTTGGATTTTTTAAATTTCCATTTCCATTTTTATTTGTATACCGGCTGTCCAAGAGAAAATTTTGCCCAAACAGAAAAAACACAGTGTAAATACTGTTATCACATCAGAAAAATACAGCAAGTAAAGAAATCAATTCCAATAACTAAATCATCAAATATATATCGTAAGCAATGTGCAGAATTCTAATAATAAGCTATGTAATCTAGAAAACTACAATACACCGTATCAAATAAGAAAATAAAGCATGGGCGCGTCTCCATGCGGAAAATACTGAATACAGGCCTGCTGCCATATCTGCAGAGGAGAGATTCCAAAACCCACTGCAGACACAGGAATCCGTGGATATTTAGAATGGCAGGAAATCTCTTGTGATTTCCTATGATTATCTGGAAATCACCCAAGATTTCCCACAATTCCCGACTGGGACAGCCATTTTAGCTGCATACCCATCTCTGGGAGGCCTCAGTTGAGACTCTGAGAAGGACATGATGGCCCCAGTCGGTGTTGGGGGGGGGGTAAATTCGCAGTTACTGATTCAGCCAGATATGGGGACACGTCTACGTTTAATTTGTATCCTGTTCAGGTGCATTCCGTTTCAGGGAGCAAATTGTTTCTTTGCTACAGTAAGTCATAACTAGGTGTGTGTGTTGTTACCCGCCCAGAGACCTTCGGGTATGGAGCGGGATAGAAATGGAAATAAATAAATAAATAAATAAATAAATAAATAAATAAATAAATAAATAAATTTTGGGATTCGAATTGATTTGAATAAAAAATCTGAAAATTCGAATCAATTCGATTTGAATACATTCAAATATTTGTGCGAATTTTCAATCTGTATTTGCACATACGAATGCCAACAACATTTGTATGTACCTGTACGCATCCCGTCCACATCCGTCTGCATCCTGTATTTATCCTGCCTTTGTCACGTATGGATCCGTACAAGTACGTACAGACGCGGGAAAGATTTGTACAGGCAAGTACGCATCGTGTACGTTTCCATACACGTACGGATGTCCAAATAATTCACATGAAAAGATTTAAAATTTGAAATTCATTTGAAAGTTTAAATTTGAATTGATAGACATTTGATTTGAATTTGAATGTCAACATTTGAATGAATTCGGTCGAATTTCGAATGTTTCGAATATTTGTGCCCATCCCTAGTTGTAATTATAGATTGCTTGAATTACTGAAACAGTTGAAGTTGCTGATTTTCTTTCTGAGTCGAGGTTTTGGCTAATGGCTGACCGTGTTGGTGAATAAATCACTTCATTTTTATGTGCACTTTCAATATTATTTCCATGCATAAATTGACAAGCCTGAAAGGACTCTGTCCCCCTACTTGTATGATCTCTAATTTAGTTAATTATTGCTCTGCCACCTTTAAAGATTGCAGATGCCAGGAAGCAGAACAGCAAATGAATGTTTGCCATTAATACAAATTATTGTGTTTTGACAGTTTGCTAATCAGCTAAAAGAAAATTATGCTGTAAAAATATGTACAATTGCCATTTAACCAACACAAAATCTTTTACGTGGATAGGTAGTATCTTCAGTAATATTTATATATTCTGAAAACAATTTTAAATAAAGTGAGCCAGTATTCCCCTCTAAGTGAACAAGAATTGTTTTGTTTCGCTCCTTTAAAAAGTGTATTGCACAACAAGTTTTGCTAAGATACAAACATTCTCTCTGTCTCTGTCTCTATCATCTGTCTATCTATCTAGCGGAGTGCCTATTTTTAAGTGTTACACCAACGCTCTGTGTTTTTTGTCACCCAGGCATGGGCTGTTTCTGGGGGGCAGAGAGGAAATTCTGGAGGCAGAAGGGTGTCTACTCCACGCAGGTTGGCTACGCAGGGGGACACACGCCAAATCCCACCTATGAAGAGGTCTGCTCAGGTAGGGCTTGAAGACTCTTACTGATGTTCTACAAAGCCTCATGGGAGACTATTGTTTCTTTATCTTTATCTTCACCATCTGTGCTTCCTTAGTAGAAAAAAATGCTTAGAGCAATGAACCGAAAGTATAATTCAAACAGAAACATTTTTTTTCCACCCAGAGGCTCATTGATTTATGGGATTTGCTGCCAGAAGAGGTGGTAACAACAACCAGCCAGGATAGCTTTAAGAAAGAGTTAGGCAAATCAATGGATATTATGTGTATCAATGGCTACTAGAATGGATGCCTAAGTCCATCTTCCAGACTGGCAGGATGCCTCTTAAAAGACCTTTACTGGGATTCGAGAGCAGGTGAAGGTTTTGCCTTTGTCTTCTGCTTGGGATGCCCAGAAGCAACTGGTGGGACAGGATGGTGAACTAGGGGTGTTTTTCCACTGTCAAAAAGTACCCATTTTTGCACCCATTTAGGACCCATTTGGGTGTGAGCCGGGTGATCCCATTTCCACTGCGGCACCCATTTGGGACCCGATTGTTTCCACTGCCGTTGGGGAAATCCGGATCTAATGGGTACATTTTGGTGTTTAATCCGGATTTTCTGTAGACCCCATTAATGAAAGGAAATCTGGTTTAAAGGGAGCCTGTTTCAACTGGAAACAGGCAATGGGGTCCAAAGGAGGCTAGGGGGAGGGGATGCACCCATTGGGCCCCCCCTAAACCTAGGCTCCGAAGTCACTTCGAAGCCACTTCGATTTGACTTCGAAGTCATTTCGAAGTCTGTGTAAAATAGCTCCAGAGTGCCTCTGAAGTCTGACTCCAAAGTGACTCCGAAGTGACTTCAACGTGAATTTGAAGACTGCCCCCCCCGCCCCCCAAAACACCTGGGGTAATGGACCGACCCCTTGTGGGTCGATCCAGATTCCCCACATGGGTGCAAAGCTGTTTCCACAGCAGGGGTGTTAGCACCTCCCATGGAAACACATTGGGTGCTTCTCTTAATCCGGATCTACTAGATCCAGATTAAGGAATGTACCCATTCCTTAGATACGGATCTTCTTAGATCCGGATCTAAGGGCTGCCGTGGAAAAACACCCTAGATTTGCTGTGGCCTGATCCAGCAGGGCTCCACTATGTTCTTATGTTCCTTTTCAGATTACTTGGCCCCTTCTTGCCTATAGCAAGCTATTAGCAGAAAGTAGAAGCAAACATCTGTGATTTATGTTTTCCACTTTCCGGAACATTTAAGTCACAGCGTCTTCTCTATTGGCGCGATGGATGCCGTGGCACTTTGAATGAGGGAGCAGTTGGATTGAAAACGAGAAGTACTCTTATGTGGCATTATATTTATATCACTGCAAATCGTCCTACAGATGTAAATGTGAAAAGGCATTTGCGACGGATAAGTGTTTTGGGTTATTTCCAGCATATTTCGCTCAATACTGTACACAAATATTCTCTCCACCCTTTGGCAACCATTATGTGAAACTCATGATGTTCATTTAGTATGAAATACCTCTTCATAGTTTGCTTACAGATGTTCCGAACTATTCTTTGTTTATCAGTGCATTCAGAAGTAGGACTGAAATCTGATGGCACAGAAATATTCTTGGTTGCTGTTCAGCTGTTCTCCTTCCCCCACAGTACTAGAAGCCAGAATGTTTTTACATCATATTTCTGATTCAGACTTGCATCTGTAATCGTGTAATTTTCTGGAATCTAGTGTTGCCTCTCTATATATATTTTTTAAAGTAATTATATAGGGGAAGGTGAAATTTAGGGGTTATTTATCATCCGATTATGTTGCTCCAAAGTCATTTGGTTAGTCTGTGTTCAAGCTGATTCATTTGCCCAGTAGCTGTCAGTTTATCTTCCAACACGCATGAGTGATTTTTGAAAATTAATAGCAATTTAAATATATGATTCTTGCATCTTGCTTTGTTGCCATGATACCTACAGCACTGTTAGATGGATTATGCCGGTTCCACAGCTTTCTGGAGGGGAGGATAATTCTGTTCTAGAATTTAGTGGCGACTGGGGGATGATTCTTTTAAAATGGCATTACTTTTATTCTGTGCCACCTCCTGTCCGGCGTTCAGCCAAATCTCTGGCACTTTATTTAATGCTTGATCATTTATTTAAAACATTTATTCCTTCACATCTTTTTGTTTAGATGAAAGCTTTCAGAAGATCATATTTATGAAAAAGTGCTCCCCAAATAAAAAATGGCTGTTGGTTTGCATACATCATTAATAATTTCTACATTAAAGAGTCAAAATGGCTGTTTTAAAAGCTGAAAAGCTAATCAGTTGCTAGTTCACCTAAATGTATGTACTGTTGTAGCTGATAATCATTTGTTTATTTTTAAGACTTTATTATTATTATTATTATTATTATTATTATTATTATTATTATTATTATTATTATTATTATTATTATTATTATTATTATTATTATTATTATTATTATTATTATTATTATTATTATTATTATTAGTATTAGTATTAGTATTATTATTATTATTATTATTATTATTATTAGTAGTAGTAGTAGTAGTAGTAGTAGTAGTAGTAGTAGTAGTAGTATCCCACCCTATACCCGAAGGTCTCAGGCCAGGTAACAACATTTAAAATCATACATATATTAAACCAAGAACAGTATATATTAGAACAATAACAATGTCTGTAAAGTGAGAAAGGAAAGGGTATCCCCATTTACCCAAAGGCCAAGGCAAAGAGGTAAGTCTTCACTACCCTCCTAAACATATACAGTGAAGGGGACTGATGTACCTCAAGCGGGAGACTTTCCATAGCCTGGTGGCCATCACTGAGAAGGCCTTCTCCTGGATCCTCACCTCTTTTGCTGCTGAGGGTGGTGGGATAACCAAGCGGTCCTCCCCTCGAGATCTTAAGGCACAGTTAGGTTGATATGGGAGACGGTATTCCTTTAGATCTCTGCCGGTAACATTTTTCTTTAGGAAGATCTTGAGTTGGACCACTCTAGATGGAATCATGCCAGTGGGGAAGGGGTACCTAGCCAGAGCAGTCCAACTGTCCTGGAACAAGGCCTTCCACACTTGGAGAGCTTGTTCTGGGACAGACCTTGCACTACCCCATGCCACTGTGAAGCTCCCCAGTAGATGATGTCTAGTGGTTTACTCTGATGCACATTTATCGCTGGGCTCTAGAGTGGATGCTTAGGTAATGCTTCCAGGTTGGAGAGATAGGCAGGATGCCACTAAAGACCATTTGCAGGGAGTCAAGGGCAAGTGAAGGTTTTGTCTTTGCTTGAGATGCCCAGAAGGAATTGGTGGGCCACTGCATGAGACAGGATGCTGGACAAGATGGGCTGTGGCCTGATCCTGCATGTCTCCTGTTCATTCATGGAGGAGAGGTAGATCAATGACTGTTAGAATGGATGCCCACGTACCATCTCTGGGTTGAAGAAACAGGCAGGATGCCTCCAATGACCATTTGCAGGTATTCAAGAACAGGTGAAGGGTTTCGCCATTGTCTTCTGCTTGAGATGCCCAGAAGCAATTGGTGGGACGTTGCATGAGACAGGATGTTTGATTAGATGTGCCCTGACCCAGCAACGCTCCTATTATGTTGTTATTCTTTGTTTTACTTAAGTATCTGTATCCCGCCTTCACCCCACGGTCCCAGAGTGGGTTTGTTAATATATATAAAAAAACTCCAACAACCTCCTTACACTTTCTGATGATGCCAGAGGCCTATCCACACTACGGCCTCTAGTGAAGAAGTAGCGAACCTCTGATGAACAGCATCTACTCGTGTCGGAGGCTGTTACCCTCACTACGCGTTGATTAGGTGTAGAGCACGAAATTGTGCTCCACATGTTAACTAACTTTTTTGCCTGAAGCGTCTGGGGCAGGAGCATTTGCTCTTCTTCTCGTGCCCTGGGATCGTTTGAGGTGCCGCGCAAGCGTGCTGGCACCTCAGGTAACTATAGATGTGAACAGCGCATGCACACAGCATTAGCGTTGTGGCGCCGCCCAGAGGAGGGCTGAGCCCCGGGTTGAATAAGGTAAGTATTCAATCCCAGGGGTGAGGGAACGGCCAAAGTAGACTAGGGCTCCGAGTGCAAGTGCGAGTCAACGTTGGTTACTCGCGCTCCTTTCCCTTCCAGGAGAAGGGAAGCGCAAAAACACCCCAGGACAGTGTTGGTTGACCATGCAAGCCTCTTCATGACTTTCTAGTTCCCTTTCAAAAAATTTAAAAATACATTGTAACTGAGCCTCTATTATTCTAAAAGATTGCAGTTACTTCTATTGAAAACTCGCCTGAGGACGCCAAAGAGTTACTCCAGAAGTTGTCGTGTGAAAGGCATGCCCACCGATGTGAGAGGCGCACAAAGATGTGGCAACCTTCTTAAAATTATCCGTTAATTGGGCTTTATTTTTGAGCGGAAAGGAGAAAACTTTTATCTTCCCCCGCAGTTCCATTCATCATGTGCACAGCACTTTCCTGTAGGAAGTGCCACCATCCTATACGTGAAGGAGTCAGGGGACCGAGCAGTTCTTATCCATACCAGATGTGTAGTGTTTTCCACAGTGCTTTAGTTGCACAGTCTAGCCGCAAATATTATTCTCATTTTCCGTAGCTTCTAAAGGTACCTGAAGGGATCTGAGGGAGATCACAAAATTAAAGTCTTCAGACAGTAATGAGTGTGATTCAGAACATTTCTTTCATTGTTCAAATCATTCTGGAGAGAATAGATTCCTGTTGGGCTTTTCTCTGAACGCTTTACAGGCTCTCAAATAAGTAGAGGATATAGGGATTTAAAGGAATGATTTACCAATTCTTTGAAGAAGACTTTTGGCGCGGTCTGTGCAGCCCTGAACAGCAAAAACATTTCTGCTTATTTAGTCTTACAGCATTCCCTTTCTTTCCTCCCTTCGTCTGCTCATCGAGGCTGAAAGGTGGACAGGTCAGACCAAGTTTTGTATATGCTTCGGGAGAATGTAAGCTATAGGTGTTGCATAGACTTCTAGCAATTGTTCTCTTTTTCTCATAGGTAAGGAAAATCAAAATGAATCTTTCATTAGAATCATAGAATCTTAGAGTTGGAAGGGACCTCCAGGGTCATCCAGTCCAACCCCCTGCTCAATGCAGGATTTCCTAAACCATCCCAGACAGATGTAAGTTCAGCCTCTGCTTGAAGACCTCCAGTGAAGGAGAGGTCACCACCTCCTGTGGCAACCTATTCCACTGACTGATGGCCCTCACTGCCAGGAAGTTTTTCCTAATATTGAATCTATAAACTCCCTTGAAGTTTCATCCCGTTGTTTCTAGTCCTCCCATCTCATGCAAGTGAGAATAGGGATGATCCCTCTGCACTGTGACGGCCCTTCAGAGACTTGAAGACCACGATCATGTCTCTTCTCAGTCTTCTCTTCTGTAGGCTAAACATTGCTAGATATTTTAACCTTTCCTCATAGGACATGATTTCCAGACCACTAACCATTTTGGTAGCCCTCCTTTGGACTTGCTCTAGTTTGACAATGCTTTTTTTTTTTTTAACTGGGGTGACCAGAACTGGACACAGTACTCTGGATGAGGTCTGACCCAGGTAGAATAAAGAGGAATAATTACTGTATTTTCTGGCGTATAAGAGTGATCAACCAGTGGAACAGGCTGCCACGGGAGGTGGTTGGTTCCCCTTCGATGGAGGTCTTCAAGCAGAGACTGGACGGCCATCTGTCTGAGATGGTTTAGGAGATCCTGCCTTGAGCAGGGGGTTGGACTCGATGACCCAGGAGGTCCCCTCCAACTCTACCATTCTATGATTCTATGATTCTATGATAAGACTACTTTTTAACCGAGGAAAATCTTCTCAAAAGTCAGGGGTCATCTTATATGTCAGGTGTCATCTTCTTATACGGTGCGTATATCCCAAACTCTATATTTTAAATGGAAAGTTGGGGGTCGTCTTATACGCCCAGTTGTCTTATACGCTGGAAAATATGGTACTTCTCGTGATCTAGATTCTATGCTCCTATTGATTCATCCTAGGATGGTGTTTGCCTTTTTTGCAGCTGCATCACATGGCTGACTCATGTTCCTCCTGTGATCAACTAGGACACCCTGATCCTTTTCACTTGTGCTACTACTCAGCCAGATTCCTCCCATTCTGTATTAATTTTTATCATTTTTCTTACCAAGATGTAGGACTTTGCATTTGTCCCTATTAATATCACCCTGTCAGTTTCAGCTCCAAGAAGAAGAAGAAGAAGAAGAAGAAGAGTTGGCTTTTCTGCCCCACTTTTCTCACCCATTTAAGGCATCTCAAAGCGGCTGACAAAGCTTTCTGTTCTTCTCCCCACAACAGATACCCTGTGAGACAGGTGGAGCTGTGAGAGCTCAGAAGAGAGCTGTGATGAGCCCAAGGTCACCCAACAGGCTTTGTGGAGGAGTGTAGAATCAAACCCATTACTTCCAGTTAAGGGTTTGGCTCCACAACCACTAGACGAAACTGACTCATGCTTATCTAGATCTTTCTGAGTCCTTTCCTTCTCCTCCCTAGTGTAGGTCCCTGGCAAACCTCAAGAGGGAGGCTGTTTCAGTGTCTAGGGGCCACAGTAGAACAGGCCCTCCTTCAAGTACTTGTGCCTCGTACCTCTGAAAGGGAAGGAACTACAGTAGAAAAGGCCCTCACAGCCCCATCTACCTCACAGGGTGTCTATTGTGGGGAGAAGAACAGAAGGTTTGTCAGCTGCTTTGAGTCCCCTTAAATGGGTGAGAAAAGCGGGGTAGAAAAGCCAGCTCTTCTTCTTGGGGAGTGTGTGATCCTTTTGTGGAGCCAATTGAACAAGTTCACAAGAGATCCAGATTAAGGGCCTCTTAATCTGGATCTAACTGTTTTGTGCAGATAAAGGAGAAATAAATAGGGTGGGGCCTGAATCCCATCCCCATCAGCATGCAAGTAGGAAGCCCATGATCCAGATTCAGGGGCTCCTTAATCTAGATCTAAAATGAACGCAGAAAGGGCCCTATGACTCTTTTTGCACAGGACCTTGATCCCAATCAAAGGTCTCCATAGTCTTCTGGACCTTGTCAATTTTCACGTTAATGTGGATCTGTGAGTCCCTGCTCCTATTTTCCAGGTATACTCCATCTTCACTGGGCAGAACATAATCCTGATTAGGGAAGCCCTAGTCACAATCAACAGTAGCCACACCTACATGTTTGGGACTACGGGGGAGCGGTTTTGGTGGTGTGGCAATATGCTCCCCAAAATGGTGTCCCTCGGTGGCTCTGAGGTCGGGAACATTTGTTCCTAGTCCTTGGAAACCTCAGTGCATGTACACTTTGAGGCCATGGCTTGGGTGCTGTGGATCAGCACCAGACCCACTGATTTTGATCCTGGGCCCTTCAGTGTCTAAAGGCTCCATATTAAGGCCGCATCCCTATTATAAGCTTAATTCGGTTTCCCTAAAATGAAATAATAGAACTGGATGCAAACGTGAATTTGCCTGTTCCCATTACTTTCAGCTTAATCGTGTTCGTTCCGGATTCTGAGGATCGTACGTGGCGTACGTGACTCAAGGGGGGACTCAAGTAGCTACTTTCTAAAAGTCGCTTTTCGGGGCTGCCCTGCCTTCTTCCTCCTGGCGTGAATGTGCCACCCATAACAGACCCCTTCTCGGAGCCTGGCTGGGTGGCTGGGTGGCTGCCGCTTGCCTGGATGGATGAAAAATGGCAGCAGGCAGCCAGCGATTCTCCCCATTGCCCAGGGCACACAGCAGCAGCGGCAACTCAAGCAAGGGGCTTTAAACATTCACACATCTCTCAGAACCTGCAGCTGCTTTCCTTTCCCTTTCTAAAGGTCAGAACTCCAAAGAGCTAGAATTGCGCAAAATTGCAACATTGTTATCAGGTGTGAAGTGCGCGGATTGCTACAGTGTAGCGGCTGCTGTGAAGGTTGGATTTTTACACTGAAATCACTGTCTTTGGAAGCAAGCTATTGGGGAAGGGAAACCCTAAACATGGATTTTCATCCCTTAAAACGACACAGTAAAAAATGTAACACGTATCAAGCACACCATTTGGAGTGAGACTTGTTGAAATGAGGGTTAACATTTACAACGCTTTGGGGCGATTTAACACGCGGAAAGCGTGTTAAGCCAAACTGACGTGGGGTCTGTGAGGATTGAAAACGGTTTGAAACTGAAATAAGCTTGTAATGGGGATGCGGCCTAAGTTACAGAAGCAGCTTAGTGCATGAAGTGCTAGAAGTGGAAAGAGGAAGGATTTGGTGGTGAACAACTGGAGCAAGCCACAGCTGGTCTAAGTGCACTTTTCCAAAGAGCAGCAGATGGTGTCGGCGACCTGCCTGTATCTTCCTTGTTCGTGGCACTGTTTTGGTTTTCAAAAATTAATACTCTTCATTTCTCTCCCCAATCAAAGCATCAGTTCACTTAACGATTGAGGGCTATGGAGCTGCCACGACAATAAAGATGACGTTTACAAGGCACATTCTCTTTCAGTGAAATTTGTGATTTTTTGGGGGGGATGTAATTACTGTGTGCAGTATTATACCCACCATTTATACCCTGTCATTCCCAAGGAGAAAAGCTCCATATGTTGTGTGGAGTCTCTTTTCCATTAGGATAATGATTCTGAGTAATTTTAAAATGAGGAGCCCTTTGTGCTCAAATGAGGAAAGTTTAACACTCTGTCTTTGTGGAAACGTTATTAAAGCTACATTAGTTTCGTGAAGAAAAGGCAATGAGGAGGAGAAGTACTTCGCTTCAGTCTGTAGAGCTTTGAAATTCATCTTTTCCTTCTCTGTTGAAGGTATTTGAACTGGCCCTCAGTTCTTAGGGCAGCTTTCACCAATCCGGAGGCTCCAGATGTTTCAGACTCCAACTTCCATTGGCCACATCCAGCAACGGCTGATGGGAAATCTGATGGGTGATTGATGGGAAGTCCAGCTACCAGTCTAGATGGCTTTAAGGTAGGGTTAGACAGATTTCTGGACGACAGATGTATCAATGGCTACTAGAATGAATGCCTAGGTACATCTTTTAGGCTGGGGGGGGGGACAAGCAGGACACTTCTAAGGCCATTTGCTGGGATTCGAGAGCAGGAGAAGGTTTGCCCTTGTCTCTGAGATGCTCATGAGCATTTGGTGGGCCACTGTGTGTGACAGGACACTGGAGTAGATGGGCTGTGGCTTCTCTTATGTTCTTATGGACAGTGGGAAAGAAGGGGCCCATGAATCAAGTGGGACTCCTACAGCCAGGCACATGGATGTTCCAGGCTTCTTCTAGGTCCAGGATAAAAACATAAGAACATCAGAGGAGCCCTGCTGGATCAACCCACAGTGGATCCAGTCCAGCATCCCGTCCCATTTGGTGGCCCACCAGTTGCTTCTGGGAATCTCAGGCAGAAGACCAGGGCAAAACTTTCAGCTGCTCCCAAATCCCAGCATTGATACAGTAGCCATTGATGCCCTCCATGAATTTGTGTAACCCATTGTGTAACATAAGGAGAGCCCTGCTGGATCAGGAGTTCAGCTTCCCAAGTTTTTTCAGAAGACTTCAGAGGGGAAGAATGCCTCAGTAGGTGCCATTTTTTTCTGGGCATCTCAAGCAGAATGTGAAGACAAAACCCCTCTCATAAGAATATAAGCTAAGCCCTGTTGGATCAGGCCACAGTCCATCTAGTTCAGCATCCCATCTCACACAGTGGTCCACCAATTGCCCATAGGCATCTCAAACAGAAGACAAGGGCAGAACCTTCACTTGTTCTCAGTTTGGTCTAGTGGTTAGGGAGCCAGACTCTTATCTGGGAATACTGGGTTCAATTCCACCCTCCCCCATGAAAGCCAGCTGGGTGACCTTGGGCTAGTCACAGCTCTCTTCTGAGCTCTCACAGCCCCATCTACCTCACAGGGTGTTCTGTTGTGGGGAGAAGAATAGAAAAGCTTTGTCAGCCGATTTGAGTCCCCTTAAATGGGTGAGAAAAGCGGGGTAGAAAAACTCTGCCTTTTGACCCATAAACACACAAATGTGTATGGATGTGAAACACTGACAAGCTGGAGCAGCTTCAAAGGAGAGCTACCAAGATGGTGAACGGTCTGCAAACCATGTCCTATGAGGAATGGCTTAAGGAACTAGGAATGTTTAGTCTACCAAAAAGAAGACTGAGAGGAGACATGATAGCTGTCTACAAATACCTCAAGGGTTGTCACAGGGCAGAGGGATCAGCCCTGTTCTCACTCTCTCAAGGAAGGACTAGAAACAATGGGGTGAAACTGCAGGGGAAAAGATTTAGTTTAGATGTTAGGAAAAAATTTCTAACAGAGTGATCAACCAGTGGAACAGGCTGCCACGGGAGGTGGTTGGTTCCCCTTCGATGGAGGTCTTCAAGCAGAGACTGGACAGCCATCTGTCTGAGATGGTTTAGGAGATCCTGCCTTGAGCAGGGGGTTGGACTCGATGACCCAGGAGGTCCCCTCCAACTCTACCATTCTATGATTCTATGATTCTATGTGTACGGATGCGTATGTAATGCATATGTTTCCGTATGCATACAAATGCCTGCATAATTTGTATAAATGATTTCAAAGACTCAAAAATTTGTTCAAGTGTTAAATTCGAATTTAGAGACATTCAGTTCGAATTCGAATGACTGAATTCAATCAAATTCAATCAGATTTTGAATGTTTCAAATATTCATGCGCATCTCCACTAGAGACCAGTGTAGCAGAGGGAAGGAGGAGAGAACCAGTGGCCAGAAAAGGTGGAAGACATCCAGATTTTGTTTGTTTGTTTGTTTACTTACTTACTTATACTTTTATCCCGCCCTACGCCCAAAGGTCTCAGGCTGGGTAACAACATTTAAGATCAAACATTATTAAAACATTAACAGTATATATTAAAACAATAGCATCTGCAAGTGGGAAGAGAAAAGCGTATCCCCATTTAAGCAAAGGCCAGGACAAAGAGGTGCGTCTTCACTGCCCTCCTAAACGCACCTCAAGGGGGAGACTATTCCATAGCCTAGGGGCCAACACTGAGAAGGCCCTCTCCTGGGTGCCCACCTGTTTCACTGCTGAAGGTGGTGGGACAACCAGGAGGGCCTCCCCTTCAGATCTTAAAGCGCTGGGCAGGTTGATATGGGAGTAGGTGTTCCTTTCGATACTTGGGGCCCAAGCCATGGGGAGGGGCCCCTATAGGGCAGCAGTGTTGTAGTATGTTCTACCTTGAGGTGCTTTTGCAAATGACCCGGAAGCTTCAGTTAGTCCAGAATGTTGTGGGCAGCATGTTAACTAACCACAGAAAATATGACAGAGGATTCCCCTTGCTCCAGGCATTTCATTGGTTAACTCTCTGCTTCTGGGTCCAACTCACAATGTTCAGCTCCTGAGTGCATCTGAAATCATCACTCTTGTGCAGTCAGAACCTCTGCTGTGCAATAAATTTACCTGTTAGAATACCTGCCCCTTTATGGTTGCTGCACCTTCTCTCTGGAACACTCTACCAACAGAAAATTGAGCAGCTGCGTTGTTGAGATCTTTTCAAAAACTACTAAAAAATACACTTTTTCGCCTCTGCTTTTGACAGACTTTAGGTTAGGATGCGATCAGACAGGGATTTTTCAAGTCAACCCTTTAGGATAAAGCATCTCCTGAAGCTCAAAGACGCTCAGAAGTGTCCTCTTCCTATAACTTCTACTTGTGTTCTTATTTGCCAGTTGGCTTAAGTCCGTTGTTTGCTCACAGAAGTGGCAAAATTAGAAATTAATTGTGTTTTTCTTTCAAACCGTATCAAATGTTAATTGTGGTTGAAATGTCTTCCAGTGAGTCTGTTCTAATGTCACATTTCCATAAAGTTTATTCAGCCGAACTTTCTGTTGAAGGCGCTCCATTGAGCTGGTGCAAGTGTATCTAATTTCCTATTTCTGCATAAAATGACAACAGGTTTGTCAAAAAACATGCTGTGGCGTCATGCCCGCCCGCCTCAGCATGGACTGCAGGTATGCTGTGTGTCATAGGGTCTTGGGTCCGTGTAGTCAGGAGACACCCTGTCCTCGATGGGGCTGTAAAGCCCTGGAAGGGATCAGTGTAAGATTTGGGGGTGCTCTTGGACTCTGTACTGACGCTTGAAGCTCAGGTGGAGGCCGTGGCGAAGAGTGTCTATTCCCAACTATGGCTGGTACATTAGGTGAAGCCCTTTTTGGACAGAGATGGCTTGGCTACAGTTATCCATTCTCTGGTAACCTCCAGATTGGGCTATTGTAATGCGCTCTGCATGGGGTTGCCCTTGAAGACTGTTCAGAAGCTGCAGCTAGTACAGAATGCAGCTGCTAGACTGCTGACCGGGACAGCTGGCTGGACACACATCATGCTGGTCTTAAAAGAGTTGCTTTGGCTGCCGATTCGCTACTGAGCCCAATTCAAGGTGTTAACTTTGACTTATAGGGTGCGTTCCCATGCACGTTTGGTCCGGTACTGAATGCAGGCTTGTCAAGGGGCATCCCCATGCGTTTTGGATTCGGTCCAGTGTCTGTGGACCAAATCCCCCCAAAGCATGGTAGACCAGGATCAAATTTGGTACCCATAAAAGCAAGTCTGAGCACAGTCTGGGGTCCCGGCACGCATTGTTTAGTGAGCTGAGACTGCGCATGGGGACGATCGCAGGCTTGTTTGGCAGGAGATGTAGGACTTTGCATTTCTCCCTGTTAAATATCATCCTGTTAGTTTCAGCCCACTGTTCAAGCTTATCTAGATTTTTCCGAATCCTTTCCTCCTCCCTAGTGTTAGCAACCCTCCTAGCTTTACGGATTTGATCAGCATCCCTTCGATTCCCTCATCCAGATCATTTGTAAAAACGTTGAATAGCACTGGACCCGGGACAGACCCCTGTGGCACTTGGGTTGAAACATTCCTCCAATTGGATGTGAAGCCATTTATGACCGCTCTTTGAGTGTGGTCACTAGACCAGTTATGAATCCACCAAACACTTGTCCTATCGATCCCATATTTGATCAATCTTTCAGTAAATATGGTACAAGACACTTTGTCAGATACTTTGCTGAAGTTATATTAAGCTGACTGGCCTGTAATTTCCTGAGGCCAATTTGCACTTGGCCTCTTAGTTTATAATTAGTTAACATCTGGGCAGGTGCATCTGCACTTGCAGGAGGCATTTATAGCCTATGGACGCCCCCTGCCGGCCCAGATGTTAATTAATTATAAACTAGCTGTAGTGCATGAAATTGTGTGCCGCAAACGAACCAACCCTCCCCAGTCCAGACCAGTTTGTTACCTGACGTGTCCAGCAGCGACCATCTGCACCTTTTCCGGTGCAACGGGGGGCCACTTGAGGTACCGCACAGGTGCACTAGCAGCTCAGATTACCCCTGATGTGACTGTGACTGCGCATGCACAGAACGTCATTGCCACCCTGATGATGGTGCCGGCTCACTCACAGTCGCACAGGGCGCTGTTATGAAAATGGTGGCACCCTGTGGAGGACTGGAAGTGTGATCAGGCACAGGTAGGTCTCCAATTCTGTTAGGGCTAGGCTGACAGGTGCTAGCGTTCCTACTGTGAACACTGGTACATGTTAGTCTATCAACCAAACCTCTCCCATCCAGCGGACGGGAAAGCAGGTGCAGAAGCACTCTTGGATTGCTCCTTGATTGTTTCTTGAAGATCACAATGATTTTTGCTGCCCTCTAGTGCCATTTTGGATGTTTCTTGTACCATTCAAACAAGTGTTTTTCACATTCGCGGAAACCCAGTGTGGTTTCCATACTCTGGCTCCTAAAACCACACTGTCCATTTCCAAGTATCAAATATTTATTTATTTATTTATTTATTTATTTATTTATTTATTTATTTATTTATTTATTTATTTACATTTCTATCCCGCCCCATACCCGAAGGTCTCTGGCTGCGTAACAACCTTAAAACAACAGATTAAGGGTGTTTTTCCACTGCAGCCCTTAGATCCGGATCTAAGGAATGGGTACATTCCTTAATCCGGATCAAGTAGATCCAGATTAAGGGAAGCACCCAATGTGTTTCCACAGGAGGTGTAGCACCCATTAGCAATGGGTGCTAACACCCCTGCTGTGGAAAAAGCTTTGCACCCATGTGGGGAATCTGGATCGACCCACAAGGGGTCGGTCCATTACCCCAGGTGTTTTGGGGGGCAGGGGGGGGGCAGTCTTTGAATTCACTTCGAAGTCATTTCGGAGTCACTTCGAAGTCTGTGCAAAATAGCTCTGGAGTGCCTTTGAAGTCTGTGCTGATCTTCGAAGTGAACTTCGAAATGACTTTGGAGTCACTTTGGAGTCACTTTGAAGTCACTTCGAAGTTCACTCCGAAGATCAGCACAGACTTCAGAGGCACTCTGGAGCTATTTTGCACAGACTTCGAAATGACTTCAAAGTGGCTTCGAAGTGACTTCAAAGTGACTTCGGAGCCTAGGTTTAGGGGGGGGCCCAATGGGTGCATCTCCTCCCCCTAGCCTCCTTTGGACCCCTGATTTTCTGGCAGAAGACCCCATTGTAGACCCCATTAATGGGGTCTACAGAAAATCCGGATTAAAGGCCAAAATGTACCTATTAGATTTGGATTTCCCCCACGGCAGTGGAAACAATTGGGTCCCAAATGTGTGCCGTGGTGGGAATGGGATCATCCGGCTCACACCCAAATGGGTCCTAAATGGGTGCAAAAATGGGTACTTTTTGACAGTGGAATAACTCCCTTTAAAAATTCATCAACTCTAAAACAATGCACATTATGTTTAAAATGATAGTGTCTGTCCTTGTGGGGGTGGGGGAGAATATAATCAGGGCAAAGAGCTGCCTCTTCACCGCCTTCCTAAATATATATAAGGAAGGGGCATACATCTGTGTTGGTACAGACACTTGCCCACATAGATTTCTCTTTGCTTTATTGCTCCCTCTTTCTTCCACAACTTTCTTTCCATTCCTAAATAACTGCACTTTCATTGGGAACTAAGCATGTGTCCGAATGGGGTTTTTTGCATTCAGTTTATATCAAGTTGAATGAAAGAAAATTTGTATTTGTTTGAATAGATCCCCTTCGAATGTGGTAAAATTCTATTCAATACGAATGTATTCATACGAATATCCAATACGAATGCATGCATATCTGATACGTATACAAAACATATCCAATATGTATCCCTCTCTGGAAGCATCAAATCTGCCCTGAATCCGCTTTGAATCCACTCTCAATTTGTGTCCAATGCACTCTGGACCTACTGGAGATGTGACTGGTGCAGCCGTTTTACCACCTCTCCGGTTCACAAATGTTCTGAAGCGTTCATACGAATACGAATATCAGTGTACGTATGTCGTAACATTCGATCCATATGTGAATGTCCAAATCTGTTCGAATATTGCATGTTACAAATATTCACGCACATCCCTGTTGTAACCCCATGGGTACTGGGTTATAAGAACACATTTTGATGCTCTGCTGCTGACGAACTGACATGGTGGTGCGTAGATCACTGGGGTGTATAATTTATAATTCACTGAACGTTACAGCACAGCCTGCATTTTAATTGTCGCAGCTTATTCTCTGCATCTCGTGACATCTTTTATCTGGGCTGCTGCAATCTTGCTTTCTTCATCCTTAAAAGAAATTCACCCTTCTTCCCTGCCCGACAATGCATGCTCCCTCAATAGATCAACCGGCCTGTATTTATTATTTATGGCATTTATATCTGGACTTTCCCCCGAGGAACCCAAGGCAGGACACCCCTTCCCTCTCCCCTCTCCCCTCTCCACCTCCATCACATTTGTATCCCTTCTTCTTTCTGAAAGGTTCAAGATTCTTCTTCTTTATCCTTTTAACAGCCCCGTGAAATAGAATAGGTTGATTGGCCATGGCTGACCCAAGACGATGCGGTGAACGTCCATGGTTCAGTGAAGATTTCAACTGGAGGACTTACAGATTCTGTTCTGATGCTCAGCCACAGTGCTGTGCTGGTTTCCTCTTGGAAAAAAGAAAGCCCAACATTATTTTCAAGACTGGAACCATTAATGTAGTCTAGATCAACGTGATAGCATTAGGGTTTCCTAATGTGATGGCGTGAATGTCTCTTTGAGAGATGGGCTGGTCCTAATGGCTCTTAAAGCGATGATGGCAAACCTCCTCCTCAAAAGATCCTCCCTGGATCCAGAAGATTTAAACAACTATCACCTGGTGGCCAGCATACCTGTTCTGATCAAGGTACTAGAGAGGGAAGTGGCTGTTCAAGTGGAGGCATGTTTGGAAGAAGCTGATTATCTGGACCCATTTCAATCTGGCCTCAGGCCCTGTTATGGCACGTAAACTGCTCTGGTTGCCCTGGTTGATGACGTCCTCCAGGATAGAGACAGGGGGAGTATAACCCTGTTGCTTCTCCAGGATCTCTCAGCGGCTGTTGAAACCATTGACCACGGTATCCTTCGGCCAGTTCCTTAAGATCTGTAGGAGAGCCCTCCTGGTTGTTCCACAGTTTAGGAAGGCAGTGAAGGTGCACTGGCCGTTTTTGGAGGGATTCCGCCGGTTACCAATTCACTGCCGATCTTAATTCAAGATGTTGATATTGACATCCAAAGATCTAGGGATGTGCGTGAATGTTTTTGGGGTTTTTTGGATTTGTATTGAACCGAATGCAAGAAAATCCCTATTCGTTTGAGTAAATCCCTTCGAATCTAGTAGGATTCGAATTCAATACGAATGTTAGATACAAATCCGATACAAATCCCATACGTATCCCATACGAATCTTCCCAATTCGAATGTCAATCTTCAAATGTGCCAACACTTGATTCGAATCTGAGTGTCCGAATTCAGCCGAATTCATACTAATTTTGAATATAATGAATATTTGTGAGCATCCCTAACCTAAATATCTGAAGGTGTGCTTTTTCTTCAGGTTACAAAGCAAAGAAGTTGTGGCTTGGGAGAGAGCATTCTTTGTGGTGGCCCCCTGGCCTTGGTATAGCCTCCCAATGGTGGAATGCCAGGCACCAACTTTAAAAAGTGGTTCCCCTTGCCTTTGGAACTTTGTAGAGCTCAAGTGGGTTGAATGTTTACTGAACATCCTTGGGAAAAAAAGGATGTTTACTGTACAACCTTGGAAAAGAGCCAGGTAGATCTAAAAAGTGAGTGGATGTAGCTCAGTGGTAGAACAAAGTGGCTGGAAAACAGAGGTTCACTGTACCACTACTCCACTGAGCCAGTTTGGTCTAGAGAGCCGGACTCTTATCTGGGAATACCGGGTTCGATTCTGCCCTCCCCCATGAAGCCAGCTGGGTGACCTTGGGCTAGTCACAGCTCTCTTATGAGCTCTCACAGCCCCACCTACCTCACAGGGTGCCTGTTGTGGGTAGAAGAACAGAAAGTTTGTCATCTGCTTTGAGTCCCGTTAAATGGGTGAGAAAAGTGGGGTAGAAAAACTCTTTCTTCACTGGCTCTGCCCAGAAGTAGGCAATGGCAAACCACTTTAATATCTGGATGGAGGAGCCCATGGTGTCTGTGAGTGGCTGTAGCTCAGTCGTAGAACAAACTGTCTGGAAAACAGAGGTTCACAAAGATAGGCAATGGCAAACCACTTTTGTATCTCAGCCAAGAAAACTGCATAGGGGTAGCCATGGAGTCTGGAAGTAGTTGTAGCTGAGTGGTAGATCAAGCTGCCTAGAGAGCAGAGGGCTTCTGGTTTAATCCCCAGCCACTTCCTAGAAGCAGGGAATGGCAAACCACTTCTGTATCTCTGCCAAGAAAACTGCATCGAGGGGTCCCGAAAATTGTGTCTGTGCACATCCCTAGTTACAACAGTACATGTGGGAGTATTCAGGATATTGCTCCATTGCAGTGTCCAAGGGAATCCCGGATGTTCATGCTGTGTGTATGCGGAGCAATGTCGCGAGAACAGCAGTGGACCTCCTTTTTCTCCGCAAGAAGCTGTGTGCAAATAGCTAAACTGTTTACTGCTGCTAATTTTAATTAATTCCCTGTACGGTTCAGAATGAGGATGGTGTTAGTGCTCCCTTATAGCATAATTAATCATCAGCAATAATTTATTTTATGTGAATTCCAGAGGTTAAACATGGGCGCATCGATTCATTAAAAAATAGGGTGGGAATTAATAACATCAAAAAAGTGAAGTATCTGGAAAGATTTATTGGTGGCGTTCAGTGTTTTTATCTGTGAAAAGCTGAGAACTTAAATCTGGGTTGAGTCCCAACAGAAAATCACGGGCTGATGTTTGATCATTTCCCAGTAGTTAAAACTCCCTAAAAGAAACGGCACAGCCTTTCATTTTTCATTTAGATTCGTGGTAAGATACTAGTCGTCCATAGGAGGGAAATTGTGATTAAAGTGCATTATCTGAGAATAAACTGTCTCTACGTGGAAGCGTAAATACCTCCTTCTTTCCCTCCTTCCTTAAATGTGATGGGCAAACTCTTCCGTTGACGCTCTATTGTCACCTGGGGACTCTGGGTGGGATTGAAACAAAACCATTCCAGATAAACTAATCTGGTTTCCCGTTTCCATCAGGGGCGCAACAGATAGGAATTGCCAGTCTTACGTGAGTCTATTCACCGAAGGAGTTATTTTCAAACAACTCCTGTGCATAATTATCTTCAAGATAACAGAGCAGGTGGTTTTTCTTAAAGCACGAAGAAAGATCTGATGATTTCTTTCCGACTCTTGGCTTCTCTCGCGCTTTCTCGTACTTCTGTCATTCGGCTTCCCGTGACAAAAATCTGAAAGTGGTTGACACTAAAAACAGTCAAAATAATCAACTACATTAAAAAAAAAATTGAAACAGTGGCTGATGGAGAAGAAAGGGAAAGGCTTGGTGACAATGTTTTCACATAGTATCCAGGGGACTCCCTGCACTTACCGTGACGTTATCCAAACCAGCATCTCTGGACCAAGGTTGTCCTCTGGTCTGCATCGCAACAAGATGTGGTTTGGAGGAGCTCCAGCCCTTCAGCAGCCTTGCAGATTGCATGAGCTTTGGAACTGCCTCAGAACTCCCAAGAGCTAGGAATGCAAGTTCCTAGTCACAAAAGGTGCTCTCTGGACTGGGCCACAGTCCACGTAGTCCAGGGCGTTTATCTGTATTGACTCCCTTGAAGTTTCATCCCGTTATTTCTAGCCCTCCCATCTTGTGCAAGTGAGAGTAGGGACAGTCCCTCTGCAGTGTGACAGCCCTTCAGAGACTTGAAGACCATGATCATGTCTCCTCTCAGTCTTCTCTTCTGCAGGCTAAACATTCCTAGATCCTTCAACCTTTCCTCGTAGGACATGCTTTCCAGACCACTCACCATTTTGGTAGTCCTCCTCTGGACTTGATCTAGTTTGTCAATGTCTTCTTTAAATTGCGGTGCCCAGAACTGGACACAGGACTCTAGATGAGGTCTGACTGAGGTTGGGCCCCAAATAACTAAAGGGATGCCTTTTTTTATTTAAGAATTTATATCCTGTTCTTCTCCAAAAGGCCCCAACGTGGATCACAACTATAGAAAGATAAAATATAAAAAGCATTCTTTAAACGTATTTTAAAAGTGGGGTGGGAGGGAGGGTTATGTATTAAATATGTTTTCATATTATATTTTTTGAGATTAAAAGAAACCGCCAACACTTCCATGTTATTCTCTGGTGGGTTTAGCAGAACTCTGTGTCCTTCCCGTCTCTCCCTCCTTATTATTCTTGTTGTGTGGCGAACAGATGTTTCCAGAGCTTTTCCCCAAAGATGCTCAAGATTTATTTCCGAAGTGCAGTTGGAACAGGCCACAAAGAAGTCCTTGGGCCTTTGAGCATCTCTGTGATGCAGGGAGTTTTAACTTAAGTCACAGTTGTCATTATAGGGTTTTACATTAGCATAGAAGCACAGGTTCATCTGTAGTTCAGTAGTAAAGCAATCTGCCTGGGAAACTCTTCCTGGAAGTAGGCAATGGCAAACCACTTCTGTATCTCTGCCAAAAAAGCTGCATGGAGGTTGCCAGGGAGTCAGGTTGTGGCTGCAGCTCCCTAGTACAACACGCTCCCTCCAAAATAGAGGTCGCCAGTTTGAGTCCCAGCCTCTTCCTGGAAGCAGGCAATGGAAAACCACTTCTGTATCTCTGCCAATAAAACTGCACTGAGATGCTCATGGAATGTGAGAGTGGCTGCCACTGGATAGATCCCCAGCCTCTCCCTGGAAATAGGCCACAGCAGACCACTTTTGTACCTCTGCCAAGGAAACCCCATAGAAATGCCAGTGGAGGTGTCCATGCAGTCAGCCAGGAGTTGGCCATGACTCAGTGGCAGCCTACAGCAAAGAGTCTCATGGTAAAAAGCCTACCCAGGGGCAGATCATGTCCTGCTGGAGGTTTCGGGCTCAGTCCACGGCAGGCAAAGTGAAAATGCTCCGAAGGCTCTTGGGAGCGACAGGCACAAACTAGGCAAAACACCTGTAAAGCGATACTTTCTAGGGATGTGCATGGATATTCAAAAATTTCAAAAATCCAACTCGAATTCAATGAATATCGACATTCAAATTTGAATTGGATTTTCGAAAATCTGAATTTTCAAATTCGGATCGAATTGGGATTGTCGAATAATTCAACTGAATAGAGCGTCCATTATCGCATCCGAAAATCGGGCCTATTAACGCATATAATATGGGGTGCCAACGCGAAAAAACGGGCTGCGCATGGATTCGAGAATCAGATACGAATGTTCCTGACATTTGAATATCTGAGTACAAATCGGATTTTTGAAAATATGGATCCGGATCATCTGGATTCGAATTGGATTTTCAAAAATTCGGATTTTGGAATTTCAATTCGATCAAATATTCAAATATTCAATTCAAATCGGATTCAAATGCAAAAAATGCGCTCATGCACATCACTAAAATACTTTCCTCTGTTACTGTGAAATGGAGGCAGGTGCCATGTTTGAGCGCAAGCGTGTTAAATCTAATGAGCTCCGGTGAACTCACAAATGAGCTCTGGTCCGCTTGTCTACACCTAAGGCCTATTGCACATAGCCCATAGTGCATGATTAGGCATCCGCACATTGAGGAGGCTGTTACAGGCTCCAGGCACCCCCTGCCTGCCCAGAAGTTCCCTAATCATGCAATAGGTGTGGAGCATGAAATCATGCTCCACACCTTTACTTACCCAATCACTTATCTGGCCTGTCCAAGCAGTAGCCGTTTACACCTCTTTCAGGGCTCCAGGTTGTTTGAGGTGGTGCGGAAGCGCAATTCCACCTCGGATGACTTCAGATGCGACCGCATGTGTGCAGAGTGTCAGCATTGTCATGGCGATGGCGCTGACGCATGCACAGCCATGCAGGGCGCCACAGCCAAAATGGCGGTGCGCTAAAGAGAACCTGCCCCACAATTGAATCAAGGCAAGTATTCTATTGCAAGGGGGGGGGGAGGAGCACTCCAAGTGGTCTACATTGGTACATTGCACTCCTTTCCTGTCCAGCAGATGGGAAAGGAAGTGCGAAATCACTCCTAGCCCGCTCAGTAAGGGTGGCTGCATCCTTACCCAGAACCATCCGGCTTCAGATTCCTATAAAGCAGTCCATGTGCTTAACCCAGGGCAGCTGGACTATTCCTGGATGTTGTGTCCACACCCTCTTCCCCTCCTGGCACAGAAAGTGGATGTGGCTGCACGCTGAGGCTGTGCCAGTCATGCGCGGAGCTGAGATTGCCTTGGCAGGGTCTGAGCGTGCACTGTATGGTGCCTCAGGCGTGGCTTTGGTGATGAGGGTTGTGGTAAATTAATACTTGACTCTGCTCCGCCCTACACCTGAAGATCTCAGGGTGAGTCAGAGGAAAATCACTGTTAAAAGAGATCAATGGTGCATCCCCAAGCAATTTAAAGTCCGCCAAAAATCCTCTTTTGTCCCTGAGCGCCCCCATGCACGGCTTTTATCCAGGCTTCCAACGCCACAAATTAGGAAAATACGCAGCAAAAAAAGTGCCCTTTAAAGAAGACTACCGGCGCACTTTCTGGGAAGACGCGGGTATTCAGAGCAACATTTTGCATGTAGACGCTCTGTGGCAAAAGGGGCGGGGCTTCTCTCCGAGGTGGCAAGCTCTCTCTCTTTTTTTTGCCTCTCATCCACAGCCAGCATTCACGATATGAAAACGGTAGGCAGGCATTCCAATCACAAAGAGAAACAGCAAAGATACATTGTAATGAATTGCTTCCGCCCGCCCGCAAGTGAAAGTGTATGAGCAAGATCGCTGGCTGGGGGAGGCATTTCGGGGCCAGAGATCTTGTAAACTGCCTTCGCAAGCAGGGGAGACAAACTGAGAACTTGTAAATTTTTCTTTTGGACTTGTGAATGAGCGCACGATCGCACGATTGCTGGCTGGGGGAGGAGTTTCGGCAGCTGGAGAACTTGTACATAGCATAATGAATTGCCCGAGCACCCAATGAAACAGCGAGGGGCGGGGAGAAAAAGATGCGGGTAAGCAAAAGACACTTCCTTGGGGACAGTCAGTGCGTTTAAAATACGCGTTTTGCTGAGCCCCATGGGGCCACGTAATTCGGAATTGAACACACATTTGTTAGATCCGCTGCAGTAGAGGGACAATAGCGACACAAAAAAGTACCATGGGGATGCACCCAAAATGTATTATCCAACTAATACTGCCTGCATATAGACATGCGCATCTTCACTAGATTCACCTGGGGGCTATCACCAAGAAGGCCCTTCCAAGGTTCCCCACCTCCTGAACTGCCAAAGGAGGTGGCACATGCAAAACAGTCTCACCAGCAGATTATTAGGGCATGGGCAGGTCTATATTGGAGAAGGCATCCCTTTAGATATTTGGGGCCCAACCATTTAGGGCCTTATAAGCTAATACCTTGAACTGGGCTCGGTAGCCCATAGGCATCCAGTGGAATTATTTTAGGACTGGCCAGCAGTGCCAGTTAGCAATCTAGCTGCTGCATTCTGTGCCAGCTGCAGGTTCTGATCTGTCTTCAAGGGCAGCCCCAAACTGGAAGTCACCAGAGCATGGAGTACTAAAGACAGATTGTTTCTATCCAAAATGAGCCATGACTCGTGAACCAGTCATAGCTGGAAATAGGTGCGCTTGACCACTGCTTCTACCTGTGCAATGTCCTAGAGCACCTCCAGATTATGCATCTACCTCTTCCATAGTAATAAAGGTGTGCCCCCGAATCCGCGGATCCAGTAACCCATGGATCCACTCATCTGCAGTTGACTGGATCAGCCTGCCCGTCCCCTGAATAAGTACCCTTAGGCCTCCTGGAGGTTTCCCAGAGGTCTGGGAATTGTGCAACATCTCATGAGATTTCCCATGATTCCTTGCAAACCCCACAGGATTTCCCACAATTCCTTGCAAATCCTGGGGGCTTTTCCATGATTCCTTGCAAATCTTGAGGGATTTCATGGTAATCATGGGAAGTCTTGCATGATTTACAAGGAATCATGGGAAATCCTGCAGGATTTGCAAGGAATTATGGGAAATCCCACAAGATTTCCCAATGTTTCATATACCTGTGGTTTCTTTTAACCGCAGTGGGAACAGGTACCTATCCCCCGCAGATATGGGGACACACCTGCAAAACCCCATAAGAACAGGGCGCGTCCCTTCTTCATAGACCCAAGACCACGTGACATACCTCCAGCAGAGTATATCTTTCTGTGTGTTGGTTGCCTGCAAGGTCTGGTAGTTTTATATCCTAATCCTTAACTAATGGAATCTGGAGAAACTTATACATTTATCTAGGAGGCTTTTTCCAGTAATGATTGAAATCATTTAATCCTAAATTCCCTTGGGTCAAGAGTGATCTATATGCTGATTGGGATGCTTCCAGCCTTAAGCAATCACTGGGATTGTTTTGTTTTTTCTATGGGTTATTAACTCTCTTTTAAAAGTCTTCTACAACTGCCGCATTGAAGTTACTTAGAATTACACTGCTTAGGAGTGGATTATGTTCTGATCTTGAACCGAATCATGAAATATCTCCTTGCTTCCCTGTTGTTTGTTTAAAAGATTTCTATACTGCTACCCATAAAAACCTCAAAGCAGTTACAAAAATAATCACAGAAATAGATATAATTGCCTAAACCCATTGAGTACATTACACAAGAGCTCCATTACAGCAATAGATTTTAATGAATCATGCTCTGTTCTTGCACTTTATGTAGTTTTAACTAAGAATTGCAATGTTAGACACAGAATTGTGTACATAACTGGTTTACAGGAAATTACTATAGCTCATAAGAACTCAAGACGAGCCCTGCTGGATCAGGCCACAACCCATCTAATCCAGCATCCACTCTATTACAATGGCCCACCAATTGCTTCTGGGCATCTCAAGCAGAAGGCAAAGGCTTGTCTTTCCAACCCAGAGGTGTTACCTAGGTATCCGTTCTAGTGGCTATTGATACACCTACCCTCCGTGAGGATACATCAGCATCCGTTCTAGTAGGTCAGTCCTCCAGAAGGTTTGCATTGGCCAAAGAGGGGAGATCCAATCTGTCTAAGCAACTCAGAGTTGCTACTGAGAGGAGACCCAACCCATTGCTGTGAGTTAGTAGTACTACTATGAAAGGGAGACCCATGTTTCAGCAGAAACCGTTCCTTACTGGAGCAGTTCCAGCTCTCCGGGCACAAGGTTGTCTGCACTTGGATGCCCTGTTCCTGGACAGGCCCTTCACCACCCCAAAGGCTGTGCAAGTTTCAGAGCCTGCTGTGAGGGCGTTGACAGCCAGGAACGAAAGTTCCAGGCCTCAGTGCCCCAGAGGGGATCCATTTTGGTGGCATAATTTGGTGGTGCACCTCCATAGTTCACCCCCCTTCTCACTTGGCACAAGAGGGCGTTTTCCCATCTGCATGCCTCCCTCTTCCATTCCAGAAGGTCCTAGGGTCACCAGCAGACCCTAATATCCTGGTCTAGGTGGCCATTTTGTCTACCTAGACTGGGTTATGGTCCATCCAGTGTGGACGGAAAGGCCTGGCTGGGTGGGGCCCCTTCTACTCTGCTCCAGAATACAGAATGAGGGGTCCAGGCCTTGCACCGGACTGGCATTGGCATATTGGCTATCGTGGAAAGGTCCTCAGTCTATCAGTGTAATTGAGAGGCACCACAGAGGGCAAAGCATGTCTTTATTTATAAATGTTCCAGACAACCTTAAGCAAAGGAAGCGATAGTTTTTTTTCAACCGCATCTGACCAAAGCCGTATTATCTCGGACTGTGCTATATGCGAGAGATGACCTTATTTGTTATACAGTGAAGCAAACTGCCAAGGAAATGCCCTCCTGCCAAGCACATTATTTCCCTATGATGCCTCTACGTATAGCCTCTCAGCTCCATTTCCCGTCTTCTGTGACCTTTGGCATCTCCGCCCTCATTTGCTCGTCTTTCCGTTTTGTCCTTCTCAGGAGACCCACAGCCCAACATGAATTTCTTTGGTGGCATCACTCGATGCCTTTGCGTTCCAGTGATATGGTTCAAATTGCAGGTATTTCCAGGGTCAAATCTTGGTGAAGCTTTTGCTGGTGAAGAGGGAAGGGGAGCTGATTCCTCCCAGAAACAGCAATTGCCACAGAAACACAGAACTTAAAACAGGGCAATGTTGACTGGGAGAAACGGCAGTAACAGCAACCAGCCTAGATAGCTTTGATAGAGGGTTAGACACATTCCTGGATGACAGGCATAGCAATGGCTACTAGAATGGATGCCAAGGTAACTCCTCCAGGCTGGGGAGATGGGCAGGACGTCTTCAAAGGCCATTTGAGAAGAAGAAAAGGTGGCTTTTATTACCCCGCTTTTCTCACCCTTAAGGGGACTCAAAGCGGCTGACAAAGCTTTTCTGCTCTTCTCCCCACAACAGAACACCCTGTGAGGTGGGTGGGGCTGTGAGAGCTCAGAAGAGAGCTGTGATTAGCCCAAGGTCACACAGCTGGCTTTGTGGAGGAGGAGGAGGAGGAGGACGAGTTGGCTTTTATACCTTGCTTTTCTCACCTGGATCAGGCCACAGCCCGTCTAGTCCAGAAGAAGAGTTGGCTTTTGTACTATGCTTTTCTCATCATTTAAGGGGATTCAAAGCTGCTGACAAACCTTTTGTTCTCCTCACAACAGATGCCCTGTGAGGTAGGCGGGGCTGTGAGAGCTCAGAAGAGAGCTGTGATTAGCCCAAGGTCACCCAGCTGGCTTTGTGGAGGAGGGTGAAATGAGACCCGATATTCCTAAATAAGAACATAAGAGAAGCCTTGCTGGATCAGGCCACAGCCCATCTAGTCCAGCATCCTGTCGCACACAGTGGCCCACCGAATGCTCATGGGCATCTCAAGCAGAGACAAGGACAAACCTTCTCCTGCTCTTGAGTCCCAGCAGATGGTCTTAGAAGTGCCCTGTTTCCCCCACCCCCAGCCTGAAAGATGCACCTAGACATTCATTCTAGTAGCCATTGATACATCTGTCATCCATAAATTTGTCTAACCCTTCCTTAAAGACATCTAGACTGGTAGCTGTCACAAGAGTCTGACTCCCTAACCACTAGACCAGTGGTTCTCAACCTTCCTAATGCCACGACCCCTTAATGGAGTTCCTCATGTTGTGGAGACCCCCAACCACGGGTCGAAGCAGCTGGGAGGTGGGAGGGAATGGTGGCAGGAGACTCCTTGCAATCCCCCTGAAAGGGTAGTTTGACCCCCAAAGGGGTCCCGACCCCCAGGTTGAGAACCACTGCACTAGACCAAACCGGCTCACAAGTGAAGGTTTTGCCTTCATCTTCTGCTTGAGATGCCCTTAAGCAATTGATGGGGCACTGTGTGTGACAGGATGCTGGACTCGATGGGCTGTGGCCTCATCCAGCAGGGCTCCTCTTAGGTCCTTATAACTAACGAAAATCAACACAACTTCCTTGCTTTGATTCCTATTGGGTTAGCTATGAGTTCCTTGCATCGGCAGCTACAGAGCTGCCCGGCATTCTGCATAATAATTGGCATTTTCACAAGCCCAGAAGCTTCCGTTAGCCCACCAAGTCCCCCACAGGGAAGAGATTTTCAGAAACAGCTGTTTTCCACCTCCATTGTTCTCTGTGAGTTTTTATATTCATGGGGGTCTCATATTCATTTGTAAGAATCTGGCATTTCCTGCCTGGCAGTCCTGGCATCGTTTTCGACACCAGAGCTGCCCCTGACAGGGAGGTTCGTGGAAGTTAGGTTTACCACAGGCGTGCCTGGAGTGGATGTGTAAACGGTGTGTAAAAGTAGCCCGGTTGGAGACCCACTTCTCCATAGCCTACTTCCTTTTTGAGCCACGGTTTGCAGCGATTATTCCCACCCACAGCCTTTCAGTGGAGTTAGAAGTAGGCCTGTGCAATGAATATTCATCACATTCATAATTCGGACGAATTCGAACATTCGAATTCGAATCGAATGTTGGCACATTCAAAGACTGACATTTGAATAGGAATCAAATCCTTCAGAACATTCATAGGAAGCTTTGTTACATTCGTGAACCTGGAAGGTGGGACAGCGGCTGCACCAGTCACATCTGCAATGAATCAAGAGTGGATTCAAAGAGGATTCAAAGTGGATTCAAAGTGACTGGAGAAGAAGAAGAAGAGTTGGCTTTTCTACCCCGCTTTTCTCACCCATTTAAGGGGACTTAAAGCGGCTGACAAACTTTCTGTTCTTCGCCCCACAACAGACACCCTGTGAGGTGGGTGGGGCTGTGAGAGCTCAGAAGAGAGCTGTGACTAGCCCAAGGTCACCCAGCTGGCTTTGTGGAGGAGGAGGAGGAGGAGGAGGAGGAGGAGGAGGAGGAGGAAGAAGAAGACTTGGCTTTTCTTCCCCGCTTTTCTCACCCATTTAAGGGAACTCAAACCAGCTGACAAACCTTCTGTTCTTATCCCCATAACAGAATGCCCTATGAGGAAGGTGGGCCTGTGAGAGCTCAGAAGAGAGCTGTGACTAGCCCAAGGTCACCCAGCTGGCTTTGTGGAGAAGGAGGGGGAGGAGGAGGAGGAAGACTTGGCTTTTCTTCCCCACATTTCTCACCCATTTAAGGGGACTCAAACCAGCTGACAAACCGTCTGTTCTTCTCCCCACATCAGAACACCCTGTGAGGTGGGTGGGGCTGTGAGAGTTCAGAAGAGAGCTATGACTAGCCCAAGGTCACCCAGCTGGCTTTGTGGAGGAGGAGGAGGAAGAAGACTTGGCTTTTCTTCCCCACTTTTCTCACCCATTTAAGGGGACTCAAACCAGCTGACAAACCTTCTGTTCTTCTCCCCACAACAGAATACCCTGTGAGATAGGTGGGGCTGTGAGAGCTCAAAAGAGAGCTGTGACTACCCCAAGGTTACTCAGCTGGCTTCATGGAGGAGGGTGGAATCAAACCCGGTGTTCCGAAATAAGTGTCCACCCCCCTAACCATTCGACAAATGCAGATTTGACACGTTCAGGGTGGATATGTAGGAGATTCGTAGGCGATTCATAGGCAATTTGTAGCAGGGATTCGAATCAGATTTGTTTCGAACATTCATATTGAAGTGAATCCTACCACATTTGAAGAGGATCTATTTGAAGGAATATGATTTTTTTTTTGCATTTAATTCGGTACAAACCATGGATCACGCAGGAAGGTGTGACTGTTCCAAGATGTTTGCTGTTTTTATTCCTCAGTGTTTATGAGTTTGCACCTGTTGATGTTTGCTGTTTTAAGGAACAAACTAAAATTAAAAATTACCAAATATATATATATATATATATAGCATGGAACATAAGAAGTCCCCTTTTTCCCTCCCCCCAATATTTTTGTATCTGTTTTAATAGAGGAGGAAAATGGGTCGCCTGTTTCTGATTTCACGCTTCCTTTTCCTTTTTAAAATGTGTTTCACGGCAGGGAGAACCGGCCATACCGAAGCCGTGCGGGTGGTGTTTCAGCCTGAAACCATCAGCTTTGAGAAACTGCTCAAGGTCTTCTGGGAGAACCATGACCCAACACAAGGTAGAGTGATGAGCGAGCCAGTATTTAATTATCTTACTAATTACAGCTGGGATAATTAGTGTTGAAGCTGCTCAGAAGAGATGAACCTTGAAATCGTAGCGCCGCTCAAGAGGATGATTGCAAGCGTTTATTGATGGGATGGAGAACCGAGGAAGCCGGTGCTCCCAAGGCTGCCTGCGCGCCCACCCTCTGCATATGGCTGCGCCGTGAAAATTCCCACAGAGAGACGCGGGAGACAATAGACGTTCCGCGCACCTTTGGCGATTACTTTCTCAAGACGCCATCTTTTGTCTTTCAAATTTAAGGCCTGTTTTCTCTGCAGCTCCGCGCCGTTGATAATGTCAGTCAGGCATGGCGCTTTCGTCCCTCCCTCGGCGAGTTTGGCGTTTCTCGTCTTTTCGAAATTGCTTCAGATATTTTTTACGAGCAGGTGAAATGAAGGGAGGGAAAGTCACAAGGCGGAACAGTGTCGAGGCCCCTAGAAACAGCCCTGCAAACGGCAATTGCTTCAGCCAAATATTTTGGTTCGGGAGTTGGCGTTTGAAAGTCGCGGCCAGCTGTGAACATTCGTGGGATTTGCGAAAGGGAAACTATGGCTGTGTACGCACCTATGTTTTAATCCAGCTTCAGTCCACTTTCAGAGCAAGAGGACACAACAGCAAATGGACTGTTCGTTTTCTTTCCGTATTATCTATGAGCCAGTTTGGTCAAGTGGTTAGGGAGGTGGACTCTTATCTGGGAATGCTGGTTTTGGTTCCATTCTCCTCCATGAAGCCAGCTGGGTCATCTTGGGCTAGTCACAGCTCTCTTTCTGAGCTTTCACAGCCCCACCAACCTTACAGGGTGTCTGTTGCCACAGGATTTCACAGGAGTTATGGAAAATGGAATACATTTTCGGGTATGGGGTGGGATAGAAATGTAAATAAATAAATAAATAAATAAATAAATAAATAAATAAATAAATAAATAAATAAATAAATAAATAAATAAATAAATAAATAAATAAATAAATAAATAAATAAATAAATAAATAAATAAATAAATTTGGAGTGAGATTTTCCATGATTAGCTATTAATAGCAGTTGCAGTAGCCCCCCCTCCCCCCAAAGTAAGAATTCAAATTAATTTCACTGTCGAATTGAAAATAAGAAAATTTGTTTTGTTGTTGCATCGTTAACAACCACCAAATTTTCACATTTGCCTCTGAACATTTTTGTGCCGTTTCCCATCACCAAAAACATAACGAAATATGAAGATTCAATTGAAATGATAATTTTTCCAAGCGGGAGCCTTGTTTGCTTCGGTCGAATGCTTGATTTTCAGTTTGATGCGAATCTTCACAAATTTGGAAAATTTGATCAGATTTGGGAATTTGCATTTCATTTTGCACATGCCTAGTGCTCAGCCCTGCCTTTTTGCACTTACCTGATTAGGCTGTTGTGAGCTAGGGCTGGTGAACGTCTGGGAAAGGTGGACCATTCGCCCTTGTCATGAGGAAACCTCCCCCAAAGCATCCATTACCGATGCCAGAAGTGTGAATGGTCCTCCCATTTATCTTCCCGTACCTCTGTATCTGAAGTCAGAAGTTGCGCCTCCTTGCTGCTGCGAGTGGCTGTTCCATGACATGTTCACAGGCCATTGCAGAGGGCCTTATTTGGGCACAGTGCCATGTTGCAGCCGCCCATATCAGTGCCCATGGGTGAGCGCTCCTCTTACAACTCTCTGACTGGACGCCACTCCTGGGGATTGGTGGTATGGTCACGGCAGAGGTAAGCAATCGATCACAGCCACCACGCCTGCACGGATGTCCCCCCACACACACACACACTGCAAGGAACCGGAAGACGAGCCAGTGGTCACACTGCTGGATGCTTCATGTAAGTTTTTGGTCAATGTTGGTAAAGATATGGAACGTGATTTAGTGCTCCATATCTAATCAACAATTAGTGCACTTCTGGTGAGGGGCAGGCATGCTTGGAGGCTGTAACAGCCTACTCCATGTGCATATGCTTTTCACCAGAGGTTCACTAATTGTTCACTAGAGGCCGTAGAGCTAATAGGCCTGCAGCCTTGCCATAAACCAAGCTGAGCTTCTAAGGTGTTCTAGCAAGAGGGAGTTCCCATATAAGCTTAATTTGGTTTCCCTAAACCTAAATAATAGAACTGGATGCTAACACGAATTTGCCTGATCCCATTACTTTCAACTTAATCGTGTTCGATCCGGATTTTGAGGATCGTACATGGGGTATGTGACTCAAGGGGGGACTCAAGTGGCTACTTTCTAAAAGCCGCTTTTCGGGGCTGCCCTTCCGTCTTCCTCCTGGCGTGAACACGCCATCCATAAGGGACCCCTTCACGGAGCCTAGCTGGGTGGCTGGGTGGCTGCCGCTTGCCTGGATGGATGAAAAATGGCAGTGGGCAGCCAGCGATTCTTTCCCCTCCTCTCCCCATTGCCCAGGGCACTCAGCAGCAGCGGCAACTCAAGCCCCCTTCGCCTTAAACATTCACACATCTCCCACAACCTGCAGCTGCTTTCCTTTCTTTTCCCTTTCTAAAGGTCAGAACTTTCAGAATTGCGCAAAATTGCAATATTGTTATCAGGTGTGAAGTGGTTGGATTGATACAGCGTAGTGGCTGCTTTAAGGGGTGGATTTTTACAGTAAAATTACTATCTTTGGAAGCAAGCTATTGGGGGAGGGAAACCCTAAACCTGCATTCTCATCCCTTAACGTGGTACTGTTCCCACAGTAAAAAATGTAAAACGTTTCAAGCGCACGAACCAGAGTGAGACCTGTTGAAATGAGGATTAACATTTACAACACTTTGGGGCGATTTAACACGTGGGAACTGCGAGGATTGAAACCGTTTTGAAACTGAAATAAGCTTATAATGGGAACGCGGCCCAAGTGTCCCTGACTGGAAGAATTTGAGAAGCATTTTGGGGGATTCCATAGGCATTGTACCAGATGATCCTGTGAATGTGCATGAATATTCATAATATTCACTGTTCGTATGGGCTCATATGAATTTGGACATTCGTTACGACATTCGTACATTAACATTCATACAAATAGAAATGTTTTGGAACATTGTGGACATCCGTTAAACTGGGGAGGTGGGAAAGCGGCTATGCTGGTCACATCTGCACCAGATCCAGAGTGCATTTGACATGGATCGAGAGCGGATTAAAAGTGGATTCAGGTCAGATTTTACACTTTCAGAGCGAATATCTTACGAAATATATATTGGCTACATATCGGATACATATGCGTCTAGATATGTATCTGATACATATCGGATATGTATTAGATTATGTATCCATTTGTATCAGATATTTGTACAAATCCGTGTGAATAAGTTGTTTCTAATAGAATCCTACCACATTTGAAGGGGGATCTATTCAAACGAACATGGATTTTCTAACATTCGATTTGTTACGAATCAAATGCCAAAAAACACATTTGGGCAACCTGTGAATCATGAGCCTCCCTTCCACATGCTGATGTTTGGGGCAGTCTAAAGGAGGCCCTGGCCCCAGCGGGTGGGGTTTAAGGGGCTGTGGCCTCCCTTAAGACTGCCCACCCGCAGCATGTGGCACAGGAGGCTCCTAGGAGACGATCCGGGATACCAGACAGTGTTTTTGTCCTGTGTTCACATTCAGACATGCTTCCCTGTTCAGTCAGGCTTTGAGTGCCTTATCCCATTTTACGGGCCTGCTAAACGGTTTGCTTATACATCACTGAGTCGGAAAGGCTGTGTCTTTTTTCAAGAATCTATCATCTGCGAATAATTGGAGTTACACACCACAAATTACACTGTTTTTCTAAGGAGCAGATGTGTCTACTTAGAACAGTGAAAGAACAGCTGTAGCCATGTAAAAAACCGGAAAGTCAGCCTGAACCACCATTTCGCATCCTGCATTAAGCCTATTTCACTTGATGAAGGGGAGGCGATGGATATTTACATAAACTAGATCGGTAGATGGTTGTTGCATCTACTTGTCCCTGTGGACTTCAGGAAGAGATGAGGCCAACACGATGAGCACTTTTGAACCTCAATTGGGGTGGGAGAAATAAGAGTCCGTTTCCTTTGCTCCTTATGTGTGGTTGGTAAATGGTTGATCTTTGGGTTTTTTTGTTCTGTCTTGGTAGCTTTTTGTTGTGTTCTTAGGCAATGACTGTTCCTTGGCAGTAGCTTTTCTTTGGTGATGGTTTTCTGCTCAGCTGATATGTCGTTCCTTCCCTGGATGTTTTCTGAAGAAAGGGGGAAAGAAGAAGAAGAAACAGAAGAGGAGGAGGAGGAGGAAGAGTTGGATTTTCTACCCTGCTTTTCACAGCCTTTTAAGGGGACTCAAAGCAGCTGACAAACCTTCTGTTCTTCTCTCCACAACAAACACCCTGATATCCGAAGATTCGAATCAATTTGAATGCTTAAAACTTGAATGTATTCACATTCGAGTTGAATTGAATACTTGAAGATACGAATGTCGGCAACATTTGTATGTGTCCATACACATCTGTGCGCGTTCTGTTTTTATCCCGTGTGCATCCCGTTTTTGCCCCATGTGTATCTGTACAAATGTGTACAGATATGAATAAGATGTGTACAAATACGTATGTAATGCATATGTATCCATACACATACAAATGCCTGAATAATTTGAAATTCGTTTGAATGTTTAAATTCGAATGTGTAGTCATTCCGAATTCAAACGAATTTGATCAAATTTTTAATGTTTCGAATATCCGTACACATCCCTAGTCTAGGGTTAGAGAGAGGTATTTTTTTTAAAAAAAAATTATTATTTTTGCAGCATTTATTGAGGAGGTGAAACAAGCTTGACAGTGTTCCATGCTCATCAATCATTATTTCAGATTTTGTCTGATGTCTGTGGGTCTTTCCCGTGTTTTCATGAATGATTTGTGAAAGATGCTACCAAGGGTATGCTAATTAAAAAAAAAAAAGCTGAGAAGAAAGCAATAAAATCCGGCCCCGCATTTGACTAATTAGAAAGATGGGTAGTTGACTTTAATGCAGTAGCCATGGTGAAGTTAGGAATATACGTGGGCTGAATATTTGTTCACAAGCTGATAATTAGTCCACAGTATGGAGCTAAGGTTGCTAAAGATAACTGAGAGCCACTGTGAATCAATGCGCAACAGATTTTGCTGCCTCAACAACTCTTCAGACAATGCATTCCTGTGAAATCCTGAGGGAGAGAAGGGCGACGTGTGAGGGTTCTCTACCAATCATTCTAAAGTAGAAGGTTACTTTTAAGAAGTTTATTTATCCTTAGCTATAGGATGGTGGTAAGAGATATTCCTTCTGACAGTGGCCACGCCACACCAAACCAGTGTGTGTCATGCCCCGTCATGCCAGGCCAGCCTTTTCCTCATAGGAGGATGCGCCTGCCATGGCGCAGTAGCTGGTGCAGCAATGAGGACTTAGCAGCGAGGACGTTGTGGGTTAGCGGCGAGCGTTGGGGGAACTCTCAGACTCCTCTAGAGATGAAAGCTCGGAACCCCTGGAGCACCCCTCCCTGCTCTTTCTTTGCCTGCAAAAGCAAACCAGGCGTAGATCACAGCATTTGGCCCACCTGCGCCGGCAAGCGCATGGTGCTGCTTCCCCTATTTAATTGAGCAGCACACGCTCAGCCGGCGTTGAAGACAACGCTGGTGCAACTCCTGAGGTGTGTTGACTCTTGGACCCCCTTGTGACTTTGCCGAACCTCTGGAAACTTCGACCTTTGGACTGACTGACCGTGCTGGTACTTGCTGAATCTCTGGACGCCCCTGACTTTGGACTGAACTGACGCTGAGTACTTCGGAGCCCTCAAAGGACCGCCGTAAGCGTGCGCGTGTGTTCTGCCTCGCTGCCCACTCCTGCCTGGGACACGACACCATAGCATTTGTTCTTTCCAAAAGATTGCAACTCTGTCTGTAGCAGGAAACCCATCCAGTTACCAGATATGGGATCCCCGAGTCCACTGGACATCTGTTTTGTCAAGATTCAGTTTTACCTTACTGGTTCCCGTTCACCCACAGTTGTATCCAGATGCTGGTACTCATCTTCCATAGCTTATTCCCAGAGGTTTTATATGGACGTAAAGTATCACAGGGGATAGAATGGATCCCACAGGACCCCATAGAAAGATGAGGTTCAGTAATCCACCATCTGACCTGAGACTCGGAACCATACCAAAGAGCCATGGGGACACACCCAGAAGCTTGCTTTTACATCAACATGTCATTGTTTATTGAGAAAAGATCAAAGAGAAATAATGATCTGCAGGCACATATATCCCTCAGTTTTCCATCCCATTCAGTCTTCCAGAAAGTGGGGGGGGGGGGGGAGGTCAACCTTGTGTCCTGCTCCATGAGTTGATGTTGTGATGAACGGATGTCATGGAGGCTGTGAAGTCCCGTGGCCTACCCTTGGGGATACAGAGTACGCAAAGTCAAACAGGCCAAGAGTCAGGATTAAGGGATGTGTTTCCATGGGTGGTCTAACACCCAATAGCCTCCCTGCTGTGGAAACACCAGAGCACCCATTTGCAAATCCGGATCTACCTCCTGTCACCCCAGGTGTTTTGGGGGACAGGGGATGCAATTTCTGAAGTTGCCTTTGGAGGGACTTGGGAGCCGGTTCTTGCAAGTGTTTTTTTCTGCGGGGCCTTTGCTAATCTCCAAGGGCAACTTCGAAGGGATTTCTGAGCTGGCTTCGGAGGGACTCCAAGGTCTTGACTTTGCCCCCCCCCATGGGTACCTCCCCCCCCCCGAGCTTCCTCTAGACCCCATTGCCAAAATGCAGTGGAAACAGGCTCCCTACAATCCGGATTTTAAGGCTGAAGACCCCACCGTAGACCCCATCGTAGACCCCTTTAATGGGGTCTACACAAAATCCAGATTATAGGTCCTGAAGGACCCATATGATCTGGATTCCCCTAGCTGTGATGGAAACTACTGTGTCCCTAATGGGGTCTGTACTGGTAATGGGGTCATCTAGCTCTCAGCCAAATGGGTCCTTAATGGATGCTTCAGTGAGTACTTAGTGCTAGTGGAAAAACACCCCTTGAGTTAGAAAGATCCAGCCCTGAAAACCTTTGGGAGGGTCTTAGACTCTGCACTTGAAGCCGAGGTGGACTCTTGAAGCTCAGGTGGGGACCGTGGCCAAGAGTGGCTATTCCTAATTATGGCTAGTGCGTCAGTTGAAGCCTTTTCAGAATAAAGATGATTTGACCATAGTTATCCATGCTCTGGTAACCTCCAGATTAGACTGTTGTAATGGAACCTTGAAGACAGTTCAGTAGCTGCAGTTAGTGCGGAATGCAGCTGCTAGATGGCTGACTGGGGCAGCTGGCCAGATGCACATCATGCCAGAGTGGCATTGGCTGCCAATTCATTACCGAGCCTAATTCAAGGTGTTACTAATTCAAGTTCTGACTTATAAGCCCTAAATGACTTTGGCCCCAAGTATCTGAAGGAATGCCTACTCCTGTATTGACCTGCCCATACCTTAAGATCTGGGGGGGGGGGGAGCCAGTCCTAGTTGTCCCACCATCCTCAGTAGCAAAAGGGGTGGGCACCCAGGAAAGGGCCTTCTCAGTGATGGCCCCTAGGCTATGGAATAGTCTCCCCCTTGTCTAACCCTACCTTAAAGCCATCTAGACTGGTAGCTGCCACCACCTCTTACACCACGCTCTGGGTGAAGAAATACTTCCCCCTGTCACACCTGACTCTCCCACCCATCAGCTTCATAGAGTGCCCCCTGGTTCTAGTGTTGTGTGATAGAGAAAAGAAATTTTCTCTATCTACCTTTTCTATACCATGCATGATTTTATATCCTTGAATCAGGTCCCTGCTTAAACGCTGTCTCTCCAGACTGAAGAGGCCTAGACGTTGCAGCCTGATTTCGTAAGGGAGGTGTTCCAGATCCTCTGGTCAATTTATCCACTTCAGCCATTTCAATCAATTTGATTATCCATTCCTCCTCCATAAGTAATTCTTCTTCCTTCCATTCCTGTGGATATAACAATTTGGCTGCAGTCACCATATATAGTATCAACGTCTTTATGCTATTTAAACTGTCATCTAGTATTCCCAACAAAAACCATTCTGGTTTGAACGTAATATTACTCTTCAAAATTCCTCTCATCAAGTTACCTATTGTGGCCCAATACTTTCTTGCTTTTTCACATGTCCACCACATATGGTAAAAAGTACCCAATACTTTTTTACATTCCCAACATCTTGTCGACATGTTTTGATACATTTTGCCCAGCTTGTATGGTGTTAAAAACCATCTATACATCATCTTATATATAATTTCTTTCAATGACATGCGGGCCATAAATTTCAAATCTTTTACCCACAATTTCTTCCACTGATCCATTTGTATATTCAAAATTCCTTTGCTCATGGAATCATACAATGTACATGTACAGCGCTTTAGAAATAAACTACAATAATACAATCTTTGATCTGTTCATGTTCCATTTGAAGTAATACTTTACACATCATACTTATCATACCCTTTCTGCCTCAATCAGTTTTTCCTCCCAATCCTGCTTCTCCCACTCAAAATGTCTATTCTTTTTATCTTTTCTAAAAATATCTACAACTTGCACAAGTTGTATACATGCTGTTGTATACCACTGTTGTTTTAATGATGTTTGATTTTAGATGCTACCCGCCTGGAGACCTCCAGGTATAGGGCGGGATAAAAATGTAAATAGATAAATAAACTCCGATCGGGCTCCTAATTATTTGCCAAACAGGTGAGTTTGGCCTTCCTGCCAGCTCATTAACATAGCATGACCTTCGTTCCCAAAATTTCCTTTCCCTTGATAACCCTTAATCTCTGTTCCCAGAATCGTCACAGTGAGTGATGAGATGAAGCCCGGGTGATGGGCTACAAGTGGCTTCTGCGAAATAATCATATGATGACCTGCAGGAAGGGAGCTTTATTAGTCTAAACTCAGCAAGTATCGATTGGAGGGAGAAGAAAATGGACGATCAATAGTTCAGATGACAAGTGACAGCAGCGGAAAATTCTGTAAATCACAGATTCATTTTTGCAAGCCAAGTCAGAGCCGTGAGCTGCCCTTTAAGTTTTGCTGCACTGTACCAAAGAGAGATCACGGCGATTTGTCTCCATTATCACGAGAATCCTTTGAGAATGTGCAGGGAGTAAAAATGGTTCCATCAGACTGTATGGGGAGGGAATGAGAAGTTGGATGCGTGTGATTCCCAAAACCTGATTGTAAACCAACATTCCATGAAAACTGGAATTACTTCTTGAGAAGATGCAAGGACGCCACAGACGTCAGCAGGATTTTTGTGGGCCTCGTGTGTTGTAAGTGGGTTGGAGCACATGGCTCCCTTGCACCTCTTTATAAATCTGTGGTGAGGTCACATTTGGAATAGTCTGATACACCACACCTTTACAGCTCTGGTCACCACGCCTCAAAAAGGATATTGTGGAACTGGAAAAGCAGGACGCTTCTAAGGCCATTTGCTGGGATTTGAGAGCAGGAAAAGATTTGCCCTTGTCTCTGCTTGAGATGCCCATGGGCATTTGGTGGGCCACTGTGTGTGATGGCATGCTGGACAAGATGGGCTGTGGCCTCATCCAGCAGGTCTCTTCTTACGTTCTTATGTGGACAAAAAGACTACATAAAACCTTCTCCCTAGGTAGCTTTAGGATAGAACTCAAAATGTATTTGTTCATCCTTCTTTATTTATTATTTATTTATTTATATTTCTATCCCGCCCTATACCTGAAGGTCTCAGGGTGGGTTACAATATTATATTTCTCTTAGACAGGTCCCTGCCCTCAGGCTTACAATCTAAAGCAGTGATGGCCAACCTATGACACGCGTGTCACAGGTGACATACCAAGCCCTTTTGAGTGACACACATGGTCACCCTGGCAGCTGGGCGTGTAGTGCTTGCTTGTTCTTGAAGTATACGAAATACCAACTTTCAATTGAAGATTAAGCAAATGTAAAGAATTATTTGTTTTTGCTTTTAATAAAATACATATATCAAAAATATAACTTTTTTACTAGAGCTACAAATATCACAAAATTACGGATATTTCTAGATGTAACACAGCACCTGAGTTAAGCCAGGTTTTCTTGCAAATTTTGACACACTGAGCTGAAAAGGTTCGCCATCACTGATCTAAAGAGACAAGAAACAAAAGGAAAATGGTGTGGGAGGGAACAGGGAACAGCAAAAAGCAAGCACATGAGGTCTTCAGTTCCAATTCTTCTGTTTGTTTCTTATTGCTGGAATTTTCATATTCTCTTTACTTTGAATTTTTTCTTCATTGATGACAACCAGATGATGGTAGAGATGGTCAGCCGGCATTTACTCAGCCCCACCCTGCTCGGCCTCAGGACCAGACGTTTCCTCAACTGGTGGATCGGTGGCCATAGTCTCTTTGCCATCTTGTAATGGGAGCAGTTGGAGGAGGGAGGGGCACTGCTGGGAGCAAGATGGCAGAGCCCAGCTTGCTGCCTCTTCTCCACTCCTCTCAGGTTCTTTGAGTTTTGAACCTTAGTACCAGTTATATTTTAAATTGGGTTTTAACTTTGTGTTATACATTTTAACCTTCCAAGCTTTCCTGAGGCAAAGCTGGGATATAAATGTATAGAACATGTGTATAATCCTTGACCTTGTATTAAATTAGGTATTATTGACTACAAAGGCTTACTATGATGGATTAACACAAAAAGTCACTTCCTTGTTTGGAGAGAACGCTGGTATTAGGAAGAAGGTTTTAGGATAAATTGAAACTATGAGCGCAATCGGACAGGACTTTTTTTGGTCATCTCTTTAAGTAAAATGTCCATATAAACACATAACACACAACAAAGACATTTAGGCCCCGTTCCAACACAGGATTTGGGCAGGCTTGAAATCTGCTCAAGTTCTAACCATCCATTTTTTTTAATTATTATTAATTTTAAAGGTTCTAACCATCCTGACAGTTTCCAAGGAGCTCCTGTTTCTGGGAGCCAAAGGTCCCCAAAACACAGAGAATCCCTATTTGGATTAAAAGAGGTCTCACTGCTGGATCTAGAAATAATCCTTACTATTTCACAATGGGAACGCAAGTGGGTTTTTTTCAGGAGGGACCATGCTTTAGGGGTGTGATTTTCTGTGCTCAGCTCTCTGCCATGGGCTGCCTAAAAGGGAGGAGAGAGACAAAGAATCAACAGAGGCTGCAGATTGTAACAGAGCCCATACGTTCGTAAGAAGAGATCAAAAGCCTGCCTACTTTCTCTAGTGCAGTTGTCGGCTTCAGCCTCCTTTCCTTCCCTCCCCAGTGAGAAGCCGTGATTTCCCCTGGCCTCGTCTCATCTCTGCCCCCGGCTGTCTGAACAGGAGGTCGGGTGGAGGAGGTGGAGACTGAAGAGCCAGCAGCAGATACATATATCCAAACAAGAGATCAGCGAGCGATAGTGAAAGCCGCCAGCTTGTGTAAAATCCTGCCTGATCTCTCTCTTCTAGCCTCTTCAGTCAGCCCCTTTTGCCTCACCCCCGGCTGTTTTGCGCAGTCCTGATCTGGCACTCTAGCACTAAACAAAGGGAGAGTTATCACTGCCTTTTTAACATGAGAAGAGGCCACTACGGAGGGGCAAAGCTGTGAACAAAAGTCATGGGACTTCATGATTGCATGTTTATAAAGGGTGTGGGGTTTGAATTGCCCGCCCCTATGAAGTCACGTATGATGGTGTCCAATTGCTGGCTGCATGGGGAGGGGATTCCACTGAGGGGAGGATGGAGGGGAGCGGGTTTCCCCCTGTGACTCCACATTATAATGTCTTCAGATACCTTGGCTGATTTCGGTAGAACCTCTAGAAACAAAGATATTTCTCCAGGCCCCGGTGAGTTGTAGAACAGAAACCTTTATGTCCACAACATTCATATGTGCACGTACACATCTTCCCCACATCCATACACATCCGTACATGTCTGCATGCATCTCATAGTTATCCCGTATGTATCCCGTATGCAAAATGTTTTCGCCCCATACGGATCCCTACAAATGTGTACGGATGTGGGAAAGATGTGGATCTTCAAGTACGCATCGTGTATGAATCCATACAAATATGAATGTCCAGATAATTCGAACAAATAGATCTGAAATTCAAAATTCGATTTGAATGTTTATATTTGAATTTTGGGACATTTGAATGTCAAAATTCAGCACATTCGATCGGATTTTGAACGGCTACAAATCACCTGTGCACATCCCTATATTAAGCATTTAGTTTCACACTTAAAATGCATATGAGAGATAAATAGACTTGGCAGAAGTGTCAATGGTGAGCGCCCAACAAGAAGATTTTTCTTTCCAAATTTATGGATGACAGATGTATCTATGGCTACTAGAACGAATGCCTAGGTGCATCCTTCAGGCGGGGGGGGGGGAGGAACTGGGGCGCTTCTAAGGCCATCTTCTGGGACTCAAGAGCAGGAGAAGGTTTGTCCTTGTCTCTGCTTGAGATGCCCATGAGCATTTGGTGGGCCACTGTGTGCGACAGGATGCTGGACTAGATGGGCTGTGGCCTGGTCCAGCAGGGCTTCTCTTATGTTGTTATGTTCTTAGGATTCTGAAATTAGATTGATGGATTGATTGTGTCAACCCACTGACGTATGCAGAGGGATAGCAAGCAAATTCCCCCTTTCTGCTTTCTATCTGTTTCAGGGATGCGGCAAGGCAATGACGTGGGCACGCAGTATCGGTCCGCCATTTACACATACACCTCAGAACAGATGGAGGCTGCCTTGAAATCTAAAGAGAATTACCAAAAAGTAAGCCTGAATGGAACCTACAAGCGACCGGAGGGGGGGGGGCATAGTCTCTATGAGGATCCAGTCTTTGAGAAAAGGGATCCCTCTAGGAACATAAGAGGAGCCCTGCCGGATCGGGCCACAGCCCATCTAGTCCAGCATCCTGTCTCACACAGTGGCTCACCAATTGGCCATGGGCATCTCAAGCAGAGACCAGGGCAAAACTTCTCCTGCTCTCGACTCCCAGGAAACGGCCTTAGAGGCATCCTGCTTGTCCCCCCAGCCTGAAAGATGTACTGAGACATCCATTCTAGTAGCCACTGAAACATCTGTCATCCATAAATTTGTGTAGCCCTTCCTTAAAGCCATCTAGGCCGGTAGCTGTTACCACGACTTCCGGCAAATTCCATAAACTGAGGACCCTCTGGGTGAAGAAATACTTCCCCTTGTCTGATCCGACTCTCCTACCCATCAGCTTCATAGATGTCCCCTGCTTCTAGTGTTGTGTGATAGAGAAAATAAATTTTCTCCATCCACCTTTTCTATACCCTGCATGATTTTATATCCTTCAGTCAGGTCCCCTCTTAAACGCCATCTCTCCAGGCTGAAGAGGTCTAGATGTTGACTCTGGAAAAGTTCTTCTGTGTTACAAGTGTGGCATTAGCTTTCCTGGAGATCAGGATCCTTTCTGCCCTGGGCCTTATCGTGGGCTATATCACAGAATAGAGTCAGGCCAAATGCCTGCTGGTGCCAATGACGCAAGGCTTTGCTCAAGGACGTAATCCAGAAGAAGGCCCAGTGAAGAAAGGGCCTTCCTATCTTGATTGCTCCATTTTCAGTGCATTAAGATCAGAGAGCCTTTTGGCCCTGCTATACTCTTTTCCTCCCCCATACACAACCCAAGAAAATTTATCACTCGGAAGCATGAACTTCATCTTGAAATTGCTGCCTCTTATTCCTGGAAAAGCAAAGCTGGGCTTTACAGCATGATATTGCTTCTACGTATAGTATTCCCAGCATTTTTGAGTCCTCTGTTACTTAAATTCGAGCCATTATTGTTTCTGTGACCATTCTTTGCAGCGAATGAGCCTGAAACATGGAGCAGTGGTTTGCAAATACGTACTGGTTTGTTCACTGAACATCTTTCCTTACCTCTCGGATGACGTCTTGCCGTCTCTGTGAAGGTTTGAGCACACTGTGGGGCACCTTAAGAGTTTCCCTTGAACACTGTCTTTGCCTTCTTTACTGTGTCACTGGCCTATGTGAGCCTCCCATGCCTTAGAGAAACCATGGATGCGTCCCCATACACATTTGGTCCAGTACCGAATGCAGTCTCGGCAAGGGGCATCCCCATGCATTTTAGATTTGCTCCGCGGAAAGCAGACCAAATCACTCCAAACCATGCCAGACCAGGACCAAATTTAGTACCTGAAAAAACAAGTCTCGGCACAGTTTGAGGTCCTGGCATGCAATGCCAAGCGACCTGAGACTGCGCATGGGGACGGCGGCGGACTTCATGATCTCGGCAGACAGAGAAGAGGTTTGAGTTTTAAAGCCAAGCCTGTGTCCTGTCAGCCGAGATTGTGAACAGGGGTTGCGGAGGCTTCAGATTTCTCTCTTTTCCGGGGGGGGGGGCAATAAAGTTGCCTCCCTGGAAAAGAGAGAAAACTCAAGCCTCTGCACCCCCTTACTCTCTTGCTTTTACTCCCCTTTTGAGGCAAACAAATGGCTCGCCTGGAAAAGGGACGGCTGAATCCACCACCGCCCCGCCCACAGGAAGCGTTAGGGCGAATAAAGACAGGAAGGGTGAATATTGTGGCCTGAGGGCTGCCTGTTAACACCAAGAATCTACCTGGCAAACCGATTAAAAGGCTGAAAATCGAGGGTAGAGTGTTTGAGGTGTTAGTCCGGACACATCTCGAACCCCAGCCCTGACATCATCATCACCATCACCACCATCACCATCATCATCACCATCATCATCACCATCACCATCACCATCATTCCGTTTGCTTTCTGGTTCCTAAGAAGGTAGAAGCTGCAAGAAAGAGCTGGTTCCCTTTCACCCCTGGACAGATGCAGGGCAGATGGGGTGACAGCCGTGAAATGCAGGCCTGGGTGAAGCCCAGGGAACTTGAACGCCTTCCGCCAGCTTTAGGTCCCCCCTGGGGTGCTGAGGCTGGAACTGGCGGCCCTGTCCCCTGTCTGTCTGTCTCGGGCTGCCAAGTTTGAAGGGAAAGTACTGGCCTGTGACGGACTGATAGGAAGTGAAGTGAGGGTTTGCGACGCGGCACGTGCTGGCCGGCCCTCGAGTCACCGGGGGAGGGGGGGCAGCAGGCTGAATTGCGAGGCCATTATCTGTTGTTCTCCCTTTCTCCCTTTTGTAGCCCTCCTTCCTGCCTGGTATGCGTTGACATTTTGAGGGTTTTTTATGCCATAATTGATCTTCACTTGCAGTCTGAGGTGGTAAATATATTCAAAAAGGGTCCTGTCCTGTCTTTGCTTTGCACCTTCAACTCCCTTTAGCGTGCGGAACGGAGCTGTTGGATGGAAGAACAAAATGGTTCCACTCCCGGCATTGCTTCCTTCCAGCTGCTCTCGTTTACAGCTACCGCAGTTATGTTTCCTCTTTTTTCAGTTCCAGAGGTGGCTGCTGTGGTATCCACATCAGGACTTTGCTCACTCTTTTTGTTTTGGCATGGTGCTAGTCCTCAAGGTGGCTGTTTTCCCCACACCTGGCAACTTCTGCCGATTCCTCTCCATGGCCCTGGACTCAATGCCTGAGATTTTTTGAGATTTGTCTCAGGTCTGCAAATAGCCTTCGTCAGTTTGACCCCTTGCTCAGACTAAATGGCCCATTTGTACGTGTCGGGCACCACCTGCCCTACATCCGTGTTGGTATAATTATTTTTTACGATTTCAATTGTTTAATTATATCTTGCGTGATCGACACACACACACCCAGCCCTCGCGCTTGCCGTGATCTGCTCCAAATGTGCAAATTGGTGTTAAGTATCAACTGCCACTGCAAATAAACATCTCCATTATTCAATGGCCGTTTATTACAGCGAGGGGAAGCTGCAGAAATTCTAAGATGTGGAAATGCAGAGTTACGGCAAAGGTTGAAGCTGGTCTCTTTCGTTGCCCTCTGGTGGCCTTGTGCCATGGCTGCGGCACGGTTATTTCTTTATTTATCCTTTATTATTGCATTTCTATCCCACTCCATATCTGAAAGGTCTCAGGGTGGATTTCAACATTGAAAACCAAATATGGAAATGAACATAGTTGGCTTTTTTATACTTCACTTTTCTCACCCATTTAAGGGGACTCCAAACAGCTGACAAACCTTCTGTGCTTCTGTGACTAGCCCATGGTCACCCAGCTGGCTTCATGGAGGAGAGTGGAATCAAACCTGGTATTCCCAGATAAGAGTCTGGCTCCCTAACCTCTGGCCAAACTGGCTCACTGTGGCCGCGTCCCCATGCAAGCCTTTTGGCACTGTTTGGGTGCTGTTTGGGCCCACATGGGGCCGGGTGCGTGACTGAGATAGAATCTCAGGTGTCCTCATGCCATTCACCCTAACGTGACCTGGGGGCGTGCTGGGGGCAGATTCAGCCATCCTCAAGGGATATTGCTCCCTTTCCCAGGGCAGCCGTTTGTTTGCCTCAAAAGGGGAGTAAAAGCAAGGGAGTAAGGGGGTGCAGAAGCTTGAGTTTCTCTCTTTTCCAGGGAGGCAACCTTATTGCCCCCCTGGAAAAGAGAGAAATCTGAAGCCTCTGCAACCCCTATTCATGATCTCAGCTGACAGGACAGGCGCTTGGCTTTAAAATTCAAACCTCTGTCCTGTCTGCCAAGATTGTGAAGTCCGGCACCGTCCCCATGCACGATCTTGGCTCGCTTGGCAATGTGTGCTGGGACCCCAAACTGTGCCAAGACTTGTTTTTTCAGGTACTAAATTTGGTCCTGGTCTGGCACGGTTAGGAGCGATTTGGTCTGCTTTCCCCGGACCAAATCTAAAATGCATGGGGATGCCCCTTGCCGAGACAGCATTTGGTACTGGACAAAACGTGCATGGGGACGTGCCCTGTGTCTGCACTGCTTTCCGAAATGTGTGAAGTGAAGGTGTCTGGTGCACCTCAGGGGGCAGACTGTTCCCTAGTCTTGGAGCCATCACTGAGAGAGCCCTATCCTGAGTTCTCATCCCTTTTGCTGTGGAGGGCAGTGGTACAACCAGGAGGGCCTCCCCTGCAGTTCTTAGGGCATAGGGCAGGCCGATCTGGAAGGAGGCATTCCTTTAGGTATTTGAGGCCCAAGTCATTTAGGGCTTATAAGTTAAAGTTAAAGGGGGAAGCTCATCCTTTCTAGTTTTGACAGCATAACAATTCTGTTTCGGTTGAAGCTTCTCTCCCCCTGAGCAGAGGCATTTTAATTTTAGTTTTTTCTAACTGCTGTTTATGTGTGATTTTAATCAACTTATTCATGGCCATAAGTGTAGATAAATTGCCTGTAAATGATTTATTCCTACCTGCGAGGTACTTAAGGCTATGTGGATATCTAGCACAGAGATACTGAGAGAGAACTTTTATTCTGCTCATGCCCCAGAGATACCTTTTTATATGAGGCCTCTAAAGTGTAGAGCAATCTCATTCGTGTGGTTAACTGTTCTACCCTAGGGACATGCGTGGACAAATGGACATCTGAAAATTCTGGGCTTTTGACCTTGTCTTTTGCTTGAGATGCCCAGAAGCATTTGGTGGTCCACTGTGTGATACATGGATGCTGAACTAGGTGCCCTGTGGCCTGATCCAGCAGGGCTTCTCTTAAAAATGTAAGAACATAAGAAGAGGTGTGGTGACCAGAACTGTACACCATATTCCAAATGTGAAATAGGTTGATAAAGAGGCAAAGTGACATTTGAATTGTTTTCTATTCCCTTCCCAATTACCCCTCACATTCAGTTTGCTTTTTTCACTGCCGCTGCACACTGGGTCAACATCACTGAGTTGTCCACCAAAACTCCCAAGATCCAGTGAGCCAGTTTGGTCTACTGGTTAAGGAGGCAGACTCTTATCTGGGCATACCGGGTTTGATTCGGTTGTCCCCCAAGAAGCCTGGGCTAGTCACAACTCTCTTCTGAGCTCTCACAGCCCCACCTACCTCACAGGGTGTCTGGTATGGGGAGAAGAACAGAAGGTTTGTCAGCCGCTTTGAGACCCCTTAAATTGGTGAGAAAAGTGGGGTAGAAAAGCCAACTCTACTTCTTCCTCCACAAAGCCAGCTGGGTGACCTTGGCCTAGTTACAGCTCTCCTCTGAACTTTCACAGCTACTTCACAGGGTGTTGGTGTGGGGAGAAGAACAGAAATTTGTCAGCTGCTTTGAGTCCCCTTAAGCAGGTGAGAAAAGTGGGGTAGAAAAGCCAACTTCTCCTCCTCCTCCTCCTTCTGTTGGGCTGAGTGAGGCAACAGGATCTTCTTCTTCTTCTTCTTCTTCTTCTTCTTCTTCTTCTTCTTCTTCTTCTTCTTTTTTTCCTGGCCTGTCACAGAATTGCACTTGCTGAGATCGAAATGCATTTGGCCCTTGGTTGCCATCTCAACCAATGTCAAGAGATCCCTCTGGAACTCCTTGTAGTCCCGTTCAGTTTTTACTGCCCTAAACACTTTAGTGTCCTGAGCACACTTTGCTGTCTCATTGCTTACCCCTACCTCTAGATCATTCACAAATGAATTAAAAAGCACATTCTTATGTTCTGATTTTTTCCCACACCAAGAGCCAGATGCCTTGGTTTTGGAATGCAAACTGTGTCCAGACACGTTTATATTGTGCGATGGAACGCACAGTCCCGATCGAGCCATCACGCATGACGATTAATCGATTGTCATGGCTCAGCATTATACAGTCGGGACTGCGCATTAACCTTAATGCGGAATCAATGACGCTCACTGCGCAGTATTTAGATCATTCGAAGCTTCAAGCCAATGCAGGCAGGTCAGCGAGAACAATTAGCGAGATACCGGCTAAGCAAGAAGGGCAGCTCAATATTTGATTGGCTGCTTCAGCCTGCGTGAAAGCGCGCCCCGACTCAACTCTCGCAGCTCCGATAGGGGAAACTGTGGAGCTGCCTTCCAGTCGGGACGCCCGGTCTTCGCTGCGCAATAAGTATACTGCGCTTTTACATTTAATGGCAGAGTTATTCTGCTAATGCGGAGGCAGCCACAGACCTGCAGGGACTTTTTTGCATGCATGTATTAGGGATGCGCACGAATATTTGTAGGCATTCGAAATCCGATCGAGTGTGCTGAATTTTGACATTCGCACTCGAATAGAAAGTCCTGAAATTCTAATGTAAACATTTGAATCGAATTTTGAATTTTGGGTCTATTCGTTTGAATTATCCGGACATTCGTAGGTGTACGGGTTCGTACATGATGCCTACGTGAAGATCTGCATCTTTCCTGCATCCGTACGCATTTGTAGGGATCAGTACGGGACGAAAATGGGTTGCATATGGGTTAACTACGGGATGCATACGGACGTGTATGGATGTGGGGAAGATGCGTAGGTGCACATACGAATGTCGACAACATTCGTATGTGCAGATTCAAATAAAAAAGTCAAACGAATAGTTTTGAATTCAGTAAATTCGAATTGAATCTTGTTAAATTTGAATGTAAAAGATTTGAATCGAATCGGATTTTTGGATATTTGATTTGATTTAAGTAGAATATAAAAACAACAACAACAACAAACATTTGTGCACATATCTAGCCTGTACGTACTGCTGCAGAGAGAGCGTAATGAAGGCCAGAAATGGAACAGCGGAGGAGACTTTTTAAGAAGTCTCACTCCCTCTGCTGGAAATCTTTAATTCTGAATTTCGTGATCCACCTCCCTGCCTCATCTTGGCTCCTTCCTGTCCTTGTCTGTGCAATGCTTTCGTTTCCTTTTTTTCACTGGGCACCTTGGCTGTGCTGAGAGCTGCAGTGTGATTGCCACAGTAGCCAGCCTAGAAAAGGTGCCCTCTGGTTGCATCCTTAGCAGAAAGACTTGACAAGTCTTGGGGTGCCTGGACCAGGATCCCTACCTGCCTGCCTGCCTGCCTGCCCGCCCGCCTGCCCACCCACCCGCCCGCCCACCCACCCGCCCGCCCGCCCGCCCGCCTACCCACCCGCCTGCCTGCCAGTGTCTCCTCTGATGTCACAAGGGCAGCATCCCAGAGTCACCAAATGGCCGGCTGCCGTGGTTTGGGTCAGCTTCGCTGCGCATCAGTGCCATGCTCTTTGCTCTCAGGTGTGTTGGTTTTGCCAGAGGGCTGTAGACGTGCAGGAAGAGTAATCCAAGAGCTGCTCTTGTGCGATACGTGCTTCCTTGTGAACTGTTTAGGATTCCGTGGTGGCTGAGTGCGTGCGCATGGGGGTCCCTCTCCTGCTGCCAGTTCAAACGGCGGAAATGCAGATGACAGGCTTCAGATATTGTAATTAAGTCCCATTTACAGCACAGCTGCCACCAGAATGGCGATGACAATGGGGTAACTAAGGGAGCTGTTTTGCACCTGGACGAGATTTCGTTTTAAATTTGGTTCCCCTTTGATCTGTGTCTTCTTAAGATGGAGTATATGGTTAGAAATGCTAGATTTTTAAAGCGTGTTATTGCTTTTAAAACATAGCCATTTGCAATTTGTTGTTTTAAAAGTTGTTACCTGCCCTGGGACCTTCAGGTATAGGGCGGGATAGAAATACAAATAATTAATAAATAAATAAATAGATAAATAAAATCTTACTTCCTCTTACGTTCGGTGGGCAGGAACAGGCTGGCCTTCTAAGCGCTGATTTCATAGTTCCAGTACTGAGGCCTGCAAAGCCTTTTCCTTAAAGGGAGCATAAAGCACTTTGTGCATGCCTAGTGGCACGCTTCAATCCGTACTCCTAACCATTATGGGGCAATCCATACCTAAACTGAATTTTTCATCTCATCTCATTTATTTCAGTCAAGCTGGCTCAGGTGGTAAACATGGCTGGGAGCCGAGTTAGTTCTCCAGACCTCCCTTACCTTAATGACATCAGCCTTATTTATGGGTGATCCTCAGGAGGTGTTAACTTTGACTTCTAAGGCCCTAAATGACTTGGGCCCCAAGTATCTAAAGCAGTGGTTCTCAACCTGGGGGTCGGGACCCCTTTGCGGGTCGAACTACCCTTTCAGAGGGGTCGCGACAAGTACATAAGAACATAAGAGAAGCCTTGCTGGATCAGGCCACAGCCCATCTAGTCCAGCATCCTGTCGCACACAGTGGCCCACCAAATGCTCACGGGCATCTCAAGCAGAGACAAGGACAAACCTTCTCCTGCTCTCGAGTCCCAGCAAATGGCCTTAGAAGCGCCCCAGTTCCTCTCCCCCCTCAGCCTGAAGGATGCACCTAGGCATTCGTTCTAATAGCCATTGATACATCTGTCGTCCATAAATCTGTCTAACCCTACCTTAAAGCCATCCAGACTGGTAGCTGTCACCACCTCTTCCGGCAGCACATTCCATAAGCCGATGACCCTCTGGGTGAAGAAATACTTCCCCCTGTCAGACCTTATTCTCCTACCCATCAGCTTCATAGAGTGCCCCCTGGTTCTAGTGTTGTGCGATAGAGAAAAGAAATTTTCTCTAACCACCCTTTCTATACCGTGAATAATTTTATATACTTCAATCAGGTCCCCTCTCAAACGCCGTCTCTCCAGACGTTGCAGCCTGGTTTCGTAAGGGAGGTGTTCCAGACCCTTAATCATTCTGGTTGCCCTTCTCTGCACCTTCTCTAGTTCCACAATATCCTTTTTGAGGTGTGGTGACCAGAATTGTACACAATACTCCAAATGTGGCCTCACCATAGATTTATAAAGGGGCAAAATGACACTTGCTGTCTTATTTTCTATTCCCTTCCTAATTATTCCCAGCATTGAATTTGCTTTTTTCGCTGCTGCCGCGCACTGGGTTGACACCTTCATGGAACTGTCCACCAGAACCCCGATATCCCTTTCCCGGTGTGTTGCAGAAAGCTCAGATCCCATCAGTTTATAGACGTAATTTGGATTCTTGGGCCCAATGTGCATTACTTTGCACTTGTCAAGATTAAAGCACATTTGCCACTTGGTTGCCCACTCACCCAATGCTAAGAGATCCCTCTGGAGCTCTTGGCAATCTCTTTCAGATTTTACTACCCTAAATAATTTAGTATCATCAGCAAACTTTGCTATTTTACTATGTACCCCTTGTTCTAGATCATTGATGAATAAATTAAAAAGCATTGGTCCCAGTACTGAGCCTTGAGGGACCCCACTTTTTACTTCTTTCCACCCTGAGAATTTGCCATTTATTACTACTCTCTGCTTTCTGCCCTTAAGCCAGTCACAAATCCAAGACAGTACTTGTCCTTTTATTCCATGGCTGATGAGTTTACTCAGTAGCCTTTGATGTGGGACTTTGTCAAAAGCCTTCTGAAAGTCCAGATAGACAATGTCTACTGGTTCACCTTTATCCACGTGTTTATTGACACTCTCAAAGAATTCCAATAAATTTGTGAGGCATGATTTACCTTTGCAGAAGCCATGCTGGCTTTTGTTCAGCAATGCTTGCTCCTCCATATACACACTAATTTTGTCTTTAATAATGGTTTCCATCACCTTACATGGAACTGACGTTAAGTCTCCCACCGCTCTTCCCTCCCACCTCCCAGCTGCTCTGCCCCCGTGGTTGGGGGTCTCCACAACATGAGGAACTCCATTAAGGGGTTGTGGCATTAGGAAGGTTGAGAACCGCTGATCTAAAGGAATGCTTTCACTCATATCAACCTGCCCATGCCTTAAGCTTTGGGGGGGGGGGAGGCCCTCTTGGTTGTCCCAGTAGTAAAAGGGGAGGGCCTTCTTAGTAATGGCCCCTAGGCTATGGAACAATCCCCCCTTTGAGCCGCATCAGGCCCCATCACTGTATATGTTTAGGAAGGTAGTGAAGATGCATCTCTTTGCCCTGTCCTTTGATTAAATGGGAATATAGTGCCTCTTCCCGCTTTACAGACACTGTTACTGTTTTAATATATAATGTTGTATTATTTATTTATGTATGTATGTATTTATTTAGTTACTTAGTTACTTACTTACTTAGAAGGTCTCAGGGCAGGTAACAACCTTTACAATCCAACATATCAAAAAACCATATATATTAAAACAATAAAAACCACGACATTTAAAATCCTACATTTAGGTTTAGATTTTAAATGTTGTTACTCACTCTGAGACTTTTGGGTATATAGCAAGATAGAAGTATAAATATTAAATAATAAATAAATAAATATGTTGGTTTCCCTAAATTTGAATGGGGCAGGACCAAGTTTTTAAAAAAGATTTTGTTTATTTAATAATTTATATTTTGCCCTTTACCAGAAGGTCCCAGGATGGGTCACAAAAATAAAACAGATGAAATATGTGCAGTATTTTTAAAAAATATATATTTAAAATATAACTGTCTCCCTGCTACTACTCTCCTTGGCAGGACAACACCCAGAGAAAGGCCTGGGTGAACAGATATGTTTTAACCAGGTACTGAAACTCATATAGTGTAAACGTCCAGTGAACCTCCAGAGGGAGGTTATTCCAGAGTCTGGGGGCCACCACAGAAAAGGCCCTCTTGTGTGCCCCTGCCCCTTGCACCTCAGAGAGGAGGAACTCCCTGAAAGCCCTCTCCTTGAGATCTCAATACTTGGGCAGGTCTATATGGGAGAAGATGCTCCTTCATATACCCAGGACCCAAACCATTTAGGGCTTTGTATGGTAACATCCATACCACGATTTGGGCTCAGTAGCAAATAGGCAACCAGTGCAGATACTTCATGGCTAGCATAATGTGCATCTGGCCAGAGGCTCCCATAAGCCGTTGAGCTGCAACATTCTGTACTAGGTCCAGCTCCTGGACACAGAGTGCATTACAGTAGTCTAATCTGGAGGTTACCAGAGCATGCGTAACTATGTCTATAGTAACACCTTGTTGAAATAGTCCATCTCATGAAGAAACAGGACTCAAAATGCACTAAGTTTGACCACACCCAATACCTTCCTTGGTTCGGCCTCAGTTTGGGTTGCTACACTCACACCTTTCTGTTCCTGTCCTGAGACTCTGTGCGAACTGGACGGGCTGTGGCCTGATCCAGCATGGCTCCTCTTAGGTTCTTATGGTCTGGATGGGCTGTGGCCTGATCCAGCAGGGCTCCTCTTAGGTTCTTAAAACAGTTAGGTTGAAGGAGGCGTGAGCCATGAGGTCTGAAGATGGACTGTGGAAATGTGTGACCACAGCCTGCAACTGAGTTATCGGTCACTTTGCTGACAGGTCTGAAAACTCAAGGACAGGTTGGAATGGGAAAGAGCACGTACGTCTCTTTCCAAACTCAGCTCAGCCACGCGAAGATAGGTAGTAAATACAGTCAACCATCCCACTAACTTCAGTACAGACAGGCCCTTGTCTCCAGCTATCTCTCCGGTAAACCTCAATCCTCTGGAGATCAGACCTCTTCTGATGAACTTTAACCATATCTTATGTAATTTTGTTGTTCTTGAATTATTTAGTGTAACGAGGCACTCTCTGGAATGACATGAGATTAGAGCTGCCTTCCATTCCTCTTGAGGATGCAATAAGCAATAAGAACTGTATTTATCATTAGTTGGAGATCACTGCAGGGAAGGTGTGCCCGATAAACTGAGAGCCAGTTCTGCTGTAATTGTTTCAGAGCACTTTCAAGAAGAAGACAAAGAGTTGGCTTTTCTACCCTGCTTTTCTCACCTGTTTAAGGGGACTCAGAGCGGCTGACAAACCTTCTGTTCCTCTCCCCACAGCAGACACCCTTAGAAGTAGTTGGGGCTGTGAGAGCTGTGACTAGCCCAAGGCCACCCAGCTGGCTTCATGGAGGAGTGCAGACTCGAACTGGGAGATGACTAGATAAGAGCCCAACACTCTAAACCCTAGAACAAACTGTCCATCCCTGTTGCTGTCTAACCAGCAAGCAATAAGGCTGGGGCTGTAGAAAAAGAAGAAGAGTTGGCTTTTCTACCCCACTTTTCTCACCTATTTAAGGGGACTCAAAGCAACTCACTCTTTGGGGCTGTAGGTGGGGTTGTGAGAGCTGAGAAGGAGGGCTGTGACTTCTGAGCTCTCACAGCCCCACCTTACTCACAGTGTGTCTGTTGTGGGGAGAAGAACAGAAGGTTTGCCAGCTGCTTTGAGTTCCCTTAATGGAGAAGAACAGAAGGTTTGTCAGCCGCTTTGCGTCCCCTTAATGGAGAAGAACAGAAGATTTGTCAGCTGCTTTGAGTCCCTTTAATGGAGAAGGACAGAAGGTTTGTCAGACGCTTTGAGTTCCCTTAAATGGGCGAGAAAAACGGGATAGAAAAGCCAACTCTTCTTCTTCTTCTTCTTCGCCATTTCCTGTCTGGATAATTTAGCTCCCTGTCCTAACGTCTTCTCCATGTTGCGTTTTTGCAGCACAAAGCCTAGCGCTGTCACAACAAAGAGATGGAGAGCTTATAGGCCCACTTTGCAGAGGGATTAAGTGAGAAACAAGGCATCCTGCTGCATAATAATGGCTCTTAAATAATGCTACTCTAGCGCCCTTGTGGCTGTGTTATCTGCAATGAGGAAGGAATGCAGTTTGTGTGCACATAACGAGTTAAGATCACGGGCAAATCTACAATGGGAGACAAGCCCTCTTTTGTGATTCCGCCTGTTTTTCCACCTCCATCTCACAGTTCTTCTGTTTCTCTGGTGCCACGAAAGCAGCCCCCTTCCTCCCGCTTGCTGGATTCCAGTGAAAGAGACAATCCTGCAAGGACGTTTCATAACAATATTTTGAGAGGATCCTTTCTGTGTTTACAGGCTGATTATTATTCATCAAGACTAGAAGGTCCAAAAATTGACCTCGTTTTTTTTTTAAATATCTGTTTCCAACGAGAATTTGCAGTTTCCTCAATATAAGGAGTGAGATCAAGAGCATGCATGGATGTTATTTCATAAGCAAGGAGGTTTTACAAGTAAGGTGAATTTGCTGACTTTGGGGGAAACCCAGCTTCTTTTGTAAAACACTCTAACAAAAGAGGCACAGCTAATCCACAGTTCAGAATCTAAAGGTGCATCCTCATGGGCTGCCATTACTTCGGGGGGGATTCAGGGCAGCCTTAATGCGAATCGTAGTTCCCATTAAGAAGTACCCATGGTAATCAAGGACAGCGCAGGTTCAAGCCAAACCCTCCTGTCCACGGTAAACCCCTGCATTGGGGAACCATGGTTTTCTCTATCCCTTATCCCCTGGGTGCAAGCATGCCACCCTTGCCTGATTGCACGATCCGGCAGGCACACCTGGGTAAGGGCTTGATTTTGCACACAGGCACCTGACAGCTTCCCTGCACTCAGCTGATCACCTGTCAGGCGGAGGTATAGGGGCTGTCAAGCACACGAGCAGAGCTCCGGTAAAATAATTAAAACACAGCCACAGCTTCAATCAATGAGCCACTTTCCCTTCCTATTATGCCCCCCTAATATGCAGAAGGGAACCTGGCTCATTAACTGAAGCCACGGCTGTTTCAGTTATTTTACTGGAGCTCCGCTTGTGCGCTTGACAGCCGCTATACCGGTCTGACAGCTGATCAGCTGAGTGCAGGGAAGGTGTCAGGCACTCGTTTGCTAAAGCAAACCCTTACCCAGGCATGCCTGCCCGGTCACGCGATGAGGCAAAGGGGGGACAGTTGCGATCGCAGCGCACACGGCGGGGACAGTGAAACCCTGCCCGCTAATGCTGCGATCAGCAGTAACCCCAAAGTGTTCCCATGCCCCCATGATAACCTGTTCTTGCCTCCTAATTCAAGGCAAGAACAGTTAGAAAGGGTTTTTCCCCCCGGGTCTTTGCCTTTTGTGGCGTATGTACTCCGAATTAGAGCTTTGCATGGGGACTCTTTCAGGTTCGCCTCAGAGTATCCTGATCATGGAGACTCGCCCTAAGGGTCTTTTGGGTGCACATGGGATTACAATCCTTTGTAGGCCCCTTCTTTCTGCACATTAATGCAGGCTAGAGAAGCCCCACCTACTATCCGTACGCTCCGTCCACACAGAATGGAGCATAGTCGAGATCAGGAATCTCCTGATCTGGATTACTGGTAGACTTGATTAAACAGGTCCACCGGCGTATCAGCCTTGGCCAGTCCAGATCGTGGAGGTGTGCAGAAGGCATGCTTTCAGTTTCTGGACTACCAGAGAATCCGCCCACCACTAGTAGGCGCCATCTGAGTTAGATGGAATATAATCACGATCAGGAGGCTCCTGATCTGGATTACTGGTGGACCTGATTGAACAGGTGCACCAGCATACTAGCATGGCGAGTCCAGATCAAAGTGCACCGTGATCTGGACCAGAGGACCTTGCATGATCCAGATCACAGCAAGCCAAGACTAAGAGTGCTTCCGCATTTTCACTCCCTAGGGTAAACCTCCTGCTGGGGAGCTCCTGGGGAGCTTCTGGGTTCAGCGTTCGCAGTTTCTTCAGGTGCAAACGCTGCACGTGGACGGGCTGGCTGCATTGTTGCAGGCTGTGTCACAATCGCCATAGCAGTGGCTGGGTACATAGTGAAAGTTGTCATAGGGATTTTGACGATCCAGGATAGACTGTCCACACTACGAGCGCTGGTAGCACAGTTGGACACGGTACCAGCAGCCGTAGTGCAAACACAAAGCACTGTCCCTGAACGTAACTGCACTGGAATGCTACACTAATATCATTCTAGCCAGCCAGGTGCAAACAGGCCCTAAGAATCTGTGGTGAAGCCAGATTTGGCATATTGTGTACAATTCTGTGTGCAATTCCAAAAGGATATTGTGGAACTGGAAAAGGTGCAGAAAAGGCTGACCAGAGTGGTCAAGGGGGCTGGAACACCTCCCTTATGAAACCAGGAGCCTGTTCTCACTTAGTTATATTCTGGGCTAAATCTTAGGTTAGGGGCCTGTTGTCCGCATACAAATACAGACTCTATTAGGCCTCACTTAGGGGCTTCTGTACCTACAGTAGCATGTGGACAGCAGGCCCCTATTCCGGGATATAATGCAGAATAAAGCCAGGGCCCAGGTTGCAACATTATATCTAGGAGGGAGCAAGGAGCAGTAGCAGCTAAACAGAAAAACAGCTTTATGAAAACAAGAAAAATAAGAAGCACAAGGAAAAAAAAAACAGACCTTGATTATGCCAAGGAAAGATCTTCAGCTGCACTCGGTAGGAATTAATTCCAAACTTAAACTTAATTGCAGTATCTCAGGGACATTCTGTCATTTGCATTTCAAAGTGGAGTTACAAAAGTAGAACAAAAGGAGTTTGTAGCCGTTGTTCCCTGCTGCATAGCTTTCTTTCTGCTGCTGTTTCAGGAGAAATCCCACCACGTTCTGGCTAGACGTTCCCCTAGGCCACCGTGCTCAGAATCCTCTGGGTTGCTCTCTCATGCTGCTCTCCAGATGCAGACGGTGCCCCTCAAGGGATCGAATAGATCAGAGGAAGACTTTTTGCCTCCTGTGGGCTGTGCATCCGCAGCTTGTAACCCTCCCCTGCTCTTCTCTCTGAATGCCCTAAGTTTTTTAGAACTCCTTCTCCTAAGCCTCCTATCCAAGTCAGGCGGGGTCCCTTCTCGCGGGATTTTGAGACATCTCTGCCATGTGATAGAGAATGATATATCAAAGGAAAAACTAGCAACTCTTTACTTGGGATTTGCACAAATATTGGTAACATTCATTATTCGTACGGATTTGTACTAATTTGGATATTCGTACGCGAATTGAACGTTGCGACATTTGTACATTGACATTCGTAGAAATATGAACGTTTCAGAAGCTTCGTACGAAGCTTCGTGGTATTCCTGAAACGGGGAGGTGGGAAAGCGGCTGCGCCAGTCACATCTGCAACGGATCCAGAGTGCACTCAACATGGTTTGAGAGTGCATTCAAAGCAGATTCGGGGCGGATTTGACGCTTTCAGAGCAGATACGTTACAAGATTCGTATTGGATATGTATCAGTTTGGTGTAGTGGTTAAGGACTCTCATCTGGGAATACCGGGTTTGATTCCACCCTGTTCCACAAAGCCAGCTGGTTGACCTTGGGCTAGCCCAGTGATGGCGAACCTTTTGAGCTCGATGTGTCAAAATTCGCAAGAAAACCTAGCTTAACTCGGGTGCTGTGTCACATCTAGAAATATCCATAATTTTGTGATATTTGTAGCTCTAGTAAAAAAGTTATATTTTTGATATATGTATTTTATTAAAAGCCAAAACAAATAATTCTTTACATTAGTGACTTTTGTTGCTAAATCTTCAATTGAAAGTTGGTATTTCATACACTTCAAGAACAAGCAAGCACTACATGCCCAGGTGCCAGGGTGACCAGGTGTGTCACGCAAAGGGGCTTGGTGTGTCACCTGTGACATGCGTGTCATAGGTTGGCCATCACTGGGCTAGTCACACCTCTCTTCTGGGATCTCACAGCCCCACCCATCTCACAGGGTGTCTGTTGTGGGGAGAAGAACAGAAGGTTTGTCAGCTGCTTTGAGTCCCCCTAAATGGGTGAGAAAAGCGGGATAGAAAAGCCAACTCTCTTTATGTGTTTGTAGCGGATATTTATACAGATTTGTACGAATACATTCGTATCAAATATAAAAAATGCAAAAAAACAACAACACCCATTTGTGCCCATTCCAACTCATTACACTTGTATACTGCATTTCATATGTTTGTTGTTGCTGCTGGTTAGTCGTTTAGTCATCTCCAATAGAGGTGTGCATGAATCTGTGTGACTTCATACATTTGCGTTCAAATGGAACATTGGCTACCTTTGAAGACTGACATTCGAATGCAAAGCAAATGCTTGTGTGCACTTATTTGAAACTTCATTATATTATATTCAGCACTCTCATCTGCAGTGGATTCAGAGTGGATTCAGAGCGAATTCACAGTGTTCAGAGCAGATTCAAAATCAAACATAGATTAAAACGATAGCAGAACATATTAAAACAGTTCAGTCCCTGGAAATAGGCAATGGCAAACCGCATCTGTATCTCTGCTAAGAAACTGCATAGACGGGCCAATGTGGGTGCCCATGCTTTCAACCAAGTGCTACCAAACAAGAACAACAAGTTACACCTTGTGCCTCTGTATTTTCCTATGTCCCAAGCCAGACAGGTTTGCTACTTAGATGTGTAAAGCAAAATTTGGCATGTGCTATGGCTTCTGTTTTTGCTGGCCCGTAGTGTTGAATTGGATGGACCTAGATGTGCGCCAGGCCTATCTAATTCCCATCCCCTTAGACATAACAACATAACAACATAAGGGGAGCCCTGCTGCAGTGGCCCACCAGTTGCCCATGGACATCTTAAGCAGAGACAAGGGCAGACTTTCTCCTGCTCTTGAATTCCAGCAAACGGCCTTAGAAGCATCCTGCTTCCCCCCCACAACCTGAGAGATGTACCTAGGCGTCCATTCTAGTAGCCATTGATACCTCTGTCATCCATAAATTTGCCTAACCCTTCCTTAAAGCCATCTAGGCCGGCTGCTCTGACCACCTCTTCCGGCAGCACATTCCATAAACCGATGACCCTCTGGGTGAAGAAATACTTCCCCCTGTCAGACCTGACTCTCCTACCCATCAGCTTCATAGATGCCCCCTGGTTCTAGGGTTGTGCGATAGAGAAAAGAAGTTTTCTCTATCCACCTTTTCTATACTGTGCATAATTTTATAACCTTCAATCAGGTCCCCTCTCAAACGCCGTCTCTCCAGGCTGAAGAGGCCTAGACGTTGCAGCCTGGTTTCGTAAGGGAGGCATTGCAGCCCCACAGTCATTCTGGTTGCCCTTGGACGAAAAAGTTCCCGGAGCAGCTTCTGAGTCGGCCTGCGCTCTCGGAGTGGAAAGTGTTAATCCCGCTGCAGGACTAATAGGCTGTAAAACTCCAGCCCACTTCACATATGGGTTAATTTCCCTCTTCCATCCTCTCGAGGCCATCTCTGCCTCAAACAGCTTTGCTTCATCTTTGATATCAATATCGTACCATGAAATGGTCTGATCCACACAGCGACTATCCGGCGATCCGCCTGTGTGTACTACCCGCTCGTTCCTGCGATATCACTATTGGCATTTTGCACAACGTGGGGAGGTAACGGGGCAGAATTGCCCCTGCCAATGGAGAATAAAAGGGTCTCCTTCCAAAATAAGAGGAGCGCTTTGCTTTTCCTTCCTATTCTGGTCATGTTTCGCTCAGGATGCCTAGCACACGTGGAAGAGAAAGCCTCATTCCGGGCTGTTCGTGTTTGCATTCAGCGTTGTCTTTATGTAGAGAAATCCGCTGTGTCGTAACGCTTTCCTGGCGCGCTTCCCTCCTAATGGAGGCGATGGAAAATGTGCTCCTCCTATAGCATATTGGCACAGGCCGCTTGCTGGTACAATTTTGGCAGCTGCAGAACCCAGCTGCCCAGTTCCAACTAATCTCTTCTCTCTGAATGCGAGCAGCTCTTCTCCTAGCCTTCTGCTGCCAGGAATCAAATCAAAAGTTCAGCTTGGACTGGGCTGGGGCTTGTGCGATGCAATCCTGTGCACCAGAGTACACAAGAGAACATAAGGACCCAAAGGGGAGCCCTGCAGGATCAGGCCACAGCCCATCTAGTCCAGCATCTTGTCTCACAGAGTGGCCCACCAATTGCTCAGGGGCATTGCGAGCAGAGACAAGGGCAAACTTTCTCATAAGGACCTAAGAGGAGCTCTGCTGGATCAGGCCACAGCCCATCTAGTCCAGCATCCTGTACTACACAGTAGCTCAGTAATTGCCCATAGTCAATTAGATGGGCTGTGGCCTGATCCTCCTAGGTTCTTTCATTCTCATGAGAAGGTTTGCCCTTGTCTCTGCTTGTGATGCCCATGGGCCACTCTTTGAGACAGGATGCTGGACTAGATGGCCTGTGGCCTGATCCAGCAGGGCTCCTCTTGGGTTCTTAGGCTCTCCTCCTCCTCCGCTACTTCCAGCATTCTGCCCACAACTACCACCCCATCCACCTCGGAGTGGAATTTGTCCAGGTCCACCAGGAGAGTCCAGTTTGAGATTATCTGCTTGAAGTAAACCTAGGAGTCCTTCCTGATTCTCCCTGTAGCAGTCCAACCAGTAAAACATCTACTCCTGGCTTGCAAGACTATTAATTTCGCTGAAACCAGATGCTGACCAGAAATATCAACCGCCATCCATACCCCCATGATTCCCAGCACAATCTGTTATCATGCTCTGGCATTGGGTGTCTTTGTGTGTGTGTGTGTGTGTGTGTGTGTGTTAATCCGGCCACATTCTCTTTAATGTGTCCCTCAAGCAGGGTTCTCTAACAGTAAGATGCTCCCTAAAAATACTCTGCATATTTTTAGACGTCATGTACAAATCACATTGAGTTGCACATTTCCCTGGTGTGCAAAAGTGATGGGTTTGTGTTCATTAACTCTGGGCCATCTGGTGCAAACATGATGCAGTCTGTGAATCAAAACACGCCTCAAACTCCAGGGATCAGAAGCAATGCCAGGCCCTGTGTTTGGAAGTTGGAGGGGGTGAGCGGTAGTTGAATACACACAGCTCCCCCCACTGTTTTAATTCACTTCCCCTTAGTAGTGTGTTTGAACTGCTGCCGTTACTTCTCAGAGTTGCCGCGCCTTTCCTGGGAACCCCAAAGTCCCTCCAAGCCTCCCCCCAAAAAGCTGCCCTGTGTTTTCCAGATGTTGCTGAACTGTGGCCACCATCCAGCCTGATCACTCACCATAGGCCTATTTGCACTACGACCCCTAGTGAAGAATTAGTGAACTTCTGGTGAAGAGCATCTCCATGTGGAGGAGGCTGTTACGGCCCCCAAGCGTGCCCTCCCTCCCCAGAAGTTCACTAATGGTTGATTAGGGGTGGAACCCAAAATCATGCTCCACACATTAGCTAATGTTTACCAGTGGCATGACCGTCTGCACCTCTTCCGGTGCTCTGGGGTCGTCTGATGACCATAGACGACTGCATGTGCACAGAGTGTCAGCGTCATCATGGTGGCGGCACCGTCATATGCGCACTTGCTGAGGGCACCGCAGCCAAAATGGCATCGTCCAGAGGAGGACCGGCCCCAGGATCGAATGAGGTATGTATTTGATCGGGGGGGGGGAGTCAAAGTTGACTAGTGCTCCAAGCATGAGCGCTAGTCAACGTTAGTTCATCACAATCCTTTCCCATCCAGCGGATGGGAAGGGACGTGCAAAAACATGGATGCTGTGGGCTGGACAAAGTTGGAATTGAGCCACCATGGGCATTCCAAACAGCTATCGTGGCCTGTTACTGGAAGTGTATCTGTGAATTGATTCACAAGGAAGTTCCATTGATTACTGTGGGAATTACCTTTATGTAAAGCCACAGCAATGTCCTCACTGGGACTGGTTGGAGCAGTCCTGCTAGCCTAGAAAAGGGGTTGTTGTCTACCACTCTGGAGCCTGATGGGGGGACTCAAGATGGCGAGGCCCTTGGAGGCCTGGTGTCAGTGGCTACTAGAATGGATGCCTAGGTGCCATGTCTGGGTTGGAGAGACAGGCAGGAAGCCTCTGAGGGCCATTTGTAGGGAGTCAAGAGCAGCTGAAGGTTTTGCCCTTGTCTTCTGCTTGAGATGCCCAGAAGGAATTGGTGGGACACTGTATTAGACAGGATGCTGGACTAGATGGGCTCCGGTCCGATCCGGCAAGGTTTCTCTTAGGTTCTTATGATCCATTTTGATGGGGCAATTTGGTGTGTCCCAAAATGGGCCCCCATGTTAGACCAGAGCCATGGAGTTCCGCAGATTCCCCCATGCCTTCCTGCTCAGATCCAGAGTTCTATTGGCATCCCATCTTGGTTACCTAGACTGTGTCATGCTCTATCCAATTCAGATACAGCTAGTCTGCACCGAAGGGTGAGAGAGGCCAAGGAGACCACGCTTTGCCGAAATAGCCCGTGCCAATATGATTTGTGTTCAAGAAAAAACAAACAGGCCAAGTTGATCTTGCTTCTCCGCATGTTCATCTACTGCCAGCTGTAGTATTGTTTACTCCTTCCCAGCCGGAAGATCGGTCAAGATTTGGGAACTGCTTGAATATTTGTAACGTTCAATAATTGTATGAATTTGGACATCCGTGTACGGATTGAATGTTTGCAACATTCGTACATTGACATTCGTATGATTACAAATATTTCACAACGTTCATATGAAGCTTAGGAACGTTTGTGAACCAGGGAGGTGGGAAAGCGGCTATGCCAGTCACATCTGCAATGGATCCAGAGTTCATTCAACATGGATTGAGAGTGGATTCAAAGTGGATTCAGGGTGGGTTTAACACTTTCGGAGTGGATATGTTACAGGATACGTATCAGATACATATGGATACATATAGGATACATATCAAATAAGTATTGGATATCTATTGGATACCTATACATAAAATGTCATAAAATCTGATTCAGTTTGGATATTAAAGATTCAAATGTCTTAAAATCCTATTCGAATCCGTAACATTCGAATCTGTACGTTCAAATGTTAGATTTGTATTTAAAGATACGCATGTCGACAACATTCGTACGCGTCCCGTTTTGTTCCCGTGTTTTAAGTGCAAGATACAGATAATTTTCGGGCAGATTTGTATACGACAGATATGAATCTACACATTCGAATCATTTGAAAATCTGTATTGGATTTTCAAAAGTCCGTATTCGAGATGGAAGGTTAAATTCAGATTTTCGAAAATCCGAAAATGTAGAAATTCATCAGATTTGAATAGAATATTTGAGTTTTTGAATGTTCAGATACTTGTGCAAAATACATTCGTATCGAATAGAATCCTACCACAATCGAAGGGGATGTATTTGAATGAATAAAAATGTTCTTACATTCGATTTGATAGAAAACAAATACAAAAAACCCCATCTGTGCACGTCCCTAGTCAAGATGCAAACATTTTGCATCCTGTGGGGGTTTTATCAGAAAAGGAGCATCTTTAACTTGTTTCCAGCCGTAGTTTTTCTTACAACCAGCCTCACACCAGTCTTAGGATGTTAATAGGGCTGTAGGTCATCTCCACGGTGAATCTCCATTGTGTTCAGTGAGCCTGAACCCAAGTCAAGTAGATATTAGAAAGCAGCTTGTGTAGGAAGAGACATGCTTGTACCGTGGATATTTTCTCGCCTTCCTTCCTCCATATTGCTTCTTTCTGCTTTGCTGGTCACCTGCCTTGGGATCCTGGGACGAAAGGTGGGTCAAAAATAATGGAGAGCAAGTATTTGGGGGAACTGAGGCACACACGTAAACACCGCCACCACCCCATCGTTCCTATGGTAGCAAATTGTGATGCCATGACCAGAAAACTGTAATTATAGGTGTGGGAAGCAAGTCACAAAAGTGGATCGGCTCGATAGAACAAAGATTCTGTTTCCATGCCAATATCTGTATATAGAAAGCACTTAGCATAGTCATTTTAAGCATGCTGGCTTCTTAGGTTTATGTGGGAAGGGCTGTAGCAGCAAAACAAGAGTCAGAACGGTGCCAAGAAAATTCACTGCAAAGGGAAAACAAATCCCAGCAGTTTGACAGGTTGGTTTTATTTTTGGGAGGCAGCGATCGTACAAGTTGCAGTTGCCATCCTGGGTCGCTCGCAGCGGCCCAGCGTTGCACCTTTTGCTAAATACAGTCAGGTAGAAGCAGTGGTCAGTGGTTGGTCTTGGCTTTTGTTGGACCGGTAGTGCTTTCAAGGAAAGGTGTCCCCGCACCAAGTCTTGGAAGGGACCCAAAATTGTTCCACTTGAGCTGATGGGCCCCACAAAGGAGGACAGGGTACGTATGAACAGAAGAGAAGCCCTGCTGGATCAGGCCGCAGCCCATCTAATCCAGTGTCCCTCTCACACAGTGGTGTACAAATTGCTTCTGAGCATCTCAAGCAGAAGATGAAGGAAAAAACTTCACCTGCTCTTGAATTCCTGCAAGTGACCTTTGGAGCCATCTTGTCTGTCTCTCCTTTAGGATTGTGTTTTGCATTCTTAAGGGTAAAAAAACTTTATGGGGCAGTCCTGGAAAGTTAGTTCTTGAAAGGTAGAGACAGGCCATCAAATGCCATTAGCTGACCATTACGTCAGTTGTCCCTTAACCTGTTTCTGTGTCTTGGTGTAGGAATTGCTTGCAGATGTTCGTAATTCTGGAGGTGGCTCATTGGAGTCCCACGGCAATGGCCATTGCAAAAAGAGATTCTAGCTGCGAACTCAATTTAGATTCACTGAATCCATAGGCTGTGTCCCCATGCATGCAAGCTGTTTGGCTCTGATTGGGCACACGTGTGACTGGGTGGGGGTCTGAGATCAAATGTTGCCCGTCCCCATGCCATTCCTGGCAACACAGGCTGGATGTGGGTTGGGTGCGGATACAGCCGTCCCCATGTAAACTGCACCAAACCCTGGCACGGGGGAGCAGTGCCATCTCCTCTCTGCCCCCTCTCTCCTCATTGGAAGCTGGATTGATGTCAGCCCACCCCTGTGCTGCCTGCTGCAAATGCCGCATCCCCCCCTTAGCAGCACAGAAGCCAGGACCTAACGGAATTTAAAAAAACAACAACCAAAGCTGCTATGAGGTTTGGTGGCAGTTGAGTGGTTGAGCAGTTTTGTGCACCTTTGCTCTTTCTGGGATCCGCAAGAACACCCAGCAAGCAGAAAATCAAGCCATTATCATGCCCACCTTGGCAATTGGGAAATAGGGGTAGAATATTTGCCGTGTAAAAGGGAGAAAATCAAGCCATTATCCTGCCCGCCTTGGCAATTGGGGGAGGGGGGTAGAATACTTGTATAAAAGAGTCTCGTGGGGCACCAGAGGCCATTCAACCTCCTCATCGTTTTGGATTTAGCACCATTTACTCCCAAAAGATCTCCAGTGCACAGGGCAGGAACGGCAAGCACAGGACATGAAACCCCACCTCCCAATGACACGAGTGCCAATCTCCTCCCCAAATAGCCCTGGACTGTCCCCATGTGCAGGCTCGGCTCGCACGGCAATGTGTGCTGGGACACCAAACCGTGATGAAACTTGTTCGTTTGAGCGATTTGGTCCACGGAAATCGGTCCAAATCAAAAGTGCATGGGGACGACCCTTGCCGAATCTAATTTCGATTCGGACCAAAACATGCATGGGGACACGCCTATAAAGTACGTTGTCAGGAACAAGTGTACTTTCAACATGATTGATGATGAGATCTGATTTTCCGCCTGGGTTGTAGGAGCTATTCCTTTCCTCTTTTATGCCATCTGTCCTCACATCCCCCCCCCCCCCCAACAACACTTTTCCATCTTGTTTCTTCCCTGAAGACACGTCTCATAGAATATGCAATGAGTTTGGGTCTGCCCTCCTTCCTTCTCTGCCCGCTAACTCATTTATCAATGTAAGCTTCTGTTTATGGGCAGTACAAGTGCCATTTTTATAATCTGTGCTGAAATGTCTTTTTCAATACAAGATTAGCTTTTGTTCGCTATGTTACTTTCACTGGAAGAAAACAGACGATCAGGCTTCCCCGAATATTTTCCTATCCCCCGTTCCGTGAATTTTCTAAGGACCACGGTTCCTCGATACGGTGTTCTTCCATGAAGGTTTATTTGTGTATAGTCAGGGAAATCCAGCTTTCCTTCTATAATGCAGAAATGCGCTGGAGAAGTCACAGGTCAGGCTCCCACTGGGCATTTTAATTCGGTTTTAAAGCAGGGTTCTTTTAATCAGCCGCAAGGTCACCTTTTTTGTGTTTCCACTGTTAGCTTAGAATGCAGACTCACAGGGGAGAAACCTCCTTCCCTCCCTCATCTCCTCAGGAGGAACCCTGAGGGGACGAGGGAACATTCATACGAGTAGGTCGTACATTCGTTAAACTGGGGATACATATCGGATATGTATCAGTACGTATGCATTCGTATAGGATATGTATCTGATATGTATGCATTTGTAGAGGATCCGTATGCAGGTTCCGTGTCCGGGATCTGTATCCAGGATCCGTGTGCATTCGTATCGGATATTTGTATGAATTTGTACAAATACATTCTTATTGAATAGAATCCTAACACATTTGGAGGGGGGATCTATTCGAATGAATATGAATTTTCTAACATTTGATTTGTTATGAATCAAATGTCCCCCCAAAACATTCATTTGCATCTCTAACACAGGGAGAAGTTCCGCTGCATCTGATGTATCGGGTGGAGTGGAAGTGTCGGATTTTACATGATCAGCGAGTGATACGAAAGCTGTCGGCTCCTGTGTAAAATCCTGCCTGATCTTTCCCTTCCAGCATCACTTCTTCAATCACCCTTTGCCTCACACCCCTTCTGTTTCACGCAGTCCTGATCTGCCGCTCTTGTACAAAATAAAGGGTGGGGGAGGAGGGAAGGGAGAGGGTTTCTCCCCTGCGAGTCTGCATTATGAGCTTGTAGTGGGAATGTAAAAAAAAGACCTCGCTGCTGATTTTAAAAAGCCAGATTAAAATCCAGATTAAATTGCCCATTGGGAACCTGGCCTATGTGAGACATGATGCTGGGCTAGAAGGGCTGTGGCCCAATCCAGCAGGGCTCGTCTTGTGTTCTTCTGTTCTTATATACACAAGGCAACTATGTGGAGAGCTTATTGAAAGCCTGCTAGTATCTAAAGAGAGGAAGTTCTTGTCTCAGAGTTTCAGTCTGAGATAGAGCATCCAGCTGTAAGTGCAGCAGGCTGAATAACAGGGTGCTTCCAAGACCAGGAATCGAGTTAGCAGTTAAACCGAAAGGAGGTTTATTGCTTGGTTACAGCATAGATATAAACAAAGTACTTGGTAAAATACTGGTTGATTAAATGCTTAGGTATATGTGATTAAATGCATGAAAGATAGATGTCATGAGATATATGAGCAAATATATGCTTGTAGATGAAGGAGAAAAGAATGTGAGTCAATATGGAAATATGAATCCTGTTACACACTGTTAGGTGGTTTGTCACATCCAATCTAGGGGTTTGCACAAATGCAGATTTTGAGATTCGATTCAAATCAATTTGATTTGAATCTTTAAAAATTGAATTTAGCCAAATTCAATTTGAATTAAGCAAATCAGAATCTGTTCATTCGAATTTTCAGTTCGTATTTGCACTTACGAATGCCAACAACATCAATATGTGCCCTTGTGCATTGTTATGCAGCCCGTATGCATCCATAAATTGTTGTATGCATCCTGTAGTTATCAAGTATGCAACCCATTTTCATCCCGTACAGATCTGTACAGATGTGGGAAAGATGTATATCTGCAAGTACGCATTGTGAACGACCCCGTACGCACGCGAATGTCTGGATAATTTGAACAAATAGATCCGAAATTCAAAATTTGTTCAAATTTTTACATTTGAATTTATGGACATTCAATTGGAATTCGAATGTCAAAATTCAGGTGAATTCGATCAGATTTCGAATGCCTTTGAATATTCATGCGCACCCTTAATCCGATCATGTTGCAGGATTGCTCCTGAAGTCATGTAGATCGTGTTGCAGGATTGTTCCTGAAGTCAGAAGTCCCCACAGCAAGGCTGGATCTGAAGAGCCGAAACAGAAAATTGCAGTAACACAATCTGTTTTCAGCATTGAGGCCAAGAGCGTGAGACTTCCGTTCCCATACCATACACTCAGTGTGAATGCATGACAGTTCTGGAGATCTTCTGCTGGGCAGCCATAAAATCGGGGAGTTTAAAAGTCACCGTAATGACTCTCGGCCCCTTTGCTCATCTGGTAACAGGCTTGTTTCTAAAAGTGCTGACTGCTAGATGGAACTTACAGCTCATTGTGCTGTTTCTCTCCCGCTACCGCACTGGCTGCTGTTCTTAATTTCCTGACCAGCTTGTCTCCCCCCCCCCCCGCCCCAGCTCTTTCCCTGGCATCTGTGGTTGTTTCAAACGGCGCTGTAGTACCTGCTGCTCTGACCTTCTAACATACCATACGTGTTGCACTTCCAGGCAGTGAACTGCCGGCCATCTGCCATCAGAATCACAATTTACATTGTTTCTTCTTAAAACAACACCTTCAGAATACCAAGTGACTCCACATCAGGTTTTCAAAAGAGAACGCCAGCCGGAACTTAAAAGGGGGGGGGGCGGGTGCAGGGGGAAAAGGAAAGGACCAAATATTTGGGAAAGGAAGGTGTTCAGTGTGTCCAAAATTTGGGTTTTAGTCCAGGTTCGCACTCCACTACCACCACCCCCGGCCTAATTATTGTCTGATCATGCAGTTCTAGGCTCCTTGGACACTAGGGCTGCATTCACACCTATGTTTTAATTCAGTTTCAGTCCACTTTCAGAGTAAGGGCGTGTCCCCATGGAAGCCGGTTGCTTCGCTTGTGACGTGTGTCATAAAAATCCACGTTGTAACTCACAATAAAGCATCCCCATGTGGTTTGGGGCAACGCGGATTCAAATCATATGTGCCTGTCCCCATGGAAGCCGCAGCGTGAACCCGCATCTTTTTCTCCCCACCCACCCTCTCCCCTGATAGGAAGCCGGGTTGACGTCACCATAACCCATCCCGCCGGCTGCAGCGATGACAGGCAAACACCTTAGTTCCACCTCGACGAACACAAAGATCATTCCTTTCCTTGGCTGCAACAGTTAAAAGCATAACCAAAAGTTAGTTAAAAGCATAACTAAAAGCAGATCATTCCCTTCCTTGGCTGCCACAGATTAGTGGAGGTGCGCACATGGGCATGACAGTGGGCACCCCCCACTCGCAACTGATGTGTCTCAATCACTTTCAGATTAACCAGTCCTGAAGGAGGGAAAAGCCTTTTAATTTCACTACTATTATGTGGCTTTACAGTCAAAAAGTACCCATATGATCCAGATTTCCTGAGGCGCGGTGGAAACAAATGTGTCTCTAATGGGTGCCATGGTGGAAATGAGGTCATCCGGCTCTCACCCAAATGGGTCCTTAATGGGTGCTAAAATGGGTACTACGTGACCGTGGAAAAATACCCTTTGTCTTCCGCTAGAGGTGCCCAGAACATAAGAACATAAGAGAAGCTCTGCTGGATCAGGCCACAGCCCATCTAGTCCAGAAGCCATTGGTGGGGCGTTGTGAGAAAGACAGGATGCTGGACTGGATGGGTTATAGACTGATTCAGCAGGGTCCTTCTTACGTTCTCAAATCGCTTTTGCAGTGCTTTCAAAAACAGCCTCTGTTTAATGGAAGAACCGAGGTGCATTGTGGGCCTCATCACAAAGTTGGTTAACAGCTTATTGACGGGGCTGGATCTGTCTCATTGAACTATGATGTTGGGAAACACAGTGCCTTTCTATGGATTCCTCAGACGTACCCAGGCAAGGCCAGGGCAGCTGAACACAGCTGGGTCAAAACATTTAACGTCTGGAACCGTTGCCATGAAAATAGCTTGAAGCCTCTTTTTAGCTCCTTTCCTTACCTGACTGCCGACAAATACAGGGGACGTTTCTTGGGTTAGAAAGTGCACAATCCTTTCACACCTTCTTAGCCACATTTTTCCATCAAAAAATCATGAGTCTGGGGAACACCGGGTGAGAATTTGTTACATTATTAATATTCGCTCTGACGGGGGAAACCTGATTTCCTTTGGCGTATTCCCAAAGCTTATCTCTCTCTCTCACTTTATTTTAACCTTGCCAGTTCTCATTTAGGCTCTTCCTTCTTAATTGGGATCTTCTTAATAATTGAGTCTGGAATTTTAAAGGCAGGTAAGACAAGAAATGATGTTTGGATAAGCAAAGGGGAAAGGATTTAGCAGCTTTGTTCATCATGTGCAAGCTTCCAGCTTCATGCATGCATGCAACTATGCACCTACCTACCTATTTACATTTTTATCCTGCCCTATAAGAAGAAGAAGAGTTGGCTTTTTTACCCTGCTTTTCTCACCCATTCAAGGGGACTCAAAGCAGCTGACAAAGCTTCTGTTCTCCCCACAACAGAGCACGCTGTGAGGTAGGTGGAGCCGTGAGAACTCAAGGGAGAGCTGTGACTAGTCCAGGGTCACCCAGCTGATTTTGTGGAGGAGGGTGGAATCGAACCTGAGGCTTTTTCGCACTGCAACGCGTTCCGTTTGGAACGCGTGCAGGCGGGAAGCTTAAGACAGTTCCGGGCGCTTTCACCATTCAAACACAGGAGCGCCGGAACGCGTGTAAACGCGTTCCGGCGCGCCTGTGTGCGAATCCTAAAAGCGCCTGGAACTGTCTTGGCCGGCAAAGGCCGGCCAGGGGCAGGGATTCGGCCGGCAGCGCTGCCGCCCATTGGGTGAGAGCACCCAAGGGGCAGCAGCGCTGTCAAGCCAGCCGCCGCGCTTCGTGCCAGGTCTATGGGGCCGGATCGGGCCCTGTAGAGGTGGCACGAACATGCCCGGGCACCCGGGTGCCCGTCGGAGGGGCCGGGGCAAGGTCCCTATGGGGCAGGATGCCTTTGGAGATCAGAGCCCTGGGGGCGTGCCGACGGCTGTCAGGGAGAGAAGCGTGCGCGAACGCTTCTCTCCCGGAACGCGCCGGGGCGGCTCGTCCGCGTCGGAACGGATGCAGAGCACTTTAAAGTGCTCTGCATCCGGAACGCGTGGAAGACAGCTCCGGACGCGAGGCGGCGCAATCCCCGCTGGGGCAATGCGAATGCCTCGTCCGGAGCTGTCTTCCACGCGTTCTAAAAAGGCCTGTGCGAAAAGGCCTCTGGTATTCCCATCTTAGTTGACAAGATGGAGAAATAAACAGCTGCGGAGATTCTAACGCTACCAAACTTGTGGGGTGTTGTTGTTGTTGTTTCTGTTGAATTGAGGAGCGAGTCTGGAATTTGGCAGCATCGCTTCCGCATCGTCTGCATTTGTGGCGCTTTGAGTCGCTCGGGTTTTTCCGCGTGTTGTTGCGGTGCAGCAATTGGTGTGGTTGTCTGTGTGTCTGGTGCGTCTGTGTCTGTGTGTGTGTACACAACAGTCATGTGGCCGGTACACTTTATAAAAGTCTTCGGAAAGCTTTCCAGGCAATCAGCTGTGAAGATCAACAGCGAAGCAGTTTTGAGGTCCTCCTGAAGAGCGCCACTCCCACCCATTAATAATGTGGAAGCCTTGAGCAAACGTAGGGATTAGTCTAGCGCCTTGCTTTGTTTTCCTTGACAGCCGCTTCTGTGCAACTTTCAAGGACAAATTTAATCAGAAGAAGATTATGGGTTCCATCCGTCCATCCATCTATGCCAATTTAAGATGTCAGGCCGGCACATGAACGTAAAACGTTGCTTACTGAACCGATTTGGGGGAAAGGCAGGATACAGGCCTCTGGTATGTTGCTGCCCTTAATGCATTCATTACCTTTGGAGAAAGGGAACAAAAGATGTTTGGTTGGTTCTCCATTTGCAGCCAGGTTAGAAGAGAAAGTGCTGGCGGTGGGTCGACTGGTGGTAGAATATGCTGCTATGGAGGCAAGTTAAATTTCCCTGCAGTCTCAGACCGGAAGGGATGTAGCTCAGTGGTAGAGCAAACTGCTCGGAAAACAGAGGATTGCTGGTTCGACCCCCAGCCTCTTCCTGGATGTAGGCAATGGCAAACCACTTCTATATCTCTGCCAAGAAAACTGCCTAGGGCAGTCCATGGAGTTTAGGAGTTTAGGGGCCCTCAGCAGAGCCCCCTCCCCATGTAATCAGCAATTGGACACCATTATAACCTGACTTCATCAGGGTGGGCCTAATCCAGCAGGGCTCCTCTTAAGTTCTTATGAGAAGGTTCGCCTTGTCTCTGCTTGAGGTGCCCATGGGCAATTGGTGGACCACTCTGTGAGACAGGATGCTGGGCTAGATGGACTATGGCCTAATCCAGCAGGGCTCCTCTTAGCTTTTTGTGTTCTTATGAGAAGGATTGCCCTTGTCTCTGCTTGAGATGCCCATGGACAATTGAGGTGCCACTGTGTGAAACGGAGGGCTGTGGCCTGATCCAGCAGGGTTCCTCTTAGGTTCTTGTGGATTTTCCTTCTGAAGGGTTGTGGTGGAAATCTACCGCTAAAATAGGAAGAAACGCTTTAAAGAAAAAAAGATTTGGCTACTTAGAATGACCATTTTTCCTTCTTTCTGGACTCATGGATGATTGCTGTAAGCGTCTTGTGGCAGCATCCGTGCAACTGATGTGGATTCCGCAGTTTAATAATACACTCCACAATGCAACTCACTCCATGTATATTGGTTCTTGTTTAAAGCTGGATGCCAGGTCATTCTGAATGCAGCAGAACCAGGACTAGGCTGGAGGGACCAGAAAACTGCAAAGGGCGTCCAGACTGTTTGTCTCCCCGTCTCCTTCCTTCTCCCCCCCCACTCCATAAACAGCATTCTGAATTCTGAGCAAGGGTTGACCTCACCTGGCCCTCCAGATGCTGGCGGATAAGTGGAGCAGCCTTGTTCATCTATAATTTACGAAAAATAACCTTTAAGCTTTCTGACAAGGTCGGGCGCTTAAGAGGAGGAAGTGATAAATACATGGGGTGTAAATAATGCCTCATGACACCTTCAAGTTCAGCGCAAGGTTGGAAAGACGAGTGCCTTTCTTGGTTGGAAAAAAAAATAGGCCTGATATTTCTGTTCATACAAACCCAGCTGTAAGATGTGTGGCCCGGAAGGGGCCGCAAGGAGCAGCGCATGAGGTTTGCTCTGCGTTCCGGCTCTCCTGGCCCAGCAAAGAGGCCCCCTGGTCAAGGGGTGCGAAGGTTTGTATTTGAGGGTTTCCCTGACCTCACAGGAGATGCTACGGAGGGACTGGGCTTCAAAGGGGCCCTGCAGGCAGCGCAGAGAAGCGCCAGAGCTCTACGGAAGGCACATGCTGTCCAAATGGTGGGCCTCCAGATGTGCGGAAGCACCTCTGGCTTTGCACTGGCTTTGGAAGCAGTTACTGGGAAGTCACTGCGGCCCTTTCCTTGCTTTATCCTTCACTTCCTCTTCCTCATCCCTTCCTTCCCCTTCCATTTCTCCCCTCCCCTCCCCTTCCTTTCCTCCCTTTCCATCCCTTTCCCTTTCCTCTCCTCCCTTTTCTTCCCCTTCCCTCCCCTCCCTTTCCTTCTCTCCCCACCCTGTCCCCTTCCTTTCTCTTCCTTTACCTCCCCTCCCTTTCCTGCCTCCCCCTCCCCTTCCTTTCTCTCCCCTTCTTTCCTTCCCTCGCCTCCTCTTCCTTTCCTCCCTCCCCTCCCCTCCCCTCCCCTCTTTCCCCTCCCCTCCTTTTCTTTCCCTCTCCTCTCCTCCCCTCCCTTTTCTCTCCCTCCCTCCCTTTCCTTCCTCTCCCTCCCCTCTCCCTTTCCTCCCCTTCCTCCCTCCCCCTGTCCCTCCCCTCCCCTCTCCTCCACACCCCGTCCCCTCCCTTTTCTTTCCCTCTCCTCTCCTCCCCTTCCTCTCCCTCCCTCCCTTTCCTTCCTTCCTTTGGGGATGCTATGCCACCAACTGTGGCCCAGCGTGGCACCAAGCCTGCCTGCCTGCCAGCTCCCTCGCAGTCACAGTAAGTCCCCTGCTGCCAAAGGGCGTCGAAGGGATTTAACCCCCTTTTCATCCGCCTTCAGAGTGAGAGGAGCCATTAGCAAAAGGACAAGATCCATTTTCCTTCCTCATTAGCCAAGCTCCCTTCATGCTCTGCCACTGACTGTATTAGCTGAGGCTCATGGGATGGGTAATTTAGCAAGGTCTGTGGGGCTGTGATTTGGATTCCCCAGACTGGCATATTCAGTTCAGGTTGTAGCTGCGTAGTTTCTTTTTATCCCTTGCTTGACTCCCAGGGCCAAGATATCCGTGGCAGAGTAGATAAAATCTTAATTTCCAAAAGTTATGTAGAATAAGAATTGGCTTTTCTACCCCACTTTTCTCACCCATTTAAGGGGACTCAAGGTAGTTGACAAACCTTCTGTTCTTTTCTGCACATCAGACACCCAGTGAGGTAGGTGGGGCTGTGAGAGCTCAGAAAAAGAGTTGTGAGTAGCCCAAGGTCTCCCAGCTGGTTTTGTGGAGCAGTGTGGAATCAAAACCAGTATTCCCAGATAAAAGTCCAGCTCCTTAATGGTAGACCAAACTGGCTCCTGCCTGTCTCTCCAGCCTGGAGGAAGTTCCTAGGCGTTCATTCTGATAGCCACGGGAACACTCATCCTCCATGAATTTGTCTAACCCCATCTGAACCTAAGAGGAGCTTGGCTGTAGCTCAGTGGTAGAGCAAAGTGACTGTAAAGCATAGGGTTTCTGGTTCTGTCCCCAGCCTCTTCCCAGAAGTAGGCAATGGAAAACTACTTCTGTATCTTTGCCAAGAAAACTGCATAGAAGTGTCCATGGAGTCTGAGAGTGGCTTTAGCTCAGTGGAAGAGCAAAGTGACTGCACAGCAGGGGGTTCCTGGTTCTGCCCACAGCCTCTCCCTGGAAGGAGGCCATGGAAAACTACTTTTGTATCTCTGCCGAGAAAACTGCATAGAGGAGCTCATATAGTCCGGGAGTGACTGTAGCTCAGAAATAGAGCAAAGTGTCTGTAAAGCAGAGGGTTCCTGGTTCTGTCTCCAGCCTCTTCCTGGAAGTGGGCAATGGCAAACCACTTCAGTATCTCTGCCAAATAACCTGCTCACTCAGTCAACCATGATGTGGCCACAACAGCCGCCGGAAACCTCAGCAATAGATAGGTTTAAAAGCCCTTCTTCCAGATTTACCTGCGAGATTTGGATGTTGCTTCAGAGAGAGCAGAAACAGCCTTCTTCTCACCTGAAACATTACAGGGGCACCTCGGGCCCTCTTACCTTGAAGCGTTAAATGCGCCAGACACGAACTCTCAAGCAAAATCTTGATGGCTGTATCTTGCAGCAGGTTTCAGTGCTTGTTTCTTGGGCTTTTGTGATTTTCTTGCCACGAACAATCGCACCCCATTTCCAAGAAACAAAGAATGGGCCCACTGAAATTGTTGCCTGGTGCCGTTTCATGAAGCGCATAGCCTTTCCTGGAATTATGACACTCTTTCCAAGGACAAACATCTCAGTGGTGGTGAAGGAGAGAATTTCCCCGATGCAATTGAACTCAGTTCAGAGCAAGGTAACTTGAAGCGATAGATTGCCTAGAGAGACACCTGATCAATTCAAACTCCGCTGATGGGCAGGAGTGACTAATTGTGTAGGCTGGAGTGTTGTGCTGGTGAATAGCAGCACAAAGGCTTGTTGCACATGAATGAGCCACAAGAAGCTCAAGACGCAACACAGGACAGGGAGGCAGAAATATTTCCCTTCCGATGCCTCGGAAGGGAAGGGAAAGAGAAAGGCCACTTGCTTCAGTAGAGGCTCTCGGGTTGAACACCATGCAAGGGTTCTTGGAAGGAAAATATTCTGAATATTCAGCTGAGAGGCATACACAGAATGTGCTAGGAATGTGCACTTATCTCCCATATCGACCTTCCCGTGCCTTAAGATCTAGTTGGGAGACCCTCCTGGTTGTCCCACCACCCTCAGCAGCGAAATGGGTGGGCACCCGGGAGAGGGCCTTCTCAGTGGTGGCCCCCAGGCTATGGAGTAGTCTCCCTCTTGAGGTGTGTCAGGCGGGCGGTGAAGACGCACCTCTTTGCTCTGGCCTTCAGTTAAATGGGGAGACACTTTCCTTTCCCACTGTTGTTTTAATATATTTGATTTTAAATGTTGTTATCCACCTTGAGACCTTTGGGCATAGGGCGGGATAGGCATGTAAATACATACATGCATACATGCATACATACAATTTCCACACCCACATTCTCTGCGCATTTGCACAAATGGAGGCGCTTTGAATGTGCCAGGCGTCAAATTCCCTTTGAATCCTTGCTGCCCCACAGTCAGACCTCTGAATGCATTATGAATCCGCTCTAGATCTGCTCTGAAGCTTCCAATGAAGACACAAACACTTTCACTTTGCATGCGAAGGTCAGTCGCTGAATGCCGGAAGAGGTGGTGACAGCTACCAGTCTAGATGGCTTTAAGGTAGGGTTAGATAAATTTATGGATGACAGATGTATCAATGGGTATGAGAATGAATGCCTAGGTGCATCTTTCAGGCTGGGGGGGGGGGAGAGGAACCGGGGCGCTTCTAAGGCCATCTGCTGGGACTCGAGAGCAGGAGAAGGTTTGTCCTTGTCTCTGCTTGAGATGCCCGTGAGCATTTGGTGGGCCACTGTGTGCAACAGGATGCTGGACTAGATGGGTTGTGGCCCGATCCAGCAAGGCTTCTCTTATGTTCTTATGTTCTTAAGGTTGTAACCCGCCCAGAGACCTTTGGGTATGGGGCAGGATATAAATGTAAATAATAAATAAATAATAAAATAAATAAATGCGCTGTCACCTGACCCTGCAGGGTTCCTCTTAGTTCACGGAAACAGCTTTATCAGTGGCTACTAGAATGGATGCCTAGATACATCTTCTAGGCTGGGGAGACGGGCAGGATCCCTCTAAAGGCCATTTGCAGCTGAAGGTTTTGGCTTTGTCTTCTGCTTGAGATGCCCAGAAGTGGGCCACACTGTGAGACAGGAGGCTGGACTCGATGGGCTGTGGCTAGATCTAGCAGGGTTCCCCTTATGTTCTTAGATACCTGTTGCAATCCCACCTTAGCACAGACATAATGACACTCTATCCCCCATCTGGATAGGGCCTGTATGGTGTTTCACCTCCCATTGGCTCTATCTCTTCTGACCCCTGGTCCCTTTCCCTTTTAGCTGCCTTGCCCTTTCTGTGCCCAGTGCCACTGGTCCATCCATTGAGTAGTAAGGTAGCATTGAATTCCCACTGTATTTGGAAGCTACAACAAGCACACAGTGTATTTGTATAAATTAAGGGTTGAATTGAATATCCAAAAATTTGATACGATTCGGCTGTTAAAAATCCAAATTTCCAAAATCTGATCCGAATCCACATTATTTGAATCCGTACATTCGAATATTAGATTCGTATTTAAAGATACGAATGTCGGCAACATTCATATCGGTTATGCATCCTGTTTTATCCCATATGCATCCTGTTTTCATCCTGGATTATAAGCACATATGCAGATGATTTTCGTGCAAATTTGAATGTGATAAATACGAATCTATACATTCAAATTATTCGAATATCCATATCAAATATCAAAGTTCGAATGCCATTAAATCCGATTTGAATTCGAATGTCAATATTTGTCGGATTCGAATTGGATTTTCAAATTTTTGAATATTCGTGCACATCTTTCAGGTTGCGGGGGCGGGGGCGGGGAAGAAGGATGCTTCTAAGGCCATTTGCTGGGATTTGAGAGCAGGAGAAGGTTTGCCCTTGTCTCTGCTTGAGATGCCCATGGGCAATTGGTGGGCCACTGTGTGGGACAGGATGCTGGCCTAGATGGGCTGTGGCCTCATCCAGCAGGGCTCCGCTTAATTCATGGGGGACAGGTGTATCAATGGCTACCAGAATGGATGCCTCAGTACATCTTTCTGGCTAGGGAGACAAGCAGGAGGCCTCTAAAGCCATTTTCTGGGGTTTAAGAGTAGGAGAAAGTTTGCCCTTGTCTCTGCTTGAGATGCCCATGAGCATTTGGTGGACCACTGTGTGGGATGGGATGCTGGACTGGATGGGCTGTGGCTGATCCAGCAGAGCTCCTCTTACGTTCTTATGTAAATGTGCTCCTGGCTGGCAGAAACACCTCTGTGCATAAGAAGAAAGGTCCATTCTAGAAACTGTGCTAAAAAAAAGAGGAAGCTTTCGCTCCCAAAGCCAGCTTCACCTAGTTGCATGTACCCTCTTTCATTCTTTCTCTGTTGCTTTCTCTGCTGGTTGTTTGAAATGCCAAGATCTTTCAAAGACAATCACTTTTGCGTGTCAGGAAATGCTGTCCCATCTGCTTCAGCCCTGCTGCCTCTAAATCTGTGTGTTCTCAGCTGTGACTCTTTCAGCTTCCTGCCTGCTTTCTCTTGAAGGCAGAGATGCCAGCATAATCTAAACCGGAGCAGCAGGTTGGCGGAGGGTCCTTGTGGTTCGGCTGCGGTTTAGCCGTAAAGGGGGGACCTTGGGTGAAAAGAGAGCAGCATTTGGAAATACTTGCGCACATTCTTTGTTCATTTGGTGGACAAAAACTGGGGGCTTTAATTGTACATCTTCAGGACATAAGAGGAGCCCTGCTAGATCAGGCCACAGCCCATCTAATCCAGCATCCTGTTTCACACAGTGGCCCACCAATTGCCCTTTAATCCAGATTAAGGGTCCACACAGAAAGGCCATAATCTGGAATAAGGCCCAGTGCAGAAAGGACCACGGTATTATATACTGATGTTGCGTATTAGTTATGTCAGTGTATGCAATTAACATAAATTACTATGGCTGCATCCCCAAAAGACTTATTTGCCTCTCTAGTCTCCCTCTACTGTCACTGTATTCAAGTGGACTTTAAAAGTGCCCTGCATTTCCAGAATAAGCGTCCGCATGAGGCTCAGCAAAACGCACGTTTAAAACACACCTTCTGTCCTGCACTCTTGTTCAAAGGAAAAATTGCCATCGGTTCTCTGTTCATCTCCCAGATCTCTGTCCCTCGAAATGGCTTCCCGTGCCGTCTGCAGCCATCAGCCAGGCAATCGTTTGCTCATTCACTCTTAGCACTTTCACAGATCACTGTCTAAATCCACCCGGTAGAGCAGCGGTGACTAGCAATACACCCACTTCACGCCTGATAACAATGTTGCAATTCTCTGCAATTCTGGCTCTTTGAAAGTTCTGTGCTTTAGAAAGGGAAGGGAAGGGAAGCTGCAGCATTTCTGGGAGATGTGTGGATGCTTTATGGCTGTGTGTGCAGGCAGCAATCCCTGCCCCTTTTGCCATGCAGCATCCCCAAGGTAAATGCTGCGAGGAAAACCCACAACTTCCAAAAAGAGCGATGAAACTCTTCTTTAAAGGGCACATATTTTGTCGCGGGTTATCCTGCTTTTGTTATGCTGGAAGCTCGTTCAAAACCCTGGCATGGGGGCGCTCAGCGGCAAAATAAGATTTTTAGCACACTTTAAATTGCTTGGGGGCGCACCCTATGTGTTGTTAAAGTACAGTAAAATACTACTGCAGTATTCCCTACATCCTTACGCCTCTGGAGACTGGAATCTCTTTCAGAATGTTTGGAGGTGGAATAAAAAAATGATGAACAAGCTACTTGCATCTCCCCAGTCCCACCATATTCTATCCAGCAGGGTTGCATCTCCATGAGTTAAGAAAATCTGCAGAAAAGGGCAACCAGAAAGATGAAGGCGCTGGAACAACTGCCACATCTAGGCCTCTTCAGCCTGAAAAGGTGGCATTTCAGAGGGCAGCTGATTGAAGTATATAAAATCATACACAGGATAGAAAAGGTGGCAGGCTGTGGACGTTCCGCAAAGGTGACGTGATGTCCGGGTAGGTTCCGTCGTCATTGCAACCTCGACCCTGTGTCGAGGCCTGGCTCAGCCACCTCGTAAGCTCCAGGCCCCTTCCTTGTCCTGCTCATGGAGAAGAGAGAATCCTCCTGTTTTGCCCTCCCGTTTCCCTCCACCCCACGTTGGTGTCACGTCCACGCTTTGTTCTGAAGGTGACCATGGGGGAGGCGTGCGGGGCCTGCCATTGTTTGGACTCTGATTTAAAACTCACTCTCTCCCTGAGCACAAACACTCGCCTGCCTGCAGACTTCGGCGGAGGGGAATCTGTCTCGTGGACGCCAGGTGTACCCAGGGAGATAGTGGAATTGGCTTGGAAAATGCAAACATGGCATTGTTCGTTGGGCAGCTCCAGAGTGCCCGAGATTAGGAGCCCAAAGAGGGTCAAAGCCTTCCTGATCAGACCACGGCTCTTAAGGGCTCAGCTCACGAGGCACAACAATAGAAGAAGAAGAGCTGCCTTTTCTACCCCGCTTTTCTCACCCATTTAAGGGGACTCATAGCGGCTGACAAAGCTTCTCTTCTTCTCCCCAGAACAGAACAACCTGTGAGGTTGGTGAGGCTGCGAGAGCTCAGGAGGACAGCTGTGACTAGCCCAAGGTCACCCAGCTGGCTTTGTGGAGGAAGAAGGAGCGTTGGCCTTTTTACCATGCTTTTCTCACCCATTTAAGGGGACTCAAAGCGGCTGACAAAGCTTCTGTTCTTCTCCCCACAACAGAACACCCTGTGAGGTTGGTGAGGCTGCGAGAGCTCAGGACACCTGTGACTAGCCCAAGGTCACCCAGTTGGCTCTGGGGAGGAAGAAGAAGAGTTGGCTTTTCTAGCCCGCTTTTCTCACCCATTTAAGGGGACTCAAAATGGCTGACAAATCTTCTGTTTTTCTCCCCACACCAACGCCCTGTGAAGTAGGTGGGGCTGTGAGAGCTCAGAAGAGAGCTGTGACTAGCCCAAGGTCACCCAGCTGGCATCATAGGGGAGGGCAGAATCAAACCTGGTATTCCCAGATAAGAGTCCAACTCCCTAGCCACTAGACCAAACAGGCTCACTGTAGGATACATATCCGACATGTATGCATTCATATCGGATATTCATACGGATTCGTACAAATACATTTGTATCGAATACAGTCCTACTCCATTCAAAGGGGATCTATGCGAAATAATAAAATTTTTCTAACATTAGATTTGTTACTAATCAAATACTAAAATACCAATTTGTGCCCACCCCTGGGAGGGACAGGCCAGTTGGGAAGGGAATTGGGTGAAGAGCGAGGTCCTGGTCAGTTGTTTTCTGGGGAGGGATGAAGCATTTTGAAGATTGAATTCTGTCGTGCAGTGCTGGCAGCTCATGAGAAGGGACAGAGCTTGCCAAGTGTCAGGAAAGCTGGCTCCAGATTTTGTAGTGCCTCCGTGGTCCTGCTCCCGTAAATAGCCCGAGGTCCTGCTCTTTCCTAGCCCTGGTGCCCCAAAGTGTGCTGTTTCCAATCCCCCCGGGAAGCACTGAGCCATGCTTGTGACCCACACGGTGATGCGGCTGGGCAGGACCTTCCTTAGGGTATCACGTTATGTCTTTATTTTTCCATCAAGAACCTAAGAACCTCAGATGAGCCCTGCTGGATCAGGCCACAGCCCATCTAGTCCATAAGAACCTAAGAGAAGCCCTGCTGGATCAGGCCACTACCCATCTAGCCCATAAGAACCTCAGAGGAGCCCTGCTGGATCAGGCCACAGCCCATCTAGTCCATAAGAACCTAAGGGAAGCCCTGCTGGATCAGGCCACAGCCCATCTAGTCCGTAAGAACCTCAGAGGAGCCCTGCTGGATCAGGCCACAGCCCATCTAGTCCGTAAGAACCTAAGGGGAGCCCTGCTGGATCAGGCCACAGCTCATCTAGTCCATAAGAACCTCAGAGGAGCCCTGCTGGATCAGGCCACAGCCCATCTAGTCCAGCATCCCGTTGCACATGGTGGTCCACCAAATGCTCATGGACATCTCAAGCAGAGACAAGGGCAAACCTTCTCCTCCTCTTGAATCCCAGCAAATGGCCTTAGAGGCATCCTGCCTGTACCCCCATCCTGAAAGATGTACTTAGCCATTCATTCTAGTAGCCATTGATACATCTGTCGTCCACGAATTTGTCTAACCCTTCCTTCAAGCCACCTAGACTGGTTGCTGTCACCACCTCTTCCGGCAGCAAATTCCATGGACCGATGACCCTCCGGGTGAAGAAATGCTTCCCCTTGTCAGATCCGGATCTGCAAAGGAGCTCCTTTGGACCCTCTGTGCTGCCTCTTACAGTAGTAGGGGAGAGGAAATGTTCCGTTGTGGATTTGTATTTGTATTTACTGCAGAACCAGTGAGCTGCTTGGACCTCCTTTGTCCCCTCCTGTCCTGTGCAAACCTCCAAGTCTATTGGCTGTTCTCGCCTATGGAGTGATGAGCAGAATCTCTTTGGCATGTTCTGTGGCTCTTCTGTGTCTTCACTGTTGAGGGATCTGTGCCCCCCACACTGAGAGGAGGGGTCTGTGCACCCCTCACTAGAAACCTAAGCCTAAGCCTCCCCAAATAGCCCTCTTTCCTCATTTATGGAGGTTTTACAGCTACCTCCTGGGGGATGGAGAACAAAAGGAAGTTAGAGAAGGAGGGAAGGGAGAAGGAGACAGAGAAGGAAGGAGGGAAGGAAGGAAGGAATGATTGAAGAAGAGGGAAGGGCCCCCAAATATTTGAAGGAACGCCTACTTCCATATCGACCTGCCCATGCCATAAGATCTGGAGGGGAGGCCCTCCTTTAGTTGTCCCACCACCCTCAGCAGCAAAAGGGGTGGGCACCCTGGTGAGGGCCTTCTCAGTGATGGCCCCCAGGCTATGGAATAGTCTCCCCCTTAAGGTGCGTCTATCACCTTCACTGTGCACATTTAGGAAGGATGTGAAGGTGCACCTCTTTGCCCTGGCCTTCAGTTAAATGGGAATATACTGTTCCTTCCCACTTCCCACTGGTATTGTTTTAATATATATTGTTGTTTTAGCATATGTCTGATTTTAAATGTTGTTACCTGCCCTGAGACCATTGGGTATAGGGTGGGATAGAAATACAAATAATGAGCAAGTGAACGAATGAACAAACGAACGAATGAATGAAATACGGAAGTGCTTATCCTGGTACTTTGGAACCATTTCTTCCACCAGAATGGCTCCAGGCTGGTTTGAGCCAACTGGATCGGCCTGGTAAGGTAAATGAGGAAATGGCCTTTGCTCTGAACCAGCTGGGCAAAGCCTGTGTTTTTAAATCCTTCCTTCAGGATCAGGGGATATTTTCTGCCTCTCATCCGATGGCCCTGCGCAGGGGAGGCATTCTGCAACCAGGACATTCTGACCGCATTGATAGAGTAATGCACAAGGGCCGTTCTTAGCATCTGAGCGAAATGCCGTGCGCAAAAGCGCAGAAGGACCGGGAACGGGAGAAGATGGATGGATGCTGCTATACAGAAAGATAAGATGGGCATGGGTGAGGGGGGGGGAGTTGAGGATACTCCCCCCCCCCACTAGCAGTCCTTTGGCATTTTCGTAAAAAGAACAACGGAAGCCGACGCCGGGCGCCTGGGAGGAGGTGAGCCGCCACCCTCCTCTTGAAACTTCCCCGCAGTAACGCGAGGGAACAGTTTTGAGGTTTCACAGCACTCTCGGCTTCCTAATTAGGACAGGCTTAAAAGGGAACAGTTGGCATCCCGTTTGCGAGCGCCATGTGTTACCTGCAGCGGGCCAAGTCGGGAATGAAACTGATTTTTCTCTTACCTACGTTCTGCGTTCGGCAGCTGCTCCGAACAGGTGCCTGCGCTCTCCAGAACAGATGGCGCCCAAAGTGGGCTCGCTGGCGCGTTTCTCCACAAAGCGGGGCCTTCTTCTGGCCTGCCTTGAGGTGCGAGCAAAGGGGCACACGCAGTCGACACTCCCTCCCTCGCCTGTGGCCGCAAAGCAGGACTTCCAGGACGGGAAAACGTTCGTGTGTGGGCAGTTCCCCGATCAAAGCAGCCACAGCCTCTCGCTCTCTTTCGCTCGCTCTTTCACTCTCCCTCTTTTGCTTGCTTTCTCTCTTTCACTCTCTTTGGCTCTCTTTCTCTTTCACTCTCTTTCGCTCTCTCTTTTGTTCTTTTGCTCTCTCGTGCTCTCTCTTTCACTGTCTCTTGCTTTCACTTTTTCTCTATCCCTCTCTTTCCCTGTCACTCTCACTCTTTCAGTCTCTTTCACTCTTTCACTCTTTCTCCATCTCTTTTGCTCTCTCTCACTTTCTCTCTCTCTTCCCCTTCCTCCCTCCCTCCCTCTCTCTTTGGCTCTCTTTCTCTTTCACTCTTTCACTCTCTCTTTCACTCTTTTGCTCTTTCATGCTCTTTCTTCCATTGTCTCTTGCTTTCACTCTATCACTCTCTTTCACTCTTTCACTCTTTCCCTTTCACTCTCGCTCTTTCAGTCTCTTTCAGTCTTTCTCCATCTCTTTTGCTCTCTTTCATTTTCTCTCTCTTTTCCCCTTCTTCCCTCTCTCTTTTGCTCTCTTTCACTCTTTCTGTCACTCTTTTTCTCTTTCACTGTCTTTCGCTCTCTCTCTTTCTCTTCTTACTGTCTCTTTCTCTCTTCCCCTCCCTCCCTCCCTCCCTCTCTCTTTCCCTCTTTCTTTCTTCTCCCTCCCTTTCCCCCCGCATTTGCGTGAGGGAAGTGCATTTGCTTTGCCTTATTTCTATCCTGACCTTTCCCAAAATGTCATGGCAGTGTGTACAATTTACGTCATCTGTTTATTTTCACAGTGCTCCGATAAGCTGTATATTTATTTGTGTTTCTGTTCCGCCCTGTACCTGAAGGTCTCAGAGTGGGGTACAACATTAAAAAACAAATATAAAACAAACATTCTACAACAGTAACAGTGCCTGGAAGCGGTGAGGAAAAGCTGTTTCCTTATTGAGCCAAAGCCAAGGCAAAGGCCACGTGAAGTGAAGGTGCCAGATGCACCTAATCCACAGTCTGGGAGCCATCACTGAGAAGGCCCTATCCTGAGTGCTACGGATGGGGGCGGTACACACAGGAGGGCCTCCCCTACGGATCTGAAGGCACAGAAGGTCAATATGGAAGACCATATTAGGACCTGTCTTTATAACCGTTGAGGGACAACAACTTTAAACCCATGTGTCGCTACAGCAGTAGTAGAAATAGGATGCTGAAATTTGGCACCAAACCAAAATTATATATATTTTTTAAAAAAATGCTGGACCAGGAATGGTGGAGGAGAGGCAAGGGGGATGTGGCCATCAGTGGAAGTGTGGGCTCCGTGTGAAGCCAACAAAATGGTACCAGTGGCCGAGGATCTGGGAATATGGAGCTCATCTTCTGATCAGCAGCATGACAGCTGGAGATCATTTTTGGTCATGCTGGATAGGTGGGAATGGATAGACAGGAAAGAGACAAAGGCCTTGGCCGGCAGAGGCGGAGGGAAGAAGTTAAAGGCCTGAGTGACCAAGAAAGGTGAAAGAGAAGAAGAAGAAGAGGAGGAGTAGGCTTTTCTACTCTGCTTTTCTCACCCATTTAAGGGGACTCAAAGTGGTTGACAAAGCTTCTGTTCTTCTCCCCACAACAGAACACCCTGTGAGGTAGGCGGGGCTGTGAGAGATCAGAAGAGAAATGTGACTAGCCCAAGGTCACCCAGCTGGCTTCATGGGGGAGGGCGGAATCGAACCCAGTATTCCAAGATAAGTGTCCGACTCTCTAACCACTAGACCAAGAGGAGACTGGAGGGACCTCTCAGGGGAGACATTTTGGTGCCCAATAAGGGAGGGTGACTTCAACGTGGGACGTGGAGAGCTTGCCATCATGTCATGGTGCCATCAGTTTGTTGGGTGTCTCTGGGTCTTGGAGGTGGTCCTCAAATTACATGCCATTGCGGGGAAGAGGATAGAACTCTGATAAACCGCTTTCTACATCATGGACCCATTGCTCTGAAGGCTGATGCCATTCAGCTATCACAGTGGAGACTGGAAGGTTTCCGGGATCTGCAGAAACAAGGGCAGCCCTTTTGGAGGCTCACCCCTGCCTCCACATTTTTGCCCCTTGCTTTACCAGGTTGGTTACTGTATAATAGGGTTGGGCACAGATGGGTATTTTGGCGTCCAGTTTTTAACAAACCAAATGTTAGAAAATTCATATTCGTTCAAACAGATCCCCTTCAAATGAGGCAGGATTTAATTCGATGCAAATAAATACATATCGGCTACATATCTTGTAACGTATCCGCTCCAAATGCATCAAATCCAACCTGAATCTACTTTGAACCCACTCTTGATCTGTGCTGAAAGCAATCTGGATCCATTGCAGATGTGACTGGCACAGCTGCTTTCCCAGCTCTCCAGTTTCATGGATTTCCAAACTATTCAAATGTCCGGAAACAAGCATATTCATATGAACATTAATATACAAATGTTGCAACATTCAGTTCGTGTACGAATGTCCGAATCCGTCCGAATTCCTACAAATAACAATTGTGACGAATATTCATGCATATCCCTTCTGTATAACTTCAGTGTATAGTTGGACCTACGCATCTGTGGGGGATATGTGCCAATTCCTAGCGCAGTTCCTGGAAACTATGGCTATATGGAATGCTGGGAAATCTTTTGAGATTTCCCATGATGCCCAGGAAATTGTGCAAGATTTCCTGGGCATCATGGGAAATCACATGAGATTTCAGACTGTCCCACCCATGTGTGTGTGTGCGCATGCTTGTGTGTGTGTGTGTGTGTGTGTGTCTGTGTGTGTCTCTGTGTGTGTGTGTGTGTGTGTGTGTGTGTAGTGCCTCAGCTTTGGAATGCATTGCTTTGTCAACTCACATTCTGGAGAAAAGCTGTAGCATCTCTGGTGCATACACTTGCGCTTTTGTGTCTTATGTTTTGGCCTGGCGGTTCTCTCCCCGCTCTCTTTTGCCCATTTTGCCCTCTTTGTCCCAGCAGCGTCAAGAGACAGAGGCGCTGACCAGAATGGCTCTGCTCATTTCCTTTCTTTCTGGGCACAAAGATCCCCACGCTTTCTTGCCTTTGCTGTTCATTTTTAGCGAACAACTGGAGCCAAAAGCAACCAGATGAGACTGACATCTGCCTCTTCAACCCGTGCCAAGTCACGGCTGTTCCCGGGCTGGCAGGAGACGGAGCAAATGTACTTGCCAAGTTCTCTCGAAAAAGCATGGCACATTCCTTGCGTCAGACGCCCTCCGTCTCTCTCGCCTGTCTCTCTTCCCTCTGATGCGTTCGGGACTTCTGCAGCTTGAGATAGGACACCGGTTAAAAAGGTGCAAAGGAGTGGAGACACAGCCATTAGCAGAAAAAAGAATATATTTCAGGAACAGAGAAGAATTGATTGTGCCCAGCTTGGCTTGAGGCCAGTTTGTGCATGGCCAATATAAGGTTCCAGATGTGTCAGGATTAGGCTGCTGTGTACTAGGGTTCCCAAGTGTGGACACTAGTACACGTTAGTCTGTTATGCACTTTTCCTTTCCTTTCGGGGGGTGGGGGTGGGGAATGGGGAATCCTAAGAAGTGGTCAGGGATATCTCCTTAATGAGATCATGGAGTTTGGTGCCCCTCCAAGGCCTCCAAGGCCTGACAATACAGATCAAATGTATACAGCAGCATAGATTTGATGACGTAGCCAATCATAGTTTAATTTGGATGTGGGGTTGGTTATCACTGGCTTAAAACCACTTTGGTCTAATGGTTAGGAAGCCAGACTCTTACCTGGGAATACTGGGTTCGATTCCGTCCTCCCCCATGAAGCCAGCTGGGTGACCTTGGGCTAGTCACAGCTCTCTTCTGAGCTCTCACAGTTCTGCCTACTTCACAGGGTGTTTTGTTGTGGGGAGAAGAATAGAAAAGTTTTGTCAGCCGCTTTGAAGAATAGAAAAGCTTTGTCAGCCGCTTTGAGTCCCCTGAAGGGAGAAGAACAGAAGCTTTGCCAGCCACTTTGAGTCCCCTTAAATGGGTGAGAAAAGCGGGGTAGAAAAGCCAACTCTTCTTCTTCTTCTTAAGCTGAAAAAAAAAGAGAAAGAGAAAGGGGTTGTGTCATAAAAGAAATATAGCAGTTTAGGAAAAACTTGACAGCTATCGAAGCTGGTGATCGTGAGAATCCCAGAGGAGAATTGGAAAAGGTTTAAAATATTAAGAAATACAGAATTCTGGGGAAGTGGCTCTTTAAGCGATGGATACTAGGGATATGAATGAATATTTGTAACATTTAGTATTCACACGAATTACTATGAATTTGGAGATTTGTATAGGAATCAGATGTTACACAATTCATACATTGACATTCGTATTCGTATGAACATTTTGGAACATTCATGAACCAGGGGAGGTGGGAAAGCAGCTGCGCCAGTCCCACCTGCAACGGGTCCAGAGTGCATTCGACGTGGATTTAGAGCAGATTCAAAGTGGACTCAGGGCGGATTTAACGCTTTCAGAGGGGATACGTATGGGATATGTATGCGTTCGTGTTGGATATTTGTACGAATTTGTACAAATACATTTGTATCGAAGAGAACCTTACTGCATTCGAAGAGGATCTATTAAAACGAATTTTCTTACATTCGATTTGATACGGATTGAAGGCTGAAACCCCATTGGTGCCCATCCCTAATGGATACTTTCTGGAAGAGAAGGCGAGGCTCCCCCAATTTTAGTGGCAGCACGGAAGAGGAAATGTTGGCGGGTTCTGTCCGCGTGATGAGCTACAGGTACCAAAAATCCCGTCTTCTGCACAGCAGTTAGAAGATTTAGAGGTCCAGTCCTCTTTTCCATATGGCAGCCCTACATGGAGCCTGGTTCCTGCTGCAAACCTGCCAGCCTTCTGCAGCAACCATGCCTTTTTTAGGCACATGTGTGGTATCATAGCTGGAGGCTTTTCTGCTTATGAGACTCTCTCTCTCTCTCTCTCCATTTTAGTCTACAGTATCACAGTGAAGAAGCAACTAACTGGAAAACAGGGTTGTAGGTCTGATCCATGGCATCACCCTGGGAGAAGCTAGAGGCAAACTGCTTCCGTGTTTGATCTAGTCCTCCATTCTAGACGATTGTCATGCCCTCTATGTGGGGCTACCCTTGAAAATGGTTGGAAGTTGGAACTGGTACAGAATGCAGCAGCTTGACTGCTGATGGGAGTCTCTGGCCAGACTGACATCACCGGTTGCCTATTCACTACCGAGCCCAATTCAAGGTGTTCACACTAACATATGAAGCCCTAAATGTCTTGGGCCCTGGGTATCGGAAGGAGCACCTTCTTCCTTATACATCTGGCCATGCACCGAGATCTCAAGAAGAGGGCCTTCTTGTAGTTCCTTCTCTTTCAGAGGTGTGAGGCATAGAGACTTGCAGGAGGGCCTTTTCTGTTGTGGCCCCCCGATTCTGGAACAGCCTCCCTCTTGAGGTTCCCCAGGCGCCTACACTGTATAGTTTTCGGCACCTGGTGAAAACGTATCTTTTTACCCAAGCTTTTGCTGTTGGAATAGCTTCCTCTGGGTGCTGCCCTGCTAGGGAGGGAGGGCTACCTTTTTCATTATGCTTTAATATTTGGTATGTTTTATTCTTATTGCAACCCTCCCTGGGACCACTTGGTGAAGGGCGGGATGTAAATTTCTTAAGCAAATCAATAAAATAATAAATTGGTGAGGAGCCAGCCTAGATGGCTCTAAGGAAGGCTTAGACAAATGTATGGATGAAAGATTTATTTATTGATTTTATTTACATTTTTATCCCACCCTATATCCTGGGCCGGTAACAACATCTAAAATCAAACATCATTAAAACAATACTATGTAGCATCTGCAAGTGGGAACGGAAAGTGTATCCCCATTTAACCAAAGGCCAGGACAAAGAGGTGCGTCTTCACTGCCTTCCTAAAAGTGTACAGTGAAGGTGATAGACACACCTCAAGGGGGAGACTATTCCATAGCCTAGGGGCCATCACTGAGAAGGCCCTCTCCTGAGTGCCCACCCCTTTTGCTGCTGAGGGTGGCGGGACAACCAGGAGGGCCTCCCCTCCAGATCTTAAGGTACAGACAGGTCGATATGGGAGAAGACATTCCTTCAGATATTTGGGGCCCAAGTCCTTTAGGGCCTTATAAGTTAACACCTTGAATTGGGCTCAGTAGCATCCAGCCAGCTGTTCCAGTCAGCAATCTAGCAGCTGTATTCTGCATTAGCTGCAGCTTCTGAACCGTCTTCAAGGGCAGCCCCATGTAGAGCGCATTACAGTAGTCTAGTATCAATGGCTACTAGAATGGATGCCTAAGTACGTCTAAGAAGGCCTCTTCAGCCTGGAAAGATGGTGTTTAGGAGGGAACATCCTTAGCAACAATGCCCTGTTCCAAGAAGTTTTCCAAGGCCTTACATTCCAATCAAACTCAAATCCCATTCAAAATCCACGCACCCCTTCTGCTAAAAAATAGTGTTTCCGTTTTTAAAAAACCAGTTGATAATCTATTTCTCAGCTTGCAAAAGTCTACCAATGGAGGAACAAGCAACTCTTCCTTGTCTTCTTTCATTCTGGCAGGTCTTGACAGAGAACGGCTTTGGTCCCATCACAACGGAGATCCGGGAGGCGCCGAAGTTCTATTACGCAGAAGAATATCACCAGCAGTACCTTAGCAAGCACCCTCACGGCTACTGTGGGCTTGGGGGCACGGGCATCTCCTGCCCGGTTGGCATCAGTGAGTGACCGCGCCTCGTGGGAAACGTCAAGAAGATGGCGAATGCCAAGGAAAATGCTTTGGATCTCTGCTACCGTTTGATTCTTGAGCACAAATGTTGTTATAATCAATATCACCTGTTTAAAAGAAAAGATGCGCAACCGTGCCACGCAGCAAAGCCACTAATGAGGATGCATCCCAGGAAAGTCACTTTCTCTGATAGTTCTTCTGTATCAATGAAATATGCTCACTGCCAAGTGAATCTCAGCTGGCGTCTAAAGTGGTCAACGGCTTTTTTCACCCACCTGGCCATTGCTGTAAGTGTGGTGTAGTCCTAGAAGGCCTATTTGTGACAGTTCTGCTGAGCGTGTGTGGCCCGAAGGCCTCGCTGTGCCCAACGTGTGGACATGCGCCCTTTGACTAATTCTAGGATTTGACTGGATATGCTGCCTGGATACTAGGAGATGAATTTCTGTACCAGAACTGGAATTTCAAGGAGTAACACAGGTCTCTGTATTCCAGAGATGGAGAGAGGAAGAAATGTTGGGAGGAGATGGTTGGTGGAGGGAGAGATTGCAAGAGGATAGGGGTGTGCACAAATGCAATTTTCGAAACTTAATTCGTTTCAAATCGAATATTTGAGTGTACAAATCTGTACGAATAGAGAAAAAACAAATGTATTAAACTTCGAACCAATTTGTACCTACTTGTACAAATATTCAATACGAATTTGATGATACAAACGTCGACAACATTTGTAGGTATCCGTATGCATCCTGTTTTTATCCCATACGCATCCCATACGGATGCCTACAGATACAAATAAGATGCGTACAGATATGTGTGTAATGCATACATATCCGTACACATATGTTTGTCTGAATGATTGGAATGATTTGAAATATTCGTATTTGGCTATTAAGAAATGAATATCTGGACATTTGATTTGAATTCGAGTGTCCAGATTCACCTGAATTGAATAATGAATATTTAGAATGTTCCTGCACATCCCTAAAACAGGACTGGAAGGAGAGATGTCAGAATAGGGGGTCAGCATTCACCCCACCCACCCCCAGCTTCTTCATTCTTAAAAATATATATCCCTAGTTGGGCTCAGGCCAATTTAGAGGTCAAGTGTTCTTTTGCTATCAAATGTCTGTCTTTCAGCCAGCCCCATGATCCTGTTGGCTTGAGCTCAAGTGGAGAACCGCTCTTCCCGTCTTCCGTCCCTCTTCCTCCCTCCCTTCTTCTTTCTCTCTCACACACAGATTGTGCAAATTTTCAGATCACCCATCAAGCTCGGATGCATAAAGGATGGCCCTTGGTACAGATCTTCTGATATCAAAAACCCTTTCTGCACTGGGTCCCGTTCCGGATTATATCCTGGAATAGGGACCTGCTGTCTGTGTGCGGATACAGAAAACCAAACAGAAAGGGTTTAGTTCCAAAATAGTGTAAAATCTACGGGTAAAATCTACCCCACTAGAAATATAAAATACTTAAAAATATAAGTTTATAAAGGTATATCAAATGTAAACCAATGAAAACAAATTTAATTACTCAAAGGGTACAAATACCCCACTGAAAATTATAAGTATTAATAAGACATTGAATAAATAAAAAAAGGCAAATATATAAAAAGCAATCTTATAAAATGCAAAGGCAAAAAGGCCAGACACGTTTCGACCTGACAACTTGGTCTTCTTCAGTGGCCTGCATTCATTCACATAAGTAAAACAGCTCACTGGTGTGACTCTGTGTATTTCAAAAGTACCAAAGCCTTTCTGCTAAAAACTGAGTCTCTTATATATCCAGCTGGAGTAGTTTGAGGGTAGATCCTGCAGAGACTCACAGATGAAAAGAAACAAAGGGAAAGAAGGGTGTGGTGTGACAAGCTGAAACTGTATTCAAACTAACCAATTCACATTTTCATTTAGACCAGATGGAGTTTCTGATTTTAATCAATGGATCCACTTAAGTTCCAATATTTGCAATTGTTTTATATTTCTAATGTTAGGCATACCATCTATACACCAAAATTTGAAAGAGTCAAAAGAATGATGTAATTCCAAAAAATGTTTGACCATAGGGGCCTGCATCTGTGGGCGGATACAGATCAGGGCAAGGCCCATCCAGAACCTGCCATAGTTTGCATTTACACGCAGATAGCAGGATCCAGTTCTGGGAGGTATCCTGGAATAAGCCTAGTGTGGAAACGGCCAAGTATACTCATTGAGGGGGGTGTGGAGTCAAGAAAGGGAAAGGATGCAATATATGCTCTTGCTTCTCTGCTTGGAGAAGTTCTGATCTTAACGGCGCTGACGGCCAACTAGAGCTTTGTTTGTTTAAATAGTGGGGCCAGAGCTCAGTTAGATACCTTTGCATTTGCGTCTGTAGCATGTGGCTTGCACAACTGTAATTTTGGTTGCAGACATTTTGGATTATGATCAAGAAAGTCCCGCTGAGCGCCCAGTGGAATAAAGCTTCCCTGTTTTTTTGGGCCGGGGTTCTAAAGATTGGAAGATCCCGTGAGCTCCAGGAAAGGAAAGATTACCGTTCTGTAGGAAAAGCTTCACCTCAAAGGCTCGTCTCAACCTTTGCTAGTCTAGCGAGTTCTGGGTGATTTGGACAGCAGCGTCTCCCATGGGCTGTGGCCGCCGGTAGCCACGTTGGCTGGAAATGATAGGGGCGATCGTCCAGGTCATTCGGTGGGCGCCACGTTTTAGAAAGTCACACCGTGTTGTGCTAGCATCTTTCGGCACAAACTTTCCTGCACGGTCATCTCATATCTAAGCGAATCATATTGTTTCTTTCCCGGTTGTAGTATCTGGGATGGTGTAGAAGACCCAAAGAAGTGTTGGTTTGATTGACCTGTCTAGATCCATGAAGTGATTGTATTGAATGTCATGCAATAAAAGGCTTCAAGATCCTGATACAAAGGAATGCTCCTGTGTGGCTTGTGCTATTATCCTGAGTATGAGTATTCCCAGCTCAGAAGATGCTTTTGAGGTCACACCAACCTGACCTACGGGACTCCGAGGCTTGGCTCAATGGTCTGGTCTGCACAGGGTTCACTGGTTCAATCCCCGCCTGTCCCCAGAATTAGGAAATGGTAAACCACTTCTCTGTCTTTGCCAAGAAAACTACATAGAGGTGCTTATGGAGTCTGGGAAGGGTGGTAGCTCAGTAGTAGATGGTCACTAATTCAATCCACAGCCTTTTCCTGTAGTAGGCAATGGCCAACCGCTTTTGTATTGTTGCCAAGAACACTGTCTAGAGGGGCCCATGGAGTCTGGGAATGGCTGGAGCTCAGCGGCAGAGCAAAATGCCTGGAAAGCAGAGGGTCGATGGTTTGATCCCCAGCCTCTCCCATGAAGCAGGTCCTGGCAAACCACTTCTGTATCCCTGCCAAGAAAACTGCAGAGAGGTGGCTGTGCAGTTAACCCAGAGCTGGCCACGACCCAGCGGTTCCCAACAAGAAGAAACAGGTAAGGAGTACTCTTGCACGGTAGGGATGCACACAGATATTCTTAGCATTTGAAATTTGTACGAATTGGCCGACATTCGCACATTTAGATAAGAGTATTGGCACATTTAAAGACTGACATTTGAATTAGAATAAGATGTTTCAATACTGTTGTACAAACCTTTGTATGGGATTCGTATGGAACATTCGTAGCAAATTCAAATCCTGCTACATTTGAAGAGGTTTAGTCAAACAAACACGAGTTTTCTTCTAACTGGTTTGGTACTAGTCGAATACAAAATAATCATTCATGCGCAGCCCTATTGAATGGTACTGGATGACATACCTACATTCACTGCTTGGCCTTGAAGAGGAGGATCCATCAGAACGTAACACAGTTCATAGGAAAACATTAATGCTGTATATGCATCACATTCTTATTTTTACAGAACAAGAGCCCAAGCAAATCCAATGTTTACAAGGCCTAAATTGTACCAAGCAGTGATAGATAGATATGAGCAAAGTGTAAGGATGACAGATGTATCAATGGCTGCTAGAATGGATGCCTAGGTACTAGGTTTGGTAGTGGTTAAGGAGCTGGACTTACCGGGAATACTGGGTTCGATACTGCTCTCCCCCATGAAGCCAGCTGGGTGACCCTGGGCGAGTCACAGCCAGTTTGGTCTAGTGGTTAAAGAGCTGGACTCTTATCTGGGAATACCGGGTTCGATTCCGCCCTCCCCCATGAAGCCAGCTGGGTGACCTTGGGCGAGTCACAGCTCTCTTCTGAGCTCTCACAGCCCCACCTACATCACAGGGTGTTCTGTTGTGGGGAGAAGACCAGAAGGTTTGTCAGCCGCTTTGAGTCCCCTTAAATGGGTGAGAAAAGTGGAGTAGAAGAGCCAACTCTTCTTCTTCTTCTAGGTATATGCATGAATATTCAAAATATTCTTTATTCAGACAAATTCAGACGTTTGTATGCAAATCAAATGTCCGGACATTTGGATTTCCGAATTTGAATATGAATATCTCGAGTTACACATACAAATAATAAGGACATTTGTGTCTGTGTGGGTACATAAGCATCTCGTACGTACCAGTATGCATCTCATACGCATCCATATGGGATGAAAACTGGATGCGTATGGGATGCGTACAGGTATGGACGAGATGTCTATGTCCCATAGAGATATGAATGTCCGAGTTATTTGTATAAATACATTCTTTTTTTGTTATTCGGATACATTTGAATTTTCAAATACTCGTTATGAATCAAATTCAAAAACTGCATTTCTGCAGAGCCTGCTAGGGAGATCTTCCCGGCTGGCAGGATGTCTCTAAAGGCCATTTGCTGACGTTCAGGTGTGGGTGAAGGTTCTGCCTTTGTCTTCTGCTTGAGGTGCCCCGAAGTACCTGGTGGGGACAGGATGCAGGACTTGATGGGCTGTGGGTTAATCCAGTGGGGCTCCTGAGGTCCTTACCAGTAAAATAAAAGTGCAAATGGGGTACAAATTGTTGATATTTTTGATTAGATCTAGATTAGATCTTGTTGCAGAGTAGTTTACCCCTTTGTGGGACAATGTGCCGACCATGTATTGCATGCAACTGTCCAGGGATGTTTCCCAGCCAGCCCCATGCAAACTAGGGAGTTACTTTGGTCCTGTGGTTAGTGTGTCAGACTCTTAGCTGGCCATCTCCTGGGTTCGATTCTGCGCTCCTCCACAAAGCCAGCTGGGAGACCTTGGGCTAGTCACAGCTCTCCTTCTGAGATCTCATGACCCCACTTACCTCCCAGGGTGTCAGCTGCTTTGAGTCCCCTTAAGGGAGTCAAAAGACAATGGCAGTTTGGTCTTGTGGTTAGCGTCAGATTCTTATCTGGTAGTCTCCCGGTTCAAGTCTGCACTCCGCCATGAAGCCAGATGGGTGGCCTTGGGCTAGTCGCAGCTCCCTTTCTGTGCTCCCACAGCCCCACCTGCCTCACAGGGTGTCTGTCGTAGGGAGAAGAACAGAAGGCTTGTCAGCTGCTTTGAGTCCCCCTAAGAATGAGAAAAGCATGGTAAAAAAGCCAACTCTTCTTCTTCCCCCATGAAACTAGCTGGGTGACCTTGGGTGAGTCACAGCTCTCTTTCTGAGCTCTCACAGCTCCACCGAGCTCACAAGGCGTCTGTTGTGAGGAGAAGAACAGAAGCTTTGTCGGCCGTTTCGAGTCCCCTGAAAGGTTGGGAAAAGTGGGGTATAAAAGCCAACTCCTCTTTCTCCTTCTCCTTCTCTGTGATTGACTACTCTGATGCTGGGCCTAAAATAGACCCTCTGGGAACCCTCGCACCTGGGGGTAATCACTGTCCGTCCGTCCGTCCGTCCATCCATCCATGCTGATATGGCAAATGAGGGTAGAATTGTAACACTGTGCCCCTAAAGGCCAATCACAGAATCTCACCCACCCACCTCTGGGGCTCGGTGGTGGTATCTGCCCACCCATGAACAACCTTCTGCGTTTGCCCTTGGGCAGCTTTCGACAGGTGATTGTGGCATCCCTTCCGAACTACCCCCATGCTGATTGCAAGGACAAGTTCCTATAGCAACCGTGTGCTTTGTGTGGAGCATTATGCCTCTGAATTGTTCTGTGGTTCACTGTCAAGGAAACCAGCATTTTGTCTCATTTCCTAGGCACAGGGTGAAAAGCAACCGAGAAGGGGAAATGGATCATGATAAGATGCTGGTTTGGGAAGCCACACCGCCTTTCTTTCCCTCCCTGTCTGGTATTGCCCAGGGGCTGCACGCATTTTCTTTCAATATAGGGTGAGGCCTCTTTGGCTTAGGAAGACCCATTTCTAACAAAGTGCAGTAGCAAAGTGCATTTCTAATGTCATCAAGCTTCGCACAAAGAGGCTGCAGAGTTCAAATTACGTACTCAAGCTGCTGCTATAGAACTGGCATTCAGCAAGCAAGAGGAGGGTTTCTCTCTCTCTCTCTTTTTCCAATACTCTTCAGCAAAGCTAATGGTTTTGCTTTGCTGATTTATCCTGGCTATAAGCAGATTATCACACACTGATACTCAGCATTTGGAATGCACACAAATGGGGTTTTTGACATTCAATCCTATATGAATTGAATGCTTGAAAGTTGGTATTCGTTCGAATAGATCCCCTTCAAATGTGGTAGGATTCTATTTGATATGAATATATTCATACAAATTCATACGGATATCCAACACGAATGCATACATATCCAATACGTATCCTGTAACATATCCGCTCTGAAAGTATCAGATCCAACCTAAATCCACTTTTAATCCACTCTCAAACCATGTCGAAAGCAATCTGGATCCATCGCAGATGCGACTCATGCAATCGCTTTCCCACCTTCCCAGTTTAACGAATGTCCATACTATTTGTATGAATGTCCGAGCTATTTGCACGCATGTTAATGTCAATGCCGTAACATTCAGTTCATGTACAAATGTCTGAATTCAGGTGAATGCACATCCCTACTCACTATTACTGGTTTCTCCAGCTTCTCTGACCTTTTGGACTCGCTCGGGCCTAGCCCCAGGGAATTGGTCCCTGCAGACTTAATAAATGCCTGCAGGGGTCAGACCACTGCCCCCTCTAGTCCGACAGCCTGGCTAACCAACTGCCCACAACTTGCCCTGATCGCCATCTCCCAGCAGCTGGCCTTCAGAGTTACACAGTTGCCTCCTGTTACCGGAAAAGGTCACACTGCCATCAGCACTCCAAGCCATCGATAACTCAATGAACAATTGTCCAAATATACTTCTGAGAGCCTACCTTTTAAAAGGAACCACACTGCAGTCTACCTTTGAATCCAGGTCAGGTAATGCCTACCCTGACTACTAGTGCTATCCAGTAATTGGCCACTAGGCCAAAAAATAAAACAAAAACCTTCCTTTGTGCTGATGCAATTTCTGGCTCAACCTGGCTTCAAGGAACACCTTCAGAGCTACGAAAATCTTGAATGTTGATGAGGCGAATTCTCTCAGACTTCACGGTAAAGCAAATACAGGAGGGGAAATGTCTCCCGTTACAGGCTCAGATTTGCCCAGAGGGTGCCTCTTAAGTGTGTTAATCAAAGCATAGAGGGCTGTCACAATGGAATAAGGAATACCAGCTAACATACTGTAGCTATGCTGATTGTATTATTGCTAGATTCTTCCTTCCTTCCTTCCCTCCTTCCTTCCTTCCTTTCTACATGGTGAAATCATTTTAGTTTATTTGCCTCTCTATTGCCCCTCTACTGAAGTGGATTTAAGAAAAGCGCGTTCAATTCGGAATTAAGTATTCCCATGGGGCTCAGCAAAACACGCATTTAAAATGCATGGACCGTCCGCAAGGCGGCGTGTTTTGTTTACCCGCATCTTTTTCTCCCCGCCCCTCGCTGTTTTATTGGGTGCTCGTGCGATCGTGCGCTCATTCACAAGTCCAAAAGAAAAATTTACAAGTTCTCTCTTCGTCTCCCCTGCTTCTGAAGGCAGGGGGCTGCAGCCAGCGCTATTTACAAGATCTCCAGCTGCTGAAACGCCTCCCCCCATCCAGCGATCGTGCGATCATTTACAAGTCCAAAAGAAAAATAATTTACAAGTTCTCTGTTCATTGGGTGCCTCCTCGCCAGGAAGGTCCTGGCGAGGAGGCACCACAAACCATGCAAAGTTGGCGCCCGCGGTGCCAAACACTGAAAGGCGATATTGCAAAATTGGAGGGGGGGGGTTGCACAGAGGAAGCCCTCGCCCGTCCCCCTCCCGCCTTCCCCAATCTCTCCCCCACTCTTCACCCCCCCGAGCAAATCCATCCTTCAGGAGGCTCTGCTTTGACTGCCTGTAAAGTGCAGTTCGAGAAAGAGGCGATTGGGCTGGCTGTGGATGAGAGGCAAAAGAGAGAGAGAGAGAGATGATCTCTCCGGCCGGCAATTCCCGCCTGGGAGAGAAGCCCCGCCCCTTTTGCCACGGAGCGTCTCCACGGAAAATGCTGTGCTGAAAACCCGCATCTTCCCGGAAAGTACGGATGTAGTCTGCTTTAAACGGCTATTTTTTTGAAGCGCGTTTTCCCCATTAGCGGCGCTGGAAGCCCGGATTAAAGCCGTGCATGGGGCCACTCCGAGGCAAAAGAAGATTTTCATCGGACTTTTTATTCCTTGGGAACGCACCCTTGAAATCAAAATGCAACTTTTGTTTCTTGCTTTGGTTGTTTGGATGGCTCCCTTTCCTTCTCTTGCTGAAACGATCACATCCTGCCCTCTACTACCTCTCTGCTCTTCCTCCTCTTGATATTCAAGCCATTGCTTGGAGATTGAGCTGGACGCAACCAGCTGCTGGTAGAACCACACCAGACCTGGGCCTTGTGCCCGTAGCCCCTTAGAACCTGAGTTCCATTATGACATCATCACAAGTGAGCCAACCCAGCCAGTGATGTCACATCCAGGGTAGGCAATGTGGAAGAAAACCAAGTGATGTCATTTCTAGGCAGGCAGGCAGGTTTGTCCTGAGCTGAACCACAGTGAATGAAGAGACTGCATTGGTCGGCTCCTGGGTGGAGCATGAAGAAAGAGGGCCTTCTTAGAGTAAGGCTACAATGCCCTGGCTTATGCTGTTGCTCCTAGCATCCTTCCTGATGGACCACCATGCAGGTAGGGGTAAATCATCTCCCATGTTCATCCTCTTTCCTGTGGTGTTCAGGGAGCTTAACGGAGAGGAAATTCAGGGTTGCATCCAGCCTTGTTAATACTGCACAGCAGAATGTGCGGTCACTATCAGGGCGTCACACACAACGATCAATAGATCATAGTGGTAGCGCATTATCCGATGGCTACTGCGCATTTGCACTAATGCTGGTTTAATAGCACTCGCAGAGCAGTATTAAAGAACTTCGAATCTTCCCGCCAGTCTGTACGGAACGGGGAGAAGAGCCAACGAGAACACACAGAGCAACTCAACTCCCATTGGCTGGATAGAGACGGCCTGGCCACAGTTATCCATGCTCTGGTAACCTCTAGATTGGACTACTGCAATGCACTCTACATGGGGCTGCCCTTGAAGACGGTTTGGAAGTTGTAGCTAGTGCAAAACGCAGCCGCTAGAGTGCTGACCGGAACATCTAGCCGGATGCACATCACTGGCTGCCAATTACTACTGAGCCCAATTCAAGGTTTTGACTTTGACTTATAAGGCCCTAAATGACTTGGGCCCCAAATATCTAAAGGAGTGCTTTCTCCCATATCAACCTGCCCGTGCCTTAAGATCAAGTGATGAGGCCCTCCTGGTTGTCCCGCCACCTTCAGTAGTGAGGCTGGTGGGCACCCAAGAGAGAGCCTTTTCTGTGATGGCCCCTAGACTATGGAATAGCCTCCCCCTCGAGGTGAGTCAGGCCCCTTATATATATTCAGAAGGGCAGTGAAGACGCACCTCTTTGCCCTGGCCTTTGGCTGAGCTGATTATATTTCCCACCCAGGCCACACACTATCATTTTAAACATAATGTGTATTGTTTTAAAGTTGTTGAATTTTTAAAGTCTTTTAATGTACATTCTGTTTTAATTTGTTGTTTGAAGGTTGTAACCCGCCCAGAGACCTTTGGGTATGGGGCGGGATATAAATGTAAGTAAGTAAGTAAGTAAAGTAAGTAAAGTAAGTAAAGTAAGTAAGTAAGTAAGTAAGTAAAAGTAAGTAAGTAAGTAAGTAAAAGTAAGTAAGTAAGTAAGTAAGTAAATAAATAAAGAAAGAAAGAAAGAAAGAAAGAAAGAAAGAAAGAAAGGATGCATGCGCCAACGCAAACTCTCGCAGCTTCCGAGGAGGAAGCTACGGGAGGCTTCTCTAGTCCGGACGGTGGGATGTGGCTTCACAGCAGATACCAATTTTTTCCACTTGATCTGGAAGGCGCCCAGGTCATCTCATCCATGGCCAGGCCCCAGGCCTGTAAAATAGGTGCACGCATTGCAGGGCGGACCTCATCTTTCCATCTCTTAGCAGAGCACCAAGAATCGGACCTGATTTCCGTTTCCACCTGTGGCCTGAGTCCCAAATTCAAGGAGATCCCTCACACCGCGGAGAGAGCCGGAACGGAGTTGCCTCCACAGCACGAGGCTGTTCCCTGGAGCGTCAGCATCCGACTGAATAGCAAACATGTCTGCGGGGGGTCCATTCTGAGCAGCTGGTGGATCCTGACTGCGGCCCACTGCTTCGTCGAAGAGCCGTGAGTATTCTGTTGGTTGGTTTCTATTTCCGTCCCCTCCGGTGCCAAAGGTCTCAGGGCAGGTCACAACAAAACCATGATAAGATTGGGGAGGGGCTGCTGTTCACCGGTCACCTAAAAAACAGAGAGTGAAGTTGCCTGACGCACCACAGAGGGAGATTATTCCATTACCTGGGGGCTACAACCGAGAAGGCCCTCCCACATGTTTCCACTCCCCTGACTACTGAGGGTGGTAGCACCTCCAAGAGGTCCTCCCAGGCAGATCTTAGGCCATAGGCATGTCTTTTAGATATTCGGGGGGCCCAAGCCATTTACGGCCATATAGATTGACCATGAACTAGGCTTAGAAGCAAATAGGCAGCCAGTGCAGTTCTTTTACGACTCTCTTACCCCCAATTCTGGCCCTAGTGACCCCAGCCTCGCCCCTCCCCCTAGGCAACTCAAGGCTAGTTGAACATGCTTGATGCTCAGTGGCAAAAGAGTGCAGGTGAGAAAGGGGTTAGGGAGGAGGGACAGAATTAATTAGAACGGAGTGCTTTTGCAGCAGGCTGGCTAGAACCCTGAATGGGAACATATAATCAGGATATAATGAACTGGAAGGGATCTTGGGCCCCCACTTCATTCCCCTTGGGCCACAATGCCTTGCTGCATCGCCTGCTTTTAAACTAGTATTCCCATGCACAAGTCTGAGGTTTGGGCCTATTAGTGAATTAGTGAACTTCTGGTGAAGAGCATCCACACGTAGAGGAGGCTGTTACAGCCTCCAAGTGTGTCCTGCCTCACCAGAAGTTCACTGATGGTTGATTAGGGATCTATTTGCACTTGGCTTTATTATGGGATATATCCTGGAATAGGGACTTGCTGTCCATATGCTAGTGCAGGCTTCAGCAGGCCCAAAGTGAGGTCTGCTAGAGTCTGCTTCAGCATGTGGACCACAGACCCCTATCCTGAGATACACTCCAGAAAAAGGCCAAGTGCGAATAGGCCTCAGGTGTGGAGCATGAAATCCTGCTCCACACCTTAACCAACATTCACCAAAACCTTACCTCAAGCGTCCAGCGGTGCGCCTATCTGCACCACGTCCGATGCTACCGGGATTGCCTGAGGTTCCGCGCAAGTGTGCTGGCATCTGGCACAACCATACACGTGACTGTGTATGCACAGAACAGCCAAAATGCTGGCACTGGGAATACTGGGTTCGATACTGCTCTCCCCCATGAAGCCAGCTGGGTGACCTTGGGCTAGTCACAGCATTCTTCTGAACTCTCACAGTCCCACCTGCCTCACAGGGTGTTCTGTTGTGGGGAGAAGAACAGAAAAGATTTGTCAGCCGCTTTGAGTACCCTTAAATGGGTGAGAAAAGCGGGCTAGAAAAGCCAACTCTTCTTCTTCTTCCATCCAGTGAGGAGAAGGCGTGTACACGAATGCAATTTTTGGGATTCGATTCAATTTGAACCGAATATCTGAAAATCTGAATTAATTCAACGGTTTAAATTTTGAATACATTCACATTCAATGCAATTCGAATACATTCGAATTGATTTGTGTGAATTTTCAACCCATATCTGCAAATATGATTGTCGACAACATTTGTATGTGCCTGTACGGATCCCGTATGCATCCTGTTTTCGTCCCGTACGGATCCGTATAAATGCACAAGGGCAAGTAGATATTGTGTATGTATCTGTACCACATAAGAATGTCCAAATAATTCGTGTGAATGCTTCAAAAATTTGAAATAGGTTTGAATGTTTAGATTTGAATTTATAGACGTTTCCATCCAAATTTAAAATGTTTCAAATATTCATGCACATCTAGCGAGAAGTGTTGAGTTTGGGGATTAGCTCTGCTCCTCTTTGTGCCTACCCACTCCAGGCCAGTTTGGTAGGTCCAGAGGACTCATCCTTCAGAATTCGGGCCGTTCCTCTCTGGAGATGATTTTGCACTTTGGCTTCCCTTCCACTGGACGGGAAAAGCGCATGACAGTCTAATGGGTACTACCATTCACGCTTGGGAATGCTAGTACATGTTACACTAAGCCCCGAGTGCCTGAAGTCTTATCTGTGCCTGGGTGCCTGTCCGATTGCCAGCAGGTTGCCACTGTCTTGCGTCCAGAGCCTGGTGCAACTGCATGCGTGCCGCTGCCACGGCAACCATGACATTCCATGCATCTGCAGTTGCATTTGGGGGTCCCCCGAGGTGCCTCGGGTGACATAAATGGTGTGAATGGTCATGGGCTGGACGCTACAGGTAAAGAATGGGATGGAAAGGGTTAGGCTTGGGTTGCGTGTGGCGCATGATTTTTGTGCACCACTGCTAGGTAACATTGGATGAAAACACCTGCAGCCGCACACCTGCAACTGCAGATGTGCTTGCCCAGATGTTACCCTATTGTGACCTATTGGGCCAAGTGCAAATTGGCCTCAGGTTCCGTTTGGGTTCTGTTCTGAACTGAGCAGTTTCAAATAAAGCTTCTGATGCACGGTAGGTCCATGGTCACGCCTTCCCTTTAAGCCTTCTCCAGTCCATCTTCTGCAATGCTCACTCCTTTTCATTTCTATCCGTTTTATTTGTGGACTTTTCACGCCCCGTTTGGATGCTTCAGGGTGGAAGGGTCCACCAAATAAAAAAGAAATGAAAAGGTGTGAATGTTGTGACCAGAAGATGGTCTGAAGAAGGTTTAGGCCGTTTCCATATGGGCTATGAAGACCCCCATTAAGGACCTGAGAAGACCCCGTTAGGAACGGAATTTGACTTACCTGCCACAGGAGACCCCATGAGGACCTCATGAGGAACATGTCATTGGCACAGGCATCTCTGGATTCTGTTCCTAATGGGGTCTTTGGGCCCTTGCATCTGGGTTCTGGAGGACCTCTTCAATGGTGTCTTCAATCAGGCCAATTGCAGGCCAGTCATGCCACGCCACTGGAGGCATGCACGGTGGCCCTGTTTAGCACCCATTACCATAAGGTGCTAGATGGCCCATGCAGATGCATGGGGTTTCTGTGGTGATCTGGAACTTCAAGGACCAGAGTCCACAAGGACCTGATACCAACAATCTGGATCTTCTTAATCCAGATTAAGGGAGGTATGTGCAAAAAGGCCCCAAAGGTGTGACAGTGGCCTAGGAGTTCCATGGTTGCAGCAGACAGGTGTGACCTGCAGGATTTGTTGGCCTTTCTAAGCTGGCTTGGAGACCACAGGGTGGCTTAGGAAGTCCATCCTGTTCCTGGTCCCCATCTCTATTTGTCAGCGCTCTGTTTCGTTAGCGCCCTCTCTCCCTTCGCTTTGTTTCCAAGTTCTTCAGAACTCCGTGTGGTGATCAACGTGACCGGCGGTCCTTCAGAGACAAGGAAGTTGGACACCGTGATCATCCATGAAGACTTCAGTGGCGAGACCTTGAGCGACGACATTGCTTTAATTCTGCTGGACTCCCCCCTAGAGTTCAACGGGGAGATGACTCCTGCCTGCCTGCCCCTGTTGCATGATCTTCACATGTGGCAAGGCTGCTGGGTTGCTGCGTGGAGATCTACAGCAGCTGGTACGAGCTATTCTGTGGGCTGAAGTATCTTCTCTGCTTCCTCCTCCACCTCTTCCCCTAGAACAGTGGTTCTCAACCTTCCTAATGCCACGACCCCTTAATGGAGTTCCTCATGTTGTGGAGACCCCCAACCACGGGGGCGAGTGGGAGGGAAGGGTGGTGGGAGACTCATTGCAACCCCTCTGAAAGGGTAGTTCAACCCCCAAAGGAGTCCCAACCCCCAGGTTGAGAACCACTGCCCTAGAACAAAAGAGAACTTAAGAAGAACCCTCTTGAATCAGGCCCAAGTCCATCCGGTCCACCATCCTGTCTCACCCAGTGGTCCACCAATGGCTTCTGGGCCTCTCAGGCAGAAGGCAACGCAAAACCTTCACCTGCTCTCGACTCCCTTCAAGTGGCCTTTGGAGGCATCAGTTCTCTATCCACCTTTTCTATACTGTGCATAATTGTATATCCTTCAATCAGGTCCCCTCTTAAATGCCATCTCTCCAGACTGAAGATGCCCAGACATTGCACTTTGATTTCTTAAGGGATTTTGTTCCAGCCCCTTAATCATTCTGGTTGCCCTTTTCTGCACCTTTTCCAGGTCCACAATGTCCTTTTTGAGTTGTGGGGACCAGAATTGTAAGGATTAAATGGCTCCAGTCCACTCGTTGTTTGGCTCCTGCTGCTTCCCACTTCATGTTAGAGTCAGAGGGAGTCTTGGCCAAACTCAGAGACGACGCTCTCTTGACGTGGCTTGAATCTTAGCCTGGCTGCACCTCAGTTGTCACCCATTTCCAGCTTCTTTTCCTGATGGTGCCCCAAAGGCACTCGGTCTAAGGAGATACCCAAAGCTGAGTTTCCTCTGGATTGTGTCCATGGTGGCCATCAGGACATCTTCTGTTTTCACGATGGCAGGGCTTGGTGGTTCCCATCTGTGTAAGGAAAAGGTTTCCATTTGGGGGACTAAAGTTCCCATGATTCTTAACCGTGGGTGCTACTGGCTATGGACCAGGCAGCTGCCGTTTCCTAAAGACCACTTGAGCTATTTTTTTCTTATTTACGAGATGCCAGCAGAGAAAGAGACTGTCTGAACTTAGTTTGGAAAGTCACACTGGGGCTACCACAGAAAAGGACCTGTTATCTGGTGGATGATGATCTGTCCTCACTCTTAAGGGTGGGTCTAGAGGTGATGGATACTGCCTTTAGGACCATCCCAACTATCACCATCCTCCGTGGAACAGGCAGGTTGCCATCTTCTCTCTCCATAGTTCTCCACTGGGGTGATGGACCTGAGTTTTGGGTCAAGGAGGGAGTGCTGAGTTTGGAGAGCAGATTCCCAAAATGTGGGTGCCCAATGCATCCAAGTTGGGCGCTAGGTTTTGCACCTGACCTCTGTGCAAAAATGCCCCTAGTCCTGCCTTCCCCCTTCCCCCATCCTGCCAAAACTACCCTGATGCTGTCTCCTCTTCCTTCATGCCTGCAGGTGAGAAGAAGAAACCAACGACCAGGCTACAGAAAGTGGAAATGACTTTGATTGGCAGCGACGAGTGCGCCGTTGGGTCCCAGGAACACACCAAAGAAATGCTGTGCGCACTTGCTGAAGACGGGTATATAGGGGGCTGCCAGGTAGAATGAAGTGTGGGGCTTCTGGACCACAAGCTGGGGGAGCTGCAGGACCCCTGGGCAGTGAGCTCTGCTCTGCTCTCTGATGTCTGGGGCTAGGGATGCCTCGTATGTGGATATCTAAAGAAACACTGTCTTTCGTAGTGACCTGCCCGTGCCTTAATATCTGTACGGGAAGCCCCCCTGGTTGTACCACCACCCTCGGTTGCAAAGGAGCGGGACTCCTGGAACAGGGCCTTTTCGGTGATGGCTCCCCAGACTGTGGAATACCCCTCACCTGAGGTGCATCAGGCAACTTCACTTCATGTGTTCGAGAGAGCAGGGAAGACACCCCTCTTTGCCCTGGCGTTTGGCTAAATAAGGAAACAGCTTTCCCCACATTTAGGCAATGTTAATGGTTTTGGTAGGCTCATTTTATGTTTGATTTAAAGTTGTACCCCACCCTGAGACCTTCAGGTATAGGGATGGATGGATGGATGGATGGATGGATGGATGGATGGATGGATGGATGGATGGTTGGATGGATGGATGGATGGATGGATGGATGGATGGATGGACGGACGGGCGGGCGGACGGGCAGACGGGCGGGCGGGTGGGCGGGTGGGCGGGCGGATGCTCTGAACAAAAGTGCTCTGCAATATGCCATCACATATCATCCACACAGTACTTTGATACATAAGAATCTAAGAGGAACCCTGCTGGATCAGGCCACAGCCCATCTAGTCCAGCATCCCATCGCACACAGTGGCCCACCAATTGCCCATGGGCATCTCAAGCAGAGACAAGGGCAAACCTTCTCCTGCTCTCAAATCCCAGCAGATGGCCTTAGAAGAATCCTGCTTGTCCCCCCAGCCTGGAAGATGTACCTAGGCGTCCATTCTAGTAGCCATTGATACCCCTGTCCTCCATGAATTTGCCTAACCCTTCCTTAAAGTCATCCAGGCTGGTAGCTGTTACCACCACTTCTGACAGCAAATTCTATAGACTGATGACCCTCTGGGTGAAGAAATCCTTCCCCTTGTCTGATCTGACTCTCCTGTAAATCCGCTTCATAGATGCCCCTCCAAGCACAACTGGTTTTAGTGTTGTGTGATAGAGAAAAGAAATGCCATCTTTCCAGGCTGAAGAGGCCTAGACGTTGCCGTCTGATTTCTTAAGTGTTCTAGCCCCTTAATCATTCATTTTCTGCACGTCCCATAATATCCTTTCTGAGGTGTGGTGACCAGAATTGTACACAACACTCCAAATGTGGCCCTCGCCTCAGTCTTCCCAACCAGCCCAGGTGGGCAAAAGGGACTCTGGTCTTCCTTCACAGCTGTAGCCTGGAATGCAAAGGGTTACAGGTTTGAACCCCAGAAGAAGGTCATGGCAACAGGCTTCTGTTCTCCACCATGAAAGGGACATGGCTCCATAGGTCAGGGTTACAGCGAGTGTCTGGAAAATGGAGGGACGCAAGTTTAAAATCCGGCGTCTCCCCAGAAGAAGGTTGTGGTAAGCTCCTTAGTTCTCCGCCAGGAAAGGCTCATGGACCTGACCAGTATGGTTTGACAGTACCATAGAAGGCTGGTCAGGTCGAAGTGTGGTGGAGACCGTTTGCATTGCGAGCGCTAGATTAGCCCCGTACCTGTCCAGCAGCGCCTGTAGTGCAAATGGTCCACCCAGAACAGATTTCCGGTGTGATGTCCGGGGTTGCCAGTGACGATCCAGAAGCTGATAACAAACTGTGCAGCTGCTCATAACAGACCATACCATAGTGTTTAGTTTGCGCACATCCTTTGCAGCTTCTTGGTGGATGTTTATATAAGTGATAATGTCGATCAGAGTCTGAGGATCGTATCGGTGCCCATTGGGGCACCCAAGGGAAAATCCCTCCACTTGTTTCTGGCTATAGGAGGCCAGTGGCTGGGAGAACAAGGGCAGGACGAGCTTTGCTCCTAGGCCTTGCTGGCGGGCTTCCTTGTGTGTCTGGCTGGCTCCTGGGAGAACAGATGAGCCACATGGCCAGTTCAGGGGAGCATTCCTTATCTTATTATCCTAGAGTGCCAGACTGGGGGCGCGTATGAATGCAATTTTTGATATTTGGATTTCAATCGAATATTCAAATGTCTGAATTTGTACAAATAGAGAAAAAAACTAATTTATTAAAATGTGAACCGATTCAAATACATTTGTATCTATTTGTACGAATATTCAATATGAATTTGATGATATGAACGTCAACAACATTTGTATGTATTTGTACGCTTCTGTACACACCCGTACGCATCCCATTTTTATCCTGTACGCGTCCGTATGAATAAGATGCGTACAGATACGTATGTAATGCGTACGGATACGTACACATACGAATGTCCAACTTATTTGAACAAAAGATTTAAAATATTTACATTCATTTGAATATTTAAAAACGAATGTCTGGGTATTCGATTCGAATTCGAATGTCCAAATTCAGCAGAATTTGATCAAATAATGAATGTTTCGAATATTCCTGCACGTCCCTATGCCAGACTATTCCATAGTCGGGGGCCATCACTGAGAAGTCCCCGTCCCAGGAGCACAGCCCTTTTGCAGCAGAGGGTGGTGGTACAACCAAGAAGGGGGGGCTCCCCTACAACTACTTGGGCTATCCTCTCACTCTTGTCTTTCCGTGCTGCCCCCCCCCCAGGTTGACAGCGGGGATCCTTTAGTCTGCACGTACGGAAGTGACGGCAAGTGGTTTACGGTCGGGATCGCCAGCAAGAGGGAGAGCTGCGACAACGAAGCCGTCCCCGTGATCTACACAGGGGTCTTCAGCTACCTCAACTGGATACAAGAAGCAACGGCTGAAGAAGGCAAACCGTTTATACCCCACGGGATGGACGACACTGAGATCCCCGTGGAGCCCTCGATGGTCCACTTCTCAGCGTCGGGTCGCCCCTCTTTTTCCAACGCCTGTGCACTCGCTCTGATCCTACTGCTGCGGATCCAGTTATAACACAAAACCTCGCAATGGCTCTCTTGCGTGCTGGGCGGGCGCATCAGGCACGAGGCATGCTGAGATAAACTCTACTTTTGTATAAATAAATAAATAAATAAACCTACAAAACCAAGACAGACGCCTCCCAGACTCCCAGGGGCATGATTTATGCACGTTTCCCAGGGCTGGCTTCCTTGTTTATAGAGCAACATGGACACTGTGTGGCGTTTTGTACAATGCAAAGCGCCATCGTGTGGCGGCCGAGTATACTGCAGCCAGCAAAAGTGCAGCATGCAAGTTTTTATTGGGCACCCATAACCCTTTGCCTTATCTATTTATTATTTATATTTTAAGTATATTTCAGGTTATTGTATGCATTTCATCTTATGGTTGTGATCTGCCCTGGGACCTTTGGGTGATGGGTGGGGTATACATTCTTAAATAAAATAAATAAAACTTATATGTCTATCCTACTTGGCACCCCAAGGTCCCAGGATGGCGAGAGCAATGAAATTCTATAAAAACAAAATGAAATAAAAATGGGAGACAGCCAAGATGGCACCCTCAGCTCTCCATTTACATGGATTCAATCCTTTTCAAGAAAATTTGTATTTGTCCGAATGTGTACAGATCACCTTCAAATGTGGTAGGATTCTATTCAATATGAATGTATTCATACAAATTTGTATGAACATCCGACAGGAACGCATATGCATCCCATCTGTATGTGATACGTATGCGATACATTTCCCGTAAGATATCCTCTCTGAAAGCATCAAATCTGCCCTGAATCCACATTGAATCTGCAGTCAATCCATGTCGAATGCACTCTGGATCCGTTGCAGATGTGACCGGCGCAGCCGCTTTCCCAACTCCCCAGGTTCATGAATGTTCCGAAAGACTCGTACAAATACAAATTTCAATGTACGTATGTCGTAACCTTAGATTTGTATATGAATTTCTGAATTGGTACAGATATCGAATTTCATTCACATCCCTACTACAGACACGTTATCTATCTGAACTGTTTGTTTCTTATTTTGACTTCCTGCTTCCTGTGGCCAGAGAACAATACCTAAACAGAACTGCCGTTTGGAATATGAAGGATTTGTCTGACTGGTGGAAGCAGGGAATGGTGTGAAGGAGAGAAATTAAACGAAAGGAATTTTTTAAAAAGAGATTAAACGATGCAGTACCTAGAGGAAGAAAAGGTGTACCAGTGGCTAATAGAATAGATCCTTAGGTACTGCCTCCAGGTTGGAGAAGACAGACAGGAGGCCCCTGAAGGCCATTTGCAGGGATGTGAGACCTTTTGTCTTCTGCTTGAAATGCCCGTAAGCAATTGATGGGCCACTTTGTGAGATGGATGCTGGACTAGATGGGCTACAGCCTGATCCCGCAGGGTTTCTTCTACGTTCTTATGTCTTGACCTCATCTTGTTCTTCCACTCCGTCTTTCTCAACCATTCATGGTATGTTCTTATGGTTTGCCCTGAATGGAGATCTGCAACCAGATCAGATTTGGAACCCACTTTGCTGCTTTTGGTAGCAGGTCACCTTGGCCCAAAGAATGGGGCTGATCCCCCCTGCTGTTCAAAACCTCTTACAGATTGACTATCAATGGAGTACTGATAGAATAAAACCAGATGGACACATCCTAGCTCCTGTTTGCACTTCAATTAGAACATAAGAAGAGCCCTGTCCTACAGAAGCTGAGTTCAGGGCCAGGCACCGGTGTTCATATTACAGGAGCTGGCCCAGTCCCAAACTCCACCCAGACTTACCTGGAGCCCGTTGAAGTGCACATGGTCCAATCCAGGAATGCCCATGTTGACGTAATGACTGTCATGCATGCTGGGCTGTTGATATGGTGATCTGCAATGTGGCATGGTATGTGACCGCCCATTCCCAGGCAGCCATCATGTATGGAAGTAACCTGGATGCTGCACCTGAGGGTGTCCTAGAGCATCCTAGGGGCGCTCCTGGAAACAGGAAGCTCTGGGTCACCCTTCAGAAAGAGAGCTGTGAGTAGCCCAAGGTCATCCAGGTGGCTTAATAATAATAATATTTATTTTTTATTTGTATTTGTATACCGCCCTATGGGAAACCAATCCGGGCGGTTAACAACAGTAAAATATAAAAAATAACAATTAAAAACACCTTATCCCTCCCCCCCTTAAGACAGTATTAAACAATATAACATATTAAAACACAATATCAATGCGTAAAACAATAATTTAAAAACTAAAAACCCTGATGTCCCTCTATTGATCCTCAACCATCACTAAGATGGGGCCACGGGAGGAATCAGGGAATCTGGGCCGGGATGATTAATCTGGAAAGGCCTGCCGGAAGAGATCCGTCTTGACCGCCTTTTTAAAGCTGTCTAATGATGTTATCTGACGGATCTCATCCGGCAGGTCGTTCCAGAGTTTGGGGGCGACAGCAGAGAACGCCCTCTGGGAGGTCGCCGCAAGCCTAGATTTTAGAGGCTGCAGTAAGTTCCTCCCAGAGGACCGGAGAGTGCGGGGAGGATTGTACGGGAGGAGGCGGTCCCTGAGATGGTGAAGTGCGGAATCAAACTCAGTGACTCCAAGATATCAGTCTGGCACTCTAATCACAAGACCACAAGGGTAAGCTAGTCTGCATTCGCACTCCTGGAGTGGCCGGATCCATTCTGGATTGCCTCAAGAGTCCTGGCGTCTAGGAGACGTGTTCAAAACACGCGCCTCAGCACGTTCAAACCATCCCCAGCCATCCAGGGAGGGAAGCGTTCGCATGCCTCCCTCCCTGAGACATACCCCGCCCCGCCACGATTCGGCCGGAATCGGCCCAACAGGTGGCAGGGCCATGCAAATCACTCACCTTGCCGGCCCAGGATTGCGATTTGCCGTGGTCTGTGCAGCCGCACACACTCCGGTAGACGGGACCCGGTGGCCTGGCCGGCCAATCAGAGGGCGTGCCGCACACACGCGCGGCATGTTGGCATGTTAGCTGGCTCACTTGGACCCAGCACAGGCAGCAGGTAGGTGAACACACACACGTGCTCATCCCTGGGCCAGGGGGAGGGTGGGTGGGTGCCCAGGTGGGTCCCTACGAGCCCTAGGGGACACGATCCTGTACCCTAGAACTCACAGGGACTGGGGAAGGGCCCTCCCAGATCTGCCCGCCCATGGGTCTTCTCTCACCCAATGGCGGGCAGGCCTGGGAGGGGTGTCCCCTCTCCTGTCCGGCCTTTTCAGGCTAAGACGGTTTGGGACGCTTTCCCCATCTGCGCGTAGGCAGGTAGGAACACGTGTAGACGCGTTCCTTTCCTATCTACGTGCAGATGGGGAAAGTGTCCCAAACTGTTTTAGCCTAACTGCATTATAGCTGCTCAGCTGTAATGTGAAAAGGCCTCTGCTCTCCACCCCCTGCAAATGGCCTTGAGAGGGCTCCTGCCTGTCCCTCTCATGTGGAGGTAATACCAAGGCATCGACTCTGGTAGCCATCACCACACCTGTCCTTCATGAATTTAGCGCTTTCTTAGAGCCATCCAGGCTGGTTGCCATCCCCACCTCCTCTGGTATTACATTCTGTAGGCCAAGGACCCTCTTGGTGGAAAAAAATCCTCCCCCTTGTCAGTCCAGCATAGGGTGGCAGCCCATAGCTGAGATAGTTTATTTTGGAAAGGAGGAAGACAGGGTCATGGGGATTTGCCCTGAAGTGGATCTTGACTTCGGAACTTCACAAATACATAATAAGCTGCCAACATCTCCCTGGCACCCCAGCGAGACAGGCAGACTGGGCTTAAAATATTGTTTTGTTCTTGGAGCCCGCCTTTCCAGGACCTTCTGGTGAAGAACAGAGTGGGTGGATGGATGGATGGATGGATGGATGGATGGATGGATGGATGGATGGATGGATGGATGGATGGATGGATGGATGGATGGATGGATGGATGGGTGGGTGGGTGGGTGGGTGGATGGGTGGGTGGATGGGTGGGTGGATGGATGGATGGATGGATGGATGGATGGATGGATGGATGGGTGGGTGGGTGGATGGGTGGGTGGATGGGTGGGTGGATGGGTGGGTGGATGGGTGGATATGGTTGGATCAACCAATGGATAGATGGGTGGGTGGGCGGACAGACAGACAGACAGACGGACGGATAGATCTGCTGATTGTACCTCTTCCTCTCCAGGGTTGTTCTTGTGAATTTCCCAAGGCCTGTGTCATTTGGAGCTGGGCAAAGAAAAGGCACCTTGGAGAGAGAGGGAGAGGGAGTTGGCCCTGGTGCCCACTGCGTTGCCAACCTCTCCTGGGTCTGTTCTGCAGCTGCTTAATCCCCATTGTTGCCCGTGCCTCTTAGATCTTCCCTGGCATGTTGGGTGTTTGGCAGGTTGCAAAGGAACAGAGCTGGTGGAAGAGCAGGGAGATTTGGCAAGGGAGCACTGAAGGAATGTGGACAAGCATGCCATGGGATCAGCAAAGCCCCAAAAAGAGGGTGAAGGGGGCCTTGAAATGTTTCCTCAATGAGCTGTCCATCTCTTGGCTGTTTCAAGGAACCGATCACTTACTCAGCGAGGCCTCTGGGTGGCAGTATTGCCCGATTTTTCTGCTGTCCACCTCTGCCCTCTGCAAGGTCCGGCTGGGGTTCTGTCCTTGGGTTCCTTTGACTTTTTACGGCATCCCTGTAGCAGGAACCTACTGGTTTCGCGGCAGTTGGGGTGTGCAGGAATATTCGTAGGCATTCGAAATCTGATCGAATATGCCGAATTTCAACATTTGAACCTGAATAGAATGTCCCGAAATTCGAATGTAAACATTCAAAACGAATTTCAAATTTTGGATCTATTTGTTTGAGTCGTCTGGACATTCGTATGTGCACAAGCTTGTACATGATGCGTACTCGAAGATCCAGATCTTTCCTGCATCCGTGTGCATTTGTACAGATCCATATGGGATGAAAACGGATTGCATACGGGATAACTACGGGATGCATACGGATGTGGGGGAGATTCATAGGTACACACACGAATGTTGTCGACATTCCCATGTGCAGATTCTAATAAAAAATTCAAACAAAGTGATTCTGACTTTGGTAAATTCGAATCGAATCTTGTTAAATCCGAATTGAAAAGATATGAATTGAATAGGATTTTTGGATTTTCAATTCAAATAAAATGTCAGAAAAAACATTCAGGGACATCTCTACCCTGCTGTGAAAGAAGAAGAAGAAGAAGAAGAGTTGGCTTTTCTACCCTGCTTTTCTTACCCATTTAAGGGGACTCAAAGCGACTGACAAAGCTTCTATTCTTCTCCCCACAACAGGCACCCTATGAGGGAGGTGGGGCTGTGAGAGCTCAGAAGAGAGCTGTGACTAGCCCAAGGTCACCCAGCTGGCTTTGTGGAGGAAGAAGAGTTGGCTTTTCTACCCTGCTATTCTCACCCATTTAGGGGACTCAAAGTGGCTGACAAACCTTCTATTCTTCTCCCCACAACAGACACCCTGTGAGGTGGATGGGGCTGTGAGAGCTCAGAAGAGAGATGTGACTAGCCCAAGGTCACCCAGCTGGCTTCATGAGGGAGGGCAGAATCGAACCCAGTATTCCCGGATAGGATTCCGGCTCCCTAACCACTAGGCCATACCGGTTTCTAGAACTGGGGATTTGTACAAAGGTTATGGAAGGTACAGGAAGGGGACAGGTGTCAGAGGTGTTCACAAGCCAGTGGAAAGATGAGACACACCTGCCACAAATCTCTGCAGGTCTGGAGGTGAAGTGAACTATGGAGGACAAAGATGAACTGGGTATCCACTTAGATTTTGGCCAAAGTCCCATGAGGCTGGTGACAGCGCTGCTGCGCAGCGTGATATGAATAGTGCCAGCTCTGGCTGTGTGGATGTTGTCTTGGCTGGGATGTTGATCTGAACCCAGAAAATGGTCCCAGAAGTGTTTGAGCAACCAGAGCCAGACACACTGTTTGCAAGGACATGGGCCAGGTAGGACTGTACTCCCCCCGGGGGGAAAGTGCTTCTGGCATTGCTGGGCGGGAGGGGGGGGGGGAAGAAGAATAAGCCCCATTAGTAATTTGGTTTTGTGGTTACAGTGCTGGACTCTTATCTGTTAGTTTCAGAGTTCGATTCTGCATTCCTCCACAAACACAGGTGGGTGACCTTGGGCTAGTCACTGCTCTCTTTCTGAACTCTCACAGCTGCACCTACCTCACTGGATGTCAGCCAATTTGAGGCCCCTTAAGGGTGAGAAAAGTGGGTTATAAAAAGTGGGCTGTATGTGGGGGTCACTGGGTTTGATTCTGCACTCCTCCCCAAAGCCAGCTGGGTGACCTTGGGCTAGGCGCAGCTCTCCTCTGAGCTCTCACAGCCCCACCTGTCTCACAGGGTGTCTGCTGTGGGGAGAAGAACAGAAGATTTGTCAGCCGCTTTGAGTCCCCTTAAATGGATGAGAAAAGCAGGGTAGAAAAGCCAACTCTTCTTCTTCCTCCATGAAGCCAGGTGGGTGACCTTGGCCTAGTTACAGCTCTCCTCTGAGCTTTCACAGCTACTTCACAGGGTGTTGGTGTGGGGAGAAGAACAGAAGATTTGTCAGCTGCTTTGAGTCCTCTTAAGCAGGTGAGAAAAGTGGGGTAGAAAAGCCAACTCCTCCTCCTCCTCCTTTTTCTGTTGGGCTGAGTGAGGCAACAGGATCACATGGAGCGCAGGTCTTGGGAGGCAGGGGGATAGGGTAGAGCCAATTCATTCAAAGCCTTACAAGTTGAAACAAGAAGTTTAAACTGGATTCTGTAGGGAATGGGTTAACCATTGAAGAAGTGGGGTAACACGCTCAAAGCTTAGATAGGTGATCTCAGCAGCAGAATCCTGAGCGGAGATAGAGGGCTAAGATGAGATAAGGGAAGCCCCATCAAAAGAAGGTTGCAGTAGTCAAGGCAAGAGTTGACCAGGGCACCACGCCAACCTTGCTGCCATTTTAGCAGTCGGCTGAGCACTTATGGTGGGATGGCGGCTGATACACCTTGAGATGATTATTCCATAGGCTGGGGGCCACCCCTAGCAGGCCCTCTCCCGGGTGCCCACCCATTTTGCCACTGAGGGTGGTGGGACAACCAGGAGGGCCTCCCCTCCAGATCTTAAGGCACGGGCACATCAGATGACCTGGATATAGGGATGTGCAGAATTATTTATAACAATTGGAATTTGTATGGATTCCGTTAACATTGGTTAAGGTGGGTCACAGTTAATGAACAATTAGTGAACTTCTGGGGAGGCAGGGCACGCTTGGAGGCTGTAGTGGCTTCCTTGAAGTGCAGACGCTCTTCACTAGGAGTTCACCAATTGTGCACTACTGGCCATGGGGTAAATAGGCCCGGGGTCCTTTTGCCCATCCCTCACCTAATGGAACTGTCCAAGGGAAGGTGGTGCTGAACCAGAAGCCCTGCTCTTATCTATATGGATTTGCCCAATTTGTGCAATCCAAGGAATCCCTTGGGATGTTATTGATTTATTTATATTTCTCTCCTTATTACCTGCAGGTCTCAGGGCGGATCACAATACTATCCTAATTAACACAACTAAAAACATGACTGCGCTTCCATGGGGCGGGGATGCTGTTCCCTCAGCCAAAGGCCAGGGTGAAGAAGAAGAGAAGAGGAGTTGGCTTTTCTACCCCGCTTTTCTCACCCACTTAAGGGGACTCAAAGCAGCTGACAACCCTTCTGTTCTTCTCCCCGCACCAGGGAGAAGTGATGGCTGAGAGACCTCAGAAGAGAGCTGTGGCTAGCCCAAGGTCACCCAGGTGCCTTCGTGGAAGAGGGTGGAATCAAATCTGGAATTCCCAGATAAGAGTCTGGCTCCTTAACCACTAGACCAAACTGTCTGCCCCTAATTATCTGGTGCACCTTAGCAGGAAGGTTATTCCATGACCTGTGGGCCACCACTGAGAAGGCCCTCCCCTGCATTCCCTCCCTGTCTGGCAGGTATCAGAGCATTGGCAAGCCTATATGAGAGGAGGTGTTCCTTTAGATATTGGGCATTTAGGTTAAGGCTGACACCTTGAGCTGGGCTTGGTAGTAAACAAGCAGACAGTGCAGACCTTTTAGGGCTGGTGTGGTGTGCAGCAGTGCCCATTAGTAGGGGTGTGCTCAAATGCAATGTTCAGGCTTGCATTTCGCACCAATATTCGATTTGTATCTGAAGATAAAGATGTTGATAGAGCATTCAACGCATCTGTATGCATCCGTACACAGCCCATGTTTATCCCGTTTTCATCCCGTATGTAATATGTACGTATCCATACAAGTACGAATGCCTGAATAATTCATACAAAAGATTTTAAAATTTGTTCAAATGTTAAATCCAAATGTATAGACCAGTGATGGGGAACCTTTTGAGCTCGGTGTGTCAAAATTCACAAGAAAACCTAGCTTAACTCGGGTGCTGTGTCACATCTAGAAATATCCATAATTTTGTGATATTTGTAGCTCTAGTAAAAAAGTTATATTTTTGATATATGTATTTTATTAAAAGCAAAAGCAAATAATTCTTTACATTTGCTTAATCTTCAATTGAAAGTTGGTATTTTGTACACTTCAAGAACAAGCAAGCACTACACGCCCAGGTGCCAGGGTGGCCATGTGTGACACCCAAAAAGGCTTGGTGTGTCACTTGTGACACGCGTGTCATAGGTTGGCCATCACCGGTATAGACATTTGGTTCACATTTGAACATCCAAATTCGATCGAAGTCACTCGAATATTTAATGTTCTGAATATTCGTACCCATTAGCAGTCTAGCTGAATTCGTCCAAATTTGTACAAATAATGAATATTTCGAACGTTCCTGCACATCCCTAGACCCGATGCCTGAGTCCAAGTGCCCCCTGGGCAGGCAAGAACCAGCAAGAACGTTTGGACCTGTCCTTCCAGATGCCCATTTTTTTTCCAAGAGAACATAATAAGCGGAGGAGGTCGCTCCAAATCTCTCCGACTCTCTTGGAAAGCGACCAAGAAGTCTAAAGAACTTCCCGCTTTGGGATTTGGAGCGCAGAGCGGAGATGCAGGGAGGAAAAGCCATCATTATCACCTTTCTTTTCCTCTGCTCTGTTTTGGCCGGGAGGCGAAGGGGAGGAAAGAGAGAAGTTGTGAATGAACAATCATCCCGTCAGGCCCCCTCTCGCCTCCCACCTTGCGCCCCATTCAGACCTCTGACAATAAACAAGGTCATTTGATTCATTCGCGCTCGGAGTAAACAAAGTCTGGCAACAATAATAAGCCCCTTTCCCACCCACCCCCCTTTTTCTGCTCCCCTCCATTTCTCCAAGAATAGATGCCTTCCCAGCTCCCCTGTACCTTCATCTTTGCCTCTGAGAATCTGACCGGCCGCCACTTCCTCCGATGGGGAGTGCAGAAGTTGCAGCACTTCCTATGCACTGTGGGAATCTTCTCGCCCATCCACCCACCCCCGCCTGGGCAACATCTGCAGAGACAGCTGCCAGGCTTTGGACACTCGGCGTTCACTCTGTCTGCACTGGGCTTTATTCCGGATTAAACTGCAGAACAGAGGGGCCTGGCATACTCTGCACCAACATGTGGATGGTGGCTGCCATTCAGGAATATAATCCAGAATAAGGCCCACGCAGAAAAGGCATCATTCTTGCTTGCTTGCCTTCCTCCCTCCCTCTTCCCTCCCATCTCTTCCCTCCTCCTTTCTTGCTTTTCTGCTTTTCTTACTCTCTCCCTCCCACCATCCTTCATTCCTTATTTTCTTCCCTCCCTCCCTCCCTCCTTTCTTGCTTCCCTCACTCCTTTCATTTTTCTGTCTTTCATTTTTTTCAGTGCTGCCGCGCACTGGGTTGACACCTTCATGGAACTGTCCACCAGAACCCCGATATCCCTTTCCCGGTGTGTTGCAGAAAGCTCAGACCCCATCAGTTTATAGACGTAATTTGGATTCTTGGCCCCAATGTGCATTACTTTGCATTTGTTAAGATTAAAGCACATTTGCCACTTGGTTGCCCACTCACCCAATGCTAAGAGATCCCTCTGGAGCTCTTCGCAATCTCTTTTGGATTTTACTACCCTAAATAATTTAGTATCATCAGCAAACTTTGCTATTTTACTATGTACCCCTTCTTCTAGATCATTGATGAATAAATTAAAAGGCATTGGTCCCGACACTGAGCCTTGAGGGACCCCACTTTTTACTTCTTTCCACCCTGAGAATTTGCCGTTTATTACTACTCTCTGTTTCCTGCCCTTAAGCCAGTCACAAATCCAGGACAGAACCTGTCCTGTTATTCCATGGCTGATGAGTTTACTCAGTAGCCTTTGATGTGGGACTTTGTCAAAAGCCTTCTGAAAGTCCAGATAGACAATGTCTACTGGTTCACAAGTTGGTGAGGCATGATTTACCTTTGCAGAAGCCATGCTGGCTTTTGTTCGTCATTGCTTGCTCCTCCATATGCACACTAATTCTGTCTTTAATGATGGTTTCCATCACCTTACATGGAACTGACTTTAAGCTAACTGGTCTGTAATTGCCTGGATCACCCCTGGATCCTTTTTTGAAGATTGGTGTTACATTTGCTACCCTCCAGTCCTCAGGTACAGAGCCTGATGTTGGGGAAAGATTATATATTTTTGCTAGAAGGTCAGCAATTTCCCATTTGAGTTCCTTAAGGACTCTTGGATGAATACCATCTGGTCCCGGTGACTTGTTAACATTTAGATTATTAAAACATGCAAGGACCTCTTCCTTGGTTATCTCTGTCCAGTTTAACTCATCAGAAAATACAGGCTCAGCTACTGGCATGTGTCTTCTGTCTTCCTCATGAATAAGGAGGCAAAAAAATCATTTAGTCTCTCTGCAATCTCCGTGTCTTCTTTAATTATCCCTTTCTGTCCTTTACCATCTAGTGGTCCAACTGCTCTCCTGGTTGGATTCCTACTTCTGATATACTTATAGAAGTTCTTGTTATTTCTTTTGATGTTTTTAGCAATGTGCTCCTCAAAGTCTTTCTTAACTTTCCTAATGGTCATCTTGCATTTGTGTTGCCAGTGTCTATGCTCTCTCCTATTCTCCTCATTTGGACAAGCCTTCCATTTTCTAAATGGAACTGTTTTTGTTTTTAATGACTTCATCTACTGTATTTGTGAGCCACATTGGTTTCTTCTTGGACCTAGAAGTCCCCTTTCTTCTTTTAGGAATGCATTCTAGTTGCACTTCCATTATTGTGTTTTTAAGTAGTCTCCATGCATTTTGAAGTAATTTAACTCTTTTGACTTTCCCTTTCAATTTCCTTTTCACTAATTTCCTCATTTTGGGGAAGTTTCCCTTATGAAAGTTTAAGGTCTCTGTGTTAGACTTTATTAAGAACTTACTCCCTGTATTTAAGTTGAAGGTTATTGCATTGTGGTCACTGTTCCCAATTGGATCAGCTACAGTGACGTCCTTTACTAGGTCTTGAGCATTACTTAGGATCAAGTCCAGGACTGCATTTCCCCTGGTTGGTTCCATGACCATTTGCTCCATGGAACAGTCATTTAGTAGGTCTAGGAATTTTCTCTCTCTTTCCTGAGTTGAACAAGAGTTCACCCAGTCTATGTGAGGATAACTGAAGTCCCCCATTATAACCATCCTATCTTTATGGGATACCTCCTTTACCTCCTTCTCCAATTGTTCATCTCCTTTGGGCGTATGGTTGGGAGGATGGTAGCATGTCCCTATTGTTAGACTTCCTTTTTGGCTTGGTATTTTTATCCACACTGCTTCTGTGGAAGAGCCAGACTCACTTGGACATTCCAGTTCATAAGATTCTATCTCTTCCTTAATATACAAGGCTACACCACCTCCATGTTGCCCTTCCCTGTCTTTCCTGTGCAGTTTGTAACCTGGGATGATTAATACTTGCATTGTGGCAGGAGATGGTTGCATTGTGGCAGAAGATGTGTGTCTCCATGTGGATACCACAGGTAGATCCTAAAGGGTGGTTGTGGCTTGTCTGTGGAAGGGACACTAATGCTTGGGAGAAGAAGCCCTCAGAGCTTTTTCTGCCACTTTACTGTTCAAGCACTATAAGGGTACTGATGGTTGCAAGGTGGCAGATGCGTGGCTCCGTGCAAATACTACAGGCAGGTCCTGAGGGATGATGGGAGCATGGCAGTGGAAGGGACACCAACGCTTGGGAGAAAAGGCCCTCAAAGCCCTTTATGCTGCTCTACTGCTCATGTGCTAGAAGGGTACCGATGGCAGTGTGGTGGCAGTAGAAGTGTGGTCCATGCAGGCCCTATAGGTTGATCCTGAGGGGTGTTGGCAGCCCTGATTGTGTGCCACAAACGAGCAAGTTTCTGTGCCCCTGTATGGTGCGCTCAGGGTGCCATAAAAGTGCCATACGGGTCTTGCCTTAACGCTTGTGGAAGTGTTTCTGGCTCTTCCCGGAGGAAAACAAAACAAAAAGGCCACCCCACCCCCACCCTTGGCAACCTCTGGCTACCCAGAGTAGACGAGGAGGCCCAGAGGAAGCACCTGCTGTGAAAGGAAACCCCAGACAACTTTTATTATCCTTTTATACAGGTCTATTCAGGACTCCATTAGAGGTTTCCTTTTCCCCTCCCGGGTACTTCTGCGCTCATTCGCCGTGAAAAAACAAGAGTCCTCATCCACCGCTCTTGGATGCCAGGGAATATCAGCCTGGCTTTCCAGACCCTCAACCAAAGGTTGTTCTTTTTAAAGCCAAGAGATTCCCCGGTGAATCATTATTTCGACAATTCTTTTCACACGAGAGATGAAGCAATTGTGTGGGGCCGTTCTTGGCTTGGTTGTCGTTCCTGTACTCAAATGGAGCCAGGCTTCCCCTCCTGAAACCCAAGCGATGGTCCAGTTAAAACTACCAAAACAGCGAAGGTGAAGAGGACCAGAATGATGAGGCCCAGGGACAGCAGCCTCCTCAACGGTACCGACACAACTTCAACCACCGACGCAGACGCCCAGAAAACCGTAAACCACAAGATGACAAAGAGACTACGGCAGCCGATCCACCAGTGAAGAAATCATCTGGTTCTGAGGCCGAGCAAGGTGGGGCTGAGTAGATGCCAGCTGACCATCTCTACCATCATCTTGTTTGTCATCAGTGAAGAGAAAATTCAAAGTAAAGAGAATAGGAAAATTCCAGCAATAAGAAACGAACAGAAGAATTGGAGCTGAAGACTTCAAGAGCTTGCTTTTTGCTGTTCCCTGTTCCCTCCCACACCATTTTCCTTTTGTTTCTTGTCTCTTTAGATTGTAAGCCTGTGGGCAGGGGCCTGGCTGAGATTAAGGGTGTTTTTCCACTGTCAAAAAGTACCCATTTTTGCACCCATTAAGGACTCATTTGGGTGTGAGCCGGATGACCCCATTTCCACCACAGTAGCCATTTGGAGCCCTATTGTTTCCACTGCTGTGGGGGAAATCTGGATCAAATGGGTACTTTCTGGCCTTTAATCCAGATTTTCTGTAGACCCCATTAATGGCTTCTACAATAGGATCTTCTGCCAGAAAATCCAGATTAAAGGGAGCCTGTTTTTTGCACCCATTAAGGACCCATTTGGGTGTGAGCCAGATGACCCCATTTCCACCACGGCACCCATTTGGGACCCAATTGTTTCCACTGCCGTGGGAGAAATCCGGATCAAATGGGTACTTTCTGCCCTTTAATCCGGATTTTCTGTAGATCCCATTAATGGGGTCTACAATGGGGTCTTCTGCCAGAAAATCCAGATTAAAGGGAGCCTGTTTCCACAGGAAATGGGGTCTAGAGGAGGCTAGGGGGAGGGGATGCACCCATGGGGGGGGGACCCCAAAGTCACAGCTTCAGAGTGATTTCGGAGTCATTTCAAAATCATTCCAAAGTCCCTCCAAAGAGATCGCCAAGGACTTCGAAGTCTCGCCGGTCTCGGAGGAATAAAGGCTTTTCCAGCCCAGATCGTGAAGGGGGGAGGGCAGAGGGTGCGGTGTTCCCCATTTTCCATGGGGCAATAAGGTTGTCACCCTGGAAAACGGAGAACATGGAAGCCTCGGAAGCCTCTGAAAGCAGCTGAAGCATGGGTTTGCCCCCTTATTTGTCCTTCGCTTTACAGCTGGCTTGACAGATCTTTTTCAGCTGAGTGCACTCAGCTAAATCAAGCCCTTCCTTACCCACCCCTGCCTTGCAAATCTGGAGATAAGTCAAGGGGGTGTGTGCCATGCTTGTAGCCTTGGCATTCTTGAAAGGGGGTTGGAATTACCTCCATGGAAATGGCAGAAAATTAAAACAACCAAGCCATTCTCCAGCCTGCTGTGATCTTCAATGGACAGGGCAGGTACACCAAGTGCACCCCAACTCCCAATGACGTGCGCCGTTAGCCCACAATCGTCCCCATGTGTGTTCCCGGCTCGCTGAGCAATGCGTGCCGGTCCCCCAAACTGTGCCGAGGCTTGTTTAAACAGGTGCCAAATTTGGCACCTTTCTGGCACGGTTTGGGGGTGTCTGGTATGCTTTTCGCGGACCAAATCCAAAACCCATGGGGACGAACGGCACCGATCCCGCACTCGGAACCGTGCCAAAGTTACATGGGGACGGGCCCTTAGTGGATTCGGATCAGATTTGAAACAGATTCAAAGTCCAGCACATTCAAAGTTCCTCCATTCTCATGAATGCAAATTTCCTTCAGACTTGCTTTGGTGCAAGGTGAAAAGTGAAAAAAATCTGTGCACATCCTTGTTCTCTTTCCATGTGCACTGAGCACTGAGCCTAGAGCACTGAGCACTGAGCATAGAGCATTGAGCACTGGTAGGGATGTGCATATTTTTTTTGGCATTTGATTCATAATTAATCCAGTGTTAGAAAATTCATTTTAATAGATCCCTCTCCAATGTGCTTAGATTCTATTTGATACAAATATATTCATATGAATATCCGATACAAATGCATACGGATCCTGGATACGAATCTTGCATATAGGTCCTGCATACGTATCCTATACCAACGCATATGTATCGATATGTATCCCCAGTTTAACGAGTATACAGACTATTAGTACAATTTTTTTTATTTTTTTCAGATTTCGATAAAGATTTCTTTATTGAAGTATAAAAGACACAAAGAAAATAATATTATTACATGGCAAGGAACTTCAGAGGTTCAAAGTTGGGTGAATTAGTCAAACAGTAAAACAACTTGAAGAGCAGGATTCCCAAATGGCTAAGAATTTCATTTCTAAGTAAACATACAATAACTAAGATACAAAGAGGGACCCAAGACAAATTTAGGACAAAGTCACGAGCTGTATTAGCCAATGGGATGCTAATGGGAATGAAATAGTGATCTGAGTCAAAATCCCATTGTTATAAATGGTCTCTGGCACCATCCAATCCATCTCCCAAAATGCCAGTGTGGGTCAGTAAGTTCAACATGCAGCAGTATTTTGGAAGCCACTGAGAAGATGGAAAAGCTTTAAGCTGTTTGACAGAGTGGGCTTTTTGACTCTTAACTTCTGTGGGATACTATTGAAAAACATTCGCATTCATACGAATGTTACTATATATGAATGTCCTAAGATTTGATTCATGTATGTATGTCCAAATTCATATGGATAACAAATGTTATGAATATTTCTGCACATCCCTGAGCACTGGGCATTGAATATTGAGCACTGAGCATTGAACCTGAAGTGCTAACTCTTCTCAGCGATAGGGGATGTGCTATTGTGTGTTCTTTTGCAGATCTTAATCGGCGTTGTTTATTGCACCAGCGCCTAGATTTACTTTCTGAATGTTGGGCTCTCGGTTTGTTTTCATAACAGGAAGCCGCTGGCTTTTTCTTGCTCTGTGAAGGAACTCCATTGTATGCGACTGAATCTGCACCAGAAATCGGAAACGGACAAGTTGAGGTGCTATTCTTTCTCTGCCAAGTTCCTTAGCATCCCTTCTGGGCTGAAAAAGTCAGTAAAGCCCCATCACATCCTACAGGAAACATTTCACCAAATAATGGGTCCTCCATAATGCGCAGCGACAAGTGCTTTGGTTCAACGGAATGCCTTCCCCCGTATAGACCTGCCTGTACATTAAGATCTGAAGAGGAGGCCCTCCTGGTGGTATCACCACCCTCAGCAGCAAAAGCAGCGGGTATCTGGGAGAGGGCCTTCTCAGTGATGGCCCCTAGGCTATGGAATAGTCTCCCCCTTGAGGTGCGTCTATCACCTTCACTGTGCACATTAGGAAGGCAATGAAGATATGCCTCTTTGCCCTGGCCTTTGGTTAAATGGGGACACCCTTTCCCTTCCCACTTGCAGATGCTACTGTTTTAATACATAGTGCTGTTGTTTTAATCATGTTTGATTTTAGATGTTGTTACCCGCCCGGAGACCTTCAGGCATAGGGCAGGATAAAAATGTAAATTAATTAATTAAATAAATAAACACCTTGAGCTGGCAAACCTGTACAACTTTTCTTGGTAGCTTACAGAGAGACTAGACAGCTCCAAAAAAGGGTTAGGTAAATTCATGGGGCTCAGGTGTATCAATGGCTGCTAGAATGGATGCCGACGTACTACCTCCAGGTACGAGAGACAGGCAGGAGGCCTGCAAAGGCCTTTTGAAGGGAGTCCAGAACAGAGGCATTTTCGCACTGCACGCGTTCCATTTGGAATGCGTGTAGAACGGGAAGCCTAAAACACTTCTGGACGCTTTTACCATTCACACACAGGAGCGCCGGAACGCGTGTAAACGCGTTCCGGCGCGCCTGTGTGTGAATGGTAAAAGCGTTCCGAAGTTACTTAGCCGGCAAAGGCCGGCCAGGGGCGGGGATACGGCCGGCAACGCTGCCTCCCATTGGGTGAGAGCACCCAAGGGGCGGGCAGCGCTGTCAAGCCAGTCGCCCCACTTCGTGCCGGCTGTACGGGGCTTGATCGGGCCCTGTGCAGCTGGCACGAAGATGCCCAGGCTCCCAGGCCCCCATTGCGGGGCCCGGGGCAAGGTCCCTATGGAGCAGGAGCCCTTCGGAGATCGGAGCTCCTGGCTCCGGTCTCCGAAGGCTTTGCCCCGACCCCGTTCCTGCCTATCTGCGGGGCGCGGGCGGCTGGATCTAGCCGCTTCCGCCCCGCAGATGAGCCCCCCATCCCCCCACTCCCCAAAGCCCCCACCCCACCCACCCCCCGAACCTGATCTCGCCCGTCTACGGGCTTGTCCACTGCTTGTCCAATAGGGGGCCTCGGCGAGCCACGTGGTGTGCGCTCCCGGCATCCTCGCCTCATTCTGAGGCCGGACACCGAGAAGGTAGGACCTGCACGGGCGCGTCCCATCCCCGGGCCCTGAAACTGGGGGGGGGGGGTCATCTGCGGGCTGGAGGTGCCTACATCTAGGCGCCTGCAGCCCGTAGATGGGCGAGATCGGGGCGCGGGGGACCCTTGGCTGACCGGAGCAATGGGCTCCGGTCGTCCAAGGGGTTCCTCGCCCCCAGCCAGCCCAGCATCGGCCTTCTGCCACCCCGGAAAGGGGCTACAGGAAGCCGATGCTCCCAGGTCCCCGACTCCGGCAGCCGCAATGGGGCCGCCGGGGCCGGGAAGGGCCTAGCTCCTCCCCCCCCCCGCGGAGGGCGATCTCCTTCGTTGTCGGGCTGCGGGAGTTATTGCGCAGCGGCGGCGAGGCTGGCAGATGGCAAGGGGTCCTACGATTCGAATCGTGGGCCCCCTCACTGTCAACCAGCCTCGCCGCGGCTGCACGATCACTTCCACAGCCCGGCAACGAAGGAGATCAGCCCGACCGCCATCAGCTGCTGGGCCGACTTTCGGCCCATGCTGACGGCGGAGGCGTGGCGGCGGCTGTCAGGGAGAGAAGCGTGAGCGAACCCTTCTCCCCGAACGCGCCGGGACGCCTCGTACGCGCTGGAACGGATGCAGAGCACTTTAAAGCGCTCTGCATCTGGAACGTGCGGAAGACAGCTCCGGATATGCCGGGATGCGAACCCAGCCGCGGCAATGCGAATGCCGCTCCCGGAGCTGTCTTCCGCGCGTTCTAAAATGGCGTGTGCGAAAAGGCCTCAGGTGAAGGTTTTGCCTTTGTCTTCTGCTTCAGATGCTCAGAAACAATCGATGGGCCACTGGGTGAGACTGGGCGGCCTGTGGCCTGATCCAGCAGGGATCCCCTTACATTATTATAGGGTTGGGCAAATTCATGGAGGACAGGGGTATCAATGGTTACTAGAATGGATACCTAAGTACAGCCTCCAGGTTGGACAGATAGGGGGATCTGCTCAGAGTGGAAAGCAGGTGAAGGTTTGGCCTTCATCTTCTGCTTGAGAATAGCCATAAGCAATTGATGGGCCACTGTGTGAAATGGGATGCTGGACTGTGGCCTGATCCAGCAGGGTTCCTCTTATGACTTTAACCCCTGGAAGGAATCCAGCAGCACCTGAGAATATTTGGTCCTGTTCTCCCATCATTGATGCACCTATTCCATGGAATTGTAAAGGGAAGTAATGGGGTGATAGCCTTCCATATGCTGCATTCATCTTACAACCTTGGTGAAGGGCACCTTTGGGATTAGATTTTGCACCTGGGGGCTTCCTGCAGGTTTGATGCAGGTGAGCACTTTGACTTTATGGCCCCTGGATATTCAAGGAGAATCCAAAATCTATCATTGCAATTGCCCAGCCAAAGAGAGTGATCGTGAGATGCTGTTAGAGACCATTAAATTAGGGTGAGCGCTTGGTGTTTCCATTGTTGTGTTTTGCACCCATTCTGTGCTTGCTTGTTAATCCAGATTAAGGAGCTGCTAAGGGGTCTTTTTGCATGTACCTCTCTTAATCTGGATTAAGAAGATCTGGATCTTTGGTATCCAGTCCTTGTGGACTCTGGTCCTTGAAGTTCTGGATCACCACAGAGATCCTATGTGTCTGCATGGGCCTTCGAGCATCCAATGGCAATGGATGCTAAACAGGGCTGCCGTGTGGATGCTGCAGCATTCGTCCAGACACCCCGACTAGGCCTGAGGAGGAAGTTCTGCCTCAGTGGCACAGTGAGATTGGCCCTCATATGCCTCACTCAGGGGTTGCTTCTGCTAGGACGAGCCCCGTACCCCAGCCAGCCGGAAGCCGTTCAGAAGCATGCTCTGCGATCCAGGCTTCATGGGGGGAGACTGGATTGGGGACACTATTAAAGGGGTCCTCAGGAAATTCAGATCTAAGGGCCCAAAGACCCCATTAGGAATGGAATCCAGAGGTGCCTGTGTGGATGACGTGTTCCTCATGTGTGGGTGACCTTGGGCTAGTCACAGCTCTCTTCTGATCTCTCACAGTCCCACCTACCTTTTCTAAAGAATAGAAAAGCTTTGCCAGCCACTTTGAGTCCCCTTAAATGGGTGAGGAAAGCGGGGTAGAAAAGCCAACACTACTACTACTACTACTACTACTACTACTACTACTACTACTACTACTACTACTACTACTACTACTACTACTACTACTACTACTACTACTACTACTACTTCTTCTTCTTCCTCTTCCTCTTCCTCTTCCTCTTCCTCCTCCTCCTCCTGCTCATGGGCTCCTCATGGGGTCTTCTGTATGGAAGGTAGGCCGTGATTCTGTTCCTAATGGGGTCTTCTCGGGTGCTTAATGGGGTCTTCGTAGCCAGTGCAGAAACAACCAAGAACACATCATCTGCATATCTGGATCAAGGAGCTGCTAAGAACAAATCATCTTCATGGTACTAGAGTAGATCTGGATCAGAACTGTGCTTATGGTTCACTAATCTGGAGTAGTGGTAGACCCGATGAATGGTGCTCTACATCCATGCTAGCACTCTTTAGCACACATTTGCCGTTCTAAAGCTAATCCGTATTCTACTAATCCAGATTAATGTCACGTAAGTGCAGAAAGGGCGACAGATGCTGTTAGACACCATCAAATCAGATTGAACTTGAACTGAAACTCCTCTATAGTGCTCTCCTATATACGGGGCACGATTAGAATCCACTACCACTGCCCCATCCTCTCCTACTACAGGTGGAGTAAAAGAGTACAGAACTGGGGAGTCACTTGCGTTAGAGCACGGTTTAAGGGAACTCACCAAGAACTGCTGCATCAAAAACTGCCACAAGGGGGCGCAAGTCCCTTGTTTTGTGCTTTCAAGTACATCTGAATTTCAAGCATTCTTGGTGGATTCCACAGTGCAATTGATAGGAAGTCATATCTCTTCCCAAGTTTCAGTTATGGCTTGTATATAATTTTCCTGGGATTTTTTTTACCACTCACCAGATAATCTGGTGGAATCCAGTTTGGGTGAGTTCTCCATGACAGCAGGAAGTGGGCTCCCAAAGAAGGTTGCTTCTTGAGCGGTAGTCATTTATGGAGAGGTTGACCACAGTTGCCGGCCGTAGGTGGGGTAGCCCTGAAATGTGGAAGTACCATTCCCAGGTTCAGTGTGTCTTCTCGAGTTCTTCATTGGAGAGCACAGGGAGTGACATAAGAATGCAGGAGGAGCTCCGCTGGATCTGGCCACAGCCCATCTTGACTCACTTAGTGGCCCACCATGGCTTCTGGGCATCTCAAGCAGAAGACAAAAGCAAACCCTTCACGTAGGGCACCTAGGGATCCACTCCAGTAGCCATTGATACATCTGTCCTCCATGGATTTATCTAATCCATTCATAGAATCACAGAATCATAGAGTTGTGGGGGGGGGGGACCTCCGGGGTCACCAAGTTCAACCCCCCGCTCAATGCAGGATTTCCTATACCATCCCAGAGAGATGTAGGTCCAGCCTCTGCTTGAAGACCACCAGTTAAGGAGACCTCACTACCTCCCGTGGCAACCTATTCTACTGACTGATTGTGCTCACTGTCAGGAAGTTTTTCCTAATATCTAATCTACATTGACGCCCTTGAAGTTCCATCCCGTTGTTTCTAGTCCTCCCATCTTGTGCGAGTGAGAATAGGGATCATGTCTCCTCTCAGTCTCCTCTTCTTTAAGCTATGCAGGCTGGTTGCTGTCACCACCACGACTGTGCAAATCTGCCACTTTCCTGTGCTCTCTGTACATGAACACCAGATCAGGTAGGGCTGCTTGCTGCGACCTGGGTTAAGTCACTGGGAGAGCCATGCCAGAGTCCCTGCCCAAGTAGTTCACTGTTATAAGTGTTCTAATGAGCACTATGTATGCAGGGGCCTCTCTGCCCTTCCCATCCCACTGGGGGCACAGGAAAAGTGCACGTCCACTGGCATGCACTAGCACTGGAATTTGTGAATGCTAGTGCACACCATCCCTCCCCACAGACCTACCTGAGGTGCGGATGCGTGTCCAGGTGCCCAGAGGCCGGCGCGACTGTGCATGTGCCAGTAGCAACACCGGGAACATGGTGATGCACCATGCTCTCAACGTTGGGATCACCTGAGGTGACAGTGTACTTGTGCGGCACCTCAGATGACTTGCCCAGCACCGTAGAGGTGTGAAGGGGCTGCACCAGAGATGGGACAGGCCAGTGTGAGCCAGTTTGGTCTAGTGGTTGGGGAGCCAGACTCTACTGGGTTTGATTCTGCCGCCCCCCATGAAGCCAGCTGGGAGACCTTGGCCTAGTCACAACTCTCTTCTGAGGTCTCACAGCCCTGCCTACATCACAGGGTGTCTGTTGTGGGAAGAACAGAAAGTTTGCCAGCTGCTTTGAGTCCCCTTAAATGGGTGAGGAAAGCAGGGTAGAAGAGCCAACTCTTCTTCTTCCTCCATGAAGCCACCTGGGTGACCTTGGGTGAGTCACAGCTCTCTTCCTGAGCTCTCACAGCCCCACCTATGTCACAGGGTGTCTGTTGTGGGGAGAACAGAAGGTTTGTCAGCTGCTTTGAGTCCCCTTAAGTGGGTGAGAAAAGCGGGGTAGAAAAGCCAGCTCTTCTTCTCCTTGTCTGGAGAAACTAAGTCGTGCTCCACACATGGCTTGCATGCATTATGCTCCTGCATTGGAGGGGCTGTTTTTGAGCTGGAAATGGCCCCTTCAAGTGCAGTTGCTCCACCTGGGAGCACACTGTGTGCAGACTATGGAGAGGACCCTTTGAATGCTCTGCTTTCGTCCGACAGCGACCTTCTGGCCCCGTGTGGATCTTGCCTCAATTAATGCCTAATGTTGCAATCCATCAATCAGCACGGTGACTGTGGATTACTCAAAAACCTACCTCCCAAAATTGGTAGTTAGGTGGGGTGACAAAGAAGCATCGCCTGCCAAACGTTTGCCTGCTTTCTGGAGAGCAGTTTGCATCAGCAGGCTGATACCTTGCCCAAGAGGGAGGAAGCGAGACTATGGCGGAAGCAGCAGCTGCTCCTGGGCATGAGGTTGTATCCTCCTCTCGCTTCCTTGAGGAAAGGGCCTGGGCAGACTCTGGCATTCAGGACAGCCTGGCACACTCTTTGGAACAGCCCAAAGCTGCTCTGATCTTGGCTAATCCCTAGATGCAACATTCACATTACTCGCTATGTGAACGTTGGGTGGGGACCGTCCACACTTCACCAAGACCCAGGTAGGTGCTTGACAGGTGCCTGGAGGTGGTAATGGGCTGGATGAGGGCCAATGAATTGAAGCTGAATCCAGACAAGATGAAGGTGCTGTGTGTCACAGGATCTTGGGTCCGGGTAATTGGGAGACACCCTGCCCTTGACGGGGTTTTAATGCCCTGGAAGGGACAGGTGTGTAAATTGGCGGTACACCTGGACTCCACACTGATGCTTCAAGACAAGGTGGAAGCCATGGCCAGGTGCGCCTACTCCTTGGTGCAGGCTGGTGCATCAACTGAAGCCTTTTTGGGACAGAGACAACTCAGCCACAGTTATCCATGCTCTGGTAACCTCTAGGCTGGACTACTGTAATGCACTCTACATGGGGCTGCCCTTGAAGATGGTTCGGAAACTGCTAGCTAGTGCAAAATGCAGCCGCTAGAGTGGTGACCGGAACATCTAGCCGGATGCACATCACGCCGGTCTTAAGAGGGTTGCGTTGGCTGCCGATTCACTAATGAGCCCAATTCAAGTGACTTGTGCCCAAAATATCTAAAGGGATGCCTTCTCCCATAATGACCTGCATAAGCCTTAAGAGCCGGAGCCTTAAGGGCCCTGCATAAGCCTTAAGGGCCCTCCTGGTTGACCCACCACCTTAAGTGGTGAAAGCAGTGGGCACCCGGGAGAAGGCCTTCTGAGTGATGGCCCCCAGGTTATGGAGTAGTTTCCCTCTCTAGGTGCGTCACACCCCTTCTCTGTATATATTCAGGAAGGCGGTGAAGACCCACCTTTTTGCCCTGGCCTTTGGCTGATGTGATTATACTGTCCTCAACATGGCAGATACTACTATTTTAGTATTTTAATATGCTGAATCTTTTAAATGTTTTTATGTATATTATTGGTTTTTAAATTGGTTTTAATTTGTTGTTTTAAAGGTTATTACCCGTCCTGAGACTTTGGGGTATAAGTGTGGCATAGACATATGGATAATATATAAATAATAAATAAACCTTCAACCACAGATGGAGCTGATAAGGCCCTGTGGTGACCCATCTGAACATCTTCCTGTTTGGAAGATCTGCAGGATAGTCACCTGATGGACCATGTGTCACATCACAGTTGCCCGAGTGATGGTGCTGGTGAGCACACACTGTTGACATCAAGGACAGAAAATGATGGTTCCCAGACCCCATTTGCACTACAGGTAGGTGTTGAGACATGGGGGGGGGATGGGAAGCAAAGTGTGAACTTTAAAGATCTTCTAGTGGACTTAGGGGGGCACCAGGATGGAACAGGAGGCATGCATTTTTTGGTTTAGCGGGGGACCCATTTTGGAGGCCCACCAAATGGTGCTGTTGCACTGTGTCCTCTGGAGCTCCATAGGCCAGGACATTGGAAGAAGAAGAAGAGTTGGTTTTTCTACCCCGCTTTTCTCACCCATTTAAGGGGACTCAGAGCAGCTTACAAAGCTTCTGTTCTTCTCCCCACAACAGAACATCCTGTGAGGTAGGAGGGGCTGTGAGAGCTCAGAAGAGAGCTGTGACTAGCCCAAGGTCACCCAAATGGCTTTGTGGTGGAGAGTGGAATCAAACCCTATATTCCCAGATAAGAGTCCAGCTCCCTAACCACTAGACCAAACTGCCTTAGTTTGGAGTTGTCTCAGACTGGCTCCAAAAACCACACAGTACTTGGGGCCTACATGCTGGTGACTCAGAGGAGACATCCAAAGGTTGACTGCTTATTTTGGAATAGGTGTCGACCCTTTGGTTGTGAGACCATTCCAGCTTGCCATGGTCTTGTTGGAACAGCCCTTTCAGGTAAGGGCGAAAACAGACTTAGAAATGTACCTCTTCATCCACACCTTTGGAACGATTTAGTACAGCGACCGTGATAAATCTTTCCTGTTTTCTGAATTTTCCCCCTTTGATTTATTGCTCGATTCTACTGTTTCACGTGCAAACCAGGTAGAGCCATTTAAAATTTGCAGTAAATAAATAGAGGAAATAAATAAATGAATAAGGGGACTTTTCTAGTAATAGTGGGGAATGAAGAGGGTGGAATGGATGGTTTTCAACTCCTGCCTGGCCATCATGGAAGGATAAAATTGAAATGATCCCAGCAACAGAGCGCAATCTGGCCAGCATTGGGCATATACATGAATATTCGTAACATGAGGAATTCATACGAATTTGGCTAAATCCGGAGATTCGTGTTTGAATCGAATGTTGGCACATTCAAAGACTGACATTCAATTCGGATTAAATGTTTCAATACATTCATATGAAGCTTCATAGGAGATTCATATTGGATTTGTACGGAATAGGGATTTACATGAATATTCAAAATATTCATTATTTGTACGAATTCAGATGGATTTGGACATTTGTTTACAAATCTAATGTCCGGACATTTAGATTTCCAAATTTGAATGAATATGATTGTCTCGATTTATAATTCAGGAATAATGCAGACATTTGTATCTGTACAGGTACATACGTATCTGCGCGGGGCCCTTTAAGGCCATGGTATGTGCTTCCAGAATCTGCTTTTACCTGAGACTTGTATACCTACCCTATTGTTTAATGTAAGCTGTCCTATTGCATGTGTCTTATTGGGAATAGCTTTTCTCCCTTGGGGCTTAATCATTCACACCTGTTCAACATGCACCTGTCCTGCAGTGTTGGGTATAACTAAGACTAAGTTGTCCTTATGCTCTTGTTACAGTGTTAGAGTGTTGCAGAGTTGCTGTATTACTGAATTGCTTTCTAGTTACTCTGATGTTTGTGTTAACAGAGATAACTGAATATTTACTGTAACCATTACGGGACTGTTTATGTCGAAGAGATTGAGGCTGAATGTTAAGCTGTACAATATTTTCATTTCATACCTACATGCAACTGTTCCTCCTTGGTTTGTAGTGTTATACTTGCATGCCCTGAAGAATAAAGCACATTCCTTTTGGAAGGAACCTTAAGTGTTTGTCTTGTTGCAAGTGATCTCAGGAGAACAAGCCTCTCTGTGCATGAGCTTTCTGCTCCTTTGCTATAATCTCTGTCTGCATTGCCAGAGATATACAAAATATTCTCAACAGTATCTCATATATATCCATACGCATCCTGTACACATCTGTACACATCCATACAGGATGAAAACAGGATGCATACAAGCATGTACAAGATGTGTATTTATCCGTAACAGATTCAAATATCCAAATTATTTGTACGAATATATATGAATATATTCATATTGCATTGAATGTCTGGACATCCTTTTTTGTTTGTTTGTTTGTTCTTTGGATACATTCGGATTTTTGAATATTCGATTTGTTACGAATCAAATTTGAAAATTGTATTTGTGCACACCCCAGTATGGAATATGTATGGGATTCGTATGGGATTCATATGAGATTGAACATTCATATCGAAGTTGAATTTCACTACATTCAAAGGGGTTCTGTTCAAATGTATACAGATTTTCTTGCATTCAATACAAATTTTTGTGTGTGTACAGATCCCTGGGCAATAGTCTTCTTCTGCCCCGCTCCAAAAAAGAAGAAGAGAAGAACTAGGCAGTGAAATTATGACTCCCACTGTGCAACTTCATCAGAGTGAACAACTTCCAGCCAGGTACTAGCGGACAGGCACCAACAATGAATTCCTACAGGATTCTGCTCCTTTGGGAGGAATGGCTTTCATGCCCCCAAAAGCATCATGGTAAACAGCCAACCCTGTCCAAAGGCTCATCCAAACCAGGGTTACAAGACTGCGTGTTACTACCAAGCCCAACTGAAGGTGTTAACTTTGACTTACAAGGCCCTAAATGACTTGGGTCCCAAATATCTAAAGGAACGCCTTCTCCCAAATCGACCAGCCCATGCCTTAAGAGCTGGAGCTGGGGCACTCCTGGTTGTCCCATCGCTCTCAGTAGTGAAACAGGTGGGCACCCAGGAAAGGGCCTTGTTGGTAATGGCCCCCAGGTTATGAAATAGTCTCTCCCTTGTGGTGCATCACGCCCCTTCCCTGTATATATTCAGGAAGGCAGTGAAGACGCACCTCTTTGTCCTGGCCTTTGGCTGATGTGATTATACTTCCCCCCATATATTATTTTTACATATAAAAATTGTTTTAAATATGCTGAATCTTTTAAGTGTTGAGAGAGAAAGAGAGAGAGAGTTGTTTTTAATATATATCAGTTTGTAATTTGTTGTTTTAAAGGTTGTTACCCACCCTGAGACCTTCGGGTATAGTGCGGAATATAAATAATCAATAATCAATAAACTCAGCCCAAGGTGGTGTCGCTCATGTGGTCGGTTTGTCCTTCCTGCATTTTGGCTTGTTGTATCCCGAAGTGACCTGTAACCAAAGCAACATTTAGGTAGAAGGAAAGGGAAGAGAGGACAGGATATGGTTCATTTGCTACAGTCAAAGGCCATGTGGTCACACCAGTGCCCCCATTGTAAACCAGTAGCTCACAGCTGGAATGCTCTTTCGTTTTCTCCACCGTGTATGCTTCAGTTCATGACTGGCAAAGGTGTAAATTTGCACAGATTTCACCTTTACCTGTTCTGACTCCACTCCCTTTTAGTTACCTTGAGGTTTGCTCCACCTGCTGTCTTAGACAGGAGCCACAGCTACATATATGGGCGCATCCCCATAGGGGCTAAAATCCGGAGTGTGTTCGGATACGGCATTGGGGGTTCCCATTAAATCCCCCAGTACTCCAAATCCACTCCGGATTTTCCAGCCCTGTTCCCAAGCCAGTTTTCTTTCCCTGGATTTTCCAGGGGAAATCTGGGGAAAGAAAATCCCTCTTTCAATGAGTTTTCTGGCTGACTCGGATTAAAGCCGAGCCACAGAGGACAGCCGACGGATCGGGGCTGCTGCACCAAGCCTGAGGAGGAAGGACGGAAGGAGGGAGGGCGGTGGCAGTGGCGCAGGCAAGAGGACGTGGCCGGTGGCGGCGGCTCAAGGGCCATGCTGTGTTGTGCTGCGCTGAGCTTTGCTGAGGGGCTGGGCGTGGCTGGGCCCCAGCTTCCCTTCAGGTTAGGAGGAGGAGGAGGCCAGCAGCGGCGGCAGTGGTGCAGTTTCTGTTCAAAAACCACCACACCATGCTGTTCACAGGTGAGGTTTGGGAACAGCACTATGTGCATTTGGTGCTCTTCCCAGCCTCCGACCCTAACCCGCAGCAGAACCCGGATTACTCTGGATCAGAGTAATCTGGGTTCACTTCGGTTTAGCGGTGTAGGTGGGGACGCGGCCTGTGTCTATCATTCTGCCATTTTAGAGCATAAGAGGAGCTCTGCTGGATGAAGCCACAGCCCATCTAGTCCAGCATCCTGTCTCACGCAGTGGCCCACCAATTGCCCATGGGCATCTCAAGCAGAAGACAAAGGCAAAACATTCACCTGTTCTCAACTGCCCACAGATGGCCTTCAGAGGCCTCCTGCCTCTCTGTCTTATCTGGAGGCAGTACCTGAGCACCCATTCTAGATGAGAACGTAATAGGATCCCTGCTGAATCAGCCGGAGCCCATGAGGTCCAGCCTCCGGTCTCACGCAGAGGTTCACTGCTTGTTTCTGGGCATCTATAGTAGAAGGCGAAGACTTAATATATTCACCTGGGGTGATTTAGCACTTCCCTTTCCGTCCACTGGATGGCAAAGGAGTGTAATCACCCAACATTTACTAGCACTCGCACTTATGAGCACCAGTCACTTACTGCCTAAGCCCTGTGCGATCGGCCACTCACCTGTGATTGATCCCCAGGCTGGTCTTCAAGGAACCGCCATCATGGGTGGGGAGCCCTCCGTAACCATGCTAGTGTTAGTACCGTTGCTCTGTTGACCTCCTTGTCCAGCTGAAGAGCGAGTGATCCCTTACTGGATGCGTCAAATGAGCTTTATTTATTTATTTATTTATATTTATATCCCGCCCCATACCCGAGGGTCTCTGGGCGGCTTACAACATTTAAGAACAAGCACACTAAAATTGTGCTTAAGATTTAGAAACCAACATGAGAATAAGAATAAGAATAAGATAATAAGAATAAGAATAAGAATAAAAAGAATACAAAAACAGTTTAAAACAGTGGTGTTTGGAAGGAGGGAAGAATAAAGAGCATTTAGCCAAAGGCCTGAGTGAAGAGGTGCGTCTTTACTGCCTTCCTGAATGTAAACAGAGAAGGGGCCTGACGCACCTCCAAGGGGAGACCATTCCACAGCCTGGGGGCCACCACTGAGAAGGCCCTCTCCCGAGTGCCCACCCGCCTAACCGCTGAAGGCGGTGGGACAACCAGGAGGGCCTCTCCTGCAGATCTTAAGACATGGGCAGGTTAATGTTGCCTAATTGTTGACTATGGGCTGAAGTGCGAATCGGACCCTGCGCTTGACTCCGTGCAAATGGCCTTGAGGGACATCCTGCCTGTCTCTCCAACCTGGAGGTGGTACATTGGTATCAATTCTTGTAGCCATTGTCCCCCAAGAATTAAGAGAAGTCCTGCTGGACCGGGCCACAGCCCCATCTAGTCCAGCATCCTGTCCCACACAGTGGCCCACCAATTGCTTTAAGGGCATCTCAGACCTTTGCCCTGCTCTCGAATCTCCGCAAATGTCCTTTAGAGTCATCCTGCCTGTCTCTCATTTTAATCTGCACCCCTCCACACGCATCACACTGAAGAAATATTCCACCTGGGACCTTCTGCCAGGAAAGGAGTTCCTCTCCTGCTGAAAGATGGCTTTTTTCCCCAGGGGATGCGAGGGACTCCTAGGTAACACAATCTTTCACGCTTCCATTGTGGGCCTGGTGCATCTTCCATCAATTGTGTGTTTTCTCTCTGGGCTTCCTCCCTTGGAGTGCGCCGTAGGTGTGAGCTGACTTGTTCCATTGAAGCCTTCCTTCAGACAGGATACAATTTGAATGCCAGCTGCTGGGCTGTTTTCCTCTACCGTGGGGTAGTGCGTGTGAATTGCTGATAACACAAACAATACTGCGGGGGGGGGGGGAAATGGTAACAATTCGTCTCTACAAGGTCCGGAGGTGTAATCCGCATTCCCCCCCCCTTGGTCCCCCACCCCAAGTTGAAAGTGGACTTCCCAAAGCACAGTAAGGGGGTCTAGGAAAGAGGTGGAAGGCAATCAAATTCTAAACAGTTGCTTTCAACATTCGGTGCTGTGAATGCAACAGGAAAAACAATTGTTGGTAAGCAGAGACAGTTGATATTATTGATCTCATTTGACATCTGATGGCAGAGACTATGGCAAGCCATTTGGCACTGTTTGGGCACTGTTTGGGTTCCCATGGGCCGGGTGCAGGACCGAGATTGAATCTCAGGCGTCCCCATGTCATTCCCAGCAATGCGGGACAGGTACGGGTTGGGTGCAGATGGAGGGGTCCCCATGCAAACCACGCCAGACCCTGGCATGGGGAGTAGCACCACCTCCTCTCCTCTCTGCTGCCCTCTCCTCATTGGAAGCCGGATTAACATCAGCCCACCCCTGTGCTACATCCCCCCTCCCTTAGTGGCACTGAAAGCCAGGACTGGGTTGGGAGGCACGGAAAAAAAAGTTAAAATAAAATAAAGCTTACTTCATAATAATGCATTTATAAATAATTTTGAAAGACTGCTACGAAGTTTCACGGCAGTTAGGCGCTTGAGCGGTTTTGCACACCTCCGCTCCACTGGGAACCGCAAGAATGCCCGCCAAGTTTAAAAGGGAGAAAAATCAAGCCTTTATTTCATGATCGCCTTGGTGATTGGGAAACGGGGGTTGAAAATTTTTGGAATTGGAACAAAAATCAAGCCGTTATCCAGCCTGCCTTGGCAATCAGGATATGGGGTTGGAAATATTTCTGTGGAAAATGCAAAAAAATTGAGCCAGTATCCTGCCTGCCTTGGCAATCAGGATTTTTCCGCTCCCCAAAAATGTCAGCGGCTGCGATCTCCAATGCACAGGGCAGGAACGGCAAGTGCACCCCACCTCCTAATGACGTGAGTGCCAATCTCCTCCCCGGTTAGCCTGTGATCATCCCCATGTGCGGGATCGGCTCGCTACCCAATGCGTGCCAGTACCCCAAACCATGCTGAGACTTGTATTCTCAGTTATCAGATTTGGCCCTGGTCTGGGCACAGTTTGGGGGGATTTGATCCGCTTTCCATGAGCCAAATCCCAAACACATGGGGACACCCCTTACCCATCCCGCGTTCAGAACCATACCAAACTTGGATGAGGACACAGCCTCGGAATGTGCACGAGTATTTGTGATATTTGTTATTTGTATGAATTCTGATGAATTAGGATATTTGTAGACGAATCAAATGTTACAACATTCATACAGTAACATTCCTATGAATAGTTTGTACATTCGTTAAACTGGTGATACGTATCAGATACGTATTGATATGTATGCATTTCTATAGGATCCATATCCAAGACCTGTATCTAGGATCTGTGTCCAAGATTCATATTGGATGCATTCATATTGGATATTCATATGAATTTGTATGAATACAATCAGATCAAATAGAATCCCACCACCTTCGAAGGGGATCTATTTGAACGAATATGAATTTTCTAACATTCAATTTGTTATGAATTGAATGTCAAAAAACCTATTTCTACACATCCCTAGCAGAGATGTTTGGCTACATCTGAGGCTGTGGTCACACTTAAGGTTCAATCCAGCTTCACTCCACTTTTGGAGTGACAGAATACATCAGCAAAGCCACAAGCTGTTTCCTTTCAGAGTTAAATAACTCAGGAAATTCACCTTTGAGAAAGAAAATTACTCTGCTGATGTCTCTTGCTCTGAAGCTGGACTGAAGCTGGACTAAACCTCAGCCACAGCCTGAGATGGAGCAGTTAGTATCTCCTAATTAAGGATGTACATGAATATTCATAGCATTCAATATTTGTGCGAATCTGGACAAATCTGGACATTTGTAGATGAATTGAATGTTATGATGCCCATGCATTGACATTCGTACGAATACAGATATTTCAGAACGGATTCAAAGTGGATTCAGGGCGGATCTGCTTTCAGAGACCATCGTATTTGTATGATTGTAGTAACATTCAATCCGTGTACAAATTTCAGGATTTGGATAAATTCGTACAAATAATGAATGTTTTGAATATTCATGTCCATCCCTATCGTATGGGATTCATATGGGTTACGTATGGGATTCCTATGCATTTGTATGGGATCCGTATGCGATTGAACATTCGCGTCAAATGCGAATCCCACTACAATCAAAGGGGATCGATTCAAATGCAGATGAATTTTTGTGCATTCAATGCAATATGAATAGAATACAAAAAAGGTCCTTATTCCCGGGGCATAGCTATAGAAGCTGTGTGATTAGTAAAGCCTTGCCCGCCCCATTTGCACCTCTTCTGAGACAACGGAGTGTGGGGTGGGGTGGTGCAGCCGTGGTTGCATGCCATGTTGTCTGGCTGCTGTGGCAACCGCATGCCCTTCGCCACAGTGCGATGATCACATGAACTGTGCTTCTCCAGCATTTTGGGAATCGCTGGGTAAGTTTCAGATGCATCAGGTGTCACAAAGTGTGGATGCCCCGATGCATCTTGGGAGTGAGCTAACCCTTGTGCCAGGAGGAGCGAAAAGGTCGTGCCCTGCATCCTTCAGGGAAGCAGGAACTCCTACGAGTCCGGTCCATTAATCGGCTGTCTCTTCTCCTGATTAAGCTTCACATTATCCACCCCATGCTCTCCGTTATCGTATGCAGACATCAGGTTGAGCACATCATTGACACACCTGGATTAGATGAAAAGAAGCAATTGAGTCGTTAATATGTCATTAACTGACTAATAGCAATGTGTTCAGAACCTCCCCGTGACCGCGCCCTGTAGTTTCGCGTAGGTATTAAACACTGTGCTCAATACTTCCATGTACCAATCCATATGGAAAACCATGTACCCAAGAGTGCCAGCCACATCAGCTGGAAATTTGCCCAGTGGCCTTTACATGCAACTCAGGCACGTCTTAATAGGTCACACCAACCCCTTACAGAGGAGAAAGCTGTTGTTTAGGTCTGATGAGAAATCAGGGCAACCCCATGGTGTAACAAAGTGAGGCCTTTTTGGCTATAGTGCAGTAAGGCTAGGTCACTCGGGGATGCTTTCTCCATTCACACCTAGGCAAGTAGGGAATGGGTGGGCAGGTGTTCCTACCTGCCTACGTGTGAAAGGGGAATCCGTCCCCATGTGGCCTTGCCTGAAAAGGCTAGTGTGGGGGTAGGATGCCCTTTCCAGGCCTGCCCCACATTGTGTGGAATTCAACCCAGGGGCAGGCAGGCAGGCCTGTCCGGTCCCTTCCCCAGGTTCCCTGTAGCTAGCCAATCAGAGCGGCTGGTGTGCGTAGACGCACAGCATCACTGGCCTGGCTCGCCACTTTGGAACAAATCTCGCATGAGATAAGTACCTTTCTCATGCACGCATGTCCCCATGTAGGTATGTGCCCGGGGTGGTACATCTGGTCCCCTAAAACCCACAGAAACCTGGGGAAGTTACGCAACCGGCCTGCCCAACTGGGGCAGCCAGAGGTGGGCACCGGAGCTGTCAGGGAGGGAGCGTGCTAATGCACTCCCTCTGGAACAGCTGTGGGATGGCCGGGGACAGCCCCAAATGCCCTGGGCCGGGTGTGTATGCTCCATCCCAGGCGTCCTACACTTGTGTGAATAGGTCTCCAGTTCCTGTGCGTTCAGGCAGGGAGATTTTTAAGCAGCAGAGTGGATGGCGTTGCAAGAAAATCTCTGCTGTGTTCACAGGGCAAGGACATCATGGACTGGTATTTCGCTGGGCGTGGAATGTTAATAATAAGATGGGAATTAAAATTGTAAAAACACCCTGTGAGGTACGTGGGTCTGTGATAGCTCAGGAAGAGAGCTGTGACTAGCCCAAGGTCACCTAGCTGGCTTTGTACAGGAAGAAGAGTTGGCTTTTAAGGGGACTCAAAGCAGCTGACAAACTTTCTGTTCTTCTCCCCACAACAGATACCCTGTGAAGCAGACTGGGCTGTGAGAGCTCAGAAGAGAGCCATGACTAGCCCAAGGTCACCCAGCCCGCTTCGTGGAGGATTGTGGAAACAAACTCAGCAACTACAAGGTATGAGTCCAGCACTCTAACCACAAAAGCAAGCACTTATTCTGGGATGTGTGCTAGAACTTCCACCAGTCAGGCTCATGCACTGCCGAATGAGGGTGGAGGGGCGCATGGACTCCCGCACTGGCACGACACATTCATGGTGCCACAATGGCTCCGTGCAGGTCCTATTCTAGACCTCACCCACAGGCAGCAAATTTAAATCTGCAATGCACATTAAAGGCTAGAAAATACACTTCCAATGTGCACTGAAGGTGAATTAAAGGTGGGATGGGAGTCCTAACGCTGCAAGCAAACACCTCTAACATGCTTTCAAGCTGATTTTATTGTATTTTTTGCTACACTGGAGCACCTCTCAGTCTATAGTACAGGGTAGAGATGTGTATGAATATTCGTCATGCAAAATTCGTACAAATTCAGCCGAATTCAGACATTTGAATTCAAATCGAATGTTGGCACATTTGAAGACTGATATTCGAATTTTAATTGAATGTTTTGACGCATTCGTGTGAAGCTTCATATGGGATTTGTATGCTATTTGTATGCATTCGTTTGGGATCGAACATTTGTATCAAATACGGATCCTCCCACATTAGAAGGGGATCCACTCAAATGAATATGAATTTTCTTGCATTTGATTTTATTGAATACAACCCCCCCCCCCCCACGGGATCTAAACTGGGACTCCTGTAGCTGAGGCTGATCCCGCTCTGAGCTTCTGCGTGCAAACTGTTTTGTCAGCACTTGGCCTGCACTTGAGCAAAGTGACACCAATTACGTTTGTCAACCCCCCTTTGGAAGCCGAAAGATATATGAAAGATCCTGGGGAAAGATCAATCAAGGCTGAGAACCGGCTGAAAGTCCTGTCACCCCTGACAAGGTGTGTTGAGTGATCGAGGGCTCTCCCTGGATAGGCAGGTTACGGGGAACACTTGATCACCCCAGCTGAAAAGGGTGAGAAATGATACCAAATTCTGGCAAAGAGAGGGAGAATTATGCTACTTTTTGCTTTGGCTGGTGAGCAAATGTCTGCACTGAGATTAGAGGTGGAGAAGGAATTTGTTTGGTTCATCTATTAAACACGTGTTTGCAATTTCCCCCCTTTCCTGAATAAATGAGAAAAACTCAGGCCACAGCTACACACAAGACTTACCTCCTTCTTTGAAAACGAAACTGCTTGAATTTCACATTGAGAGACAACCATTAAAAACCAAAAATTGTGCACACCAAGTGTGTTTTCCTGATAAACCAATGCACAAGGTGTTGCTCTGACTGCTAGTCCACACCATCCAAAACTCTTCCTGGGGCCTTTTATCACTTCACTACCCGCCCGCTAGATGGGAAGGTAACTGAAGCCCAAGCCCTATGTGGTTGGTCACTCACCTGTGACTGATCCCGGGGCTGGTCCTCTTCTGGGTACCACCATTTTGGCGGTGGCATCCTCCGCGACTGTGCATGCATCAGCGCCGTCACCTTGACAACGTTGACGCTCTGCACATGCACAGTTGTGTCTATAGTTATTCAAAGTGCCAAACCCTGGAATGCCAGAAGATGAGCGAATGGTTGCTGTCTGGACACTTAAGATAAGTTTTGGTAAACATTGGTTAACATGCTGTGGTCAACACTGCTCATTTCCTTAAGTGATCCAGCCATACAGTCAGACCGCTGTATCCGCAGCAGGGGGTACATGGAGTATGAAGAATAATAGCAAACGCTGGGGAATGCACTCCATTTCCCATAATTCCTGTGAAATACCATGGGATTTTGCTCAAGATGCACTCCATTTCCCATAATTCCTGTGAAATCCTGTGGGATTTCAAAGGCATTATGGGTAATGGTGCACCATTTTGGGCCTTTTGGGCCCCAGGCCTCAGAAGAGCTTAAGGTCGGCCTAATGGCGCCTGCTGGGGGTGGGTTGGGGGCTGATCTGGTCACTGTGGGAAACTGAAACCAGATCAGTGGGTATGGGGGTCCAACTGTACTTTAATCTGGGACATTTCTGCGCTGAACTTCCTGTCTCTTGGACAGGAAAAGTGCAGAATAGCATTTGCACTTGGGAATACTAGTGCCCGTAAGCCCAACCCCCATGCATTCGGAAACATACCCCCATTCAGGTGCATGTCTGATTGTTCACAAGGCACCACCATCTTGATTGCAGCACCAAGCGTGACTGCAGGAGTGCCTGCACTATCATCACGGCACCCGAGATGCTCTGCAAAGACGCAAGTGCAGCCATGTTTGGGGGTCAGCTGAGGAAACCAGCATGCAAATGGTCACTGGCTGGACGCATGAGGAAGTTTCTAGGAAAGGTTAGTTTGTGTGTGGTGCATGATTTCATGCACTACTGGTAATAATTTGCAGTAGGCTGACATCTAGGCAAATAAGGGGGCACTTCTAGGCCGTAAACCAGGGATGTGCACAAATATTCGTAACATTCAATATTTGTGCAAATTTGTACAAATTCAGACATTTGTGTATGAATTGAAGGTTACGGCCTGTGTGCATTGACATTTGGAACATTTGTGAAATGGGGAGGCGGGAAAGCAGCTGCAACAGATCCAGAGTGCATTTGACATGGATTGACAATGGATTCAAAGTGGATTCAGGGTGGATTTGACTCTTTCAGAGTGGATATGTTACAGGATTCATATTGGACACGTACGCATTCATATTGGATATTCAATGCTGGGAATAAATAGGAAGGGAATAGAAAACAAGTCAGCAAGTGTCATTTTGCCCCTTTATAAATCTATGGTGAGGCCACATTCGGAACATTGTGTGCAATTCTGGCCACCACACCTCAAAAAGGATATTGTGGAACTAGAGAAGGTGCAGAGAAGGGCAACCAGAATGATTAAGGGGCTGGAACAAAATCCCTTACGAAACCAGGCTGCAACGTCTAGGCCTCTACAGTCTGGAGAGACGGCGTTTGAGAGGGGACCTGATTGAAGTATATAAAATTATGCATGGTATAGAAAAGGTGGATAGAGAAAATTTATTTTCTCCATCACACAACACTAAAACCAGGGGGCATCTGTGAAGCTGATGGGTAGGAGAGTCGGATCAGACAAGGAGAAGGTTTTTTTCACCCAGAGAATAATCAGTTTATGGAATTTGCTGCCAGAAGAGCTGGTAACAGCTACCAGCCTAGATGGTTTCAAGGAAGGGTTAGACAAATTTATGGATGACAGATGTATCAATGGCTACTGGAATAGATGCCTAAGTAGATATTTCAGGCTGAGGGAGAAGCAGGAAGCTTTTAAGGCCATTTGCTGGGATTTGAGAGCAGGAGAAGGTTTGTCCTTGTCTCTGCTTAAGATGCCCATGGGCAATTGATGGACCACTGTGTGCGACAGGATGCTGGACTAGATGGGCTGTGGCCTGATCCAACAGGGCTCCTCTTAGGTTCTTATGGACTAGATGGGCTGCAGCCTGATCCAACAGGGCTCCTCTTAGTTTCTTATGGACTAGATGGGCTGTGGCCTGACCCAGCAGGGCTCTTCTGAGGTTCTAATGGACTAGATGGGTTGTGGCCTGATCCAGCAGGGCTCCTCTTAGGTTCTTATGGACTAGATGGGCTGTGGCCTGATCCAGCAGGGCTCCTCTTAGGTTCTTATGGACTAGATGGTTTGTGGCCTGATCCAGCAGGGCTCCTCTTAAGTTCTTAGGCTCTTATATTCATACAAATTCATACAAAGACATTCATGTCAAATAGAATCCTACCACATTCAAAGGGAATCTATTTGAACGAATACGAATTTTCTTCCATTCCATTCGATACGAATTGAACACAAAAAGCCCGTTTGTGCACGTCTCTACTGTAAACATCTCCTGCAAGTGCAGAAGCACCTGCCCAGATGTTCACCTATTGCAAACTATGGGGCCAGGTGGGAATCGTTTTGCATTGTGCACATTTTTTGACCAAAGTGTTCCGTAAGAGAGAAGAGGGAAAATATTCCCTTCTGCATTTTTCTATGCAATTGCTAATTGCACCATTCTCCATCCTGCGTATCCCTATTCCTGCACATGTGCGCACACACATACCCTTGCCTGCAGCTAAGATAAAAATGCTCCAGAGACTTTTGGAATCCGTTTCAGTACCTAATTACTGTTTTTAATACAGGTCCAGCGGAATGGTGATTAATGAGTTTGCAGATCTCCTTTCTTTTCCTTCCTTCCTTCCTTCCTTCCCTCCCTCCCAGTGTCTCTGGGCCTGTTTGCACTTAGCTGATTGGTTTGGTTCAATAATACCATTCATGTCAGATGAAGATCAAACACGGAGGGAGACATTTGCACTTCAAGGCTAGTGAAATCCTGGACCAGAGCATCCACACTTGAAGGGGCCATTTCCAAACCAGAGAGTTCAGAAGTTGCAGCTGGTACAGAATGCAGCGGCTGGATTGCTGACCAGGACAGCTGGCAGGATGCACATCACGCCGGTCTTAAAAGAGTTGCACTGGCTGCCAATTCACTACTGAGCCCAATTCAAGGCGTTAACTTCGACCTACAAGGCCCTAAATGACTTGGGCCCCAAATTTCTAAAGGGACGCCTTCTTCCGTATTGACCTGCCCGTGCCTCAAGATCTGGAGGGGAGGCCCTCCTGGTTTTAACACCACTCATAGCAGCTAAAAGGGTGGGCACCTGGGAAAGGGCCTTCCCAGTAATGGCCCCTAGGCTAAGGAACAGTCTCCCCCTTGAGATGCGTCAGGGACGTTCACTGTATATGGGTGTTTTTCCACTGCAGCCCTTTGATCCGGATCTAAGAAGATCCAGATCTAAGGAATGGGTACATTCCAGATTAAGGGAAGCACCCAATGTGTTTCCACGGGAGATGTAGCACCCATTAGCAATGGGTGCTAACACCCCTGCTGTGGGAACAGCTTTGCACCCATGTAGGGAATTCAGATCGACCATCAAGGGGTTAGTTCGTTACTCCAGGTGTTTCGGGGGGCAGGGGGGGCAGTCTTTGAAGTCACTTTGAAATGACTTTGTAATGACTTCAAAATGACTTGAAAGTCATTTCAAAGTCTGGGAGAATCCCTTTGAAGTTGACTTCAAAGTCATTTCGAAGTGGACGTCGAAGTCACTCTTTAATCCGGATTTTCTGACAGAAGACCCCATCGTAGACCCATTAATGGGGTCTACAGAAAATCCGGATTAAAGGCCAAAATGTACCCACTAGATCTGGATTTTTCCCCACAGCAGTGGAAACAATTGGGTCCCAAATGGGTGCTGTGGTGGAAATGGGGTCATCCGGCTCACACCCAAATGGGTCCTAAATGGGTGCAAAAATGGGTACTTTTTAACAGTGGAAAAACACCCAGAGTTTAGGAGGGCTTTCTGCAACACACCAGGAAAGGGATCTCGGGGTTCTGGTGGACAGCGCACAGCAGCAGCAACACCTTTTTGAGGGATGTGCACAAATTTGTTTGTTTGTTTGTTTGTCTGTTTGTTTGTTTGTTTGCATTTCTATCCCGCCCCATACCTGAAGGTCTCTGGGTGGGTAACAGCAGATTTTCAGCATTTGATTTGTAACGAATCGAGTATTTGAAAATCCAAATTTGTACGAATGAAGAAAAAATAATGTCTGGACATTCAAAGCGATACTAATACATCCATATCTATTTGTTTTAATATTCAATACGTATCCAATGATATGGATCTCATATGCATCTGTTTGCATTCCGTATGCATCCAGTTTTCATATGGATGTGTACAGATACGCACAGGATGGATATGGATATATACGCATACGAATGTCCTGAATTATTAGTACAATTAACTCAAAATATTCATATTTGTACAAATACTAAAGTACGAATTTGTACGAATAATGAATATTCTGAATATTCATGGGCATTTCTAGTCTGTGGGATTTGGAGGGCAGCCATTATAACCCCTGCACCTGCAATTATGGAGAAAACCTTTAATTAAAGACCCCTCTGCCTCTCTCGCCTCTTGAAGGAATTCCAAGCAAATATTCCTGCCCCATCTATAGATCATAGCTTCATCGCGGTGACATAATAAATAATCCACCATAAGTTTTTAAAGGTAAACTTCAGCATGCCATTAATAACAGTCCCGGTGCCATATATCAAAGTGAAGTCTTCCCATTATAGCAGATCCTCATGCTGTGCTTGCCTTCTGCTTCTTGTTTTCGGCCTCAAATTGCACGGATTCGGGATTTCTTATCTCTCAAGGCCTCGACTACCATTCCCTGGGATTTCGTGCCAGCCGGAAGGTGGGCCTCCAACTCTTGCAATGAATGATGCTGTCTTGGGAAAGCAGGATGCCTCTAAGGCCATTTGCCGGGACTCGAGAGCAGGAGAAGGTTTGCCCTTGTCTCTGCTTGAGATGCCCATGGGCAGTTGGTGGGCCACCGTGTGCGCCAGGACCCTGGACTAGATGGGCTGTGGCTTGATCCATCAGGGCTTCTCTTAGGTTCTTATGGGCTAGATGGGCTGTGGCCTGATCCAGCAGGGCTCCCCTTAGGTTCTTATGGACTAGATGGGCTGTGGCCTGATCCAGCAGGGCTCCTCTTAGGTTCTTATGGACTGGATGGGCTTGTGGCCTAATCCAGCACGGCTTCTCTTCCAGCACCCATCCCAGACCAGCCCTGACAGCGCATGCCCAGCTGTCAGAGAGGCAGAGCGCCTCCCTCCCTGCCTCCCCTCTGACAAGAGAACTGGCAATCAGTCGTTCTCTGGCCAGGGGAAGGTGAGTCCTACTCCCACCCCGCCAAGAGTCCTGCACCCACGCCCTCCACCTTACCTTGTTGTCGCCGGTGCGATTCTGGGGCTGGCAGGGTGATTGGTGGGGGTGGGAGTAGGACTCGCCTTCCCCTGGCCAGAGAACGGCCGATTGCCGGTTATCTTGCCAGAGGGAAGGCAGGGAAGCCGGCCACCACACTCGCCCACCACTCAGCCAGATTCCTCCCATTCTGAATTTGTTTTTATCATTTTTCTTACCTAGATGTAGGACTTTGCATTTGTGCCTATTAATATCATCCTATTAGTCTCAGCCCCACTGTTCAAGCTTATCTAGATCCTTCCTAGTGTTAGCAACCCTTCCCCAACTACAGGCAAATCAGATGCTCCTGGGCTGCCCAGCAGATTTATTCTCCCTCCCAGCTACATTTACAGTCACTACTTATGCACTAGGGAGTGCACAGTTTTAAATTCGTTGAATTTTAAGGTGTTTTTAAATGTACATCTTGTTTTAATTTGTATCCTGTTTTTAATCTGTTGTCTAATCCATTGTTACCCACCCAGAGAACTTCAGGTATAGGGCAGGATAGAAATGTAAATAAATAAATAAATAAATAAATAAATAAATAAATAAATAAATAAATAAATAAATAAATAAATATTTATTTATTTATTTATTTATTTATTTATTTATTTATTTATTTATTTATTTATGGAGACCGGGCTATCAGCTTACCCCAAGCTAATTCTCTGGCAGCAAGATCCTGTGTGTGTTCTGCTGTGTTTGGTCTAATTTTAACCGCTGAACTTTCACACTGTGCAAAGTTCTTCTGTCGGTCAGCCAGGAAAATGCTCTTGGGCTGAGCTTTCTAATTCGAGGCTCTGCTTCTTGCGTAAGGGCACTGCTTCTGTACATAAGAGAACATGAGAAGAGCCCTGCTGGATCAGGCCACAGCCCATCTAGCCCAGCATCCTGTTGCTCTCAGTGTCCCACCGGTTGCCCATGGACATCTCAAGCAGAGACATGGACAAACTTTCTCCTGCTCTCCAATAATATAATAATAATAATAATAATATTTATTTATATACCGCCCTATGGCAAACCAATCCGGGCGGTTAACAACAGTAAAATGTAAAATATAACAATTAAAAACACCTTATCCCTCCCCCCCCTTAAGACAGTATTAAACAATATAACATATTAAAACACAATGTCAATACGTAAAACAATAATTTAAAAACTAAAAACCCTGATGTCCCTCTGTTGATCCTCAACCATCACTAAGATGGGGCCACGAGAGGAATCAGGGAATCTGGGCCGGGATGGTTAATCTGGAAAGGCCTGCCGGAAGAGATCCGTCTTGACCGCCTTTTTAAAGCTGTCTAATGATGTTATCTGACGGATCTCATCCGACAGGTCGTTCCAGAGTTTGGGGGCGACAGCAGAGAACGCCCTCTGGGAGGTCGCCGCAAGCCTAGATTTTAGAGGCTGCAGTAAGTTCCTCCCAGAGGACCGGAGAGTGCGGGGAGGATTGTACGGGAGGAGGCGGTCCCTGAGATAGCTTGGACCCAAGCCATTTAGGGCTTTAAAGGTGATAACCAACACCTTGTACTGGGCCCGGAAGCTGATAGGCAGCCAGTGGAGGGACCTCAAAACGGGAGTGATGTGGTCCCTCCTAGATGTTCCTGAGACAAGCCTGGCTGCCATGTTTTGAACCAGCTGTAATTTCCGAGTCAAGCACAGGGGTAGCCCCATGTAGAGTGCATTACAGAAGTCAAGGCGTGAGGTTACCAGCGCGTGCACAACAGTCTCGAGATCCCTTACTTCCAGAAAAGGGCGCAGCTGGCGTATCAGCCGAAGCTGATAACAGGCACTCCTGACCGTCGCATTTACCTGATTTGTCATCAGGAGCGACGAGTCAAGGAGCACCCCCAGACTGCGAACACAGTCACTGGAGGAGAGTGTGACCCCATCCAGGACTGGAGGTTGCAACCCAATTCTTGGTTTCGGGGCCGCTACCATGAGCACCTCCGTCTTGTCTGGATTCAGTTTCAGTCTGTTTTTCCTCATCCAGCCCATTACCGCCTGAAGACATTCATTGAGAGAAGAGATGCCATCGGAATTCGAGGCCGACGAACGAGACACGGAGAAATAGATTTGGGTGTCATCAGCGTACTGATAACACCCAGCACCATGACTCCTTATTATCTCACCCAGCGGCTTCATATAGATGTTAAATAACATCGGGGACAAAATAGCCCCCTGAGGAACCCCACAAGTGAGGTACCTCTAACTGGAGCTACAGTCCCCGAGCAGCACCCTCTGAGACCTGCCCGAGAGGAAGGACCGGAACCACTGCAAAGCAGTGCCCCCGATGCCTAACCCCTTCAGGCGGTCCAAGAGGATGCCGTGATCTATAGTGTCAAAAGCCGCTGAGAGGTCTAAGAGCACCAACAGGGTCACACTCCCCCTGTCAATGCTCAGACGCAGATCGTCGGTCAAGGCAACCATGGCGGTCTCAACCCCAAAGCCTGTCCTAAAGCCGGTTTGAAATGGGTCTAGATAATCGGTTTCATCCAAGACAGCTTGGAGCTGAAGGGCAACCGCCCTCTCGATCACCTTGCTCAAGAATGGCAGCAATGACACTGGCCTATAATTCCTCATATCCAGGGGGTCTAGGGAAGGTTTTTTCAGGAGCGGCCTAACCGCCGCTTCCTTTAAACAAGATGGAACATATCCTTCCCTGAAGGATGCACCGATGATATCCGTGAGGAATCTCATCAATGCATCCCCCCCCTGGACGGCCAGCCATGATGGGCAAGGGTCAAGAGGGCAAGTTGTCTTCCTCACCTTACCAAGCAGCTTGTCCACGTCATCAGTACTCACAGACTGGAACTGATCCAGTATGACTACATCGGCGGAGTCACTGGACGCCTCGCCTGTCGACTCTGTTTCAACGGTGGCATCTAAGTCGGCTCTTATCTGAGAGATTTTGTCTGCAAAGAAGTTATTAAACGCGTCACAGCAGGCCGTCGTCGGGTTAAGTAAGGGATTTGGCGCAGGGGGCACCTGCGTCATTTCCCTCACCACCTTAAACAGCTCTGCTGGACGGAACTCTGCAGACGCAATACGTGCAGAGGAGAAGGCTCTCTTCGCTGCACGTATTGCCTCCCGGTAGGAACGAAGAAAGTTCCTATGGCGAGTTCTGTCGGATAAGAGTCGAGTCTTCCGCCACCTGCGCTCTAGCCGTTGTCCAACCCGCTTCATCTTCCTCAGCTCTGGCGTGAACCAGGGCCTCCGATTTGGGGCGGGATGGCAAGGGCGCTTGGGAGCGATCGTGTTGATAGCCCTGGTAAGATCGGTGTTCCAGGTATTGACCAGAGCATCAACAGGATCACCGGCATTCCCAACCATTAAGCCCTCTAAGGCTGTCTGGAATCCAATGGGCTCCATCAGCCTTCGAGGGCGGACCATTCTAATGGGTCCGCCACCCCCGGTGGGGCAGATATTGGCTCTAAGTTTCGTCTTGACCAGGAAATGATCCGTCCATGACAATGCGGAGGTACTTACCACCTCCCAGCAAATGGCCTTAGAGGCATCCTGCTTGTTCCCCCCAGCCTGACAGATGTACTTAGGCATCCGGTCTAGTAGCCATTGATACATCTGTCGTCCATAAATCTCTCTAACCCTACCTTAAAGCCATCCAGACTGGTAGCTGTCACCACCTCTTCCGGCAGCACATTCCATAAGCCGATGACCCTCTGGGTGAAGAAATACTTCCCCCTGTCAGACCTGACTTTCCTACCCATCAGCTTCATAGATGCCCCCTGGTTCTAGTGTTGTGGTACAGAGAAAAGAAACTTTTTCCTATCCACCTTTTCTATACCATGCATGATTTTATATACCAGTACTTCAATCAGGTCCCTTCTTAAACGACATCTTTCAATAAACTCTAAAGTCCTTTTCTATATTAAGTAAATAGGTCTTTGATCATCACAGACTTGGAAGGGACCTCTAGGACCATCGAACTAGTACACTGACAAACTAGGACACGTTTTCACCCAGACGGTCATCGGTCTATGGAATTGGTTAGAAGAGATGATAACTAAGGATACGCATAAATATCCTTTGGATTTGGGGCGGGTTAGAAATGTAAATAAATAAATAAATAAATAAATAAATAAATAAATAAATAAATAAATAAATAAATAAATAAAGTATTCAGAATATTTGTTATTCGGATAAATTTGGACATTCATGTACAAATCTAATGTCCAAACATTTGAACTTTAGTATTCGTATGAATACAAATATTTCAAGGTATTTGGGCGACCAATTTGGATACTCATAGGTGTATCGCGTAGGTATCCATATGCCTCCATACTAGCTCTGTCTGATTCTCCGATCGCCTGACTCTGTGTCTTATTCACAAACACACGCCACCTCTCTCTTTCTCTGAAACTGCCTCCCTTCTCCTCCTATCTTAGAGTGTTTCTACACTTACCGCTTGAAATTCGTCCCTGGGAAAATCCATCTGAAGTAGGGATGGATTCAAATGAGGCCTAACATATCCGCACATGCATCGGGAGAACGGTTACTGAGGAACGCATCACGTGGCTGCTGTGCGGACACTGCAGCACCAATATCCAGAAGGATCAGATATAACTTAGTGCATGTCCAAATGTGAAACAACTGCGGGATGGACTACATAGCCGGAATATGGTGCCTCCTCCCTCAACATGGCAAATTCTGGCCCTGTCCACATCTGTTCCCTATCCTGTCCCTGGGCGGAAGTGTCCTCCATTGATCCGGAATTCGCAGGCAGCAACAGTTTGAAGACCTAATCTTCCCCAAAACTGGATTCGGTGGCCTCTAGACCCCGTTAGAGATGGGGTCTAGAGGCTACCAAATTCCATTCTGTCCCACTGTGCGGAAAGTACCTTGCAGATGTGTGCCATATGGGTCCTTATCGGGTGCTTAATGGGGTCTTGAGGTCCTGTGCGGAAATACCCTTAAAGACAAAGCCCTCAGTCTCTATTTCGGATTCTCTGCTGGGGTATCCCCCTCAGCCCCCCCCCAGTTTAACGAATGTCTGAACTATTCGTACAAATGTCTGGAAACATTCGTATTCATACGAATGTCAATGTATGAATATCGTAACATTCAATTTATGTCCAAATGTCTGAATTTTGTACGCATTCATACGATTAATGTGACGAATATTCGTGCTCGTCTTATTCATAACATAAATGTCCCCCTAGCACTTTGCTATGAGAAATTTGTGCCTGTCTTCCCTTGGCTAAACTACCCAGTGCCTGGCTTAGTGAACTAAAGAAGCCGCCTTCCTCCTTTTACACTTGGAATTTGAGCTCAACCTCCCCCTACCCTTGAAATTGAACATATGTGATTATTCCAGGGAGAAGAAGGCTGGGTCCCCAAGGAGCCACAGTTAAAATTCCAGTTCAGTGTTTATACAGAGATTTTTTCCTCCTGAGACTCAATTAGCGCAGCCTCCATTTACCATTGCCCCCCGCCAAAAACTCACTCAGGGCTTTGCTTTGTGTGGCTTTTGAAAGGTGTGCGCAACTCTGGAGCTATTCCTTTCTAGGGGAAATAAGCAGAGACTTTGGGCATTCCTGGAAAACAGGAGCCCTGGAGCAACCCAAAAGATATGTGGATCAGCATGATTGTCAGTGACTTTTGAAAATGTAGGATGATGCAAACAGGCTTGCAGGTTGGGAAACTGGCTAATTCATCAGGGTCCCAGGGTGGGACAGAAAGGGTTAAGCACCTGCTCTTTACATTTCATTAACATGCATGATTTTTCTTGCACTCACATAATTAATATACTTGTTGCTTAGGCCAAAATTAGGGATGCACTATTAAGCTCTTCTTCAGTCATAGCTCTACTCAGCCTCAGCATGGGCAACGGTAAACAATGAAAGGACTTGTGCTAAGGGGGGGGGTGCATGAATGCGATTTTTGGCATTTGATTTGTAACGAATTGAGTGTGCAAATATTCATACTTGTATGAAGGTGCAGTTTTGAATGTCAAGACATTCAGTTCGATATGGGTACATTTGTATACATTTGTTGGAATATTTGATATGGAGTATTTGATATTGAATATTTGACCAGTCTAGATGACTTCAAGGTAGGGTTAGACAAATTTATGGATGACAGATGTATCAATGGCTACTAGAATTAATGCCTAGGTGCAACTTTCAGGCTGGGGAGGGTGGGGAACCGGGGCACTTCTAAGGCCATTTGCTGGGATTCTAGAGCAGGAATAGGTTTGTCCGTGTCTCTGCTTGAGATGCCCATGAGCATTTGGTGGGTCACTGTGTGCGACAGGATGCTGGACTAGATGGGCTGTGGCCTGGTCCAGCAGGGCTCCTCTTAGGTTCTTATGGACCAAATGGCCTGTGGCCTGATCCAGCAGGGCTCCTCTTAGGTTCTTATGGACCAAATGGCCTGTGGCCTGATCCAGCAGGGCTCCTCTTAGGTTCTTATGGACTGGATGGGCTTGTGGCCTAATCCAGCACGGCTTCTCTTCCAGCACCCATCCCTGACCAGCCCTGACAGCGCATGCCCAGCTGTCAGAGAGCATTTGGTGGGTCACTGTGTGCGACAGGATGCTGGACTAGATGGGCTGTGGCCTGGTCCAGCAGGGCTCCTCTTAGGTTCTTATGGACCAAATGGCCTGTGGCCTGATCCAGCAGGGCTCCTCTTAGGTTCTTATGGACCAAATGGCCTGTGGCCTGATCCAGCAGGGCTCCTCTTAGGTTCTTATGGACTAGATGGGCTGTGGCCTGATCCAGCAGGGCTCCCCTTTGGTTCTTATGGACTAGATGGGCTGTGGCCTGATTCAGCAGAGCTACTCTTAGGTTCTTATGTGTGCTTAATGGGTGTCCAAAGGCCTGTGCGGAAGCACCCAAAGTGGCTTAGAACTAGGGATCTGCAAGAATATTCAAAATATGTTATTCGATCAAATGTGGCTGAGTTCGGACATTCAGATGTCCAGACATTTGTTTTTTAATATTTGATCAAATATGAATATTTTGAACTATTTTTACCAATAATTCAGACATCTGTATTTGTACATATCTATACGCATCTTATTAGTATCTGTACACATCTGTATGGATACGTACGGAACAAAAACGGGATGCATACGGATATGTATGGATACATACAAATGTCGTCAACATTTATATCATCAAATACATATAGAATATTCACATGAATAGACGTGGATGTATTTGAATCTGTTCAAATTTTAATACATTAGTTTTTTCTCTATTCGTACCGATTCGGACATTTGAATATTTTATTTGAATCGAATGTCCAAAATTGGAACAGAAAATGGGCTAGAAGAACCTTGAGGCCCATCAGGTCTAATTCCATGATGAACTGGTGGTAGAGGTAGAGGAACGTCCATAAGAAGAAAGAAACCATAGATAAACAAAGCAGAATTGGTTTATTACCATACTCTTCCATTTTCCACTTGACATATTTTTATTTACACTTAAAATACTTGACTGAAACAGACAATTTTTTTAAAAAAACAACTTAAAAAACCTCAAACACACCACACAAAATTATGTGTCTAGACAGACCAGCCTCTTTGTAGGGGAAAACTTATAAGCCGTCTAGCTGTGTCAATGTCTCCTGATTGTACATGGCAGATTTTGGGAAGCAGAAACTTACGTCTTCTTGAGCCTCGCTGAGAAGTGTGGATTTCTTTTGCACTGGAAAATTGTACTTTTTGTGTGTGTCCAAAGTGGGAGCATCTGGAAATTAAGTCAGTGGCAGCATTTAAAAGACACGTAAACCAGTTCTGGAGAGGGTAACCTAAGGCCTTTTGGGGCTTAGCTTGTTAGGCAGCCATGAACTAAGGCTGGCAAGCGTCAGGTCCAGGTGGACCATTTGCATTTGCCAGGAGGAAACCTTCCCCAAAGTGTCCATTACTGGATTGAAATGAGGTCCTCCCGTTTACCAGCCTGCACCACTGCAGCTGAAACTGGAAGTTCCACCTCCTCGCTGCCATGGTTGGCCACTTGGACCCCGTTGCGAGGGGGCATGTTCAATCACAGGCTAACCCATAATTGAGCGCGCCTCTTGTGGTTCTATGACCGATCAGAGGCCTGATCATGGCATGGGTGAGCCATCGATCAGCACCGGTAACGCATCCGCGCCAGCACGGATGCTGCCTCCCCCGCCCACTGACCGCAGCAATCCAGAAATAGAGCTAATGGTCACACAGCTGGATGCTTCAGGTAAGCTTCTAGTTAACGTTGGTCAAGATGTGGAGCATGATTTCATGTTCCACGCCTGATCAACAATTAGTGAGCTTCTGGAGAGTGCGTTGTAGGTTGTAGCAGACGTCCAACTACTTGTTGACTAGTGGCCTAATTGTGAATAGGCCTCTTGTCTACAGAAATGCAAACACATACATACACTGTGATCCCAATCTTGGGTGAGGTTATAGGATTCATTCAAAGAACGCATATACATTGATCATTTGGGAGCGTTTAGTCCACTTGTTGGACAGCAGCGCTTATATTGTTGTGATCCTGGGTCCACTTGGTAATGCCCTCTGGTCCGGGTCACAGAAAGTCTTGGATAGCAACAGTACTGTCTGCACAGTGATGGCTGTTTCACTCAACACTTGCCTCAGAGCTGGCTTCTGAGAGATCTGATGAATAGGAAAGAAAGGCTCTTTCTGCACTGGGCCTTATTCCAGATTATACTCTGGAACAGGAGGCTGCCATTGGCATGCTAGCGTAGACTACAGGAGGACCTGAGAGAGGCCCGCTAAAGCCTGCAGTAGCATGCAGATGACAGGTCCCTATTCCCGGATATAATCCTGAATAAGACCTAGTGCTTCAAGGCCCAAAGTCCCTAGCCTTGGGGCTCCCAGGAATCCATTTGATGCACCGCCAATTTGGGTCCCCCATTAGTCGAGAAAATCAAGACACTTCCATGCTCTGGACTGACTCAAGCTAGTCCACTGGGAATTGCTGGCGACCCAAATAAGGACTTTCTTGATGTGGACTGCAGATGGAGCGTACAAGCATGTGGACCAAAGATGCCCCAAAGAGGGCCCCGGGGGACTCTAATCCAAAATTAAGACACGTGCAGAAAGACTCTAGTTTTCACCCTCGTGTTGTTTTCCTCTACTGATTTTACTGATTGACTACACCTGGTACTGTCCTGTCACTGTCTGAAGCTACCCTAGATATGGATAAATGTGGATGTGTAGGAACGGACGACATCTACTACTCTTGCACAGACAGTTCTCATGGTAGGGGCACCTTTATAGACAGCCACACATCCCAGCAGCTACCATAACCAATGGTGCCACACACCGTATATTGTGCTGGCCATGGGCACCTCTGGCTTTTATAGAAAGTGCTAGAAAGAAGTCCTAGTGGCATTGTAGACTGCCCGCAGTCACAGCCGTGCCAGCGTTTGCAATTTATGCAGATATACCGTTCAAAATAATATTTTGATGACAGAAATACTGTGGAGAGGACTGGAAGTTTGTTAAATGGAAACATGGCCCTTCTGCACTGGACCCTATTCCAGACTATATCCCAGAATAGGGTTCTTCCATCTGCTGGCTGTTCTAAAATACAATAGGGCCCACCCAGGGCCTGCTATAGTCTGCACCAGCTTGTGGATGGCAGGTCCCCATTCCATGATATAATCCAGAATATGGCCCAGTGCAACAGTGACTAGAATTTTGCAAGATTTTGGAGGTACTTGAAACTTCTAGATATGTTCAGAGTTTGCTGGGTGGCCCTTGTTGTAAACCCACATTAACAGGCAAACCAGGGAAGTAGATAGTAACTTCCTAATGCATTTATGGAACTGAAAACATGGTGGATGGACTTATGTAGGCTTTCACAGCTGAATTCAATCTCATCTGTAGCCGTTTTGGGGCTGTTATGCCGTATTCCAGGTTTCTTCCTCTGCAAACCTAAGTTTCGGATATAGCTGTAAAATCCATGTTCAGAGGTCTTTGCTCTTGGCCGAGTCAAGGGTGACTGGTGTCTTACTAGATCTTGGGCCTATTCGCACTTGGCTTTATTCTGGGATATATCCTGGAATAGGGACTTACTGTCCATATGCTAGTGCAGGCTTCAGCAGGCCCAAAGTGAGGTCTGCCAGAGTCTGCATTAGCATGTGGACCACAGACCCCTATCCTGGGATATACTCCAGAAAAAGGCCAAGTGCGAATAGGCCCCATGTTTCCCTTCTTATAGATGTCTGCTGTTTGTTTATCAGCTCTTCCTTCATTTGAGTTGCTAATGAGTCATTGGTCTTTCCCTGGCTGCACTCTGTTGGCATTGTTTCCTTGAGTGGAAGTGTTAATGGCAGGTTGTTGAGGCTAACTTGTTTACTGTGTAATCCCTGGGAGTGAGTGACTAGTGGCTTATGTGTTTGCAGAACTCAGGTGTGGATCTCTGTTTTGCTTGTTTCTATACAGAGGATTGCAGATGCTGCTGAGAAACAGGCCTTAGTTCCACAGCTATATCCAAAAGCTTGGGTTGTCAGAAGATGAAACCTGGAACATGACATAACAGCCCCCAAACTGCCACAAATGAGATCCTTGGGCGGAATTCATTCCCCTGCTATCCTTTGCATGAATATCTGGGTATATGAGTATATCTGCAAGCCTTAGGAAAGAACCAGGAAGACATGAAGGACAACCAGAACATCACAGATGTTATCTGGTTGCTTTTGGTTTGGGTCCTTTCCAAAGAGAACTATTTTTTTTCTCAGTTCCCAAATTCTGTGCCAAGTCCCTGGTGATCCATTCTAGAAGTCCAAGTCATCTTGATCAATTGCATCTGAGTTTTCATGTTTCTTATAAGAGACTTGGCTGCTATTGTCTTTGTTCTTTTTGGGTTTGCTAGTCTTCCCTGCAGTGGCCTGAGAGGAAGCAGAACACTTTTCTTCCTCCTCCTCCTCCTCCTCATCATCATCATCACTGTCAGGATACATTTTTTCTGGTCTAGACTCTTCATTTGGTTTGACATCTCCATCTCCATTCTCTTCTTCCTCCTCCTCTTCCTTACACTCTTCTCCATCTTCAGACCCTTTCTGAGACAGATGTGAACAATTTCCCACAGAGGAGGCCTTGGAGTTTTTCCTTAGAGTCTCTGCTTCTTCGTCCTTTTCTTCAGGATCCTCATCGCCATTGTCCTCCAAGGGTTCATTATCATCTCCTCCTGCAGCTGCTTCCTCTCCAGCATCATTTATCTCATCATTCTCACCTGCTTCCTCCACTTGGGCTGCTTCTGAGATTGCTTCGGTGTCTGCCATTGCGCTGGCATCTTCTCCACCTTCCTCTCCAACTCCACCCTCAGTCTCTTCTTGAATTTCATGGTCACTTCCTGCAGCTTCCTCCTCCATTTCTTGTTCTGCATCCATTTCTTTCTCTTCATTCATTTCTTCATCCACTTCCTGTTCTTCCTCTCTCAAACTTTCCATTTCCTCTTCTGCCTTGGTTTCTCCTTCACCCTCAGCCCCCTCCTCCTTCTCTTCCTCCTCCTCCTTTTCTTCCTGTTCTTCTTCCTGTTTCACACTCTCCACTTCCTCTTGTTCTACTGTTTCTACTCCATCTTCTGCTTCTTCCTCAGTTTCTTCCACCTTTTCCTCCTGTTCCATATCCTCCAATTCCTCTTGTTCTGCTGTTTCTTCTCCTTCCTCAGCTTCTTCCCCCTCCTCCTGTTCTTCTTCCTGTTTCACACTCTCCACTTCCTCTTCTACTCCAGTTTCTTCTCCTTCCTTCTCTCCTTCCTCCTCCTTTTCCTCCTGTTCTTCTTGTTTCACACTCTCCACTTCATCTTGTTCTGCTGTTTCTCCTCCCTCATCAGCTTTCTCCTCCTCCTCTCCTCCTTCTTGTCCTTCCTCTCCTTCCTGTTCTATAGACCCAGCCTCCTCTTCTGCCTTTGCTTCTTCCTCTTCCTCTTCCCTTTCCTCCTGTTCTCCCTCTTCTTCTAGTGTTTCTTCTGCTGCTTCCTCTTCTCCTTCCTCTTCTACCTTCTTTGTTTCAAGCTCCTCTTCTGCTTCATTTCCTTCTCTTGTCACTTGTTCTTCCTCCTCTTTTTCTCCTCCCTCCTCCGCTTCCTCCTCCGCTTCCTCCTCCTTTGCTTCTTCCTCACCTTCTCTACTTATCATTTCCTCTGCACCAGCTTCACCACAGTCCTGGTCTCCAGGGGCATCTTCCTCCCCTGCAAGAGTTTCTGCTTCATCTTCATTCCCTTCCTCAATGGTTTCACCTCCCTCTTTTTCCTTCTCGTCTGCTTCAGGTTCTATTTCTGGGTCCTTCTTTGTAGCAACATTCCCCTTGTTCATCCTCAGGATCTGCTGGAGGTCAAATGCCTTCACCACTGGCGCATTAGCAACGACCACTACTGCTTGGGTCCGTGCTGCCTTGGCAGCCATCTTCTTCCTGATGCAGGTGTCACAGGGACAGTACTCCTCATCACTTGGTTGCTCACTTATATCATCTCTGAAGGTACTGAAAAGAAAGCTCTCTTTGTTTATGTCTTCAGACATTTCCCTTGTCCCAAGTTGTTCACTCTGGTTTAGATTCCGGTCACTATAGAGAGACATTTTATGGATGCTTTTCAAACGGTACCTTCGGTTTTGCACTTGCAGGGTAGACTTGCGCCTCCGGTCATTGTCCGGTGGCTTTGCAACCCTTCTGCCGGCCCTGCTTTGTATCTTCTTCAACTCTTTCTCAATGCTGCTCTGTATCCGCTTGCTCACTTCATCTCTCAGCTCCGTAATCATCATCTCCAGCTCTTCAGAGTTTGGCAGGTTCCATTTCACTTTAAACTCATCCATCGCACTGACATAGTGGGTCATGAATTCCTTTTCAATCTTCTTCAAAAGCTTTAGCACCCAGACAGGGTCTGGGTCAACAGAACCTTGTTGGGTGAGAGCAGAAACTTTCACTGTGGCTTGCTGAGGAACAATGTCACTGGTCACCATCTCAGCCTCCACCTGATTGGTGGTCTGCCCTTCTGTATTCATTTCTGGTCCTTCATTAGCTTCATTTTCTTTGAGGCCAGGTTCAGCTTCATCTGGGGGCTCTTCAGGAACTTCATCAGTATTTTCTTGACAGGGACTGTCTTCTGCTTGCTCAACAACAGAACCCTCTTGAGTTTCCTCAACAACAGAACCTTCTTGAGTTTCCTCAACAACAGAACCTTCTTGAGTTTCCTCAACAACAGAGCCTTCTTGAGTTTCCTCAACAACAGAACCTTCTTGAGTTTCCTCAACAACAGAGCCTTCTTGAGTTTCCTCAACAACAGAACCTTCTTGAGTTTCCTCAACAACAGAACCTTCTTGAGTTTCCTCAATAACAGAACCTTCTTGAGTTTCCTCTTGAGTTTCCTCAACAACAGAACCTTCTTGAGTTTCCTCTTGAGTTTCCTCAACAACAGAACCTTCTTGAGTTTCCTCAACAACAGAACCTTCTTGAGTTTCCTCAACAACAGAACCTTCTTGAGTTTCCTCTTGAGTTTCCTCAACAACAGAACCTTCTTGAGTTTCCTCTTGAGTTTCCTCAACAACAGAACCTTCTTGAGTTTCCTCAACAACAGAACCTTCTTGAGTTTCCTCTTGAGTTTCCTCAACAACAGAACCTTCTTGAGTTTCCTCTTGAGTTTCCTCAACAACAGAACCTTCTTGAGTTTCCTCAACAACAGAACCTTCTTGAGTTTCCTCTTGAGTTTCCACAACAACAGAACCTTCTTGAGTTTCCTCAACAACAGAACCTTCTTGAGTTTCCTCTTGAGTTTCCACAACAACAGAACCTTCTTGAGTTTCCTCAACAACAGAACCTTCTTGAGTTTCCTCTTGGTTGGTATCTCCTTCAGCATCACCTTCTCCTTGTGTCACATTTTCTTCTATCTGAATGCTCTTTTCTTCCATCTCTTCCTCTCCATTCATTTCTTTGTCTTCTTTCAGCTCAGCCTCACAATCACTGCATTGTGCCTCGTTGTCCTCATCCACCTCCTCTCCTCCATCAGATTTGGCTGTTTCTTCAGCTTCAGATTTTGAACGAGGAGTTGGGGGCTGAGAACATTCATCTTGCTCCTCCTGAAGACCTGCCTCCGCTGTATTGGGTTCTCCTTCAGGGGTCTTGGCTTCATCAGTTTTCTCTGGAGACATGGCGCATTCATTGGCACCAGCCATACTCCCTTCTCCTGAGGCTCCGTCACCACTACTTACATCAACCCCTGACGAGGACATGGGGGTGAAGTCACCATCTTTAGAATTATGGCCTTTAAAGGCAGAGGACAGCTTTTCCTGGCCCTCTCCTTGCAAGCCTGAGCTTGTGCCACCTTTTTCTGAGGTGCACCCAAGCCAGAGAGCCTGGAAAATGTTAAAGAGTTCTGTATATCTTGACCTATTTGGACATTTGCTTGATTTACTTGGCTGATCCAGTTCTTCATCCAAGAACTGTAGACTAGCAAGGCAAGTGATCAGAATGTTGGCAGAATTGCTGAGCTTCCTGCCCATTGTAGGGGACACTTCTGGCAAACTATGGGACCGGTCCAGTTTTGCTTCCTGCTTGGAAGCCAGCAGGGCCTTCAGGATCTGCACAGACGTCTGGACCGTACTGGGCAGATCTTTCTTGTGATTGTTGTTCTGGCTGGAAAAGACAGACTGATTGCATTCTGCTTGGTCTGCTTCAGCATCTTCTAACATAGCTTTGGAAGCCTTATCTTCACTGGGTTCTTTGCTTGCTTCCTCAATGATGGCCTCCTCTTCTGCTCCTCCATCAGCTGTCTCCGGAACTTCTTGGCTTTCACATCCTTCTCCGTCTTCTTTGTTCCCTTCTGATTTCTCATCCTGGGATTCTGGATTTCTAGAGGAACATGTCCCCTTGGCATCTAATTCTGTGCCTTCCCCATCATCCTGCATCTCATCCTGCTGCATCAGAAGGGGCTCTGAAGGTATTCTTTTCAACCACTCATGCACAACCTCTTCAGGAGAGGCGTTGGGAAGAGAAGAAGGGATGATCTCATTATCATCTTCCACCTCTGCCTCCTGTTGGCTCTTTTCACCACCCTCAGATGGTGGATCAGAAGGGCGTCCTGGTCCATCGTCTGGCTCCATCTCAGGGGGTTGCGCATTGCCTTCTTCTTTCTGCTCCTTGTCTGCGGTTGCCTCTGAGTCAGCACATGCACTGGTACCATTAGAGGCCTTCTTCAGCAGATGGGCTCTGCTTTTTCGGCCGCTGGGCTTCCCTTTGGGAGGGACAGGGCAGCGCACACCATACATAGATACCAACTCTGAAGCAGATGTTTGGGTTGAAAGTTCAACATTGGCCTGGAGGCTGCCTTTCTTCTGCCGTGGCTTGGACGACTGAGATGTGTTGGACTGTGAACAGAGATTGTCACTTCTCTCTGATGTCTCCATCTCCGCGCACTGGTTCTCAGAATACGAGGCGATCCTGGAGCTAACGCTCTGGAGGTCGTCATTTCTGTCTTTCACCACGTGGCCACACTTTGAACAAATGGATTTGGACATGCTGGCTGCCCTTGAAGAGGGCATTTCAGAACTAACGTGGGCAGCTCCACCTTCATTTTTGACATCTGTTTGGGAGAAACTGGAACAGGCAGATGAGGTCTTGCTGGTGTCTTCTGGCTGGCTTTCTTTCTGGCTTCCTTTGGAGGACTTGCTGTAGCACTTGGAGCTACTGCTTGTGCTCTTTGCATCAAGAACAGGAGGAGCTGCAGCTTCGCTTAAGGAAGACACGTTTGAGTGAGGGACACTCGTGTTGCATGACGCATGGCCACCCACATCTCTTTTCTCCACTTCGTTGGAACTTCTGGAATAGCACGAGGGTCTGCTTTCTGATCTTGCCTCTTCTGCAGAAAGAGAAGTTTTGGTCTTCTTGACAGTGGACCTCTGAGATGATCTGGAAGAGGCTTTTGAGCCTGTCTTGCTACGCTTGCTCTTCTTCGATGTTCTGGAGGACGTTGAAGCGGCGCTGCACATTTGTGTTTCACTGCTTCGGCTTCCTATGCTCTTCCCCTCATGGGTCTTGAGATGGACACACATTTCTGTAGAACACCTACCACAGTCACTGACAGATTGACTGGATGCGGAATGTTGCCTTTCACTGCCTTCCTCTTCTCCTTCTGCGGCACCTTTCTTAGGACAGGACTCGCTAGAGAAGGAAGATATCACAGGCTCTTTCTCGGAAGCTTCATCCAGACTCTCTTTGGCTACAGGCAAACTTCGCTTCGTGGATTTGCTGCCAACGCTGCTGGGAGTGGATGAGTGGTTGGTGATCTCCACCACCCCTTCCTTGACGCTACAGGAAGATATGGTCCTTTCCATGCTGCTGATTTCCTCACACACTTTTATCTGACTGTCTGCAGAATGGCACGAGGATTGGGGTGGGCTGCTCCCCACCTGGCCACCTTGGTTTTCATCTCCTCCTTCCCTCGCCAAGTTTGAACGGCCCAAGTGCATTGTGGTGCTCGCTTCCTCAAGGGACTCCTTCTGGGTTGCCTTCGCGTGGATTCGCTTACGTGGACGACAGCAACATTTTTGGACCCTGCGATATTCTACCCGATTTTCTACCGTCTCGGAGTAGTGGGAGGACTCTTGTACAACGTGCTTGGAATACTCCTCTCCACTAGAGGAGGTGCGGACGCTGTCCATCGAGGCCACTTTCTGGCGCACAACCCTCTGATGCGATGACGTGCTAGAACATGAAGAGTGTGTGTACCACGTATTCATCACACTCGGATCCTCTTTGGAGGACATGTGCATGGGGTTCTTCCAAATGTCATAGTCCTTGCATGCCTTGCTGCAAGTGTGGCAGTGAGTCCCATCGTTTTCAGACTCGTCAGGATTTGACATGCAAGAATCCCCATTGCATGGGTAGGAGGTGTTGTCTGCCTCAAAGCTACCCTCTGGGCTCATCTTATCAATCGAATCCTTGCCATTGTCTTTGTCTACACCTGACTCTTCACCGGGAACGTTATGCAGCATGCTCGACTTCTTGATTTGTGTGGACCACTGAAGAGTCTCATCGTTCAGCAGGCGGAAACGCACTTTCATTTCAACCGAGAGGCTGCCATCTTTGTTCACGTGCACCTTTTTCTCAATGTCGTCGTTGACTAAGGAATGGACCAGGTCCCCTGCCTTGGAACAGGGGCAATGACTGGAAGGAAGAGCGCCGTTCTCTGAGGATGTCGTCAGGCCATTTGCGTAGGATTTTTCCGAAGACAAGGAAAATCTCATGGACCGATTGCTCAAGACTGATCTTGGGTGAATCACACTCTTCTTTGCTTTCAGACCAAAGTTCACTGTGGATTTGTGGGGGAGGAGAAAGACAAAACAGAAAATAGAAAAAATAAGAATTTATGCTGAGCATGTAGAACCAAATCATAGCAAACTGCAGTGGTAAATCTTATTTCGCCCATGGACCTAAGATGGCAAGATCATGGCAGGTGTTGTCTGCTTTGAAGCTACCCTCTGAGATCATCTTCCCTACAACTCTGAATACAGAATCCATTTTTAATTGTGGTTTTTTAAAGTCACTTTTATGGTAATCCACTCTGAGACCTTAGGGTGCAGAGTGGAAATAGGGATACAAATAAATAAATGAATAAGAAGCAGGCTGTCTGTTTGAATAATCAATAGTTGATTTGTTAGAGAAGCCCGGCTGGATTGGGCCACAGCCCATCCAGGCCAGTGTCCCATCGCACACGGTGGCCCACCAATTGCCCTTGGGCATCTCAAGGAGGTACATAAGACCGTTAGAGAAGCCCTGCTGGATCAGGCCACAGCCCATCCAGTCCAGCATCCTGTCACACACAGTGGCCCACCAAATGCTCATGGGCATCTCAAGCAGAGACAAGGACAAACCTTTGCCTGCTCTTGAATCCCAGCAAATGGCCTTAGAAGCATCCTGCTCCCCGCCGCCAGCCTGAAAGATGAACCTAGGCATTCATTCTAGTAGCCATTGATACATCTGTCATCCGTAACCTGATCCATCAGGGCTTCTCTTATGTTCTTACGAATGATGCCAACATCTGTTTCATCAAATATGAATCGAATATTCATACAAATAGATACAAATGTATTTTAACCGGTTCAGATTTGAATACATTTGTTTTTTCTCCATTCGTACGAATTTGAACATTCGAATATTCAATCTGAATCAAATCGAATGTCAAAAATTGCATTTCTGCACACCCTTAACCTCCGGCGTGGATCCTTGGCATTGCTTTCTACCCACCCTGATGCCTTTAGAAGGATGGGCCACCAATATGTTTTATACACACAGAGACAATGAGATCAGCTGCAATCCAATCACCTCCAATCTGGATCCTGAGACCTTTGGAAAGAGTGGGCTACCAATACATTTCATACCCATGGAGAGAGAGAGATCAACAAAGACCATCCACCTCCAGAGATCCTTACTTTCATTGTTTTCACCAGCATTGTTGCCCTTGGGTTGTGACGTCAGGCCGGGCAACCTCTCTGAGGACCGCTTCCTGGTGCTATCTCCCACAAGGGACTTAAAGGGCTCTCGTCCGACACAGATGAGCATATTTGGGGAGTGCAAGAGCGCTTGCATGGTATCAATCTGGAGCAGAGGAAAGCAAGAGAGGAGACAAATTCAGACGTGGAAACCAAAAGTTGCATAGAGGGCTGATTCCTACGTGTGGGTGCATAAAGCGTTACCAGTGTGCCTTGATCAATGTAGCCTTTAGCTTTCTGCTGCCCCTGGAACAGTTTAGGATCTGTCATCAGCCCCCAAAAGTAGGGATGTGCCCAGATATTAGAAACATTCAAAATTCGATCAAATTTGAACATTCAAAATTTGAATCCAACGTCTACACGTTCAAATTTAACATATTGATTTAACATGCATATTGATTCAAATGAATTTTTGAATCTTTCAAATAATCCATGTGATTTATTCAGGCATTCGTATGTGTATGGATACGTATGCATTACATATGTATCCGTCTACATCCTATTTGTATCCGTGTGCATTTGCATGGATACCTACGGGATGAAAATGGGATGCATATGGGATAAGAATGGGATGTGTACAAATGCGTGTGGACACATTCGAATATTGTCTACATTTGTATCTTCAAATGCAAATAGAATATTTGCATGAATAGATTTTAATGTATTTTATTCTAATCAAATCTGAACGCATTCAAATTTCAAACATTCAAATCGATTTGAATCTTTGGATTTTCAATTCAAATCAAATCAAATCCTGAAAATTGCATTTCCTGAAAAGAGTAGCCAAGGCTTTATTTTCTATTTCCTAGTTATTACTAGTACTGAATTTGGTTTTTTTTTTTCACAGCTGCTGCACCTTGGCCAGTTTGGTCTAGTGGTTAGGGAGCCAGACTCTTATCTGGGAATACCGTGTTCGATTCTGCAGTCCCCCATGAAGCCAGCTGGGTGACCTTGGGCTAGTTACAGCTCTCTTCTGAGCTCTCACAGCCCCGCCTACCTCACAGGGTGTTCTGTTGTGGGGGAGAAGAATGGAAAAGCTTTGTCTGCCACTTTGAGTCCCCTTAAATGGGTAAGAAAAGTGGGGAAGAAAAGCCAACTCTTCTTCCTCCATGAAGCCAGCTGGGTGACCTTGGGCTAGTCACAGCTCTCTTCTGAGCTCTCACAGCCCCACCTACCTCACAGGGTGTCTGTTGTGGGGAGAAGAACAGAAAAGCTTTGTCAGCTGCTTTGATTCCCCTTAAATGGGTAAGAAAAGCGGGGAAGAAAAGCCAACTCTTCTTTTTGTTCTTCTTGGGTCACAAATGGTGGTTTGGTGTTCGGTTTGTATCGAATAGAATGTAAGAAAATTTGGATTCATTCAAATAGATCCCCTTTGAATGTGGTAGGATTCTATTCAATATGAATGTATTTGTATGGATTCGTATGAACATCCAATGTGAATGCATACGTATCCTGGATACGAATTCTGGATATGGATCTTATACCTATAGATATATATTGGATACTATATGAATGCATACATATTGATATGTAGACGATACGTATCCCCAGCTTAATGAATGTACCCTAAATGACAAGGCCCTAAATGACTTGGGCCCCAGATATCTAAAGGAACGCCTTCTCCCATACCGTCCTGCCCGTGCCTTAAGATCTGAAGAAGATGCCCTCCTGGTTGTTCCACCACCTCCGATAGTGAGGTTGGTAGGCACCCGGGGGAGAGCATTTTCTGTGGCAGCCCCTAGATTGTGGAATAGTCTTCCCTCCTGGGTGCGCCATGCCCCTTCCCTGTTGTCATTTAGGAGGGCTGTAAAGGCATATCTTTTTGCCTTAGCCTTTGGCCAAGGTTGACTCATTCCTCCCTTGGTCACAGTTTTAGAAATAGATCCCTAGATGTAGGGCTTATATCAGAACTTTTAATTATATACCATAGCTCAATCTGTGCCCTGTTTTTAATACCTTGTTTTAATTATTCAGTTTTAATATGTTTACCTGTGTCTTGTTTTTAATATGGTTTTAACTGCTATTGATTTGTTGTTACCCGCCCAGAGACCTTCGGGTATGGGGCGGGATAGAAATAGAAATAGAAATAGAAATAGAAATAGAAATAAATAAATAAATAAATAAATAAATAAATAAATAAATAAATAAATAAATAAATAAATAAATAAATAAATAAATAAATAAATAAACTATTTGTATGTGTGTTAATATATGAATGTCATAACATTAGATGTGTGTAGGAATGTCTGAATTTGTCCGAATAATGAATATTAAGACTATTCACGTGCATCCCTAGTCAACCCCTTGGGTGTTTTTCCACTGCAGCCCTTTGATCCGGAACTAAGAAGATCCGGTTTAAGGAATGGGTACATTCCTTAATCCAGAACTAGTAGATCCGGATTAAAGGAAGCACCCAATGTGTTTCCACAGGAGGTGTAGCACCCATTAGCAATGGGTGCTAACCCCCCTGCCGTGGAAACACCTTTGCACCCATGTGGGGAATCTGGATTGACCCACAAGGGGTCTGCCTGTCACCCCAGGTGTTTTGGGGAACAGGGGGTGCAATCTCTGAAGTCCCTCCTAAGTCCCTCCAAAATCCCTCCGAAATTGCCTTCGGAGGTTAGCAAAGGCTTCGATTAGCAAAGGCTTCGAAGTCCCTCCAAAAGCAACTTCAGAGATTAGCAAAGGCTCCAAAGACAAACCCCTTGCGAGAGCCTGCATATGAATTAGCTCTTTGTGAGCAGGGATGAGTCAGCCTCATTCAATATGCACCTCTTTCCGTGCCTGAAGGTAACAGTCCACTTTGATCTCCCTTTGTTATCGGAGGTTTGTCTTAGGAGCCTTTGCTAATCTCTGAAGGCAACTTCGAAGTAACTTTGAAATGGCTTCGAAATTATTTCGAAGCCTAGGTTTTGGGGCTCCCCCGCAAGGGTGCCCCCTCCCCCTAGCCTCGTCTAGACCCCATTGCCAAACTAATGTGGAAACAGGTTCCCTTTAATCTGGATTTTCTGGCTGAAGACCCCATTAATGGGGTCTATAGAAAATCCGGATTAAAGGCTGAGATGTACCCATATGATCCGAATTTCCCCAGCAACGGTGGAAAGAAATGTGTCCCAAATGGGTGCCGTGGTGGAAATGGGGTCACCTGGCTCACACCGAAATGGGTCCTTAATAGGTACAAAAATGGGTACTTTCTGCCAGTGGAAAAACACCCATACATTAAAATTCATACAAACTTTGATTAAACTGAGGAGGTGGTAAAGTGGCTGCGCCACACACCTGAACAGATCCAGATTGCATTCAACATGGATCAAGGGTGGATTAAAAGTGCATTCAGGCTGGGTTTGATACTTTCAGAGCATTGATCTGTTACAAGATACGTATCCAATATGTAAGTATTGGATATTCCTACAAATTCATATGAATATATTCATATCAAATAGAATCCTACCAGATTTGCAGGGGGCCTATTTGAATGAATACAGATCTCCAACATTCAATTAGCTACAAATTAAATGTCAATAAAAACCCCATTCATGCACATCCCTAATTCATACAAATTTGTACAAATATCCGATGTGAACAAATACATATGCAATACGTATCCCGCTCCCCAGTTTAACAAGTGTCTGAAATATTGGCACAAATACCCAGAAACATTTGTATTCATATGGATATCAATGTATGACTATTGTAACATTCAATTCATGTACAGATGTCTGAATTTGTATGAATTCATATGAATAATGAATGTTACAAATGTTACAAATCTCCAGGTTTTGGTGGACAGTTCAATGAAGGTGTCAACCCTGTGCGCAGCAGCAGCGAAAAAAGCTAATTCAGTGCTGGGAATAATTAGGAAGGGAATAGAAAATAAGTCAGCAAGTGTCTTTTTGCCTCTTTATAAATCTATGCCGAGGCCATATTTGGAATATTGTGTACAATTCTGGTCACACCTCAAAAAGGATATTGTGCAATTGGAAAAGTTGCAGAAAAGAGCAACCAGAATGATTAGGGGGCTGGAACAAAATCCCTTACAAAATCAGGCTGCAATGTCTAGGGCCTCTTTAGTCTGGAGAGATGGGGTTTAAGAGGGGACCTGATTGAAGGATATAAAATCATGCACGGTATAGAAAAGGTGGATGGAGAAAATTTCTTTTCTCTCTCGCACAACACTAGAACCAGGGGGCATCTATGAAGCTGATGGGTAGGAGAATAAAGTCTGACGGGGGAGGTATTTCTTCACCCAGAGGGTCATCGGCTTATGGAATGTGCTGCCGGAAGAGGTGGTGACAGCTACCAGTCTGGATGGCTTTAAGGTAGGGTTAGAGAGATTTATGGACGACAGATGTATCAATGGCTACTAGAACGAATGCCTAGGTGCATCTTTCAGGCTGAGGGGGGGAGGAACTCGGGCGCTTCTAAGGCCATTTGCTGGGATTCTAGAGCAGGAGAAGGTTTGTCCTTGTCTCTGCTTGAGATGCCCATGAGCATTTGGTGGGCCACTGTGTGCGACGGGATGCTGGGCTAGATGGGCTGTGGCCTGATCCATCAGGGCTCTTCTTATGTTTGTGCACATGCCTAGTGACAGGTGATTGACCAATTGTGTGAGGTTTAGTCTGTTAGTGACAAGCCCTCACACAGTGGATCATCACGCTTCTTCCCCGTCCAGTGATGGGATTGTAAGTACAAAAATACCCCTGATCCAGAAGGGTTTCTCTTATGTTTTTACGGGACAGATACCGCTTGGGATGTTTTCTGGACCAGGACAGTGCTTGTCTCATGTGAACAAAGTATACTAAGGAGTAGGGGTTTGCAAGTATATTCAAAACATTTGAAATTCATTCAAATTCGGACATCCGAATTCAAATCGAACGTCTATATATCCTTTTTTAAAAACATGAACGAATTCAAATGTTTCAAATCATTCGTACAAATTATTTGGACATTTCTATGTATACAGATACGTTTGGGACAAAAACGGGATGCGTACAGATGTGTAGAGACATATACGAATGTTGTCGACATTTGTATCATCAAATACAAATTGAATATTTGTACAAACAGATACAAATGTAGTTGAAATGGTTTGAATTTGAATACATTTTTTCTCTATTCGTGCGAATTCAGATATTTGAATATTCAAATTAGAATCAAATTGATTGTTGAAAATTACATCTGTGCCCACACCTACTAAGGCGCTTCTTGGTCCAGTCTACTGACAACGTGTGGGAAAGACCTAAATTTCCATCAACAACCAAACTAAACAAATTCCTCCCATTCCAAGAATGAAATTTATAAGGAACTATCTTTTTAAAAATTGAAATGGATTTCAAAAGCGTTATCTTTTCAAAAATGCTATTTCAGACTGCCTTTCATTATGGTTGTTTGTCCTATTCTTACGTTTTCTATTTTACGTCTCGTAATTGGATGATTTCACATTTTAAAACAATATTCAACAATGTTTTAATTGGGTCAGCAAGATGCCTGGGGTCAGCTTTGTTTCTGCAATGCAGCCAAGTAAACGTCTATTCCAAATTTAGTTAAATAAGTTAATCACGCCTAAAGGCAGGCTACATGTGTGTTTATGGGAAAGTCCTAACTGGATCATCCAGTGTTTCTCTCATTGCAGTAAAAAATTCAGCACCGTTACCAGCTATATTACAAGAAATTGTAATATTGAGGGAAACAGCCACTCAGCTGTGCACCAAACTGCTGTTCTTGCAAAATACCCGGGTGCTAGCATGCCCAGGAAAAATATAAAGGAAGTAGGCAGGTGGTTAAGAATCAAATAGTCATAGAGTTGGACGGGACCTCTAGGGTCATCCAGTCCAACCCCTTGCTCAATGCAAGATTCCCTAAACCATCCCAGACAGATGTAGGTCTAGCCTCTGCTTGAAGACCTCCAGTGAAGGAGAACTCACTACCTCCTGTGGCAACCTATTCCATGGACCTATTCCAAGAGTCGGTCAGTTAGTCGAAGGTCCATAAATCACAGAAGAGTCACAAGCTGAAGTTTAAGAGGTTGCCGGAAGAGGTCTGTTGTTTGCAACAATGGCTCCCGGCTCCCAACTGTTTTATGGGTTGCTGCTGAGGCATTCCCTGTAGAATCATAGAATCATAGAATCATAGAATGGTAGAGTTGGAGGGGACCTCCTGGGTCATCGAGTCCAACCCCCTGCTCAAGGCAGGATCTCCTAAACCATCTCAGACAGATGGCCGTCCAGTCTCTGCTTGAAGACCTCCATCGAAGGGGAACCAACCACCTCCCATAGCAGCCTGTTCCACTGGTTGATCACTCTTACTGTTAGAAATTTTTTCCTAACATCTAAACTAAATCTTTTCCCCTGCAGTTTCACCCCATTGTTTCTAGTCCTTCCTTGAGAGAGTGAGAACAGGGCTGATCCCTCTGCCCTGTGACAACCCTTGAGGCATTTGTAGACAGCTATCATGTCTCCTCTCAGTCTTCTTTTTGATAGACTAAACATTCCTAGTTCCTTAAGCCGTTCCTCATAGGACATGGTTTGCAGACCGTTCACCATCTTGGTAGCTCTCCTTTGAACCTGCTCCAGCTTGTCAGCGTCTCTTTTAAACTGGGGTGACCAGAACTGGACACAGTACTCCAGATGAGGTCTGACCAAGGTAGAGTAGAGGGGGATAATAACTTCACGTGATCTGGACTCTATGCTTCTCCTAATACACCCCAGGATTGCGTTTGCCTTTTTTGCAGCTGCCTCGCACTGTTGACTCATGTTCAGTTGATGATCTACCAGGACACCCAAGTCTTTTTCACATGTGCTGCTGCTCAGCCGAATTCCTCCCATTGTATATGTGCTTTTTTCATTTTTCTTGCCCAGGTGCAGAACCTTGCATTTTTCTTTGTTAAATACCATTTTATTAGTTGCAGCCCATTGTTCGAGTTTCTCTAAATCTTTTTGAATCCTCTCTCTCTCTTCTCTGGTGTTTGCAATCCCCCCTAGCTTTGTGTCATCAGCAAATTTGATCAGTTTCCCTTCAACTCCCTCGTCCAGATCGTTTATAAAAACATTAAACATAACTGGGCCCAGGACAGAACCTTGTGGTACTCCACTTGACACTTCCTTCCATTTGGATGTGCAGCCATTTAAAGCCACTCTTTGAGTACGATTACTAAGCCAGTTTTGAACCCACCTTATAGTTGCCTTGTCAAACCCATATTTGATCAATTTTTCAATGAGGATCGCATGAGATACTTTGTCAAATGCTTTGCTGAAATCAAGAAATACTATGTCTACTGCATTTCCTTGATCAACCCATTCAGTGATTTTGTCATAAAATGAAATCAAGTTGGTCTGACACGACTTGTTTGATACAAACCCATGTTGACTACTGTTAATTATTGAATTCCTATCCAAATGCTGACATATGTGTTGTTTAATAATTTGTTCGAGAATCTTTCCTGGTATTGAAGTCAGGCTAACAGGCCTGTAGTTCCCTGGGTCTACCTTCTTCCCTTTTTTGAAGATAGGAACAACGTTTGCCCTTCTCCAATCGTCTGGGACTTCTCCTGTTCTCTTGAAGAACAGGAGAAGTTGCTTCTCCTGAAGGTGTGATGATTGGTGTAGCTGTGCCTTTTCCCTACAGAGCTGACTCACCCCTGGCCTATAGTCAGCCAGGGACCTTTCTGCACTTGGCCTTATTCTGGAACATATCCCAGAATAGGGACCTGTGATCTACATGCTATTGCAGACTATGGAGGGCCCCAATTGAGGCCTGCCATAGTCTTCATTAGCTTGTGGCCAGAACGCTAACCTATTTTCAACCCGTGGCTTTAACCCATGCTAAACTCAGGAAGTTTCGCAAAACGCTGAATTATTACAGCTCTAGGGGTGTGCATGAATATTCATAACATTCATTATTTGTATGAATCTGTATGAACTTGGACATTCATACACAAATTGAATGTTACGACATTTGTACATTCACATTCATACGAACGTTTGGACATTTGTTAAACTGGGGATATGTATGTGAAAAAGGATATTGTGGAACTAGAGAAGGTGCAGAGAAGGGCAACCAGAATGATTAAGGGGTTGGAACAAAATTCCTTACGAAGCCAGCCTGCAACGTCTGGGCCTCTTCAGTCTGGAGAGACGGCGTTTGAGAGGGGACCTGATTGAAGTATATAAAATTATGCGTGGTACAGAAAAGGTGGATAGAGAAAATTTCTTTTCTCTATCGCACAACACTAGAACCAAAGGGCATCTATGAAGCTGATGAGTAGGAGAGTCGGATCTGACAAGGGGAAGGATTTCTTCACCCAGAGGGTCATGGGCTTATGGAATTTGCTGCCGGAAGAGGTGGTAACAGCTACCAGTCTAGATGGCTTTAAGGAAGGTTTAGAGAAATTTATGGATGTCAGATGTATCAATGGCTACTAGAACAAATGCTTAGGTACATCTTACAGGCTGGGGGGTGGAAGCAGGATGCTTCTAAGGCCATTTGCTGGGATTCGAGAGCAGGCAAAGGTTTGTCCTTGTCTCTGCTTGAGATGACCATGAGCATTTGGCGGCCCACTGTGCGAGACGGGATGCTGGACTAGATGGGCTGTGGCCTGATCCAGCAGGGCTCCTCTTATGTTCTTATGTTCTTATCTGATACGTATCTGATACGTATGTGCTCATATCGGATATGTATCCACTTGTATAAGATAAGTATCCGATACGTATGTATTTGTGTCGAATACGTATCCAATACAAATGCATTCATGACAGATACATATCAGATACGTATGCATTCGTGTTGAATATGTATCGGATACGTATCAGATACGTATTTGTTTGTATTGGATATTCATACAAATTCATACAAACACATTAATATCGGAATCCTACCACATTCAAAGGGGATCTATTTGAACAAATACGAATTTTCTTACATTCAATTCATTATGAATTGAATGCCCCCAAACCCGTTCATGCCCATCCTTATATAGCTCTCACTGTATAAGAGGAATTTGATGACCAACTGGCTAAAGAACAGAATACTACAGAATATTTTTTTAAAAAAACAAACAAAAATAATGTATATTCCAATACATTATTTTTCTCTTTTCCAGAAGCATCTCATTTTCTTTATGAATCTGGATTTCATCATTCAGTTCTTGATGCCTGCGGTCTTTGGGATGGAAGTACCTGGGAATGGTTTTAAAACTCTTATTTGTATAAACTAGGGATTTGCATGAATGGGCTTTTTGAAGAAGAAGAGTTGAAGAAGAAGAGTTGAAGAAGAAGAGTTGGCTTTTCTACCCCGGTTTTATCACCCATTTAAGGGGACTCAAAGTGGCTGACAAAGCTTCTATTCTTCTCCCCACAATAGACACCCTGTGAGGTACGTGGGGCTGTAAGAGCTCAGAAGAGAGCTGTGACTAGCCCAAGGTCACCCAGCTGGCTTCGTGGGGGAGGGCAGAATCGAACCCAGTATTCCCAGATAAGAGTCCGGTTCCCTAACCACTAGACCAAACTGGCTCATATTTGTTCAAATCGATCCCCTTTAAGTGTGGCAGGATTCTATTCAATATGAATATATATTTATGAATTCAAATGAATATCCAATACGGACATATCTGATATACAACAAGCACAAACACATATGTATCCAATATGTATCTGATATGTATCCTGTAGTATATCTACTCTGAAAGTGTCAAATTCAACCTGAATCTACTTTTAATCTGCTCTCGATCCACGTTGAATGCAATCTGGATCCCTTGCAGATATGACTGGCGCAGCCACTTTCCCTCCTCCCCAGTTTAAAGAAAGTCCAAACTATTCTGAACTATTTGTACAAATGTCTGAAACATTTGTATTCAGGCGAATGTTAATCTATGAATGTCGTAACATTCAATTTGTCTACAACTCTCCAAATTCGGATGAATAATGTATCTTACGAATATTCAGGTACATCCCTATTATAAACAGCAGACTCTAAAAATGCTGCTTTTCCTTAACCAACTTTTTGTTTGCTTGTTTGTAGAGATATATGCTAGGTATGTACATGAATATTTGTAATATTCGATATTTGTATGACTTTGGACATTCGTATGTGTGCACGGATGGGTTTTTTTGCATTCAATTTGAAATGAATCTAACATTCAAAGGTCAATATTTGTACAAACAAGAGTGCATTTTAATGTGGCAAAATTCTATTCAATACAAATCTATTCATATGTGTTTGTATGAACATTCTATACCTATCTGATATGAACAGATACATATTTTATACGAATAGATATGCAACTGATATGAACAGATACATAACTGATATGAACAGATACATATTTGATATGAATAGATATGATCTGACATGAACAGATATGTATCTGATATAAATGGATACATATCTGATATGAACAGATACATATTTGATACGAATAGATACAATCTGATATGAACAGATACGTATCTGATATAAATGGATACCTATCTGATATGAATAGATACATTTTTGATATGAATAGATATGATGAACAGATATGTATCTGATATAAATGGATTCGTATCTGATATGAACAGATACATATTTGATACGAATAGATATGATCTGATATGAACAGACATGTATCTGATATAAATGGATACGTATCTGATATGTTTCCCCATCTTAACGAATGTCCAAACTATTTGTACGAGTGTCTAGAAACATTTGTATTCCTTCAGATGTTAACATACAAATATCACAACATTCAGTTAGAGTTCAAATGGCTGAATATGGCTGAATCCAGCCAAATTTCGAATGTTACAAATATCCCTATGTATGAATTGAATGTTACAACATTTGTACACTGACATTCCTATTCGGAATGTTCCGGAACATTTGTGAAATGGGGAGGTGGGAAAGTGGCCGCCCCAGTCACATCTGCAACGGATCCAGAGTGAATTCGACATGGATTGAGAGCAGATTCAGAGCCAATGTGACGCTTTCAGAGCAGATATGTGACGGGATGTCTATGTGTTCAGATATGTACTGTATTATGTGTTCATATCTGATATGTGTATGAATATGTACAAATACATTTGTATTGAATAGAATCCTACCAGATTCGAAAGGGATCTATTCAAACCAATATGAATTTTCTTACATTTGATTTAATGCAAAAAAAAAAAAAATCATCTGTGCAAATCCCCATTTGATCTGATGCTCATTGAAGGAGGGAATATTCAGCTTCATCTGAATATTTTTCACCAGAAAAATGTTCACAGATGAGAGGAACCCAACCCCTCCCACCCATTCACCTTCCTCTGTGGCCACCGCGCACTGCTCAGAGGCTGAAATAGGCTTCCTGGAGCTGTGTGGGCAGCTTCCCATTCAGCACCCGGGCATTCTGGTGATCACTGGATGGATGATCTGCGAGAGCAGCTGTGGAAGGCTTGTTTTGGCCTCAGGGCAGCACAGAAATGGCAGCGGAAGATGCAACCACGGCCTGTGTGGGAGTAAGGGAGATTGGCTGGGTGGAACAGGGGGCTGCCATCATGTCCATCCCTGGCATTTCTATGCTGCTCAGAGGCTGAAATGGGCCTTCCATCCACGCATTGTGGCAATCCCCAGATGGGCAAGGTGCATACACAGGTCCAGGAGGCATGTTTTGACCTCTGCGCAGGGCAGAACTGGCAGCTGAAGACACAATGGCTGCAGCTATCACAGCCCCCAAATAGCTTTGCATTTAAAGCAAATGGGACTGGAATTTCCACTTGTGCTAAGGAGCTGCATGAATGATTTTTGGGGTTCAATTAGTTAAAATTGATTACTTTTGAATGTGGAATGGTTTGTATTTGATATGAATGTTCCATCCCATACGAATCCCATACAAATAGCATAAGAATCCCATAGGAATGCATATGAATACCATATGAATGCATACAAATTCCATATCAATCCCATACAAATGCATATGATTAGCATACAAATCTCATAGGAATGCGTATGAATGCACATCGGGGCCAAGAATCCAAATTATGTCTATAAACTGATGGGGTCTGAGCTTTCTGCAACACTCCAGGAAAGGGATCTCGGGGTTCTGGTGGACAGTTCAATGAAGGTGTCAACCCAGTACGCAGCAGCAGCGAAAAAAAGCAAATTCAATGCTGGGAATAATTAGGAAGGGAATAGAAAATAAGACAGCAAGTGTCATTTTGCCTCTTTATACATCTATGGTGAGGCCACATTTGGAGTATTGTGTACAATTCTGCTCACCACACCTCAAAAAGGATATTGTGGAACTAGAGAAGGTGAAGAAAAGGGCAACCAGAATGATGAAGGGGCTGGAACAAAATCCCTTATGAAACGAGGCTGCAGCGTCTAGGTCTCTTCAGTCTGGAGAGACGGCGTTTAAGAGGGGACCTGATTGAAGTATATAAAATTATGCACGGTATAGAAAGGGTGGATAGAGAAAACTTCTTTTCTCTATTACACAACACTAATACCAGGGGGCATCTATGAAGCTGATGGGTAGGAGAGTCAGATCCAATTAAGGGAAGTATTTCTTCACCCAAAGGGTCATCGGCTTATGGAATGTGCTGCCGGAAGAGGTGGTGACAGCTACCAGTCTGGATGGCTTTAAGGTAGGGTTAGACAAATTTATGGATGACAGATGTATCAATGGCTACTAGAACGAATGCCTAGGTGCATCTTTCAGGCTGAGGGGGGGGGAGGAAATGGGGCGCTTCTAAGGCCATCTGCTGCGACTTGAGAGCAGGAGAAGGTTTGTCCTTGTCTCTGCTTGAGATGCCCATGAGCATTTGGTGGGCCACTGTGTGCGACAGGATGCTGGACTAGATGGGCTGTGGCCTGATCCAGCAGGGCCCCTCTTATGTTCTTATGTTCTTATGAATCCCATATGAAGCTTCATACGAAGATACCAAAACATTCTACTTGAATTCGAATGTCCGAATTTGTCTGAATTCGTACAAATTTTAAATGCTGTGAATATTTGTGCACATCCCTAATTTGTGCACATGGAGCCACTTCAAATGTGCTAAGCTTCCAATTCACTTCCAGTTCTCTTCAAAACCCTCCCACCAGGTGTGCCTCTGAATCCAATGCAAATCTGATGCAAATCCACTCCAAAGCTTTGAACAAAAGCGTAAACGTTGTCGCTTCATGTGCGAAGGCCAGTCTTTGAATATAGCCAATACTTGATTTGAATACGAAGTTCCAAATATTCACAATTTGCATGAATTGCGAAGGTGATAAAATTTTTCCACCCATCTCTAACAGCAAATAAAATGTGCCCCTCCCTAATGCAGAGAAATCCTCAATTATCATCAGCCTATTTTTCAGGACTGGTCTGACCACTAGATCATTGATCAGAGGTGTTTTTGCGCTACCCTTCCCATCCACTGGGTGGGGAAAGAGAGTAATGACCCAGTGAGCGCTGGTCAACTTAACCTGCTCCCTCCCCCGGGATCACTGGTGCCTCCATGACTGTGCATGTGTCAGTGCATTCGTCTTGACAATGCTGACACTCTGGGCACGCGTAGTTGTGGTTGCATCTATGATCATCTCAGGTCCCAGTGTGCTTGAGCAGGACCTCCAATGACCTTGGAGCACCGGCAAGAGTGAATGGTCAAGCTGCTAGATGCTTCAGGTAAGTAATTAGGTAACATTGGTTAAGGCAGTGGTTCTCAACCTGGGGGTTGGGACCCCTTTGGGGGGTCGAACTACCCTTTCAGAGGGGTCACAACAAGTCTCCCGCTGCCCTTCCCTCCCACCTCCCAATTACTCTGCCCCCATGGTTGGGGGTCTTCACAACATGAGGAACTCCATTAAGGGGTCACGGCATTAGGAAGGTTGAGAACCGCTGGGTTAAGGTGTGGAGCAAGATTTTGTGCTCCACACCTAATCAGTTATTACTGCCCTTCTGCGTAGGGAGGGCGCACTTGGAGGCTGTAACAGCCTACCCCACGTATGTATGCTCTTCAGCAGAGGTACACAAATTATTGACTAGAGGCTGTAGTGCCCAAAGGCCTCTGGGTTAGGCTAGTCTTTCACTTGAAGCATCATAAAACCATGCAACTCACCTTCTTCCCATCCAGTGTGTAGAGCTTCTTCACTGTGAACTGCATAATCTCAGAAACATCCTCCAAGAAAGCCTTGAAGCTCCGTGTGTTCCTCCGGTTGAGGATAATCGATCTCTGGGTGGTGACATCTCCATTTTTAACGAGAGTGATTTTCTTGGCTATCCATGGGCTATGTTGGGTCTGGGCTGTCGAGAAGTCATCCCGCTTCATTTCTTGGGCTGCCCTTCTTAAAGAATTGGCTGGGTGGCTGTTCTTCCGGGGCCCGGACCTCCTACTGGTGGTACCGATACTGATGGGAGTCACATATTTTTTATCCGAACACAGGTAGCATCCTCCATCCTCCAGCTGGTCAAGGGTGCTGATGCAATGAATACCCCGGGGAGTCGTGATGGTCCGCACCCCAAAGGGCAGAGGGACCCGGTGCGAGAGGTCATCCATCAGGGCATTAAAACTCTTGAAACTGCGCTGGTTGATGGCCATCTTAACACCCGCAAACTGGGGGTCCCCACTCTTGTAGAAGGTTATTTTCTTTGCTGGGGGCACCTGGGTGACGGCATTGGCCCGAGCCACGGCGGGAAGGGGCTGGTCATAGAAATAGGGACTGGCAGAGGAGAGGTAGTCAGCTGGCAGCTGGGTCATCCTGGCAAAGTTTTAGAGGTAGCTGGAAAGAAAGAACAAAAGGTGATTTGACCAACGGAGAAGGGATGCTGACGCACCTTGGGTCGGCTTGGCTGGCTAATCCCACTATTTTATATCTCAGTTTGAACTGATTGGTTGCCAAAGACTTAATGTTACAATATTCATACATTAACATTCGTTCATATAGTTCATATATTAGTTAAACTGGGGATACATATCCAATATGTATGCATTCGTTTAAGATACGTATCCAATTAAGATGGATATCACAGCTATATCTGAAAGCTCAGGTTTGCAGAACGGGATGTAACAACCACAAAACTGCAAAAAGTGAGATATCCATATTTTATGAGATTCTGTATCCATCCATCCAAACCCATCAACCCACCCACCCACCCACCCATAAAAACATAAGAACATAAGAGAAGCCCTGCTGGATCAGGCCACAGCCCATCTAGTCCAGCATCCTGTCACACACAGTGGCCCACCAAATGCTCATGGGCATCTCAAGCAGAGACAAGGACAAACCTCCTGCTCTCGAGTCCCAGCACATGGCCTTAGAAGCACCCCGGTTCCTCACCCCCCCCAGCCTGAAAGATGCACCTAGGCATTTTCCACTGTCAAAAAGTAACCATGGATGGATGGATGGATGGATGGATATCAACTGACCCATCACCTCTGCCCATCACATCTTGGGAGCACAGAAGCTTCTTTATACAAAAGTGGTTATTCAAAATCTCAGCACTGATCTCTCATACCTGATCTTCTCCAGGTGTTTTGGACTGCAGAGTCTACACTGGGGCCCTGTCCCCAAAAGACTTATTAGCCCCTCTCAGCTTCCTCTGCCGTCACTCTGTTATAGCTGACTTTAAAAGTCCCCTCCACTTCCGGAATAAGCGTCCCATGGTAGCCGCGATCTAAACGGACTTTCCGTCCCCATGGTAGCCGTCTTCCGGGCATCTTTTTCCCCCCGCCCCCTCTCTTGTTAAAAGGAAAAATAGCCAGATCTCCGTCTCCTGAAACGGCTTCCCGCCCCTAGCAAAGGCAGATGAGCGCTCATTCATTCACTTTCAGCACTTACTTTCACTCAGTTCTCTGTTAGAAAAGGCTTTCTGCCCTGGCGAAGTCAGCGGCTGCAGGCATCGGCAGCACGATCCTTCGCTCATTCTCTTTTAAGGCTTTCACAGATCACTTGATAACAATGTTGCAATTCTGAGCAATTCTGGCTCTTTTTACAAAGGAAAGGAAGCGAACCTGCTGCATTTCTCAGATGTGTGAATGCTTTTTGGCTGTGTGTGCAGGCAAGCAATCCCCGCCCCTTTTGCCACGGAGTGTCCTCAAGGCAGATATAGCGAGCAAAACCCGCGAATCGCCAAAAAAGCGCTGGAACTCTTCTTTAAAGTGCACGTATTTTATCGCGGGTGTCTCACTTTCCTAAGCTCCCTAAGCGCCTTGTAAAGCCTGGAATGGGGCCGCTCAGAGGCAAAAGAAGAGTTCCAGCAGACTTTCAATTGCATGGGGACAGGGCCTACAAGGGGCTGATGGGAGCTATAGTTCCAAACATCTGGGGAGGGGTAGTTCACAATCATCTGCATCAGAGATCATCACACTTTGGCTGATGAGCCATTGGCCACTCACAAAACTCCAAACCCATCCTGTGATTCTTATAGCCATTGTAGTCAAATCTGTGTTTCTTCTGACACAGAAGAACCTTTCATAATAGGTGAACAGCCGCCTCAAACTAGGTATGTTCACAAATATTTGTAACATTTGATATTCATAGAATCATAAGAGTTCAAAGGGACCTCCAGGGTCATCCAGTCCAACCCCCTGCTCAATGCAGGATTCCCTAAACCATCCCAGACAGTTGTAGGTCCAGCCTCTGCTTGAAGACCTCCAGTGAAGGAGAGTTGACCACCTCCCGTGGCAACCTATTCCACTGACTGATAGCCATCACTGTTGGGGAGATTTTCCAAATATCTCATCTGTATTGACTCCCTTGAAGTTTCATCCCATTGCTTCTAGTCCTCCCATCTTGTGCAAGTGAGAATAGGGATGATCCCTCTGCACTGTGAAGACCACGATTATGTCTCCTCTCAGTCTTCTCTTCTGTTGGCTAATCATTCCTCCTAGATCATTCAACCTTAGAATCATAGAATCAAAGAGTTGGAAGGGACCTCCAGGGTCATCCAGTCCAACCCCTGCTCAATGCATACCGACCTGCCCGTGCCTTAAGATCCAATAATGAGGCCCTCCTGGTTGTCCCACCACCTTCGGTAGTGAGGCTGGTGGGCACCCGGGAGCGAGCTTTTTCTGCAGTGGCCCCAAGATTGTGGAATGGCCTCCCCCTCGAGGTGCGCCATGCCCCCTCCTTATATTTATTTAGGAGGGCCTTAAAGACACACCTGTTTACCTTGGCCTTTGGTTAAGGATTTGTTTTCCCTCCCCAGCTATAACGGCATCATTTTAATGCACTACGGAGTGCACGGTTTTAAATTTGTTGAATCTTAAGATGTTTTTAAGTGTGCATCTTGTTTTATTTGTACTTCATTTTAATCTGTATCTGCCCTTAATTTGTATCTTGTTTTAATTTATTTTTACCTGTTGTAACCCGCCCAGAGACCTTCAGGTATGGGCGGGATAGAAATGTAAATAAATAAATAAATAATAAATAAATGCAGGATCTCCTAAACCATCCCAGGCAGACGTAGGTCCAGCCTCTGCTTGAAGACCTCCAGCAAAGGAGAACCCACTACCTCCAGGGGCAACCTATTCCATGGACTGATTGTATGAATTTGAATGCATTCAGACATTTGTATACAGACTGAATGTTTCAACATTCATACATTGCCATTCGTATTCGTGCAAACACTTCGGAACATTCATGAAACAGGGAGGTGGGAAAGATTGAATCTGCTCTCCATCAACCACGCACTTGCAATGAATCCAGAGTGCATTCAACATGCACTGAGATCGGATTCAAAGTGGATTCAGGGAGGATTTGATGATTTCAGAGTGGATATACTACGGGATATGCATTGGATACGTATGAGATATGCATGGGATACATACGAATACATTCTTATCGAATAGAATCCTACCACATTAGAAGGGGATCTATTCAAACGAATATGAATTTTCTAACATTTGGTTTGAGGCAAATTGAATGCAGGAAACCCCGTGTGTGCACATACCTACTTGGAATCTTTTTTAAAGCAAAAAAGAATCCAGGCCAATGGAAGGCAGAGTCTTCTGGGTCCCTCAAGGCCAAATGCCAAAAGGAAAGTGGGCAGCAAAAGTAGCGTGCAGTTTAATTGACAGCCATTACCACTTAACCCCAGAATTCAGCGGGTGGAGATGGGTGTTCCAAGGCAAAGAAACCTTGCTGCCCACTGCAGGACCCCATATTTTTTGCATACATGTCAGAGAGCTCTTCTTCAGGCTGCATCTTCATTTGGGTGAATGTTCCCCAGGTTTGAAACCTGTTCGCACTTGGTCTTTTTCTGGAGTGTATCTCAGGATAGGGGTCTGTGGTCCCCATGCTAATGCAGACTCTGGTAGGCCTCACTTTTGACCTGCTGAAGCCTGCACTAGCATATGGACAGTAGGGTCCTATTCTAGGATATATTCTAGAGTAAAGCCAAGTGCGAATAGGCCCCTGGTATGGCCTTAGTTCGGGGCACACAGAAAGTGTCCTCAAATTTGGCCATTTTCTGTGTGTCCCAATATAGTAGATTCCCTGCACCAGTGCTGTCTTCATGGTGTTGGTATCTGTGCCTGAGGTAGAACTGGGATATGGTAGAGCTGGAAAAGGTGCAGAAAAGGGCAACAGGAATCATTAAGGGTCCGGAAACCTTAGGAAACCAGGCTGCAGTATCTAGGCCTCTCCAGTCTGGAGAGACAGCGTTTAAGAGGGGACCTGATTGAGGTATATAAAATGAAGCACGGTATAGAAAAGGTGGATAGATGTGAAAACTTTAAAAATAACATTTTAAAAAATCTTTTGAAAAAGGTGGATAGAGAACATTTCTTTTCTCTATCACACAATATTAGAACCAGGGGGCATCTATGACGCTGATGGGCAGGACAGTTGGATCCAACAAGGGGAAGGATTTCTTCACCCAGAGGGTCATCTGTCTATGGAATTGGTTGCCAGAAGAGGGGGTAACAGCTACCTGCGTAGATGGCTTTAAGGAAGGGTTAGACAAATTCATGGAGGACAGATTTATCAACGGCTACTAGAATGGATGCCTAAGTACATCTTTCAGGCTGGGGGGACGAGCAGGATATTTCTAAGGCCATTTGCTGGGATTCGAGAGCAGGAGAAGGTTTGCCCTTGTCTCTTCTTGAGATGCCCATGGGCAATTGGTGGGCCACTGTGTGGGACGGGATGCTGGACTAGATGGGCTATGACCTGATCCACCAGGGCTCCTCTTAGGTTCTCTTTGCCTGGGGGTGGCACTTGTGTCGATGTTTCCCCCTCTGGCTCTTACCAGCTGCCCTTTAGCTCAGACTGGATGTAGCCAGTGCTCGGAGGTTTGCTAATAGTTACAGTTATGCAACGAAAAACCCAATGAACCTTGAGCAGAACGTGAGGTCGAATGGGACTAGACGTTGCCTGTGGTCTACAAAATTCTTCAGAAAGTGCAAGAAATACTGCACATGTGTCACGTGAACAACCAAGCTTCATTGCAATCACTAATACCCGCAAAGCCGCCGTTCAAAAATGGGGTTTTGCATTGCAGGCAGAATCTGCTTAGGCATTATGTCTGGAATAAGAAGGCGTCTCATAACTTCTGGGGCGGGGACTCCAGTAAGATCTGGGACCTGCTGTAGTTTAGCTCAGTTACAGACCTCTGCATCTGAGAATCATCTAAGATGATTTAAAGGGAAAAAATGTAACAAAACCAAACACTTCTTTTTTTAAGCGCCTCTGTTAATTCAGTACAATTTACTTCTGAGCACAGGTGAGCCCATAAGACATTTTAAAACAACAGAGGAAGTCAATATCCAATTGATGGTAATGCAGCCTTGTTAGCGAAATTAAAGACGACTCCTAAAACAGTAATCCTGGAAATCCTGGTAAAAGGGAACAAGAGTGATCGGGTTATTTAAAAATATCAGAATGGGCGCCTTTCAACCCAAACCGGGGGGCCACCACAGAGAAGTCACTGTATTGGATTATCTCCTGGATACGTGGAGATGAAGAACAGTTTCTGAAGCCTACTGAAATTACATAAATTCACATATGAGAAAATACGTCATCTTCTTGTTTTATCAGGCCCCTAGTCCCACAATTTGAAATTGCGTGGGTGTGTGGATGTTAAGTCAAGGGGGCTGATTCATCTCCCGAAGGCAAGGACCAGGAAACTAAAGCCAAGTTGTTATTCCTCAATTCTTCAATAAATAAAATTTCCCAGCCTAAGCTAGGAGTTCTGGTTTTTGATGAAAGAAATAATACCTTGCAAATCAGTCTGGATCCCAATACGGAGATCTGATTCAGGTACCCTCTGAATTGCTCTGGGAGGGAGGTGGATCTAAACAAATCCGTGGTTGCAGAATATGTCCCTCCTTGGACTGGGTTTCGGCAGAGCGACACAGAATTGATCCCCCCCCCCCATTCAAACACGGCACCGACAGTCACCCGCCTGGATCACAGCCTTGCAAATATCCACTTACACTAAATTTACTTACACTAAATTGCCTCATGGTCTTGGTCCAGGGTTCTTACTCTTTCCCTACTTCTCAGCCAAAGGTCCGGGTGGTTAATCAAAAGGTCCGAGCTGACGTCTTGACCATACCTGAGCACTGAGGGCTGTTCTGAGCTGCCAATCAAACTGTCCTCGGAATGACTGAGCATGCAGCTTGGAGGGTTAATCAGGACGGCGTTGCTATCATTAGAAGGTAAAACCACATAATCACCTCAAGAAGGTCTTCAAATCCACCCTCAGCTTTGAAACCGGCCGGTTCCACCAGGGTGCAACTCCGCTACCAAACTTGCTGGGACGGGCGCTCTACAACCACTGATTTTCACTTTAGTGTGGCTAATATGGCTCACATTTAGAGCCGCAAGTGCAGAAATTTGCTTTCAGGGTGGGCAACTATTCAAGGGTCAGATTTCCCTGTTTAATGCTGACTTGGGCACTAATCAGATAAGAAACAAATTTGGATGAAGTCCATCAAATATATTTTTATACCTATGTGTGTCACTGTTGAGTCTCACAGCACATGTGTGTCAGCTTGCGCAGGCAGGGATGGGCACGCCAGCAAAGACTGTGCAACAGGCAAATCGAAACATAAAATCAGGGTGATATTTACGGAGAAAACACACACCGATAATCTGGGTTATGAGGTACTGGAGAATATAGTCGACACCTTTTGGTCGAGTTCTTCTGTGTGTGTGTTTTGCACGTTTGTTGTGCAGTAGGGATGCCCACAGATGTGTGTGGGGGTTGCATTTGATTCATGTAGAATCAAATGTAAGAAAATTCAGGTTCGTTTGAATAGATCCCCTTCAAATGTGGTGGGATTCTACTTGATAAGAATGTATTTGTATGATTCCGTACGAATATCCAATAAAAATGCATATGTGTCAGGGGTATGCACAAATGCAATTTTTGGATTCAATTCAAATCAAATATTGGAATATTCAAATTTGGACAAATAGGGAAAAAATGAATGTATTCAGATTCTAATCTGTTTTGAATACATTTATATCTATTTGTATGAATATTCAATTTGTATTTGAAGATATGAATGTCGAGAACATTTGTATGTGTCCTTTTGCACCCATACGCATCTCTACCCATACAGTATCCATCCCATTTGCATCCCGTTTATGGGTGTTTTTCCACTGTCACTAAAAGTACCCATTAAGTACTCATTAATGGGTACAAAATGATATTTTTGTACCCATTAATGGGTACTTAATGGGTACTTCTAGTGACAGTGGAAAAACACCCTTTGTCCTGTACGTATCCATACAAATCTGTACGGATATGAATAAGACGCATAGGGACACGTATGTTATGTGTATGTATCCGTACACGTATAAATGTCAGAATTATTTGTGTGAATGATTTGAAAGATTCAAATTCATTCGAATGTTAAGAAACGGATGTATGGACGTTCAATTTGAATTCAACCCAATTTTGAATGTTTTGAATATTCTTGCACACCCCTCATATGTATCCTGTAACATATCTGCTCTGAAAGCATCAAATACATCCTGAATCCAATTTGAATCCGCTGTCAAACCATGTTGAATTCACTCTGGATCCACTGCAGATGTGACCGGCACAGCAGCTTTCCCACCTCCCCATTTTACAAACGTTCTGAAGCTTTGGATGAATGTTCCAAAACATTCGAATGCATACAAATGTCAACGTAAAAATGTCGTAAAATTCAATTCATATCCAAATCTCCGAATTTGTCCGAATTCATACGAATAATCCGTGTTGTGAATATTCATACACCTCCTTACTACAGAGGATTTGAGAAGCTGTCTTGCTATTCACGGTTAAAAAACTCAATGAGGTTCTGCATCTCCATATTGGGAGCCAGAAGCAGGTGTTTCCTTAAAAAAGACCATTTCCAGCAATGCTTCCTTCAAGCCCTAAGATGCTTCTAAGGTTGTGGTCACACCTTGCTGAAATAATCTGTCTTATTGAGAAGCTGGACTCAAAATAGCTTTAAGGTAGGGTTGCACAAATTTACAGATGATGGGTGTATCAATGGCTACTAGAATGGATGCCTAGGTACATCTTTCAGGCTGGGGGGACGAGCAGGATATTTCTAAGGCCATTTGCTGGTATTCGAGAACAGGAGAAGGTTTGCCCTTGGCTCTGCTGGAGATGCCCATGGGCAATTGGTGGGCCACTGTGTGAGACAGGATGCTGGACTAGATGGGCTGTGACCCAATCCAGCAGGGCTCCTCTTCGGTTCTTATGGACTAGATGGGCTGTGGCCTGATCCAACAGGGCTCCTCTTAGGTTCTTATGGACTAGATGGACTGTGGCCTGACCCAGCAGGGTTCCTCTTAGGGTCTTAAGAGAAGGTTTATCCTTGTCTCTTCTTGAGATGCCCATGGGCAGTTGGTGGGCCACTGTGTGGGACAGAATGCTGGACTAGATGCGCAGTGGCCTGATCCAGCAGGGTTCTTCTTATGTTCAAAATGCACTAACTCTGACCACACCCAGTACCTGATATTCCTTCCTCAGTTAGTCCTCAGTTTAGGTTGCTAAGTTCACACCTTTCTGTTCCTGTCCTGCTGAGACTCTTTTACAAGACCTTTTTAGATATCCACCCCTCTCCACCATCACAACACCACCCTCTGATTGGATAACGGGTCTGTCACTCAATGGCATGCCATCACACACTGGACGAGAGGGAAGGCAAATTCATGCAGGATCTACCCACTATAGTATGGTCCATCCCTCTTTAGTACTCTTCTAAACTGGTGAGCCAGTTTGGTCTAGTGGTTAGGGAGCCGGACTCTTATCTGGGAATACCAGGTTTGATTCTGCCCTCCCCCATCAAGCCAGCTGGGTGACCTTGGGTGCCACGATGCCCAGCAATCCTGTAAGTGCCTGCCCTCTCTGAGGAGTAGCTTGGCCCTGTTAGGATGCTGGGTTCGTGCAACGGCCAAGTGAATACTACAGTGTAGGACACAAAACACTGGTAGCAAGCGTTTCAACAGTAAACAAAAACAAGTTTATTATTATACACAAGCAATACTAAAAAGATAATAAGATTCAGGTAGTTGTTAGTTTAAATTTGCAAGTCTCTTAAAGCTAGGAGCTAACCCTTTCCTCTACAGGAAAATAGTTCACCTTTTAAAAGACAAGCCTCCACACGTTCCTCCTCCCTCCTGACTAACTTGGCCACAGCCCAAGCCCAGCCAGGGTACTAGAACGTGGCTCTAGATGATCACAAGGCCCGTCCCGTCCTTGCTTGACCGATCATCTAGCCTGGTCAGTTGCTAGTGAAGTCTCCCTCAGAGCTACAATCCACCCGATTGCCTCCTTCAGAAATCACTCAGCCCAAAAGACCACTGGTCAGCTACTGGTTCCAGCTCCCTCAGGATCAGCTCCTCTGTTCCCTTCAGCCTCAGTCCCAGCACGAAGACCCCTGGTCAACTACTGGTCTGGCTCCTTCAGGTTCAGCTCTTCTTCTCCTTTCAGCTCTTGTCCCAGCATGAAGACACTCTCTGCTGTACTCTGTGTTCATTTATACACACACCCCTGATCCTGATTGGCTCTAGCCGCAATAAAATGCTGCTGGAGACTCCTAACAGAGGTTGCTGTCCCTCCAGCCTGATTGGTGGGAACTCCTTCCCTAGCCCCTCCAGCACTCAGATCCCCGGACAGCTTTTCCCTCCAAAACCTTACTCCAGCCAATCACTGCAACAGGGCCCGCACAGGATTTCCCGCTCTTTTTGCAGCCCAAATCCCAGGGTTTGCAACAAGGCTGGCTATTGCAGCTAGCTAGAAGCCTGCAAAGCAAGAAAGCAAAACAGTCTGCAGCCTGTACCCCTGAAACCGTCACATTGGGCTAGTCACAGCCCTCTTCTGAGCTGTTACAGCCCCACCTGCCTCATAGGGTGTCTTTAGAAGGATTAAAGCGAAGGTGTGACCACAACCTAAAAGATGAAAAATACTGATCCTTTTGAAGTTGCTTTCAAGTGACTTGAAGGTGTTTTGTTCTCACCTGTCCCAACAGCTTACATTTACTCCTAATGGAGAAGCAATAGTGCAGCTTCGGTTATTTATTATTTATTTAAGACATTTTCATAGTTCTTTTCATTTAAATAAGAACATAAGAACATAAGAACATAAGAGAAGCCTTGCTGGATCAGGCCACAGCCCATCTAGTCCAGCATCCTGTTGCACACAGTGGCCCACCAAATGCTCATGGGCATCTCAAGCAGAGACAAGGACAAACCTTCTCCTGCTCTCGAGTCCCAGCAGATGGCCCTAGAAGCGCCCCATTTCCTCCCCCCCCCTCAGCCTGAAAGATGCACCTAGGCATCCGTTCTAGTAGCCATTGATACATCTGTCATCCATAAATTTGTCCAACCCTACCTTAAAGCCATCCAGACTGGTAGCTGTCACCACCTCTTCTGGCAGCACATTCCATAGGCCGATGACCCTCTGTGTGAAGAAATACTTCCCCCTGTCAGACCTTACGCTCCTACCCATCAGCTTCATAGAGTGCCCCCTGGTTCTAGTGTTGTGCGATAGAGAAAAGAAATTTTCTCTATCCACCTTTTCTATGCCGTGCATAATTTTATATACTTCGATCAGGTCCCCTCTCAAACGCCGTCTCTCCAGACTGAAGAGGCCTAGACGTTGCAGCCTGGTTTCGTAAGGGAGGTGTTCCAGACCCTTAATCATTCTGGTTGCCCTTCTCTGCACCTTCTCTAGTTCCACAATATCCTTTTTGAGGTGTGGTGACCAGAATTGTACACAGTATTCCAAATGTGGCTTCACTATAGATTTATAAAGGGGCAAAATGACACTTGCTGACTTATTTTCTATTCCCTTCCTAATTATTCCCAGCATTGAATTTGCTTTTTTTGCTGCTGCCGCACACTGGGTTGACACCTTCATTGAACTGTCCACCAAAACCCCAAGATCCCTTTCCTGGCATGTTGCAGAAAGCTCAGACCCCATCAGTTTATAGACGTAATTTGGATTCTTGGCCCCAATGTGCATTACTTTACACTTGTTAAGATTAAAGCACATTTGCCACTTGGTTGCCCACTCACCCAATGCTAAGAGATCCCTCTGGAGCTCTTGGCAATCTCTTTCAGATTTTACTACCCTAAATAATTTAGTATCATCAGCAAACTTTGCTATTTTACTATGTACCCCTTTTTCTAGATCATTGATGAATAAATTAAAAAGCATTGGTCCCAGTACTGAGCCTTGAGGGACCCCACTTTTTACTTCTTTCCACCCTGAGAAATTGCCGTTTACTACTACTCTCTGCTTTCTGCCCTTAAGCCAGTCACAAATCCAGGACAGAACCTGTCCTTTTATTCCATGGCTGGTGAGTTTACTCAGTAGCCTTTGATGTGGGACTTTGTCAAAAGCCTTCTGAAAGTCCAGATAGACAATGTCTACTGGTTCACCTTTATCCACGTGTTTATTGACACTCTCAAAGAATTCCAACAAATTTGTGAGGCATGATTTACCTTTGCAGAAGCCATGCTGGCTTTTGTTCAGCAATGCCTGCTGCTCCATATGCACACTAATTTTGTCTTTAATAATGGTTTCCATCACCTTACACGGAACTGACGTTAAGCTAACTGGTCTGTAGTTGCCTGGATCACCCCTGGATCCTTTTTTGAATATTGGTGTTACATTTGCTACCCTCCAGTCCTCAGGTACGGAGCCTGATGTTAGGGAAAGATTATATATTTTTGCTAGAAGGTCGGCAATTTCGCATTTGAGTTCCTTAAGGACTCTTGGATGAATACCATCTGGTCCCGGTGACTTGTTAACATTTAGTTTATTAAGACATGCCAGGACCTCTTCCTTGGTTATTTCTGTACAGTTTAACTCTTCAGAAAACACAGGCTCAGCTACTGGCATGTGTCTTCTGTCTTCCTCCGTGAATACGGAAGCAAAAAATTTGTTTAGTCTCTCTGCAATCTCCGTGTCTTCTTTAATTACCCCTTTCTCTCCTTTACTATCTAGTGGTCCAACTGCTCTCCTGGTTGGATTCCTACTTCTGATATACTTAAAGAAGTTCTTGTTATTTCTTTTGATGTTTTTAGCAATGTGCTCCTCAAAATCTTTCTTAGCTTTCCTAATGGCCGTCTTGCATTCGTGTTGCCAGTGTCTATGTTCCCTCCTGTTCTCCTCATTTGGACAAGCCTTCCATTTCCTAAATGAACTCTTCTTGTTTTTAATGACTTCATCTACTGCATTTGTGAGCCACATTGGTTTCTTCTTGGACCTAGAAGTCCCCTTTCTTCTTTTAGGAATGCATTCTAGTTGCACTTCCGTTATTGTGTTTTTAAGTAGTCTCCATGCATTTTGAAGTGATTTAACTCTTTTGACTTTCCCTTTCAATTTCCTTTTCACTAATTTCCTCATTTTGGGGAAGTTTCCCTTGTGAAAGTTTAAGGTCTCTGTGTTAGACTTTATTAAGAACTTACTCCCTGTATTTAAGTTGAAGGTTATTGCATTGTGGTCACTGTTCCCAATTGGATCAGCTACAGTGACGTCCTTTACCAGGTCCTGAGCATTACTTAGGATCAAGTCCAGGACTGCATTTTCCCTGGTTGGTTCCATGACCATTTGTTCCATGGAACAGTCATTTAGCAGGTCTAGGAATTTTCTCTCTCTTTCCTGAGTTGAACAGGAGTTCACCCAGTCTATGTGAGGATAATTGAAGTCCCCCATTATAACTACCCTATCTTTATGGGCTACCTCCTTTACCTCCTTCTCCAATTGTTCATCTCCTTCGGACGTATGGTTGGGAGGACGGTAGCATGTCCCTATTGTTAGACTTCCTTTTTGGCTTGGTATTTTTATCCACACTGCTTCTGTGGAAGAGCCAGACTCACTTGGACATTCCAGTTCATAAGATTCTATCTCTTCTTTAATATACAAGGCTACACCACCTCCATGTCGCCCTTCCCTGTCTTTCCTGTACAGTTTGTATCCTGGGATGACTGTATCCCATTGGAAAAATAATTTCAAAGTGGCTTAAAAGAGCATTAAAAACAAGGGTAAAAGCATCCATTAAAATACATTTAAAAAGCTGATATGGGCCAGGAGAGACACAAACTTTGCTTCAGGGAATGCCTGCAAAAAAGGAGATGTCTTGAACAGGCACCTGCAAATGTTAAGTATAGGTGCCACAACGAACAGCCGAGGGGCGGGCATTCGAAAGGGAAGGTGCTACCACTGAGAAGGCCCTACTGGATACTCTTCTAAGATGGCATTCTGTGTTACACAGAACTCACAGCAAGGCCCTGTCTGCACTGGACCTTACTTGAGATTATCCTGGACTGAGAATTTGCCATTTGCACCCTAGTACAGACCACAGCAGGTCTTGCTCGGTGATTGTTTACGCACAGGTGTGATGTGTACACAATTGTGTACCCCACTCAACAACCAGAGGAGTTTTTGCACTACCCTTCCTGTCCACTGGACGAGAGAGGAGCGCAATGACCCAACATTGACTAGCTCTCACATCTAAGCACTAGTCACCTTTACCTGCTCCCTCCCCCCAGGATTGGATACTCACTTTATTCAATCCCGGGGGCTTGGTCCTCCTCCGGGCGCCGCCATTTTGGCAGTGGCACTTTGATGACTGTGTGTGCGTCAGCGCCATCGCGTTGATGACACAGACGCTCTGCACATGTGCAGTCATGTCTATGGTCATCCACGGTACCAGCATGCTCTCGTAGCATCTCAGATAATTCTAGAGAACTGGAAAAGGTGCGGATTGTCATATGACTGGACGCTTCAGGTAATTTCTGGTAAACGTTGGTTAAGGTGTGGAGCATGGTTTTGCGCTCAACACAATCAACAATTAGTCAACTTCTGGTGAGGCCGGGCATGCTTGGAGGCTGAAACAGCTGACTTGACGTGCGTATGCTCTTCTGCAAAGCTGCACTAATTATGCACTAGAGGCCGTAGTGTGAAAAGGCCTCGGGTTGCTACCGTTCAGCACATTTGTGTAGACCACTCCTCAGAAAGAATTTCGATGACTTTGGAAGTCCTTACAAAGGGATTATTAGCTATCGTGTGTTGAACAAGGTGCAGAGAAGGGCAACCAGAATGATTAAGGGGCTGGAACAAAATCCCTTATGAAACCAGGCTGCAGCATCTAGGCCTCTTCAGCCTGGAGAGACGGCGTTTGAGAGGGGACCTGATTGAAGGATATAAAATTATGCCTGGTATAGAAAAGGTGGACAGAGAACATTTCTTTTCTCTATCGCACAACACTAGAACCAGGGGGCATCTATGAAGCTGATGGGTAGGAGAGTCGGATCCAACAAGGGGAAGGATTTCTTCACCCAGAGGGTCATCGGTTTATGGAATTGGCTGTGGGAAGAGGTGGTGACAGCTATCACTCTAGATGGCTTTAAGGTAGGGTTAGACAAATTCATGGATGGCAGATGTGTCAATGGCTACTAGAATGGATGGCCAGGTACATCTTTCAGGCTGGGTAGGGCAGAGGCAGGATGCTTCTAAGGCCATCTGCTGGGACTCGAGAGCAGGAGAAGGTTCGTCCTTGTCTCTGCTTGAGATGCCCATGAGCATTTGGTGGGCCACTGTGTGCGACAGGATGCTGGACTAGATGGGCTGTGGCCTGATCCAGCAGGGCCTCTCTTATGTTCTTAATATGCCTTTTTGGTTTGATTGTGCCGCGTTCACACCTAGGTTTTCACCCAGCCTCGGTCCACTCGCTGTGTGGTCTGCCATTTTCTTTCCACATTATCTAGACCAAAGGTGGATTTCTTCAGTTATATAAAACCCTAAGCAAATCGCCTGTCGCTTTGAGAATGAATTATTCCATTCTGGATGGGGCTGAAGTTGGATTAAAATTGTGCTCCAAACTGTGCAGCCCTGCTGCATTGCAACACAGTGACGTGAATTCTGATTTATTTATTTTTAAGGTACTTGGGGGCTGCCTTTAAGGGCCAAGCAACAACCTAAGCAGTAAACAAAGCGCTTCTTAGCAATGATTACCTGAGACAGCAATGAGGCTCTTAAGCGCGTTAGCCTGACCTGATAGGTCAGTTCACAGCTGAACTGAGAAAACGTATGACGGAAGTGCATTGTGGGAAAGCAGGGCATTTTAACAGCAAGTGGAAGAAGAAGAAGAAGAAGAAGAGTTGGCTTTTCTACCCCACTTTTCTCATCCTTTTGAGGGGACTCAACATGGCTGACAAACCTTCTGTTCTTCTCCCCACAACAGAACCCGCTGTGAGGTAGGTGGGGCTGTGAGAGCTCAGGAAAGAGCTGTGACTAGCCCAAGGTTGCCCAGCTGGCTTCATGGATGAAGGAGAAAAAGAGATGGCTTTTCTACCCCCACTTTTCTCATCCCTTATGGGGACCCATAGCTGCTGACAAACCTTCTGTTCTCCTCACAAGAGAATACCCTGTGAGGTAGGTGGGGCTGTGAGAGCTCAGGCTGTGACTGTGGTAAAATTCTGTTCAATACAAATCTATTCGTACATATTCCTACGAATATTCGATACATATCAGATATGAATGAGTACATATCCAATATGTATCTAATACGAACAAATATGTATCCAATATATATCCAATATGTATGAACAAATACATATCCAGTACATATCCAATACGTATTTGTAACATATCCGCACTCTGAAAACGTCATATCTGACCTGAATCCACTTTTAATCCGCTGTTGATCCATGTTGAATGCAATCTCGATCCATTGTAGATGAGACTGGCGCTCTGTTTCTCCGCACCCCAAATCTAACAAAGGCCTGAACTGTTTGTACAAATGTCAGGAAATATTTGTATTTTTATGAATGTTAGCATGCGAACATTGTAACAAGGAGTCTATTCAATGCCAATGCATTGGTATAAATTCATATGATCATGCTATACAAAGACATAGGTATCTGATATGTATCCAATACATCTCCTGAAATGTATCCACTCTGAAAGTGTCAAGTCCACCCTGAATCCACTTTGAATCTGCTTTGAAACCATGTTGAATGCACTCTGGATCAATTGCAGATGACCCTCAGGGTGGAAAAATACTTTCCCTTCAGTCCTAATAAAGACAGGCATTATTGTTTTTTGGGCATTCGAAAAAACAACAACTTGAATGTTAGAAAGTTTGTATGCCTTTGAATAGATCCCCTTCAAATGCAGTAGGATTCTATTCGATGCAAATGTACTTGTATGAATTTGTGAATATCTGATATGAAAGAACGCGTATCGGATACATATCGGATATGTATCCAACATGAAGGCATCCAATATGTATTTCATAACATATCTACTCTGAAAGCGTCAAATCCGACCTGAATCCAATTTTAATACACTCTCAATCCATGGGTGTTTTCCCACTGTCATTAGAACTACCCGTTAAATACCCATTAATGGGTACGTAATGGGTACTTCTAGTGACAGTAGAAAAACACCCCCTGTAGAATGCAATCTGGATCCATTGCGGAAGTGACTCCTCATTTTAATGAATGTCTGAATTATTCAATTTGGCCTACAATTCCCCATGACTACTAGGTGCTGATAAACTTTGCAACACCCACCCACCCTCGATAATCCAGAAGAAGGCCCTTGGTCCAGATGTAGACAGGGCAACTGCTAGGTGGATTTATAACTGGCTTCGTCATTGCACTCAAGGAAATGGCTTTACTCCGAACTGGAGGAATGTTTCAACCAGAGTGCCACAGGAATCTGACCCGGGTCCAATGCTTTTCAACATTTTTATAAATGATCTGGATGAGGGAGACGAAGGGATGCTGATCAGATTTACAGATGACACCAAGCTAGGAGGGGTTGCTAACACTAGAGAAGAGAAGGAGAGGATTCAGAAAGATCTAAATAAGCTTGAACAGTGGGCTGAAACCAACAGGATGATACTTAATAGGGGCAAATGCAAAGTCCTACATCTTGATAAGAAAAATGATAAAAATGAATACAGAATGGGAGGAATCTGGCTGAGTAGTAGCACAAGTGAAAAGGATCTGGGTGTCCCGGTTGATCACAGGATGAACATGAGTCAGCAATGCGATGCAGCTGCAAAAAAGGCAAACACCATCCTAGGATACATCAAGAGGGGCATAGAGTCTAGATCACGAGAAGTAATTGTTCCCTTGACTCTACCTTGGTCAGACCTCATCTAGAGTCCTGTGTCCAGTTCTGGGCACCCCAATTTAAAGACATTGACAAATTAGAGCAAGTCCAAAGGTGGGGTACCAAAATGGTGAGTGGTCTGGAAACCATGTCCTACGAGGAAAGGTTGAAGATCTAGGAATGTTTAGCTTACAGAAGACTGAGAGGAGACATTATTGTGATCTTCAAGCCTCTGAAGGGCTGTCACAGTGCAGAGGGATTGTCCCTATTCTCACTTGCACAAGATGGGAGGACTAGAAACAATGGGATGAAACTTCAAGGGAGTCAAGACAGGTTAGATATTAGGAAGAACTTCCTGACAGTGAGGGCAATCAGTTCATGGAATGGGTTGCCATGGGAGGTAGTGGGTTCTCCTTCACTGGAAGTCTTCAAGCAGAGGCTGGACCTACATCTGTCTGGGATGGTTTTAGGAATCCTGCATTGAGCAGGGGGTTGGACTGGATGACCCTGGAGGTCTCTTCCAACTCTATGATTCTATGCAGACATCAAATGAAATTCACAAACTGGCAGACAGACTTTGGGACTCTTTGCACCTTCGTTTCCCTGGGAAAGCATCCGCACTCTGAGAAGCTGGACCCATTCCAAACTTACCCAGTGCTTACCTAAGTGCTCTGTAAGTGTGAGAACCAGGACCACCAGAGGCCTCTTTGCCTGTGTCTATGCCCGGTGCTGGGGCGTACCAGGAGTTCCCCAGGGAGCCAAGTGCAGAGAGGCTGTTCCTCTTCCAACTTCCCACCCATTGTTGATTGCACGTACATGCACTGGTGCTTAAATAAAAACCATATATTCAGGATGCGATGGCTGTGTTTAAAAATCTTTGTTTGCATTGACATGTTGCACCAGAGATGCGCACAAATGGGGTTTTCTGCATTTGATTCATATGAAATCAAGTGGAAGAAAATTTGTATTCATTTGAGTAGATCTCCTTTGAATGTGGTGGGATTCTATTCGATATGAATGCATTTGTACGAATATCTGATATGAATGCATATGTATCCCATACCTATCCGATATCTATCCGATACACATCCCATAATACCATATCAAATCTGTCCCGAATCCACTTTGAATCAGTTCTCAATCCACTTCAAATTCACTCTGGATTCATTGCATATGTGAATATCAAATGTTACGAATAGCGGGGTGCATGAAGGCATTTCTGGATTCGATTCGATTCGAATTGAATATTCAAATGGTTGAATTTGAACAAACATAAAAAAACCCAAATGTATTCAGATTCGAATCCCATGTGAATAAATTTGTATCTATTTGTACAAATTTTAAATTCATATTTGAAGATACTAATGTCGACAACATGCGTACGTGTTCGTATGCATCCATACACATGAATGGTTCGAAACATTCAAAATTCAAACAAATTTGTTCGAATTCACTGCAAATGTTCTTCAAAAACATGTGCCTCCAAATCCCCTTCAAATCCTCTGCAAATTTATTTATTTATATTTCAATTTATATGCCGCCCCATACCCGAGGGTCTCTGGGCGGCTCACAACATTTAAAACAGATGTATAAAAACAGTATCAAAAATAAAACAAATTTAAAAATACAGTTTTAAAAGTACAAAACAGTTAAAAACCTCAGCGGTTTTCAGTGAGGGGAAGTGTGGGGAACATTTAACCAAAGGCCTGTGTGAATAGGAACGTTTTCACCGCCTTCCTGCATAAGAACAGAGAAGGGGCCTGACGCACCTCAAGGGGGAGACCATTCCACAGCCTGGGGGCCACCACCGAGAAGGCCCTCTCCCAGGTACCCACCCGCCTAACTAAAGAAGGCGGAGGGATCACCAGAAGGGCCTCCCCTCCAGATCTTAAAACACGGGCAGGTCGATATGGGAGGAGGCGCTCCTTTAGATATCTGGGACCCAAGTCATTTAGGGCTTTATAAGTTAAAGTTAGCACCTTGAATTGGGCTCGGTAGTGAATTGGCAGCCAGTGCAGTTCTTTTAGAACCGGCGTAATATGCGACCGGCTGATGGGTGCAAATCTGGTCTGAATGCTTTGAATCTGCTCTGAATCCACTTTGAATTAGGGATATGCATGAATATTCGTAACATATGTTATTTGTATGAATTTGTCCAAATTTGGACATCCGTTCACAAATAAAACGTTGTGACACTTGGACGTTAACATTCGTATGAATAAAGATGTTTCAGGCATTTCTACAAATACTTCGGACATTCGCTAAACTGGGGATGTGGGAAAGAGGCTGTGCCAGTCACACCTGCAACTGGATCCAGATTGCATTCGACATGGATCGAGAGCGGATAAAGGGTGTTTTCCCACTGTCAATTGTACCCATTTTTGTACCTTTTGGCTGGGAGCCGGATGATCCCATTTCCACTACGGCACCCATTTTGAACCCAATTGTTTCCACTGCCGTGGGGGAAATCCAAATCTTTTTGGCCTTTAATCCGGATTTTCTGTAGACCCCATTAATGGGGTCTACAATGGGGTCTTCTGCCAGAAAATCCGGATTAAAGGGAGCCAATGGGGTCCAAAGGAGGCTAGGGGGAGGGGATGCACCTTTGACCCCCCTCAACATTGGCATTGAAGTCACTTCGAAGTTGACTTCACATTCACTTTGAAGTGATTTCAAAGTCAGCTTCGAAGTCACTTTGAACATATGCTCAACTTTTGAAAGTTGAGCTCATGCTTCGAAGTCACTTTGAAGCTGACATCGAAGTCACTTCGCAGTTGCTCCAAAGACTGCACCCCCCTGCCCCCCAAAACACCTGGGGTAATGGACCGACCCCTTGTGGGTCAATCCGGATTCCCCAGATGGGTGCAAAGCTGTTTCCACAGCAGGGGTGTTAGCACCCATTTCTAATGGGTGCTACACCTCCCATGGAAACACATTGGGTGCTTCCCTTAATCCGGATCTACTAGATCCGGATTAAGAAATGTACCCATTCTTAGATCTGGATCTTCTTAGATCCGAATCTAAGGGCTGCAGTGGAAAAACACCCTAAAAGTGGATTCAGGTTGGACTCGAGACCTACAGAGTACGGATATATCTAATGGGATACTTATCGGATACGTATCAGATAATCGTATAAATACTTCGGGCATTCATTAAACTGGGGATGTGGGAAAGTGGCTCTGGCAGTCACATCTGCAACGGATCCAGACTGCATTCAACATGGACTGAGAGCAGATTAAAAGTGGATTCAGGTCAGACTTGACGCTTTCAGGGTGTGGATGTATTACAGGATACATATCAGATATGCATTAGTTTGTGACAAATTTGTATCCATTTGTATCGGATATGTATCAGATATTAGTACAAATTTCTATGAAGTACATTCATATTGAACGGAATCCTACCACATTTGAAGGGGATTTATTCTAATCAATACAGATTTTCTAACATTCAATTGGTTATGAACTGAATGTCAAAAAACCCGTTTGTGCCCACTGGTGCTTTGAATTCGCTCTCAATCCAATGCAGATGTGACTGTGCAGCCATTTTGCCGCCTTCCCATGTTCACAGATATAACGAGGCTTCAAACGCATGCGCAGAAGCATTTGTGCCAAACCCAGTCTTCAAATGCAGCCAACATTTGAGCTGAATGCAAATGTACAAATTTGTATGATTTCTGAACGTGACGACGACAAAGAAGAGTTGGCTTTTCTGCCCTGCTTTTCTCACCCATTTAAGGGGACTCAAAGCGGCTGACAAAGCTTCTGTTCTTCTCCCTTAAGGGGACTCAAAGCGGCTGACAAACCTTCTGTTCTTCTCCCCACAGCAAAACACCCTGCGAGACAGATGGGGCTGTGAGAGCTCAGAAGAGAGCTGTGACTAGCCCAAGATCACCCAGCTGGCTTCATGGGGGAGTGTGTAATCAAACCCAATATTCCCAGATAAGAATCCAGTTCCCTAAACACTAGACCAAATTGGCTTACACAGCCTCCCCCCCCCCCCCTCACAGTGCTGCCAAACCCTGCATTCCCCTGGCAACTCAGATAGCTGTTTAGTCTTTCTCAGGCCTGGCCTTGAGGGCTGGGTGATAAGGCTCTTTTTAGAGCGCTGTAATGTACACATTTCTCTCTTTGGCTATCAGCAGGGCGGGGCAGAAGGAAGCCTGGTATATGGTGGTCCATGGGGTCATGAAGAGTCAAATGTGACTGAACTGCCACCACCTTTCCATGCCATTTCCTCACATAATTGTTCTTCTTGCAAAATAGTCATATGTTAGCAAGGACAGGCGCTTGCTCACATCTGGATCTTTTGCAAGAGCGATGATGACACAATCCAACGTCAGATGGGATAAGAGCCTGCTGGTACTCTCCCGGGATTGCCTTCTGCCAACTGGCAGGGACAGCAAGAGGGGTCTGAGGGGTCTAAAGAAGATGCTGCGATTTCCTCTGGAGGCACCTGCAAAGTGCCCGAGAAATCTCTGGTGCAAAGAACGTTGTCACCGTTTGTGACGGCATCTTCTCAGCTGGACCAACCCTGCTAACTGCGAGAGCATGCGAGGCTTGGTGAGCAAAGGCGCCACCTAGAGGTCGTTGGCTTTGAATTCAACTAGGCATGAGCACGAATATTGTAACATTCGTTATTCATATGAATTCATGCGAGTTCGGACATTCGCACACACATCGAATTTTAAGATATTCATACGCTAACATCCGTACGAATACAAATGTTTCCAGACATTCGTACGAATAATTAGGACGTTCATTGGATCAGAGGTGTGGAGAAACGGAGTGCCAGTCACATCCGCAATGGATCGAGATGGCATTCGACATGGATCGAGAGCGCATTAAAAGTGGATTCATGTCGGATTTCATGTTTTTAAAGCATGGATATGTATCGCCTATGTATTCATTTTTAGCCTGCCTGATATCCTAAGGTCTCAGGGCGGGTTGCAACATATAAAATGGTGAACACATTAAAACCATAACAGTGCATGGATGTGGGGAGGATGTTCCCTTACTTAGGCAAAGGCCAGGGTAAAGGGGTACACCATCTAAACAAATTCGACAATCTGGGAGTCACCACTAAAAAGGCCCTATCCCAGGTGTCCATGTGGGACAACACGTGGACACTACCACTTCTCCTAACTGTGTGTGGGTGCAGCTGTTGTGATTCAGGACTCTTTGTTCCACGTAGGATGCAGATATGAGTGGTCAAGCAGTTGGACATATGGAATAAAAATCTTGACTTACCGGAACCGTCCAAGGGCATCACTTTCTTAATGAGGCCAGTTTGGTCTAGCGGTTAGGGATCTGGACTTCTATCTGGGAATACCAGGTTCGATTCCGCACTCCTCCATGGAGCCAGCTGGGTGACCTTTGGCTAGTCACAGCTCTCTTCTTGACCTCTCACAGCCCCACCTACCTCACAGGGTATCTGTTGTGGGGAGAAGACCAGAAGCTTTATCAGCCGCTCTGAGTCCCCTTAAATGGGTGAGAAAAGCAGGGTAGAAACGCCAACTCTTTGTCTTCCTCCACGAAGCCAGCTGAGTGACCCTGGGCTAGTCACAGCTCTCCTTTGAGCTCTCACCCACCTCACAGGTTGTCTGTTGTGGGGGAAAGAGCAGAAGCTTTGTCAGCCGCTTTGAGTCCCCTTAAATGGGTGAGAAAAGTGGGGTAGAAAAGCCAACTCTTCTTCTTCTTCTTCTGTTCTGAAAAGCAGGGGAGAACATCCAAAAAGCACTTTTGCTTTCAGACCTAGAAGGTTTCTTCTTCTTCTGGCCACCAGCCCATTAGCTGCCCAGGAGCTGGTGGGAATATTCCTCACCGAAGGGGAAACAGATCCATCCTTTCCCCGTTGGCTGCCAGCAATTCTCTCCGGGATTTGTCGGGGAAGATCCGAGTCTTGTAAGACATGAAAGGAAAGTGGTAGGTTCCTCTCTCCATGCCGTGGTCACTCTGAATAGGATTAGGATGAGCTGAAAAGCCGCTTAGGGAGTGCCATCTGCATGCAGAGGCAGAAGGAGTTTATGAAAATTATTCCCTTCCCAATGGGCATCCGGGTCCGATGGCCTCAAAGGAAGGCCCCGATACAGCCTGACCTGCCGGAATTAGGCCAGGATCTGAAACAATATAGGCGTCATGGCTTTGCGTTGCCTTCAGGATTAGAAGCATGTGAATAAGAGGTGGTTTTCCTTCTCCCGGACTACTTGCTTCCCAGAGGCAGTTTCTGTATTTTATTTGCTCCTTTGGTTGTTGACAAAAAAGGATGTGTCCAGACTTAGGAAAACAACGCATTAGAATGCGCACCTGAGGCAGCACATCTGATGCCCGGTACTCCGTAGTGGCAGCGCATTATGCCGCCACTCCTTTGAATTTACCTACTGCGGAACTACTATTTACTACTATCAGCACTTGCTATACAGTATCAGGTAAATTAGAATGTTCCCAGCAGTCTGGTCTGTGAGCCAGTTTGGTCTAGTGGTTAAGGAGTCGGACTGTTAACTGGGAATACCGGGTTCGATTCCGCTCTCCCCCATGAAGCCAGCTGGGTGACCTTGGGCTAGTCATAGCTCTCTTTCTGAGCTCTCACAGCCCCACCTACCTCACAGGGGGCCTATTGTGCGGAGAAGAACAGAAGGCTTGTCAGCCGCTTTGAGTCCCCTTAAATGGGCAAGAAAAGCACAGCACGCCAGGCCTCCTGCAGGCAGAATGGACCAGACAGCTTGCAGGTAAGCCGCGAGCGAGCAAGTGCGACCCAGGGCGAGTTGGGGGTACAGGGGGTGGGCTCCCCTGGCCCTAGAAGCTGCAATTGTGGCTTCCCCAGGGAAGTGGGACCCCAGGGAAGCCACCCTTGGGGAGCCATTCAGAGAGGCCGGGGGGAGACAGATCCTATTTGGGACAGATCCTCGGGAAAAAAATGGTTCGCCAAAAAACGGATCTTTTTAGATCCATTTTTCGGCAGCCAGTGTGGAAAGGCCCTTTGTTACACCTGTGCACCACCTTTCCCCCACAGATCAAGACATATTATTAAGAACATAAACACCAAAGAAAATATTAAAAATATAATCCTTACGCCCCTGACTTCTGCTGCCAGGTAAATCATTTCTTGGGGATGCAGATTTCATATCTGGACTTCCAAGGGTTTTTCTTCCATTGACCTCCCTTAATCTGGATCTAAGATGATCTGGATTTGAGGAATGGGTACTTCCCTTAATCCAGATCTATTAGATCCAGATTAAGGGAAGTACCCAATGTGTTTCCATGGGTGGTCTAGCACCCTAAAGCAATGGGCGCTAGCTTGCTCGCAGTGGAAATGCCGGAGCACCCATGTGGTGAATCTGGACCTACCCACATGGGGCCCGCCTGTCATCCCAGGTGTTTTGGGGGGCAGGGGGTGCAATCTCCATAGACGCGCTGGAGAATCTCCGAAGATTCTCTAGAGCGGCTCTGGAGAATTTCCGGAGCAATCTGCCGCAAACTTCGAAGATCCTCTGGAGCCTGTGACAAAGGCATTGCTCTCGCATGGGGGCCTCTTCAGAGCCTGTGCTATTCTTTAAAGCCCCACCACCACCCCTGAGCTGCCCATAGACCCCATTGCCCAATAGTGGTGGAAACAGGCTCTGTATAATCTGGATTTGATGTCTGAAGATCCCATTGTAGACCATACAGGGAATCTGGATTATAGGTCCTGAAACACCCATTCAATCCGGATTTCCCTAGAACAGGTGGAAACAAATGTGGCTCTAATGGGGTCTTCCTGCTCTGAGCCAAATGGGTCCTTAATGGGTCTTTAATGGGTACTTTGTGCTAGTGGAAAAACACCCCAAGAGACCAAGATCTGTGGTTACCTGATGCAACAATGTATGGACACATTACAGAGGAGTATAGCTGTGCAAAGTTCAGTTCGCGTTCGAAAATGCATTTGAATTGTTCATGCTTGAAGAAGAAGAGTTGGCTTTTCTCCCCGCTTTCCTGACCCATTTAAGGGGACTCAAAGTGGCTGACAAACCTTCTGTTCTTCTCCCCACACCACCCGGTGAGGAAGGTGGGGCTGGGAGAGCTGTGACTAGCTGAAGGCCACCCACCTGGCTTCATGGAGGAAAAAGAGGGAGAGTTGGCTTGTCTACCCCTCTTTTGTCACCCATTTAAAGGGACTCAAAGTGGCTGACAAACCTTCTGTTCTTCTCCCCACAACAACCTGTGAGGTAGGAGGGGCTGTGAGAGCTCAGAAGAGAACTGTGACTAGTCTAAGGTCATCCAGCTGGCTTCATGGAGGAGAACAGAATCAAACCCAGTATTCCCAGATAAGGGTCAGGCTCCCCAACCACTAGACCGAACTGGCTCATTAGACGGAAGCTGTTCACATTGAACCAAACATGCCGTTGTTCGAATATAAGGAAATTCGATTGAACTGAACCAGTTTTCTGCTCACAAACACAAACTAGTCTATTGAACAGTTTTGTTTACTATTTATTTGCCATTGGAAAGGGCTTTATTTAATGGGGGGGAAATGCTATTTTTTGTTTTTGAACAGGTTCAAAATCAAACGCGAACAAACATTCTGCTAAACGTCTTGTCTGCTGAGCCAGCAAATGCATGGTTTTCATTTGTGGACATTTCTTCAGGAGACTTGTGTTGCGAACGCATTCTGTGATCAAGGCACACTGGGCTGCTGCTGCTGCTGCTGCTGCTGCTTCCCCGGGCATAATCCGCTTGCTTAATCTGAAATCCTGCTTAGCAAGAGCCCTTAGGCCTCGGGATGCTAGGATCACCAAAGGAGAGCAGCAGACGTATTGCTATTGCAGTTAGCACAGGAAAGAGGTGAGATGAATGGCTTTGGGGCCTCTAATCACCATCATTGTTTCTTCAAATATTATTCTTACTATTACTATTATTAATTATTGAAGGAACGACTACTCCCATATCAATCTGCCCTTGCCTTAAGATCTGGAGGGGAAGCCCTTCTGGTTGTCCCACTACCCTCAACAGCAAAAGGGCTGGGCATCCGAGAGAGGGCCTTCTCAGTGTTGGCCCCCAGGCTATGGAATAGTCTCCCCCTTGAGGTGCGTCTATCACCTTCACTGTGCACATTAGGAAGGCAATGAAGACACACCTCTTTGCCCTGGTCTTTAGTTAAACGGGGATACAATTTTCCCTTCCCACTTGCAGACACTGTTGTTTTAATATATATTATTATTCTTTTAATATGTTTGATTGTAAATGCTGTTACCTATGCTGAGACCCTTGGGTGTAGGGTGGGACAGACAGGCAGGCAGGCAGGCAGGCAGGCAGGCAGGCAGGCAGGCAGGCAGGCAGGCAGGCAGGCAGGCAGGCAGGCAGGCAGATAGATAGATAGATAGATAGATAGATAGATAGATAGATAGATAGATAGATAGATAGATAGATAGATAGATAGATAGATAGATAGATAGATAGATAGATAGATAGATAGATATTATTTACATTTCTATCTCGCCCCATACTTGAAGGTCTCTGGGTGGGTAACAGCCTTAAAACAGATTAAAAACAGAGTATACATAAAAAAGACTTTAAAAATTCAACAAATAGAAAACAATACACCATAGTAGGTTTGAGTTTTAAAGCCAAGCCTCTGTCCTATCAGCCGAGATTGTGAACAGGGGTTTGCAGAGGCTTGAGATTTCTCACTTTTCCAGGGGGGCAATAAGGCTGCCTTCCTGGAAAAGAGAAAAATCTCAAGCCTCTACACCTCCTTTTTCCGATCTGCTGAAAGAAAGAGGCTTGGCTTTACTGCCTAACTTTGACAGTAAAGCTAAGCCTCTTTCAGCAGATTGGAAAAAGGAGGTGCAGAGGCTTGAGATTTCTCTCTTTTCCAGGGGGGCAATAAGGTTGCCTCCCTGGAAAAGAGATAAAACTCAAGCCTCTGCACCCTCTACTCCCTTGCATTTACTCCCCTTTCGAGGCAAGCAAGCGGCTTACCCGGGAAAGGGAGCAAAATCACAATCCCGGCACAGTTTGCTTGGGGACGGCTGAATCTGCCCCCAGCCCACTCCAGCCCACCCGCAGCCTGCATTAGGGCAAATGGCATGGGGACACCTGAGATTCGATCTCGGTCTCGCGCCCGACCCATCTGAGCCAAAACAATGCCCAGATGGCTTGCATGGGGACACAGTCTCAAAGTTAAGAAACGATCCTCAAAATTGAGTAAGAATTTAAATTCTGGCCTTTTTGAGCAAGACCTGAAGTTTTGCCCCACTCCATTCAAACCTGAGAATTTATTCTTATATTCTCTCTCTCTCTCTTTCTTTTTTTCTTTCTCTCTCTCATATCCAGGAGTAGCTAATCTGTACCTTCCTTGGGGGTTTATCCTCTCAAATGATTTTTCCATACATATTATTTTAAAGAAAAAACTCCCCTTGCCACAGAAAAGGAACAGTTCCTCCCCGGCAGGTATTTTTGGCTGTTTGTTTTGCTTTGTGCTGCATTTTTCATGCAGAAGAAATAGGTTTGTGTATCGCAAAGGGGCATAAATGTCCGCACCTACAGTACCAAATGGTATATTCCAGGCAGAGGCCAATCATGAGCGTGGAAAAGTAGAGTTTTGTCAATTTTCCAAGGGGAGAAAAATATGTCTCTCTCTCCCCCCACCCCCCAACACACACTTCACTGAAGCAGGGAACGCTGCCACGATTTTACGAAAACCTGTTTAACAAGAACCGGTGTGCAAACTTTCTTTCCTGCTGTTAATTGCGAGGGGAAAAAGCTCTGAATTGCCTGACTCCTTACAGACCAATTGGTTTGCATTTTGCAAAAAGAAAATGAAAGGCACTTTTTCTATCAGATCTACAAAATACGCAGCTATGCATGCTATTTAAAGGTTTCTACAAGCCAGGTTAGAAATGGCAAAAGCTGTGGGGGGACCCTAGGCCATGACACAGTCCGGCTGTGCCATTTTGCCTTTTGCGATGGCGCGAGAATTTCCACCTGCTTTGGATTTGCCAAAGAACCTTTCACTTCCAACAAAGTTGATTCCACGGTTCCGCATCACAAACCAACGTCTCCTAGCAACCGGTGCCAAGGAGGATGGCCAACTTGTCTGCCGAGGGTGTGGAGACGGTCGTTCAGTTGGAGGTAAAGAAAGGAAGCAAAACGAAACGGGGAACCCAACTGCTGAAGCCGGGAGGGGAAAGATCAGAAGCTTCCAAAATTGCGCTGAGCTTCAGTGCGTGTTACGTTGGTGGCGGAGATGGCAGCAGGAACCAGCCTGGTTGGCTTTAAGAAAGGGCTAGACAAATTCATGGAGGAAAGGTGTATCAAGGGCTACTTGGATGGATGCCCAGGTCCTTCCTCCAGGTTGGAGAGACAAGAAAGATGCCTCTAAAGGCCATTTTAGGTGATTCAAGGGCAGGTGAAGCTTTTCCTTTTATATTCTGCTTAAGATGCCCAGAAGCAATTGATGGGCCGCTCTGTGAGACAGGATGCTGGATTATTGATGGGCTGTGGCCTCATCCAGCAGGGTTCCTCTTAGAGTGCATCCCCATGCACTTTTGGTCCGGTACTGAAACTGGGCTTGGCATGGGTTGTCCCCATGCGTTTTCAATTTGGTTAGGTTTCTGCAGACCAAATGCTCCCAAATTATGCCAGACCAGGACCAGATCTAGTACCCGAAAAAACAAGTCTGAGCATGGTTTGCGGTCCCAGCACGCATTGGTTAGCGAGCTGAGAGTGCGCACGGGGACAGTCCCGGGCTATTTGGGGAGGAGATTGGTGCTCACATCATTTGGAAGTAGGGTGTGCTTGCCGTTCCTGCCCTGTGCATTGGAGATCGCAGCCACTGACATTTTTGGGGAGCGGAAAAATCCTGATCGCCAAGGCAGGCAGGATAATGGTTTAATTTTTGTACATTTTCCACAGAAAATATTCCACCCCCGTTTCCTGATCGCCAAGGCAGGCAGGATAATGGCTTGATTTTTGTTCCAATTCCAAAAATTTTCAACCCATGTTTCCTGATTGCCAAGGCAATCATGAAAATGTCTTGATTTTCTGCCTTTTAAGCGTGATGGGTGTTCTCGCAGTTTCCAGTGGAGCGGAGGTGCGCAAAACTGCTCAAGCACCTGACTGCTGCTAAACTTTGTAGAAGCTTTCGGTCTTTTAAAATTTATAAATTTATTAGTAGTAGTAAGCTTTAGTTTAACTCTTTTTTTTCCTGTGCCTCCCAGCCCAGTCCTGTCTTTCTGTGCTGCTAAGGGAGGGGGGATGCGGCATTTCCAGCTGGCAGCCCAGGGATGGGCTGACGTCAACCCAGCTTCCAATGAGGAGAGAGGCTGCTGCTGCAGGCCCTATATTCATTACAAATGTACTTGCACGGATTTGTACAAATATCTGATACAAATAGATACATATCCTGGATGCATATCCTGGATAAGAATCCTGCAAACGCATACATATCAGATGCATATCCTATACCAATGCATACATATCGGATACGTATCCTATACCAATGCATATGTATCGGATAGGGATCCTATACAAACCCATATGTTTTGGATAAGTACCCTATACCAATGCATACCTTTCCGAACTACTTGTATGAATGTTCAGAAATGTTCGTACAAGTGTTAGTGTATGAATGTCACAACATTGGACTCGTGTACGAATGTCTGAATTTGTCCAAATAACTAATATTATGAATATTCGTGCATATCTCTAATTTGAAATAAGACACTCTCCCCCCCCCCCCCCCCGTTTGATTGTACAAACCAGGGAAGTCAAGGGAGCCTGCGGGGATTGCTGTGAGCGGAAGAGAGGAGTCTTAATCCCAGAGCCCTGTGAACTCAGCCCGTGGGTAAATTGGCTTGAAGAGTAGGACAGATCCCAGCAGGAGACTCGAGGGCAGCTAATCTCCCTCCCGCCTTGCTGACAAGAGCTTTTCTCACCATCAGCAATTTTTCATCCTGCACTTTCCTCCACCTGCCCCTCCGTCCCCAGTCTAACTTTACACAAATGGGTAAACTCAGACCTGACGCATGCACCGCCCTCCTGATTTCATTGGAGGTTGATAACATGATAGCCATCCATCCATCCATCCATCCACCCCTCCATCCCTCCACCCACCCACCCGCCCACCCACCCATGCACCCACGCACCCACCCATCCACCCATGCACCCACGCACCCATCCATCCACCCATGCACCCACCACCCACCCTTCCACCCACCCACCCACCCATCCACCTATGCACCCACGCACCCATCCATCCACGCACCCATCCACCCACCCACTCATCCATCCATCCGTCCACCCACTCATCCATCCATCCATCCATCCATCCATCCATCCATCCATCCATCCATCCATCCATCCATCCATCCATCGCTTTGTTTACCCATCCAAGAATGCTAATCCAGTTCATAACAATAACATTTAACAACAATATAAAAGTGTTTTATATATTTTATTGTTTTAATATATACTGATTTACAAATTGCTGTTTTAAAGGTTGCCACCCACCCTGAAACCTTAGGATATAGGGAGGGATAGAAATATATATAATAAATAAAATAAAATAAATAAGTTGGAGCAGAGAGGTGAGTGGGTAGGTAGCTGGATAATAAGCCAATAATAGGTCGCTTTGATGGTTTTTTGGTTTTTGTCTCTGTTAGCAAAAAAGCGGCCGCCAGTATCTGAGAGATTTGCTCGGTTGGAAGGAGTTTGATGAAATCCGGGACCTGCGCCGGAGCATCTACCTGGACACCCTTTATCGCAGCCTGGTGTTTGCTGCTGAGAAAGGCTTTTCATGGCCAGCGGTCGCCGAAGTGGGAAACGTGGCAGAGATGCTGCTGGAGGAAGCCAAAGGTGAGTTGAGCCAGCGTGGCGGATGGCATCAGCAGAAAGGGTGCCCTAGCTTTAAAGGTAGGACAAAAACATACACCACCCCTGGGCAACCCCAAGAAGAAGTGTTGGCTTTTCTACCCTGCTATTCTCACCCATTTAAGGGGACTCAAAGTGGCTGACAAGCCTTCTGCTCTTCTCCTCACAACAGAACACCCTGTGAGGTGGGTGGGGCTGTGAGAGCTCAGAAGAGAGCTGTGACTAGCCCAAGGTCACCCAGCTGGCTTCATGAAGGAAGAAGAGTTGGCTTTTCTACCCTGCTGACCTCAGCTGACCTTAACTGATCTTCTTCTGAAAAGAGGGCACAGCTACCTTCAAGCAATACCAGATTTTCACCAAGGGCCAGAAACAGCTGGAACATCCGGTTTGGGAGTCTGGCAAGTTTGCCAGATATGCATCTGATACAAACAGCTACGTATCTGATACGTTTCCCCAGTTTAATGAATTGTTCGTACGAATGTCCAGAAACATTTGTATTTGTTTGAATGTTAGCATACGAATATTGTAATGTTCAATTTGACTTCGAATGGCTGAATTCAGCCGAATTCAGCCAAATTTTGAATGTTATGAATATTCCTAGTCCCAGCTCTCTTTCTGAGCTCTTCCAGCCCCACCTACCTCACAGCATGTCTGTTGTGGGGTGAAGAACAGAATGTTTGTCAGCAGCTTAAGTGCGAGAAAAGTGGGGCATAAAAGCCATCTCTATTTCTTCTTCTGGTCTTGTGGTTAGAGTGTCAGACTCTTATCTGGAAGTCTTCCAGTTTGATTCTGCCCTCCTCCACAAAGCCAGCTGGGTGACCTTGAACTAGTCACAGGTCTCTTTATAAGCCACCACAGTCCCACCTACCTCACAGGGTGTCTGTTGTGGGAAGAAGAACAGAAGGTTTGTCAGCCGCTTTGAGTCCCCTTAAGAGTGAGAAAAGCGAAGTATAAAACCCAGCTGCTATTACTGCTGCTACTACTACTTTTCTTCCTTAAACAGATGACCATGTCTTAGGTTGGTCAAGCAGACTCCTGCACTGGGCAGCAGGGTGGACTAGATGATTTATGATGTTGATAACACCTTATACTTCCTGCAACTCTGTAATTCCATAACTAGTAGGTACATTTCTCTGGGTGTGGCACCCTTTCCACACATTCATTTGGCCATAGAGAGGTCCCTTCCGCTGAGGGACCCTGGTTATGAAATACAGCAGGAACTGGCTCTGCTGTATTTGGGCACTGAAAGTTTGTTTGTCTGTCTGTCTGTTTGTTTACTTCCTTCCTGCCTTTCCTCTGAAAAGCCCAGAGTGGTGCACAACAATCTCTGCCTCTCTATTTTACTTCCACACTCAACAACCCTGCATCATAGGTTAGGCTGTGACTGACCCTGGCCAGGCTTTTTATATAGCAATCCCAAGGGTCATGGGGGAAATAACATCAAAGCAACATCAAGGGAGGTGATTGGAGGAAAGCTGGTGTCTGGCGGGTCAGAGGTCCTTCTCATGTCATTTCCTCTGGTCAGCAGCAAGAGAATGAAGTTGTCCTTTTAAAACCATGTGGTTGAGGACTCCATTATTGTCTAAGAGCAGTTGCATGAAGTGGAAAGAATTCGGTACCCTGATGGCGCCAAGCATGTACTACAAGTCTGTGGAAAGGAAAATTCTTGCTCCTTTTACTCTGGGGTTTGTAAAATGGAGGCCTGGGAAAGCTGTGCAGCCTAGAGATTACTACAATTTAGTCCAGGAGTAGATATCATAACTAATCTGAAAATCTTTTCGTTTTGGCAACACATTCTTGTACCCTTTGCTTCCGTTTGCCCTGTCTATGCACCAAAACTGTATCTGCGGCCAATGGTGATTCCACGATGACCAGTGCACAGGACTAACAAGCATGCTTAGAGTATCACATCTGCATGCTGTGGTGGTCTAAGGGAGGCCAGTCCTCTTAGGCTATATCCAAATTAGCGGAATAAAATCCACAGAGAAAAAAGCACAGCATACCTGCTGTGAAGCCACAGTGTGCCATCTGGACTCCAGCAGCCTTCCCGCAGCTTTTCAGAGAAAGCTGTAATACTTCTGTGGAGCGCGTGGTGAGGCGCGAATCATGTGGGATGGCGCAGCCAATGGGAGCTGAACCTGCAGCTCAGCTCTCGTTCACTATTCTCGCCATCCTGTCCAGACTGGAGGAAACCTTTGAATTTACCTGATACTGCAGAGTGAGTGCTCATTGTTCCGCAGTAGGTAAATTCAAAGTAGCAGCGGCATAATGCAGGGCCACTGCGCAGTATTGGAATGATGCAGTATCTGTAAGTCTTGACCCATGCATAAACTCCACCCCTGTATTCTGCCCCCTGGTGGTGGGGCCTCCTTAGAACCATCCTTCTTGCCTATAACTCCAAGTCAAATTGATGCCAAAAAGTGGAAAGCGGAGGGCCATTTCCTAAGCAAGATGTTTTTACAAAATTACTTTGTGTCTTTTTATTTTCTTTATTTATTATTTATATTTCTATCCTGCCCTATACCCAAAGGTCTCTGGGCGGGTTACAGCCTTAAAATCCATCATATCAAACAACAATATATAATAAAACTGTAACAATCATCACAACATTTAAAATCCAACATGTTAAAAAAACAAATAATATCAATTAAAACAGTGGTGTTTGCAATGGGGGAAACATGGTTGAATATTTATCCAAAGGCCTGAGCAAAGAGGTGCGTCTTCACTTTCTTCCTGAACATGAACAGAGAAGGAGCCTGACGCACCTCGAGGGGGAGACTGTTCCACAGCCCGGGGGCCACTACCGAGAAGGCCCTCTCCCGGGTGCCCACCAGTCTTGCTACTGAAGGTGGTGGGACAACCAGGAGAGCCTCTCCTCCAGATCTTAGGGCATGGGCAGGTCAGCATGGGAAAAGGCATTCCTTTAGATATTTGGGGCCCAAGTCATTTAGGGCCTTATAAGTCAGAGTTAACACCTTGAATGGGGCTCGGTAGTGAATTGGCAGCCAGTGCAATTCTTTTACAACCAGCATGATATGTGTCCGGCTAGCTGTTCCGGTTAGCACTCTGGCGACTGCATTTTGCACTAGCTGCAACTTCTGGACCGTCTTCAAGAGCAGCCCCATGTAGAGTGCATTACAGTAGTCCAATCTAGAGGTTACCAGAGCATGGATAACTGTGGCCAAATCATCTCTGTCCAAAAAAAAGCTTCAGTTCCCACACCAGCCGTAGTTGGGCGTAGGCGCTCCTGGCCACGGCATCCACCTGAGTCCCAATTTTGAGTCTTACAATTATTCGTGCACATCCTGAAAAAGTCCATCCTGTTAACAGCTCTGTTATAGCATTCCCTCTGGAGAGGCAAAACGAGACAGTCCGGCTAAAATTCAAATGTAATCCCATGTGATTCGATCTGAATACATTCAAATTTATTTGTGCAAAATTTTTGGCCCGTATTTGCAAGTATGAATGTCGACAGCATTCGTTTGTGCCCGTATGCATCCATACGCGTCTGTACACATGTGTAAGCATCCTGTATTTATCCCGTATGCATTCCACTTTCATCCCGTATGGATGTGGGAAAGATGCGTGCGGGCAAATGCACATCATGTACGTATCTGCACACACATGAATGTCCGAATAATTCATTTGAACGATTCAAAAATCCAAAATTGGGTCAAATGTTTACATTTGAATTTATAGACATTCAATTTGAGTTTGAATATCCAAATTTGGACAAATTCGATCTTATTTTGAATGTTTCGAATATTCATGCACATCCCTACAAGACAGACTGGATGCCAGGGAATTTGGGGTATTTAATGTGACCATCTTGGAGGGCCCTACGAGGATTTTAAATGGGGTTCTTGCTCACATCGACAGCCAGTGAAGAGATCTGCAGTGAACAGAGATGTGCGCATATTTTGGTAGGTTAAGAACCACCCAGGGTGTTTTTCCACTGCGCTCCTATAATCCGAATCTAAGAAGATCTGGATCTAAGGAATGGGTACGTTCCTTAATCCGGATCTAGTAGATCCGGATTGAGGGAAGTACCCAATGTGTTTCCATGGGTGGTCTAGCACTAAATAGCAATGGGTGCTAGCCTCCCTGCCGTGGAAACACCAGAGCACCCATTTGGAAATCCAGATCTACCCATGAGGGGTCTGCCTGTCACTACAGGTGTTTGGGGGGACAGGGGGTGCAATCCCTGAAGTGGCTTCAAAGTCATTTTGAAGTCATTTTGAAGTCACTTTGAAGTCTGTGCAAAATATCTCCTTTGACATCTGTGCTGATCTTCGGAGTGAACTTCGAAGTGACTTCGAAGTGACTTCGGAGTCACTTTGAAGTTCACTCTGAAGATCAGCACAGACTTCAAAGATGCTCCGGAGCTATTTTGCACAGACTTCGAAGTGACTTCGAAATGACTTCGAAGCTTAGGTTTTGGGGCTCCCCCCCATGGGTGCCCCCTACCCCTACCCTCCTCTAGACCCCATTGCCACACAAGCGTGGAAACAGGCTCTCTTTAATCCGGATTTTCTGGCTGAAGACCCCATTGTAGACCCCAATAATGGGGTCTACAGAAAATCTGGATTAAAACCCAAAAAGTACCCATATGATCCGGATTTCCCGAGGCCTGGTGGAAACAAATGCATCTCTAATGGGTGCCATGGTGGAAATGGGGTAATCCAGCTCTCACCCAAATGGGTCCTTAATGGGTGCTAAAATGGGTACTAAGTGACCGTGGAAAAACACCCCCAGACTGCTGTAAGGTGTTCCTGTTGGTGGGACTCCCCCCTCCCTAAGGAATCAAACTCTCCCCTAAGGAAAAACTCAAACTTTTATTTATTTCCTATTAAGAAACATTGTTATTTCCCTAATCCTGATCTGTACAGGTGGGATAAATTTGTCTTCCAGCCAAGTGAAAGTATAGACAGATTTTATTTTATCTTAGTTTTTGTATAAAGTTTGGAAAACATGATTACGTCTTCCAATTTTAGAACATAAAAATAACAGCAGGAGATCCCTGTAAAAATCAGCCAGTCGGTTATTTTTGCAGGGGTTAAGACCAAGCGGGATGAAATGTTAACAGTTCACAGGAGGCATAATTATTCACCTGTACTAATGAGGTTGAATGCCAAAGGTGCTATTTTCATGACCGCCACCCCAAGAATATTGATTTATCATTTCATCTGCTGGTCAGTTTCATCTGGTGTCAGTATTGAGAGCTTACCGTCCTGCTATGGTATATGTGTGCATTTTCTGTTACCAGGCATCCATACGAGGCTGCTCAGAACTATACCACATCCCCCTCTTGTGGTGATCTGCCAACCTATGACTGCTGAAGCACATAACGAGTGACTAAGGACGTGCGCAATTTGTGTGTGTGTCTGTTGCATTTGCGGTGAAGGAAATAAAATTCACATTCGTTCAAACGGAGCCACTTCAAATGTGGTAGCATTCAATGCTGTGAATGTTATTCAAACATGCTTCGATTCATGCCTCCAAATCTCCACCAAATCCCCCCTGAATCTGCTTTGAATCCGCTCTGAATCCACTTCAAATCTGCTCTGAATCAGCGTTGAATCTGCTCTGAATCCGATGCGGATGTGCCTGCGCCGTTACTTTGCCACCTCCCCACTTTTGTGAATATAATGAAGCATTGTACGAGTGGATGAAAGCGTTTGCTTGGCATTCAAGTGTCAGTCTTCAAATCTGAATGCAAATATTTGAATTTGTATGATTTTGTATGAACTGCAAACCTGACGAATATTGGTGCGTATCCCTGCTGGTGATCTTTGTTACCCTGTATCACCAGCTGAAAATAGAAAAGGGAAAAGTTCACTTCACATTGAAAAATGCAATCATATAGTCTGAGTTTCTGATTGTTCTGGTAACAGCATTCAGCCTAGATGGCTTTAAGAAAAGAATATAAGAACATAAGAGAGGCCCTGCTGGATCAGGCCACAGCCCATCTAGTCCAGCATCCTGTCACACACAGTGGCCCGCCAAATGCTCATGGGCATCTCAAGCAGAGACAAGGACAAACCTTCTCCTGCTCTTGAGTCCCAGCAGATGGCCTTAGAAGCACCCCGGTTCCTCCCCCCCTCCCCAGCCTGAAAGATGCATCTAGGCATTCATTCTAGTAGCCATTGATACATCTGTCATCCATAAATTTGTCTAACCCTACCTTAAAGCCATCTAGACTGGTAGCTGTCACCACCTCTTCCGGCAGCACATTCCTTAAGCCGATGACCCTCTGGGTGAAGAAATACTTCCCCCTGTCAGACCTTACTCTCCTACCCATCAGCTTCACAGAGTGCCCCCTGGTTCTAGTATTGTGTGACAGAGAAAAGAAATTTTCTCTATCCACCCTTTCTATACCGTGCATAATTTTATATACTTCAATCAGGTCCCCTTTTAAATGCCGTCTCTCCAGACTGAAGATGTTGCAGCCTGGTTACATAAGGGATTTTGTTCCAGACCCTTAATCATTCTGGTTGCCCTTCTCTGCACCTTCTCTAGTTCCACAATAGACAAATTTATGGATGACAGATGTATCAATGGCTACTAGAATGGATGGCTAGGTACATCTTTCAGGCTATGGGGACAGGCAGGGTGCTTCTAAGGCCATTTGCTGGGATTTGAGAGCAGGAGAAGGTTTGTCCTTGTCTCTGCTTGAGATGCCCATGGGCAATTGGTGGCCACTGTGTGAGACAGGATGCTGGACTAGATGGGCTGTGGCCTGACCCAGCAGAGCTCCTCTTAGGTTCTTATGGATGACAGATGTATCAATATCTACTAGAATGGATGCCTAGGTACATCTTTCTGGCTTGGGGGAGAAGCAGGATGCTTCTAAGGCCATTTGCTGGGATTCAAGAGCTGGAGGGGGTTTGCCCTTGTCTCTGCTTGAGATACCCATGGGCACTTGGGGGGGCACTGTGTGCGACAGGATGCTAGACCATTGATACATCTTTCATCCATGAATCTGTCTAACCCTTCCTTAAAGCCATCTAGGCTGGTTGCTGTCACCACCTCTTCTGGCAGCTAATTCTGTAGACTGCTGACACTCTGGGTGAAAAAATATTTCCCCTTGGTGGTCCAAACTCTCCTGCCCATCAGGTTCAGAGTGGCCCCTGCTCCTAGTGCTGTGCAATAGAGAAAATATTTTTTTCTATCCAACTTTTGCACACAGTGCATGATTTTATATACTGCAATCAGGTCCCCTCTTAAATGCCGTCTCTCCAGACTGAAGAGGCCCAGATGTTGCAGCCTCGTTTCATAAGGGATTTTGTTCCAGCCCCTTAAACATTCTGGTTGCCCTTTTCTGCACCTTTTCCAGTTCCACAATATCCTTTTTGAAGTGTGGTGACCAGAATTGTACCCAATATTCCAAATGTGGCCTCACCATAGATATATAAAGGGGCAAAATGACACTAGCTGCCTTGTTTTCTATTCCCTTCCTAATTATTACCAGCATTGAGTTAGCTTTTTTCGCTGCTGCTGCTGCTGCACGTTGGGCTGACACCTTCACTGAGTTCTCTACTAAAACTCCAAGATCTGTTTCCTGTCACCACTTCTACTCTTGTGGTTGGAGTCGTGGTTAGAGTATCAGACTCTGGTAATCTCCCAGTTTGATTTTGTCCTCCTACACAAAGCCAGCTGGGTGGCCTTGGGGTAGGCACAGCATTCTTTATGAGCTCTCACAGCCCCACCTATCTCACAGGTTATCCCTGGTGGGGAGAAGAACTGAAGGTCTGTCAGCTGCTTTGAGTCCCCTTAAAGGATGAGAAAAGGGGGTCATTAAGGCCAACTCTTCATCCTGCATGAAGCCAGCTGGGTGGCCTTTGGCTAGTCAAAGCTCTCGTTCTGAGCTCTCAGATCCCCACCTACCTCACAGGGTATTTGTAGTGGGGAGAACAGAAGGTTTGTCAGCTGCTTCGAGTCCCCTTAAAGGATGAGAAAAGGGGGTTATAAAGGCCAACTCTTCTTCTTCCTCCATGAAGCCAGCTGGGTGGCCTCGGGCTAGTCACAGCTCTCTTCCTGAGCTATCACAGCCCTAGCAACCTCACAGGGTATCCGCAATGGGGAGAAGCACAGAAGGTTTGTTAGCCACTTTGAGTCTCAAAGGATGAGAAAAGGGGGTTATAAACGGCAACTCTTCTTCTTCCCCCATGAAGCCAGCTGGGTGGCCTTGGGATAGTCACAGCTCTCTTTCTGAGCTCTTACTGACCTCACAGGGTGTCTGTTGTGGGGAGAAGAACAGAAGGTTTGTCAGCCGCTTTGAGTCCCCTTAAGGGTGAGAAAAGAGGTTATAAAAGTCAACTTCTCCTCCTCCTCTTTTTCTTTTTCTTCTTCTTCCTCTTCCTCTAGTTCTTCTGGTAGTCCAGAGATTTCTGCCTCGCATCCCAGTCCTACCAACCTTTATGCAGATCTGGCCCCAGTTTCCTAAAGGATATCTGCCTCCAAGACGCCTTCGGGGTCCCAGCGTTCTCTAGGCATTGGCAGGTGAAGCGAGCCGAAACCTGATCCAAGCAAAGCCGAGCTCCCGAACCCACCTGATTGTAAAGCTCGCCTCTGCAGGATGCCTGAGCTGTTAACCCCAGTTCAGGTTCAAGCCTCATTGAAATCCATCTGTTCAGTCCCATCTCCAGCTTGGCATGTGACATGTGGACACATGCTTCCCGCTGCCTTAGGTTGTATACACTGGCTCTCGATAAACATGGGAATCTGCCATAAGCTCCAAGTCCTTCCCACGGAGAGGGCTTGTGTATATTCCCTCCGTCTCCCACCCCTCCATCTTTGCTTTCATCCCACGGTACTGCCAAGAAGCGTATTAGGGGCCACGGGGTTGCTTTTGTTTGCTTATGGGATCACGCCATCAGTTCACACCGTCTAGGTGTGGGGGGTGTGTTTACACAGTGCCAGTTTTACAGGGCACACAGACTCTGGATTTGGGAACTGCTGTACTGTGCACTTTCGTGGAAAGAAATGGGGTGAATATCCCCCGCTAGGACTGCGGCACTGCTCCATGACCTGAAAGGTAACTAAGGCTGCCTCTGCAGTAAAATGCAAAAGCTCAGTATACTTACTGTGCATTGACAACTGGCTGTCCCGACTCGAAAGGAAGCTCCATAGCTTCCCATCAGAAGCTGCAAGAGCTGAGTTGGTACATGCCGTCATATGGGTTGAGGCAGCCAATCAGGTTTGAGCTGCCCTTCCTGCTCTCGCCCTGCTCTTCTGGCTGTTCTGCCAGGACCAGAGGGAAAATTCAAATTTCAATTATACTGCGCAGTGAGGGTGTGTCCAGACATACAGATCCTGCACTTTCCGATGTGCGGTCAGGGCATGGGCATCACACCTGAGGCCTAATACTGCGCAGCGGTGGCACATTATGCCGCCGCTACTTTGAATTTTCCTACTGCGGAATGATACTCCGCAGTATCTGGTTAATTTGAATGTTCATGCCCGTCCGGACAGGATGGCGAGAACAGCGAACGACAGCTGAGCCAGCAGCTCAGCCCCCATCGGCTGTCACATCCCATGTGGCGCACGTACCCCCACACGCGCACTGGAAGTGTTGAGAAAGCTGTGGGGAGGCTGCCGGAGTCCGGATGGCATATCGTGGCTTTGGCAGCTGGTGAGCTGCACTTTTTCCCTCCTAACAGTGGATTTTATTCCGCTAATCTGGATACACTCAGGGTGACATTAGATCAGCACTAAGGTAAGTGCGCAGTAGCGATCGGATCTTGCGACGTCACTGCGATCCACTGATCGCCCACGTGACGTCTCCATCTGGACTGTGCATTCCAAAGAGTCTAGGCTGATGTTGGTGCTGCATTTGCGGTATTCCTTGTCTTCTTCTTATCTGTGAGTGAGGTGGTGAAGATTCCACCCACACAAGAGGGAGAGATGATCGAAGAGATTAGCTTCCTATCAGGAGGAATTAGCTTGCCACCAGAGAGAAGATAACACCTGGGTGGAGATCCCTGTGCCTCCCAACGCCACATTTATGGGTATTCTGCATTGCTCAAGGCTCGTCTTCAGGTGTTTTTACACGTCAAGGGAACCATTGTGATTTCAGGGTTAGAGTGTCGGATTCTTATCTGGAGGTCTCCGGTTCAGGTCTGCTTTCCTACATGAAGCAGACCAAGCTGGGAGACCTTGGGTTAGACACAGTTGTGATTCTGAGCATTCTCAGCGCCACCGACCTCACAGGGTGTCTGTTGTGGGGAGAAGAACAGAAGGTTTGTCAGCTGCTTTGAGTCCCTTTAAATGAGTGAGAAAAGCGGGGTATAAAAACCAACTGCTCTTCTTACCCTGTAGTCACTGGGGTTTGATTCCACAGTCCTCCACAAAGCCAGCTGGGTGGCCTTGGGCTAGTCACAGCCCTCTTTCTGAGCTCTCACTACCTCACAGAGTATTTGTAGTGGGGAGAACGGAAGGTTTGTCAGCTGCTTTGAGGCTTAAAGGATGAGAAAAGGGGGCTATAAAGGCCAACTCTTCTTCTTCCTCCATGAAGCCAGCTGGGTGGCCTTGGGATAGTCACAGCTCTCTTTCTGAGCTCTGACTGACCTCTGTCTGTTGTGGGGAGAAGAACAGAAGGTTTGTCAGCCACTTTGAGTCCCCTTAAATGGGTGAGAAAAGTAAGGTAGAAAAGCTAGCTCTTCTTCTCCTTCTCCTTATTCGTCCTTCAGTTCCTGTCACTTGCGTTGAGCTTTTCAAAGAAAGGGAATTAGCTACAACCGCAGCAAAAGATGTGTTTATCCTGGGGGTGGGGATCACAAAATATTTAAGATCTATAAAGTGAAATCCAGGGCCTTTGGAAGAAAAAGGCAACAGTCATGCCAGTAATTAAAAGCTCAGGGCCTTTTTGCACGTGGCCCTCATAGATGGCCTTGCGATGCGTAGAACTGCTTCCGTATGGGAATGGCTCTGGGCATGTGGGGCTATCCCCACTCTTTGATAGCTGTGGAGCAGTCAAACATCTCAGGAAGTGCAATGCGATGCTCAGACAAACAAACAACCCTCAATAAATATTTGGAAAGCATTTGGCAAGGAATAAAAAATGATTGCATAGGAATTCTCCTTGGAGCTCGTTGCATTCTTTGAAAATACCTTTTCGATTCCTAAATCCTGGGTTAAGATTTTAATTAAGGAGGGATCCACCAGCATAATCTCCGAGCTTAGTGCTGCATATATTGACCTATGTCAAAGATTCTCCGGTTCCCCATACCATCCCACCCCGTATTAGCAAGAAGAGCGCTAGCAGGGAAAAGCCCCCATAAACGTGGAGAGCTGCCCTGCCAAACTGGACCAATAGCATCTTTTGCACAATGGCTCATCAGCTGCTCGCTAGAGGCGCACAAACAGATCACAGAGTTGCAGAATCCATGAATTGGCAGGTACCTTGAAGATCATCCCCTGCTCTGTGCAGGGAGCAATGGCAGCATCCTCAACAGTCCAGCTTCTACATGAAAACCTCCAGGTGGTCTCAAATCCTTGCAAATGGCCTGAAGAAGAAGAAGAAGAAGAAGAAGAAGAAGAAGAAGAAGAAGAAGAAGAAGAAGAAGAAGAAGAAGAAGAAGAAGAAGAAGAAGAGTTGTCTTTTCTACCCTGCTATTCTCATCCATTTAAGGGGACTCAGAGTGGCTGGCAAGCCTTCCGTTCTTCTCCCCACAACAGACACCCTGTGAGGTAGGTGGGGCTGTGAGAGCTCAAAGAGAGCTGTGACTAACCCAAGGTCATTCAGCTGGCTTCATGGAGGAAGAAGAGTTGGCTTTTCTACACTGCTTTTCTCACCCATTTAAGGGGAGTGGCTGGCAAGCCTTCTCTTCTTCTCCCCACACCAGACAGCCTGTGAGGCAGGTGGGGCTGTGGGAGCTCAGGAGAGAGGGGGTGGAGAGGAGGTGGCGCCGTTCCCCCATGCCAGGGTTTGGCATGGTTTGCATGGGGACAGCTGCATCTGCACCAAGCCCACGTCACTGGGAATGGCGTGGGGGCGGGCAAGATTTGATCTCGGACCCGCTCCTGGTCCCCTGCGTGCCCATTCTGAGCCGAACAGCTTGCATGGAGCCCTCTGCAACTGTGCATGACACAGCGCCATTGCCATGGTGACTCTGGCTCTCTGCGCGCATGCACTCACATCTATGGTCATCCCACGTGCCAGTGTGCTTGTGTGGCACCTCAGACGACCCCAGAGGACTGGAAGAGGTGCAGATGCTCACTGCTGGACGCTTCCGGTAAGTCCCTGGGTAAGGTTAATAAAGGTGTGGAGCATGAGTTCGTGCTCCACACCTATTGATTAATTAGTGGACTTCTGGGAAGGCAGGGGGCGCTAGGAGGCTGTAGTAGCCTCCTCCAAGTGCAGATGCCCTTGCCCAGAAGTTCCCTAATTATTCACTACCAACCTAAGTGTGAAAAGGGCTCAAGTGTGTCTCGTAACAGGCTATCCTTGTGTGGATGGTCTTGTTGTGGGATAGCTGAATCATTCCAGTGGAGAACAGTTTCAGCTGGAGCGGTCCAGACCAGAGGTGCTTTCACACTTGGCCCCATGGTCAACGATAGGTTAACATCTGGACAGGCACATCTTCACTTGCAGGAGATGTTTACAACTTAGAAATGCCTCCGACCTGTCCAGGTGTTAACCTATCGTCAGCTAGTGGTGGTTCACAAATTCGTGCACCACATGCACACTAACCTTAACCTTAAGCTTACCTGTCCAGTCTGTGGCTATTTGCACCATTCCTGGTGCAAGGGGCCATCTGCCGTGCAAGCATGCGGGCACCTCAGATGACCCCAAATGAGACTGTGCATGCACATGCGTGGCACCCTGTTGGCGATCAGACATGCACCCGGGCACAGGTCAGTCTTTGGGTGCATGGGGGTTAGTCTAACATGTACTACTGTTCCCAAGTGCAAATGCTAGTAGACGTTAGTTGCTAACACACTTATTCCATCCAGTGGACGGGAAGCCAAGTGTGAAAGATCCACTGAAACCCCCACAGCTGTCCCCAGTATTTCCACATCTGGCAACTTCCTCAGCCCCCCATCTTTCCCATAAAAGCAACTTCAGTGTTCCAGATCTGCCAAAATGTTGGTGACTCCAGGCCTGTACTGAGCCAGTTTGGTCTAGTGGTTAGAGAGCCGAACCCCTATCTGGGAATACCGGGTTCAATTCTGCCTTCCCCTATGAAGCCAGCTGGGTGACCTTGGGCCAGTCACAGCTCTCTTCTGAGCTCTCACAGCCCCACCTACCTCACAGGGTGTTCTGTTGTGGGGTGAAGAACAGAAGCTTTGTCAGCCACTTTGAGTCTCCTTAAATGGGTGAAAAAAGCGCCATCGAAAAGCCAACTCTTCTTCTTCTGTAGGCTTTGGTGATGCTCAAAGAGGAAAAGGGGAAAATCATGGGAGAGGGAATTCCCTGTCTGTGATCAAGAGAAGCAGGAAGATACAGGATTGCTGATTCTTATTCTTTATTCCCAGAGCTGGTTTGGTGATGGTCTCACAACATTTAAAAACAAACATATCAAAACTATATCAATCCTAATAAACCAGTGCAAAGTTTAAAAATCCAGCATTAAAAAATACAAAAGCAGTTTTAAAACAGCCGTGTTTGCAATGGGGGAAGCGTAGGGAACATTTAACCAAAGGCCTGAGTGAAGAGGTATGTCTTCACCGCCTTCCTAAACATAAACAGAGAAGGGGCCTGACGCACCTCGAGGGGGAGACCATTCCACAGCCTGGGGGCCACTACTGAGAAGGCCCTCTCCCGGGTGCCCACCCGCCTAGCTGCTGAAGGTGGTGGGATAACCAGGAAGGCCTCCCCTCCAGATCTTAAGACACGGGCAGGTCGATATGGGAAAAGGCGCTCCTTTAGATATCTGGGGCCCAAGTCATTTAGGGCCTTATAAGTTAGAGTTAACACCTTGAATTGGGCCCGGTGGTGAATTGGCAGCCAGTGCAGTTCTTTTAGAACCGGCATGATGTGTGTCCGGCTAGCTGTTCCGGTCAGCACTTGGGCGGCTGCATTTTGCACCAGCTGCAACTTCCAAACCGTCTTCAAGGGAAGCCCCATGTAGAGCATGTTACAGTAGTCCAACCTGGAGGTTACCAGAGCGTGGATAACTGTGGTCAGGTCATCTCTGTCCAAGAAAGGTTTCAGTTGACGCACCAACCGTAGTTGGGAGTAGGCACTCCTGGCCACGGCCTCCACCTGAGCCTGTATTGTTGAGAATAATAGTAACTGTAATGGTTGAGATTGTTAAATAAATTTAAAAGAGAGAGAGAAGCAGGAAGAGAAAAGAAGGCAACTTTTTAATTGCGCAAAACCACAACTTGATCTGCAGCCGATCACCGCGCTGTTCACTGCAATTAAAGGCAAGATCCAAGTTGCCACCCTGACCCCATCCCGCCATTTGAACCATCTCTGCCAAACTGCCTCCCCCCAAAATTTTCATGCAGTGATTTCAGGATCTAGGGCGGGTGGAGTCTTGAGTAATTGGATCCTTTCCAAGTCATCACGCTAAGATAAAATGGAGGTCCAGGGTTAAATTCCAAGCAAGACTTGCTTGGATGTTTAATTATTAGCTCTTAAATAGGTCACAGGTGAGAAGGTCAACACGAATTAAAGGATGGGGCCCCGTCTGTGTGGGCACGAAGAGGGTGTGTCTGCCACCCCAGGACTCCTGCCAGAAGGATTTTGCAGGCGGCCATTTAAATGTGATTAAGATATGAGTCAGCGATGGCAGATCTTTATATTAGTTCGTAAGACTGGGAACTTTGTTTAGGTCCAGTCAATGCTCTCTTGAGACTTAGTTCCCAGCGACATTTAGATCCTCTCTGCATTTGGCCTTATTCTGGATTATACCCTGGAACAGGGCCCGGTAATCTGTCAGGCTGTGGTTACACCTCAGGTTTAATCCAATTTCAGTCCCCTTCAGAGCGAGAGAACACATCAGCCAAGTGAGAAGTAATTTTCTTTCCATGTTATCTGCCCCAAAGGTGAATTTTCTGAGTTATTTAACCCTGGAATAAAACTGTTTGTCACGTTGCTGATGTATTCTCCCACTCTGGAAGTGGACTGAAGCTGGATCCCCATTCAGGCTGTGTCCCCATTCAACTTTTAAAGGGCTTTGAATTCATTTTCAAAGCTGGCCGTTCCCACAGGTTTAGACAAATCCACAGTTTCTGGGGGTCAAATGTCCCAAAAGGCAGGTTTATCTGTATTCTAGGGATGTGCATGAATATTTGTAACATTTGCTATTCGTACAAATTCATCCAGATTCGGACATGTGGACATGAATCAAATGTTAGGACATTCATACATTAACATTTGTTTGAATACAAATATTCTGAACGTTTGTACAAATAGTTCAGACATCCATTAAACTGGGGAGGAGGGAAAGTGGCTGCCCAAGGGTGTTTTTGCACTGTCAGAAAGTACCCATTTTTGCCCCCATTAAGGACCCATTTGGGTGTGAGCCGGATGATCCCATTTCCACCATGGCACGCATTTGGGACCCAATTGTTTCGACTGCCGCTGGGGAAATCCAGATCAAATGGGTACTTTCTGGCCTTTAATCTGGATTTTCTATAGACCCCATTAATGGGGTTTACAATGGGGTCTTCAGGCAGAAAATCCAGATTAAAGGGAGCCTGTTTCCACACTTGTGTGGCAATGGGGTCTAGAGGAGGCTAGGGGGAGGGGGCACCCATGGGGGGGGGAGCCCCAAAACCTAAGCTTCAAAGTCACTTCGAAGTCTGTGCAAAATAGCTTCGGAGCGTCTTTGAAGTCTGTGCTGGTCTTCAGATTGAACTTCAAAGTGACTCCGAAGTGACTCCGAAGTCACTTCAAAGTCACTCCGAAGATCAGCACAGACTTCAATGGAGCTGTTCTGCACAGACTTTGAAGTGACTTTGGAGATTGCACCCCCTGTCCCCCCAAACACCTGGGGTGACAAGCAGACCCCTTGTGGGTACATCCGGATTTCCAAATGGGTGCTCCGGTGTTTCCAAGGCAGGGAGGCTAGCACCCATTGCTATTGGGTGCTAGACCACCCATGGAAACACATTGGGTACTTCCCTTAATCAGATCTACTAGATCCCGATTAAGGAATGTACCCATTCTTTAAATCCGGATCTTCTTAGATCCCGATTAAAGGAGCGCGGTGGAAAAACACCCCCAGTCACATCCGCAACGGATCAAGATTACATTTGACATGGATCGAGGGCGGATTAAAAGAGAATTCAGACTGGTTTTGACGCTTTATGTTACGGGACATGTATCGATATGTATGTTGGATACGTATCGGATACGTATTTGTTTGCATCAGATACTTATTTGCTTGTATTGGATATGTATAAGATATTTGTACAAATCCATATGAATACTTTCGTATCAAATAGAATCCTACCACATTTGAAGGGGATCTATTCATCTATTTGACATTCGATTCGTTATGAATCCAGCATCAGAAAACCCATTCATGCACATCCCTACTGTATTCGAATCCAAAGAACTCTTGCTGCGGAATTTACAAGTAGTCCTCTTTTCTGCAAATGGAAACACACACGGTTTTGAGGACCTAAGAGAAACCCTGCTGGATCAGGCCACATCCCATCTAGTCCAGCATCCTGTCTCACACAGTGGCCCATCAAATGCCCATGGGCATCTCAAGCAGAGACAAGGGCAAACCTTCTCATAAGAACCTAAGAGGAACCCTGCTGGATGAAGCCACAGCCCATCTAGTCCAGCATCCTGTCTCACACAGTGGCCCATCAAATGCCCATGGGCATCTCAAGCAGAGACAAGGGCAAACCTTCTCACAAGAACCTAAGAGGAACCCTGTTGGATGAGGCCACATCCCATCTAGTCCAGCATCCTGTCTCACACAGTGGCCCATCAAATGCCCATGGGCATCTCAAGCAGAGACAAGGGCAAACCTTCTCATAAGAACCTAAGAGGAACCCTGCTGGATGAAGCCACAGCCCATCTAGTCCAGCATCCTGTCTCACACAGTGGCCCATCAAATGCCCATGGGCATCTCAAGCAGAGACAAGGGCAAACCTTCTCACAAGAACCTAAGAGGAACCCTGTTGGATGAGGCCACAGCCCATCTAGTCCAGCATCCTATCACACTCAGCGGCCAACCAATTGCCCGTAGGGACCTCAAGCAGAGACAAGGACAAATCTTCTCCTGCTCTTGCATCCCACCAAATGGCCTTTGAGGCATCCTGCTTGTCCCCCCTATGTATGTATGTATGTATGTATGTATGTATGTATGTATGTATGTATGTATGTATGTATGTATGTATGTATGTATGTATGTATGTATGTATGTATGTATGTATGTATGTATGTATGTATGTATGTATGTATGTATGTATGTATGTATGTATGTATGCATGTATCTCTTTCTCTCTCTCTACCATCCATCCATCCATCCATCCATCCATCCATCCATCCATCCATCCATCCATCCATCCATCCATCCCACCCACCCTATACTTGAAGGTTTCAGGGCGGGTAACAACCTTTAAAACAACAGATCACAAACCAATATATATTAAAAACAATAACAGACATAAAAACACTTAAAAGAGTCAGTATATTTAAAACAATATCCTAAATATTAAGATAGTAGTATCTGCAGAAGGGCAGAAGGTATAACCACATTAGCCAAAGGCCAGGGCAAAGAGGTGTATCTTCACTGCCTTCCTGAATATCTGCATATTGATGACACCTCACTCCAGATGCCCTGATGACCTCTCCCAGCGGCTTCAAGTGAGTTCCCAGGGTGTCAAATCAGTATCTCCCATTACCACTATCTGAGATTGGTTCTGGAGATAGGAGCAGAACCAGTGCCAAGCATTGCCTCCCACTCCTAAACTCCGTAGTCTCTCCAAAAGGATACCATGGTCAATGGTATCAAAAGCTGCTGAGAGGTCAGGAGAACCAACAGGGTAGCGTTCCCCCTGTCCCTCTCCCGGTGTAGGTCATCAACTGGGGAGACCAAGATGGTCCTACCACATTCAAAGGGATTTATTTGAACAAATAGGAATTTTATTGCATTTGATTCAATATGAATTGCATACAAAAACATCTGGACTCATTGCTAGTTTCTAGCACTTTTTAGTGGAGAAATAGCAGAGCTATAGGGATGGGGGTGGGGGTGGTTGCCACAGGTATGTGAGGGAACCTCAACAATGTGGCGCCGTAATGGCGTTCTCTTCACCCAATTTGGACGGGGTCATAGTATTGCAGAAAAGGTGAGAAGGGCCATAATTTACACCAGATGACACTGTTGGGATGAGTGTTCCCCCAGAACACACTTTCACCTTTCTTTCTTTCTTTCTTTCTTTCTTTCTTTCTTCTTTCTTTCTTTCTCTCTTTCTCTCTTTCTTTCTCTCTTTCTTTCCCTCCCTCTCTCACAGTTAGATCAACCAAAAGATGTCAGAAAGATAAATTTGACAGCCTGAAGTCTTTTAAAAGCGTCAGAGCAAGCCAAGGAAGTTAATCTCCCAAAGTCAAACCCTTGTGAGGGGAAAAACAAACAAGAATCCATTTCAGATGAGGCATCAAAACCTCGTGAGATATAGAAACTGGGCGATGTATAAACCAATGTTTTGTAGGGGCTTTAGGAACACACCGTCGGGGCCTTTGACACAGCTGTGCCATAATCCACACCACCCAAGGGCTCCCTCGCTCGGCTTGGATCCAACTTTGAAATTACGCACAGATGTGGGTGACATTTCCCTGACGTCTGTTTTTCTGCAAAGCAAAAGGCACCTTTTGAAAGGGACTGTCAAGAGCGGAGTGCAGGGTGGGATGGGATGAGGAAAGCCAAATATGTTGAAAGTCATCATTCCCATTGCACTCAGGAACTGGAAAAGGTGCCGAAAAGGGCAAGCAGGACGATCAGGGAGCTGGAACACCTCCCTTGGGAAACCAGGTTGCACCGTCTAGGCCTCTTCAGCCTGGAAAGAGGGAAACTGAAGTATTAAAAAAAATCATGCATGGTGTAGAAGAAGAAGGAGAGTTGGATTTTCTAGCCCACTTTTCTCACCCATTTAAGGGGGCTCAAAGCGGCTGACAAACCTTCTGTTCTTCTCCGTTAAGGGGACTCTAAGCGGCTGACAAAGCTTTATGTTCTTATCCCCATAACAGAATGCCCTATGAGGTAGGTGGGGCTGTGAGAGCTCAGAAGAGAGCTGTGACTAGCCCAAGGTGAGTGCGGAATCAAACCAGGTATTCCCAAATAAGAGTCCAGCTCGCTACCCAGGTGGATAAGAGAAAGATTCCTTTCTCTACCACAAAACACACTATGGAGCTTATGAACAGGAGAGTTAGGGCTCACAAGGGACTACAGAATACCAACCAGCCTAGATGGCTTTAAGGAAGGATTAAACAGATTTAGGGATGACAGAATGGATGCCTAAGTACATCCTCCAGGCGGGGAGACAGGCAGGATGCCTCTAAAGGCCATTTGAAGGGATTCTAGAGCAGGTCATGGTTTTGCCTTTGACTTTTGCTTGAGATGCCCAGAAGCAATTGTTGGGCCACGGAGTGAGACAGCATGCTGGATTAGATCAGCTGAGGCCTCATCCAGCAGGGCTCCTTTTCATTCCTGGAGAAGAGGCGTATCAATGGCTACTAGAATGGATGCCCAGGTACTTCCTCCAGGTTGGAGAGACAGGCAGGATGCCACTAATGGCCATTTGCAGGCAGTGGAGGGCAGGTGAAGGTTTTGCCCTTTTCTTCCGCTTAAGAAGCCCAGAAGCAATTGGTGGGCCACTGTGAGACAAAGCGCTGGAGTAGATCAGCTGTGGCCTGATCCAGTGGGGCTCCTCTTATGTTCTTACATCCTTAAGGCTTTGGCAGGCATTAGAACAACTGCCATTCCCAATGGGACATCCTTTCACCTCTATCTTCAGCCCTTCTTTGTACTTTCCCAATAGAAGCTGTACTGTCTCTAAACATTCCGTAGCTGCCACCTTTCTTCCAAGGCAACTAGAACATTCAAGCTGCATCCAGACAGTGTACGGGATTAACCCAGGGCTGTGCGCAAATGCAATTTTCAAGTTCCATTTGATTCGAATTGAATATTCAAATTTTCAAATTCGTACGAATGGAGAAAAAAAGAATGTATTCAAATTCAAATCAATTTGAATATGATCGTATCTATCTGCATGAATTTTCCATTCATATTTGAAGATACAAATGTCGATAACATTTGTATGTGTCTGAACGCATCCATACACATTCGTACTCAGCCCATTTTTATCCCATTTTTGCCCCATATGTATCCGTACAAATGCATATGGATACAATTAAGATGCATTCAGGCCTGGTCTTCATAGAACTTTATTGTCTCCCTATTGTCCCTTTATTCCAGCGGACTTTAAAAATGCTGTTCAATTCCGGAATAAATGTCCACATGAGGCTCAGCAAAACACGCATTTAAAACGCACCTACCGTCCCCACAGAAGCGTGTTTTTCTTGCCCGCATCTTTTTCTCCCCGCCCCCTCTCTGGCTGATAGGGTGCCGGTGGGAATGGGGAGGGACTGCACTCTGCGCGGCCACAACCAGGAAGACAACCCCCAAGAAGTCCAAAAGAAAAATAGCCATCCATCCGTCTCCCCCGCCTCCAAAACCCACCAGAAACATTTATCACTTTGGGATCCAAAGATTGCTTCCAAAGATAGTGATTTCACTGTAAAAATCCACCCCATACAGCAGTGGTTACACTGTAGCAATCCACCCACTTCACACCTGATAACAATGTTGCAATTCTGCGCAATTCTGGCTCTTTAAAAGTTCTGATCTTTAGAAAGGGAAAGGAAGGGAAGGTGCTGCAGTTCTGGGAGATGTGTGAATCTTTAAGGCTGTGTGTGCAGGCGGCAGTGGCGACAGAGCCAGGGTGCCTTTTTTGGAGATCTTGTGAGTAACATAATGAATTGCTTATGCAAGATCTCCGTCCGCCTACTGTTTTCTTGCATTCAGTATAGATCTTGAATACTGGCTGTGGATGAAAGGCAAAAAAAGAGAGAGAGAGATGATTTTATTCGAAGAGAAAATGAGGGAGAAGTCTGAAAAAAAGAGGAAAGATGGGACCACGGCCGGTAATCCCCGCCCCCAATTCCCCGGGAGCATCTCCATGCTCAATGCTACTAGAAAAACTTGCAGCTTCCAAAAACTGTGCAGGTAGTCTTTTTTAAAGGGGGGGTCTTCCGCGCATTTTCCATCTTTGTGGTGCTGGAAGCCCGGAGAAAAGCCGTGCATGGAGAGGCTGTGCGGCAAAAGAAGCTTTTTAACGGGCTTTTTATTGCATGAAGACGGGGCCAAGGATACGTATGTGAAGCGTACATATCCATACACATACGAATGTCTGAATAATTCAAACGAAAGATTCAAACATTCAAATTCGTTCAAATGTTAAAAAACCAAATGTATAGACATTCAATTCGAGTTCGAATGTCTGAATTCAATTGAATTTTGAATGTTTTTTATATTCTTGCACTCCCTATTTGGGACTGCTACGTGTGTCGATGGCTGTCACAACATTACCCCGGGATATTGCAGCGACACCCCACAATAATGTTATAGCTAGAAAATCAGTTCCCAGCCTGGGTTTTACCTTGAAGGTGGCAGCCTGCTAACACAGTCCGCCATCTAACACAGTCCGCCATCTAACACAGTCCGCCATCTAACACAGTCCGCCATCTTGGGACTGGCCACAGAGCATGTGAGCAGCCAAACCCAGCCTGCATGCGTGGCTGCCATGCATAGGCCCATGGGAGGTGGGGGGAATTGCAAATTTCCAGGTTTCGAAATACCTGGATGTATTTATTATTTAAAATATATATTTATATCCTGCCCCATATCCCAAGATCTCTGGGCAGCTTACAGTAAAAATCCATATAAAAACAGAACATTAAATACTGTTGTCTTTTCTACCCTGCTTTTCTCACCCATTTAAGGGGACTCAAAAGTGGCTGACAAACCTTCTATTCTTCTCCCCACAACAGGCACCCTGTGAGGTAGGAGGGGCTGTGAGAGCTCAGAAGAGAGCTGTGACTAGCCCAAGGTCACCCAGCTGGCTTCATGGGGGAGGATGGAATTGAACCCAGTTTTCCCAGATAAGAGTCCGGCTCCCTAATGACTAGACCAAACTGGCTCACAGAAAAGAGGGGCAGAACAGCCAACAGGGTGTCTGTTGGGGGGGAGAAGAACAGAAGGCTTGCCAGCCACTCTGAGTCCTCTTAAATGGATGAGAATATCAGGGTAGAAAAGCCAACTCTCCTTCTTCTTCTTCAGGATCATGCACCTACCCCTCCTCCTTGATGCTGCCTTTTTCTTTGCCAGTGAAGGGTTTGATCTACTTCGTTTAAGGCTCTTTACCCCAGTGATCTCTCACTTGGAAGCTCCTGGTCTTTTCTATCAGAATACCTTGGTCTGGGTGGCCTTATCGATGACACAGAGCCAAGAAAATGCCAGCGGAGATGGCAGAACAGGCAAGAGATGTGTGTTTATTTCACCGTCCCAGCCAAATACCCATTAACCGGATATTGTCTGTAAGTTGGGAAATGTGAAGGATTGTTTGCCTGCTCTCATCAGGATCACACAGGCAAACAGAGGGGGGGGGTGTACACAGGGGAAAGGTGAAACAAGGGGCACCCCTCCATCGCTGGCAGTGCAGAATATATTTATTTAATACACTGTGTTCCCAATTCAAGAAAAATCTGTATCCAGTCCATTTTTTGAATCGCCTGTTCCCATTTAAATTCTTATTCCCAGACTTTGCAAGGACTAAATTGCCTTAAGATCTGAAAGTGAGGCCCTCCTGGTTGTCCCAGCGCCTTCAGTAGTGAGGCGGGTGGGCACCCAGGAGAGGGCCTTTTCAGTGATGGCCCCCAGACTATGGAATAAGCCAAACCTTCTCATAAGAACCTAAGTACCTAAGAGAAGACCTGCTGGATCAGGCCACAGCCCATCACGTCCAGCATCCTGTCACACACAGTGGCCCATCAAATACTCGTGGGCATCTCAGACAGAGACAAGGCACCGGCACCTTGATGACTCCAAACCAACTGCACATGTGCGGCATGTCACCACTGTCATAGTGGCGGCACCAGCACATGCGCAGATGTGCAAGGCATGACAATTCCTTCCTTTCTTTATTATTTGCTTTTTATCTTGGCCTGTGTCCGAAAGTCTCAGGTTGAGTTAAAACATTAAAACCCAAATATGAAAATGCGCATACTGAAACAGTAACAATGTCTGAAGGTGGGGAGGAAAAGCTCTTCCCTTATTTAGCCAAAGGCCAGGGCAGAGAGGTGTGTCCTCACTGCTTTCCTAAACATGATGCACTTCAGGAGGGAGACTGTCCCATAGTCTGGGAGCCAGCACCCACAAGGCCCTATCCTGGGTGCCCACTCCTTTTGCAGCTGAGGGTGGTGGTACAACCATGGGGCTATGGTGGGATTGTCACCATATCTGTGCTATAATGGCGCTGTATTCCCTCCGCCTGGATAACAGTTCCGTATTTCAAAGTCTTCCATATCCTTCTCAAGGGGATATTGCTCTAACCCTGCTTTTGATATCGAGTGCAAAGTTAACTCTTTTTAATGAACGTTTCTACCTGTCTTCCTAACAATCTTTGAAGGAACAGCTTTAGGTTTGGACGCAAATGGAACAGAAGGGAGTCTGGCCACGCCTTTGTTCTTCAGCCAAAATGATCAGCCAGATCGATGCATAAATGGAGGAGGCTGTGAAAATCAACTTCCTTTTGTTTGCCTTCAGCATTTCTCTGCTGTTCATTTGTTTCAAGCTTTGGGAATAAAATGCAGAGCTCTCCTGTGTCAGCCGATATAATCCCCAATCCATATTTATCGGGATCTTTATAACACCTCCTTATTGACCTCGTGGATTTCTGTAAACAATAGCTGTAAGAGAGAAGAACCTTCAAACACAAACAAGGCTGAATAATACATGATGTCACCTTAGCGCATCCCATAAAATAAATATTGCTCAGCCAGCTCTAATTGCCTTGTTATTCAAACACGGCACCAGACATGCTCCTGTTATTGGGGACACCTTTTGGATATATGGAGGTGTTCAATCTCTCTGTGCGTCATCCTTCCACAGCTACATCAAGATCCAAAGTTAAGATTCCCACCTGTCACCCACGAGGACAAGGAAGGAGTTCAAGTCTAAGATTAATATAATATTGTAACCCTCCCTGAGACCTTCGGGTATAGGGCGTGATAGAAATACAAATAAATATTGTATTTTCTGGCGTATAAGACTACTTTTTAACCCAGGAAAATCTTCTCATAAATCAGGGGTCGTCTTATACGCCGGGTGTTGTCTTCTTATACGGCAAATATATACCAAACTCTATATTTTAACTGGATAGTTGGGGGTCATCTTATACGACCAGTCATCTTATATGCCGGAAAAGATGGTAAATAAATAAATAAATAAATAAATAAATAAATAAATAAATAAATAAATAAATAAATAAATAACCAACCAACCAACCAACCAACCAACCAACCAACCAAACCAACCAACCAACCATTAGGCATTAGTACCATAATGCATAACTCTTCATTACTAAAATTTGTGATCACAAACATTTACTAAGCATGAAACTGACTGAGGTCACACTTAAGGTTTAATCCAACTTCAGTCCACTTTCAGAATGGCTGTGGAAACCAGAGGCCTTTTCGCACAGGCCTTTTCGGAACGCGTGGAAGACAGCTCCGGACGAGTCATTCGCATTGCCCCAGCGGGGCTTGCGCTGCCTCGTGTCCGGAGCTGTCTTCTACACGTTCCAGATGCAGAGCACTTTAAAGTGCTCTGCATCCGTTCCGACGCGGACGAGCCGCCCCGGCGCGTTCCGGGAGAGAAGCGTTCGCGCACGCTTCTCTCCCTGACAGCCGTCGGCACGCCCCCAGGGCCCGACTTGCCGGGCCGGCGGTTGCGCCGGCGCGGCGAAGCCGGTAGACGGGACCCACCGAATTGGGGTTCCCCTTTCCAATCTTCCAGGGTCAGTGACCCTGGCAGATGGGACAGGGGAACCCCGATTCGGTGGGTCCCATCTGTCATCCTGACGGCCGCCGGGACGTGGCTCCTTCCCAGATCCGGCAGCCCCAATGGGGCTGCCGAAGCCGGGGAGCCACCAGCATCGGCTTCCTGTACCCCTTTCCGGGGTGGCAGGAGGCCGAACCCGGGCTGGCTGGGGCCGAGGAACCCCTTGGGCGGCCGGAACGCATCGCTCCAGCCCCCCAAGGGTCCCCCCCCGCCCCCATCGCGGCCATCTGCGGAGCGCGGGCGCCCCGCAGATCAGTCCCCCGCCCTCCCCAGTCCCCAAAACCCCCACCCCCAACCACCCTCCGATCCGGATCGGGCCCATCTTTGCTGTGTGGGTGCTTACATCGAGGCACCCACACCGTGAAGATGATTCCCCCCCCCCCCAGGGCCCCGGGAGGACGCGCGCGCGACGGAGGACTTACCTTGTCACTGTGCAGTCTCAGACTGAGGGTGGCATTCTGGGAGCGCGCAGCACGCAGCCCACCTAAGCCCCCTATTGGACAAGCAGTTCACGTGAACTGCTTGTCCAATAGGGGGCCTAGGTGGGCTACGTGGTGCGCGCTCCCAGAATGCCACCCTCAGTCCGAGACTGCACAGCGACGGGGTAAGTCCTCCGTCGCGCGCGCGTCCTCCCGGGGCCCTGGGGGGGGGATCATCTTCGCGGTGTGGGTGCCTCGATGTAGGCACCCACACAGCGAAGATGGGCCCGATCCGGATCGGAGGGTGGTTGGGGGTGGGGGTTTGGGGGACTGGGGAGGGCGGGGGACTGATCTGCGGGGCGCCCGCACCTAGATCCAGGCGCTCGCGCCCCGCAGATTGGCGAGATCGGGGCGCGGGGCGAAGCCCTTGGAGATCAGAGCCAGGGGCTATGATCTCTAAAGGCATCCTGCCCCATAGGGACCTTGCCCCAGCCCCTCCAATGGGCACGCGGGTGCCCGGGCATGTTCGTGCCAGCTCCACAGGGCCCGATCCGGCCCTGTAGAGCTCGCACGAAGCGGGGTGGCTGGCTTGACAGCGCTACCCGCCCCTTGGGTGCTCTCACCCAATGGGCGGCAGCGCTGCCGGCCGAATCCCCGCCCCTGGCCGGCCTTTGCCGGCCAAGACAGTTCCGGGCGCTTTTACCATTCGCACACAGGCGCGCCGGAACGCGTTTACACGCGTTCCGGCGCGCCTGTGTGTGAATGGTGAAAGCGCCCGGAACTGTCTTAAGCTGCCCGCCTGCACGCGTTCCAAACGGAACGTGTTGCAGTGTGAAAATCCCTCAGAGATCTTTCTGCACTTGGCCTTATTCTGGAGTACATCCCAGAATTGGGACCTGCTATCTGCATGCTAGTGCAGACTGTGGAAGGCCCCAGGTGAGCCCTGCCCTACTCTGCATTAGGTTGTGGCTAGCAGATTGCTATCCCAAGATATATTCCAAAGTAAGGCCAAGTGCCGAAAGGGCCCAGAGGCCTTTTCACACGAGGGGTTTTTGAACGCGTTGAGAACATGTGGGGGACGCAGCATTCGCACCTCAGGGGTGGCCGGATCCATTCCGGACCGCCCCAAGCGTCCCAACACGCTCTCCACACGTACCATTTTCAGAGCAGAAGAGCCTTCTCTGAAAGCGTTCTCGCACATTCAGCGCATTCCCAGCTGTTCCAGAGGGAGAGCGTCTGCACACTCTCCCTCTGTGACAGCTGGGCCCTCCCCCAGGCTGCACCGATTGGCTCCTCTGGAGCCAGGGGTGGGCAGCCCAGGGACCTCCTTTCCCTTGAGGTCCTGCTGTCTCCAGGAGCCCAGATTGCAGCTCCTAGGGGCGGCAGGACCCGCGTCATACACCCCCTAACCCACCTCAGGGGCGCGCATGTGCAAACGGAGCTTGCCTGTTTGGCGCTACGCAGCAGCTGAGATGGTCGGGCCGTGTGTGCTCTGAGCGTGCATGGAGGGCATTCCCTGATTGGTCAGGCACCCGCCTGGCTTCAACTGGCCAGCCTGCACACATGCACAGAGCGCACCCGGCTCAATCATCTTAGTTGCTGCACGGCGCCAAACAGGTAAGCTCTATTCATGTGCACACAGCCCTGGGATGGATTGGGGGGTGTAGGATGCGGGTCCTGCTGGCCCTAGAAGCTGCGATCTTGGCTCCTGGAGACAATGGGAGCCGAGGAAAAGGAGGCCCCAGGGCTGCCCACCCCTGGCTCCAGAGGACCCAATGGGAGCAGCCCAGGGGAGGGTCTTTGGCCGGAACAGGCTGAGAACATTTCCCCATTCGCAAGTAAAGGATGCAGCCGGTGCAAAGGGGAAACTGTTCTCAATGCGTCCGGACCGAAGCGTTCCGAGGCGTCTTCACTGTGATGCGAAAACGCCTCAGATTAAACATACATTTAACACACATTTAAAACACTTACCTACTTCACTTCCTCCCTGGAGACCTCTTTCTGGACCCTTGGAGGCGGCCGCTTCCGCACTTCAGCGTGCGAGATCCGTTTCTAAAACAGGTCTCACCGCCGAAATCCGGATTAAAATGAAGGCTTAAAAAATTAGGTCTTCAATCCGTCCCTTCGCCTGGATCCGTGTGGAAGCAGGATGCTTCCGCACATGGCCAGGCGAAGGGATGGATGTCCCTGCGGTTGCCATCTTGGGGAGGGTGGAAGCAGGCTGGTTTGCCTCCTTCCGCTCTCCCCCGCATGCCGCGTGCCACCAGAAGCACACAGTGACTGGCAGCTGCCTGCTCCAGTCCCGTGGCTCCGGGGGTGGCGCCGGGAGCGCGGGAATCTGACTGACTTTTAGAATGGGTGCTGTGCGGAACCCACAGCACCCAGACCATCTGTCCTGCCAGATCCGGCTTCCCTGTGCGTGTACGGACGAGCAAGGGCCCTTCGGATCCGTCCCTGTTTGGGCCGGATCTTCCAGAGGCCGGCTCGCTGAAAAACGGATCTCCCACACACTCGTGGGGAATGCACTTTTCCCGTCCAGCGGACAGGAAGCTAAGTGCAGAAACACTTCCAGAGGCAGGCTTCTGACCCTCATGAGAGAAACAAAGAAATAATGATATGTGTTAAAGAAGTGCACAAATATTTGTAACATTCAATATCAGATGAACTCAGACATTTGTATACAAATCGAATGTTACGACACTCATGCATTGACAGTCATATCTGTATGAATGCGAATACTTCACCTGATCGAAGTATATAAAATTATGCACGGTATAGAAAAGGTGGATAGAGAAACATTTCTCTATCACACAACACTAGAACCAGGGGGCATCTATGAAGCTGATGGGTAGGAGAGTCAGATCCGACAAGGGGAAGGATTTCTTCACCCAGAGGGTCATCGGTTTGTGGAAGGTGCTGCTGGAAGGGGTGGTGACAGCAGCCAGTGTAGATGGCTTTAAGGAAGGGTTAGACAAATTCATGGAAGACAGGTGTATCAATGGCTACTAGAATTGATGCCTAAGTACATCTTTCAGGCTGGTGGGACAAGCAGGATGCCTCTAAGGCCATTTGCTGGGATTCTAGAGCAGGAGAAGGTTTGCCCTTGTCTCTGCTTGAGGTGCCCTTGAGCAATTGATAGGCCACCATGTGCGATGGGATGCTGGACTAGATGGGCTGTGGCCTGATCCAGCAGGGCTCCTCTGAGGTTCTTATGGACTAGATGGGCTGTGGCCTGGTCCAGCAGGGCTCCTCTGAGGTTCTTATGGACTAGATGGGCTGTGGCTTGATCCAGCAGGGCTCCTCTGAGGTTCCTATGGACTAGATGGGCTGTGGCCTGATCCAGCAGGGTTCCTCTTAGGTTCTTATGGACTAGATGGGCTGTGGCCTGATCCAGCAGAGCTCCTCTGAGGTTCTTATGGACTAGATGGGTAGTGGCCTGATCCAGCAGGGCTCCTCTGAGGTTCTTACGGACTAGCTGGGCTGTGGCCTGATCCAGCAAAGCTCCTCTTAGGTTCTTATGGACTAGATGGGCTGTGGCCTGGTCCAGCAGGGCTCCTCTTATGAATATTTCTGAACATTTGTGAACCATGAAGGTGGGAAAACGGCTGCGCCAGTCACATCTGCAATGGATCCAAGGTGCATCCAGTGTGGATTGAGAATGGATTCAAAGTGGATTCAGGGCAGATCTGATGCTTGCAGAGCAGATATGGTACAGGATATATATCTGGATATATATCAGGGATATGTATGAGATTCGTATGCGTTTGTATCGGACATTCATACAAATTTGTACAAATGCATTCATATCATATAGAACCCACCACATTTGAAGGGGATCTATTCAAATGAATAAGAATTTTCCTACATTCGATGCAATGTGAACCAAACCCAAGACAACAACAACACCCATTCGTGCTCATCCCTAAGATGTGTCAACGAAAGGCCAGCCTTTTGCTATGAGTCTCACTGAAGGAATTTGGCCTATAACCCATCTTTTCTCCCTCTTCCTCCAGGTCTGCCAGTTTCAGAAGCCATCAGAATTCTGCAGGGTAAACTTTCCACCTTCCGAGTCGAGCTACCGGCTTTCCAGCTACGGGCGCTGTGCGATTACTTCCACAACACGTTCATCAAACATTACCACCTATACCAGTTTGTGCTGGGGCGGGAGAGGGACCAGCGTCAAAGTTTTGCCTGCCTGGAGGTCTATCCTCCACCCAAGCCCCTGCCACTCACCGATGGCATAGACATAGACCTTTGGAAGTACCAGCAGCAGCTGGCCGAGCTCTCTGCTGCTGAAGAGGAGAAGAGGGCCGCCATGTGGCGTCTTCAAGAGACGCTATGCGTCAGGAGAGACAACCTGGTTCAGGAAGTATTCAGGAGCGTTAAAAGGCAAAGCCAGATCCTTACCAAGGAGGTAAGCCCAAGAGCTTTAAGGAATGTTGTTATCTTTCGTATAATGGCATGATATATCCCCCAACCCCTGTGTACACTGCAAATCTAGATTGACTGGTCTTTGCAAAGAGATGCTGGAAGTTGCGGTCAAGGAATGGAATGGTTGCCTAGGCGCTGGCTCCAGACTGAAGAGACAGGCAGGCTGTTTGCAGGGAGTCAAGAGCAGAGCCCTTTTCGCACTGCAGCCGGAATGGCTGCAGGGCACGTGGGCTGAGTCACTCCGGGACACTGCACCCATTCACACACGTGTAAATGTGTTCCTGCTTGCCTGTGTGTGAATGGGTGACGCGTTCCGAAGTGATTTAGCCAGGAAAGGCCGGCCAGGGGTGGGGACACGTCCCGCAACGCTGTCTGCCATTGGGCGGGAGCACCCAGGAGCGGGCAGCCCTGTCAGGCCACTTCCCCCAGTTCCTGCCGGCTGTACAGGGCTGTACAGCTGGCACGAAGCTACCCAGGCACCCACCCACCCCAGGGCCCGGGGCCTGCTCCCTATGGGGTAGGGGCTGTGGGATCCCTTGGTAGACTGGAGCGTGTCATTCCGGTCAGCCAAGGCTCCCCTCTGCCTGATCGTGACCCTCTACAGGTGTAGGCACCTGGATTGAGGTGCCTAGGCCCCGCAGACAACCCCCCAGCCCCCCAGCCCAGGGCCTGGGGATGTGCTGCACGTGCACGCAAGCCTTACGTCGTCATTCTCTCGGCTTGCGATGAGCTGAAGCCGCGGGAGCGCGCACCATGTGGGCACGCCGTGGCTACTGATTGGACAAGCTGAGAGAACCATGAGGTAAGGCTTGGGGGGTCATCTGCAGAGCCTAGGTGCCTCGATCCAGGTGCCTACACCCCACAGAGGGTTGCGATCAGGCAGGGGGGGAGCCTTGGCTGACTGGAATGACGCGCTCCGGTCTACCAAGAGGTCCCACAGCCCCGCCCCATAGCCAGCCGGAGATCGGCCTCCTCCCGCCCCGGAAAGGGGCAAGGGGAAGCCGATCTTGGTGACTCCCCAACTCTTGTAGCCCCAATGCGCCTGCAGGAGTTGGGAGGGAGCCGCCACCGCCACCACCCCCCGCGCGAGGCGTCACTCACCTTGCCGGGCCGGGGGTGCCATAGCGCAGGTGCACGCACTCTCCGTAGACGGGGCCTGTCGGTCTGTGGGTCCCCTCAGCCATCTGCCGGAGTTGGCGCGCCTGCGCTATAGCAACTCCAGCCCGGCAAGGTGAGTGATCAGCACGTGCCCCCGTCACCTGTTCGGATGATTTTCGGCCAATGGTGGGGGGAGGTACAGCTGCGGCTGTTAGGGAGGGAAGCCTGTGCAAATGCTTCCCTCCCCGAACGACCAGGGACGCTTGGAACGCGCAGGGGAGGATGTAGAGCACTTTTAAGTGCTCTACATCTTGAACGTGTTGAAAGCACTCGGGAATGGGCTGGGACTGCATATGCCGCGTTCCCGAGTGTTTTCCACACGTTCTAAAACCCCATGTGCAAAAAGGCCTTGGATGAAGGTTTTGCCCTTGTCTTCTGCTTGAGATGCCCAGAAGGAACTGGTGTGCCATTGTGTGAGACTGATGCTGGACTAGATGGGCTGTGGCTAGACCCAGCAGGGATCCTCTTAATTAATGAAGGACACTTCAATCCATGACTACTAGTATGGATGCCCAGGTATCGCCTCCAGGTTGGAGAACCAGGCAGGATGCTTCCAAAGGGATTTGAGAGCAGGAGAAGGTTTGCCCTTGCCTCTGTTTGAGATGCCCATGGGCAATGGGTGGGGCACTGTGTGAGGCAGGATCCTGGACTAGATCAGCTGTGGCCTGATCTAGCATGATCTAGATGTGGTGACAGCTACCAGTCTAGATGGCTTTAAGGTAGGGTTGGACAAATTTATGGATGACAGATGTATCAATGGCTACTAGAATGAATGCCCAGGTGCATCTTTCAGGCTGGGGTGGGGGAGGAGCAGGATGTTTCTAAGGCCATTTGCTGGGATTCAAGAGCAGGAGAAGGTTTGTCCTTGTCTCTGCTTGAGATGCCCTTTGGCAATTGGTGGACCACTGTGTGCAACGGGATGCTGGACTAGATGGGCTGTGGCCTGATCCAGCAGGGTTTCTCTTATGTTCTCATCTCATGTTCTTATAGTCATCCTCATGGAGGACAGGTCTACCAATGGCTGCTAGAATGAATGCTTAGATACCACCTCCAGATGCCTGTAAAGGCCATTCTCAGGGGGTTAAGGGCAGCTGAAGATTTTGCCTTTGTCTTCTGCTTGAGAATGCCCAGAAGCGATTGGTGGGCCACCAGGTGAGACAGGATGCTGGACTGGATATGCTGTGGCTTGATCCAACAGGGCTCTTCTTGAGCTCTTGTGATTCTTAGCCTAAGTGGGCAAAGGATTATGGGATTTATAGTCTAAAACCTCAGGAGATTCTGGACAAAGCCAGTCACTTTTAGCCAGAAAGTACCTCTACAGCTTGTTTCCTTTGCGTTGCTTAAGTTGAACTTGCAGGATTTGACTCTGCAGGGTTCAGGCAGAGATTTGACAGCATCTCACCATGATGTCCTTGGCTGTGCCTTCATTCAGAATTTTCTCTCTCGCCCGCCGTGATTTGCATACTCAAGCTCTGACCGGTTTATCGTGCTTGGGATGGAAAACATCAGCCCTGCCTGGGCTTGTCCCACCGATGCCTCTTGCCTGGAAACATTGTTTAGGGAATTAGATGAAACTCTGAGGCATTTTTATTGTCAGAGCATCTATGGAGTGGAATTAATGGGCCATAAAGGCCTACACGTGTGTGTCTCATCCTGCTGCCAGCAACTGCAGGTGAGTTCAGAGAACATCACCTTTTGAACTCCAGCAAAGAGAAACGGGGTGTGAATCCTGGAGTGTTCAGTGGGCTCCGTGCCCATGGGGAATTTCCAGCATTTATCCGGGTTTGGGACCCACCACCGTACAGGCCCTCCAGACCTGGTGGATCTTCTCCAATCTCAATAGCTTCTGGGAGATTGGCTGGGGTCCAACCATCCCAGCTGCCAGACCATCACTTCTGTTGACAACTGTTCTACCCTGGCTGTTGGGTGCTGGCACTCCGGCTCCAGTCTGCGAGCGACACATGCCGCCTCCCTGACTCCTCCTGGCTTTCCTTACCCACCTGGTGGTCTGGTCCCAAGCCCAAATGTGCCATTCTCTGAGAATGGGCATGGGGGAATTGGCATCCAATTGCAGGCAGTCCCTGCAGGTTGTATAATGCTTAAAGCTATCAACTAATGGGTTTTTAATGGGTTGTTTTTATTTTGATTGTGTGTTTCCCTCTCTCTCTGTGTTTATGTGGTTGTTACTCTTATTTTGAATATTTCCTATAAACCACTTCAAGCTTTTTTTAAAAAGTAAGAAATGCTATTTAAATGTTTCCAATGCAAGCAGAGGGTTGCAGATTCAATTTGGAGCCTCTCCTCAGAAGCTGGTAACAGCAAACTACTTCTGTATCCTTGCCAAGAAAACTGCATTAAATGCCCATGGAGTCTGGGAGTCGCCATAGCCCAATGGTACAGCAAACAGCTCGAAGAGCAGATATGTTACTGGCTAAGTATCAGATGCATATCAGATACGTATGCGCTCGTGTTGGATACATATGCATTCACATCGGATACGTTTCAGATACGTATTCATCAGCATCATATATTCATAAATTCGTACGAACACATTTGTATTGAATAGAATCCTTCCACATTTGAAAGGGATCTATTTGATCGAATACGGATTTTCTAACATGCAATTTGTTACAAATTATTATTATTATTATTAGTTTATTTCTATAGCGCTGTCCATGTACTCAGCGCTTTACAGATGCAAAACAATATATATATATATATATAAAATATAAAAACCTGCCGAGGGCGTACAATCTAAAAGCAAATAGTAACAATAGTAACAATTAGCAATTAACAAGAACAAATAAGTTAAAAATACAAAAAGGATAAAACAACAATAGGCAGTATCTTGTTAAAAGATCATCTACAGAAAGCCAGGGAATGCTTCCCTAAAGAGTGTGGTCTTTAATTCAGATTTAAAGGATGATAAAGAGGAGATGGCACGCAAAGGGGGGGGGCAATAGGTTCCAGAAATAAGGGGAAGCAGAAGAAAAAGGACGAATCAAGTGTGAAGAAAACCATTTGTGCACATCTGGGTAATTCCCATTCTTTTTAGCATCCGGTGCACCATTTCTGGTATGAGGGATCAGCTCAGGCTCCATGCAAGCATGCTGGCACCTCAGATAACCCAAAAAGCAAATGTGTGTGTGTGGAGCATCACTGCCGCCATTGCAACAGCACTCATACAGTTGCGTTGGGCTGCAAAAACAAGATGGCGGCGATCAGACATGCGCCCAGACACAGGTAGGTCTCCGGGCACGTGGGAGCTTAGTGTGACGTGTACTAGGGTTCCCAAGTGTGGATGCTAGTTAGTACACGTTAGCCAATTGCACACTTTTTCCATCCAGCGGACGGCAGGGATGTGGAAGAATATTCGAAACATTAGAAATCCGATCAAATTTGGACATTCGAATTCAGTTTGAAAGTCTATACATCTGTTTTTTAACATTCGAATGAATTCTGAATGTTTTGAATATTCTTATGAATTATTTGGACACCCGTAAGTGTACGGATATGTTTGCATTACATACGTATCTGTACATATCCGTACGTATCTTATTCGTATCTGTACACATTTGTATGGATAGATATGGGATAAGAACGGGATGCGTACAGGCACATAGGAATGTTGTCGACATTCGTATCTTCAATCGAATGTTCGTACTAATAGATAGGAATGTATTCGAATCAAATCGAATGTGAATAAATTCATATTTTAAGCATTCAAATTGATTTGAATTTTCGGATATACAACTTGAACCCAATGGAATGCCGAATATTGTATTTGTGCACACGCCTAGTGGGCGGGAAGCCAACTGGATAAATGCCTCTGATCTGGATCTCTGGTAGGCCTCAATATCGAGGTCTACTAGGGTACTAGCAGGGCCTAATCTAGAACACGGCTCCAAATTCTGGTTGTAGGGGGAGCCATTTCAACGGCATGCCCTATTGTGTCACCAAAAGAGGTTTTCCCATAAGCTGTGATGCTAGGAACTTTCATTCCTAGCCATCAGAGCCCTCAGAGACACCTGGCCCAAAGGTGGTTGGAGATTTGGGCCTGGTGCAGGGGCTGTTCTGGAACAGTGTCATTGTGACTGTGTGGATAGCACTGTTCCAGAACACATCTTGCCATGGTCCGGCTCAGCAGGCCCCAACGGTCTAGATGCCCTGAGCGAGAACATGGCAAGGTAAGTGCAGAAAGGCCCCAATAAAGGAGATACTAGCACCTTTTTAGGCAATTGGTCCCTCAACAGAACTGCTCTTGGGGGTCTCTCTCACCCTTGCGGCTTTTTTCCTCCTTCGAATCTTCAGCTGGAATCTCTCTTGTGGTCAGGGAAGATTATTACTGCCTGTTCTCTCTTCTGGGATTATGGAGAGCAGGTCATGAACCTTTTTGGTGTGTCCTGTCAGGAATTAGAAGGGTGCTGTGCTGTCATATCCCAGCTCAGAGGGTTCCTCTCTTTTCAAGGTTCAAACGTACCTAGCCAGTTCGGTCTAGTGGTTAGGGAGCCGGAGAACTGGGTGACCTTGGGCTAGTCACGGCTCTGTTTCTGAGCTCTCACATCCCCACCTACCTCACAGGGTGTTCTGTTATGGGGAGAACAGAAAGCTTTGTCAGCCTTTTAGAGTCCCCTTAAATGGGTGAAAAAAGCAGGGTAGAAAAGCCAAATTTTCTTCTTCCTCTTCCTCCTCCTCCTCCCTCCATGAAGCCAGCTGGGTGACCTTGGGCTATTCACACCTCTCCTCTGAGCTCTTACAGCCCCACCTGCCTCACAGGGTGTCTGTTGTGGGGAGAAGAACAGAAAACTTTGTCAGCCGCGTTGAGTCCCCTTAAATGGGTGAGAAAAGTGGGATAGAAAAGCCAACGCTGCTTCTTCTTCTAACTTATATAATCATAGAATCATACAGTTGAAAGAGACCTCTAAAGTTATCCAGTCCAGCCCCCTGCTCAATCCCGGATTTTCCTAAACTATCTCAGACAAATGTCTGTCCAGCCTCTGCTTGAAGACCTCCAGCAAAGGAGAACCCACTTTCTCCCATGGCAACCTATTCCAGAGACTGATCGCCTTCATTGTCAGGAAGTTTTTTCCTAATATCTAATCTGTATCGACTTCCTTGAGATTTCATCCCATTGTTTCTAGTCCTCCCATCTTGTGCAAGGGGAATAGGGACGATCCCTCCGCACTGTGACAGCCCTTCAGAAACTTGAAGACCATGATCATGTCTCCTCTCAGTCTTCTCTTCTGTATACTAAACGTTCCTAGATCCTTCAACCTTTCCTCATAGGACATGGTTCCCAGACCGTTCTCCATTTTGGTATCCCTCCCTTGGACTTGCTCTAGTTTGTCAATGTCTTTTTTGAGTTGGGGCACCCAGAATTGTCTATGTCTTTTTCAATTGTGGTGGCCTCATCCAGCACTGCTCCTCTTACGTTCTTATGTTCTCTTAAAGGCCCCAGGAGTGAACAACTTAGAACCATATAGCAGGCCAGTGTGGAAATGCCCCAAGATGTTCTGTGTTTGTTTTCCAGGCTCTTGTGTCCCTAGTCCAAGAAGTGATCAAGGCCCACATCCAGAGTCTGCAGGACATTTTCCAGAACGAGGTCCAGACCACTTTCGAAATATTGCACCTCAAGCTGCAGAAAAAGTCTCTGCTGCTCAACCCGCCACCTCCTTACCCGCCTCTTCCTGTTCCGGAAGTCCGAGGGAAACGGTCCAGCAAAATGCTGAAGAAGTTGCAGCGGCAGGAAAAGATGAAAGAAAGTAAGGACAAGATGGAGAAGGAGGAGAAAAAGAAGAAGAAGAAGAAGTGAGACTGACTGTGCTTTCTTCTCAAGGTCTTCTGAAGTCCTCATCTTTGGAATAATCCCATAAACCTTCAGGCTGAATGGAGAGATTGACTTTAAACTAAACCCATCTGCACTTATGCCTCCACCTGTCAAGGAAGCCCTTCCGCTATCCAAAGCATAAATCAGGGCTGCGTTCGCACCTAAGTTTTTAATCCAGATTCAATCCTCTTTCAAGGTCAGGCAACACGTCAGCAAAGTGATTTTCTTTCCACTTTATTCCAAATATTGAAAGAAAACAGCTTGTCCCTTTGCCGATAACAGTATCTCACTCTGAAAGTGGACTGAAGCTGAATTGAAACTTAGGTGTGAACGCGGCCCAGGGGAAAGCACCGGTAGCCTAGCTTTCTCTTTTTCATGTTGGTATAGTCAAGGATTGGGTTTATTACCTCAGTGAGATCAAGCCTGAAATCTCCCCCTTTGTCTAGGTAGAAATCTGTCCAAGGGCAGAAGTCTGGGAGTTGCTCATGAGACTTTGCTCTGTTGCCATTCCAGAAATGGGATGCTGTTGATCTTTGGGTGGACGCCATTGCACTTTTATATCCTGTAATATAAAGAGCTTATTATAAGCTTCCATTCTGTTTTCCTGATGCCCCATGGCACTTGTTCCAAATAAACTGAACGCTTGATGATTCCTGTCTGATCGCGCCGACGGCGTCGGTGCTGCTTTTAATAGCAGCGCTGCTTTCTGAAAACACCCACCGAAGTTTGGGCAACCTGCCATCAGCTCAGGTGGCTTCAAAAGGGGCACAGAATGGACTCGTGGAGATCAGAGGTGGTGTTCCTATGAAAACCAGGTGACAGGGACATTGGGTAAAGATTGTGATGTTGCTGATATGGATGCGCAAATCTCATCCAGAGCTAGACGGGAGAAGCCCAGAGGTGACTGGTGCGGCACTGTGTGGGACAGGATGCTGGACTAGATGGGCTGTGGCCTGACCCAGGAGGGCTCCTCTTAATTAATGAAGGACACTTTAATCCATGGCTACTAGAATGGATGCCGAGGTATCACCTCCAGGTTGGAGAACCAGGCAGGATGCTTCCAAAGGTCATTTGCAGGGATTTGAGAGCAGGAGAAGGCTTGCCCTTGCCTCTGCTTGAGATGCCCATGGGCAATGGGTGGGGCACTGTGTGGGACAGGATGCTGGACTAGATCAGCTGTGGCCTGATCTAGCATGGTCATCTCATGTTCTTATAGTCATCCTCATGGAGGACAGGTCTACCAATGGCTGCTAGAATGAATGCTTAGATGCCACCTCCAGATGCCTGTAAAGGCCATTCTCAGGGGGTTAAGGGCAGCTGAAGATTTTGCCTTTGTCTTCTGCTTGAGAATGCCCAGAAGCGATTGGTGGGCCACCAGGTGAGACAGGATGCTGGACTGGATACGCTGTGGCTTGATCCAACAGGGCTCTTCTTGAGCTCTTGTGATTCTTAGCCTAAGTGGGCAAAGGATTATGGGATTTATAGTCTAAAACCTCAGGAGGTTCTGGACAAAGCCAGTCACTTTTAGCCAGAAATTACATTCAGGGTGGATTTGACGCTTTCAGAGCGCATATGTTATGGGATATGTATCAGCTATATATCGGCTATGTATGCATTTGTGTTGGAAATTGAAACGTGCCTACAAATGCTTCCTGCCTGCCCAGAGGCCTTTTCGCACACGCGGTTTCGGAACGCGTGGAAGACAGCCCGGGACGCGGCATTCGCATTGCCGCGGCCAGGTTTGCGTCCCGGCTCGTCCGGGGCTGTCTTCCACACATTCGAGATGCAGAGCACTTTAAAGTGCTCTGCATCCGTTCCCGCACGGACGAAGCATCCCTGACAGCCGTCGGCATGCCCCCAGGGCCAGCATTGGCCATCTGGTTGGCTGATGACCAGCTTTGCCAGGCTGGCGATCGCGCCGGCGCGGCAAGGCCAGTAGACAGAGTCGGGGAGCTGCCAGCATCGGCTTCCTGAGCCCCTTTCCAGGGTGGCAGGAGGCCGATGCCGGGCTGGCTGGGGGCGAGGAATCCCTTGGGTGACTGGAGAGCATCGTTCTGGTCAGCCAAGGGTCCCCCCCCGCCCCATCGCGACCGTCTCCCCCCCACCCCCCCCCACCCACTCCCCAAATCCCCCACCCCACCCACCCCCAAACCCCATCTTGACCATCTACAGGGTGCAGGCGCCTGATCTGCGGGGCGCAGGTGCCTAGATTCAGGCACCTGCGCCCCACAGATGGGCACGATCGGGGTCAGGGCGAAGCCTTGGGAGGCCGGAGCCAGGGGCTCCAATCTCTAAAGGGCTCCTGCCCCATAGGCAGCTGCCCCAGGGTGGGTGCCTGGATGCCCGGGCACCTTCGTGCCAGCTGCACAGGGCCTGATCGGGGCCCAGTACAGCCGGCACGAAGCGGGCCAAGCGGCCTGACAGTGCTGCCTGCCCCTTGGGTGCTCGCACCCAATGGGAGGCAGCCTCGCCAGCCGTATCCCTGCCCCTGGCTGGCCTTTGCCGGCTAAGTTACTTCCGAACGCTTTTAGCATTCGCACACAGGCGCGCCGGAATGTGTTTGCACGCGTTCCTGCGTTCCTGCGTGTGAACGCTGAAAGCGTCCTGAAGTGACTTAGGCTACCCGTCCTACTGGGTGTAGTGCGGAAAGGCCTCAGATGTCAACTAATTGCATTCTAGCTGACAGTCCAGCACTCCCCAATCCTGACCAAAAGCTTACTTGGCACATCCAGGAGGCGACCATCTGCACCTTTTCCAGTGCAAGGGGTTACCTGAGGACCCCTGACACGACTGCGTGTCTGCAGAACATCATCATCACCAACAGCAATGGTGCTATCATGCAAGGCACCACAATCCGATCCACACCCGGGCCCAGGTAAGGGTCCGATCACGCAGGGCTTAGGCTGACATGTACTCGTGTTCTCTAGTGCAAACACAAGTACACATTAGTCCCTAATGCACCAAGTGCAGAAACGCCCAGGATGCTGCACTAGATGGGCTGTGGTCTCTTCTAAAGGGCAAAAGCCAAACTACAAAATTAGTCTTCAAGCATCTGTTGGGAAGCACCCAGAGTAGGTGTTTGGCATACTTCTGGAGAAAGATTGTTCCAAAACCTGGGGGCCACCATTGAAAAAGCCCTGTCTCTAGGGGTAACTCCGTGGATTTCATACAGTGATGGAGAAAGACGAAATGAGAAGAGGCAATCCATCCAATATTTGGGACCCAGATGGTGTACGGCTTTCAATGCCTAGTGTTTAAACTTTATATTGAGGGAGGCTGGAAAAAAATACTCCTTTTCATTGTTCAAGTCTCATGTAGCAGCTCGGTTCCAAAATCAGGAGCCCCAGACAACATCCCTATGATGGAGGGAAAGGTTGTTTGTATGGCAAAATCTGCATGCCTAGATTCTGGGGCCTAATGGAAGCTGCTCATTTTTGGTTCACCCTGTAATCAGGTTGGGCAGGGGGCACTGAAGGTAAGTGGTCCCTACCGTGGTCCTACATCTACACAGTGGCAACTTGGAGCAGAAGAGGACTGCAAGTTCTCAGAGTTATTTTTTCCCCCAGCTGTGGGATACAGCTGCTGGTGAATACGTTGCTAATCTCTATAGCAGGGATGCGCATGAATATTCGTAAAATTTGTTGTTCATACAAATTTGTACAAATTCGGACATCCATAAACGAATGTTACAAAATTCATACGCTAACATCCGTATGAATAAAAACGTGTCTGGACATTCGTACAAATAGTTTGGACATCTGTTATATTGGGGGTGTGGAAAATAGAGCGCCTGTCACATCCGTAATGGATCCAGATTGCATTCAACATGGATCGACAGTGGATTAAAAGTGGAATCCAAGTCAGATTTCACATTCTCAGAGTCTAGATATGTTATGGATCTGTATCAGATACGCATTCGTTCGTATTGGATATGTATTCATTTGGATCCGATATATATCAAATATTCATACGAATATTCAGATGGCATTTAAGAGGGGACCCGACTGAAGTATATAAAATCTTGCAGGGTATAGAAAAGGTGGATAGAGAAAAGAAATCTTTTCTCCATCACACAACACTAGAACTAGGGGGCATCTATGAAGCTGATGGGTAGGAGAGTTGGATCCAACAAGGGGAAGGATTTCTTTACCCAGAGGGTCATTGGTCTATGGAATTTGCTGCTGGAAAATGTGGTAACAGGTACCAGCCTAGATGGTTTTAAGGAAGGGTTGAACAAATTTATGGAGGACAAATGTATCAGTGGCTACTAGAATGGATGCCTAGGTACATCTTTCAGGCTGGGGGGACAAGCAGGGAGCCAGTTTGGTCTAGTGGTTAGGGAACCTGACTCTTATCTGGGAATACCGGGTTCGATTCTGCCCTCTGCCATGAAGCCAGCTGAACATAAGAACATAAGAGAAGCCTTGCTGGATCAGGCCACAGCCCATCTAGTCCAGCATCCTGGCCTTGGGCTAGTCACAACTCTCTTCTGAGCTCTCACAGCCCCACCTACCTCACAGGGTGTTCTGTTGTGGGGAGAAGAACAGAAGCTTTGTCAGCTGCTTTGAGTCCCCTTAAATGGATGAGAAAAGTGGGGTAGAAAAGCCAACTCTTCTTCTTCTTCTTCAGGCCAATTGCTGGGATTCAAGAGCAGGAGAAAGTTTGCCTTGTCTCTGCTTGAGATGCCCATGGGCAAGTGGTGGGCCACTGTGTGAGACAGGATGCTGGACTAGATGGGCTGTGGCTTGATCCAGCAGGGCTTCTCTCAGGTTCTGTGTTCTTAGAATTTACTGCATTCAAATGCGATCTATTCGTACAAATATGGATTTTCAAACATTTGATTTGTTACAAATCGAATGTCAAAAATGCATTCCTGATACTCCTATTCTATAGCCATCTACAGTAAAACAGAATAGTAATGGCGTTTTTCATGGAACGGCTGGCAGACACTCATTGAGAAAGTTTTAAAAATCAATGCCGACATTTTTCTCAAGACAACATATTCTCAGTCTGTGGCAATTCACTTTTACAGGCAAGTAGAACATTAAAAAACGGAGCAGAATAAATATGGCTGGACTCAACAGTCCTAAATAGAGTAAGGGTGCGATCACACAGGGCTTATTTTGGGTACCCATTTGCAAGGAATCAACCCTTCTGGATGCACATAAATAAAAACAACACCAGATTTAGTATCTAAAGGAACACTTCCCATATCAACCTGCCTGTACCTTAAGACCTGAAGGGGAGGCCTTCCTGGTTGTCCCACCACCAGCAGCAGCAAAAATGATGGCCACACAGGAGAGGGCCTTCTCAGTGATGGCCCCTAGGCTATGGAATAGCTTCCCCCTTGAGGTGCGTCAATCACCTTCCCTGTACACATTTCAGAAGACAGTGAAGACGCATCTCTTTGCCCTGGCCTTTGGTTAAATGGGGATACACTTTTCCCTTCCCACTTAGTGGTTAAAGAGCCAGGCTCTTATCTGGGAATACCGGGTTCGATTCTGCCCTCCTCCATGAAGCCAGCTGGGTGACCTTGGGCTAGTCACAGCTCTCTTCTGAGCTCTCACAGCCCCACCTGCCTCAGAGGGTGTTCTGTTGTTTGGAGAAGAACAGAAGGTTTGTCAGCTGCTTTGAGTCCCCTTAAATGGGTGAGAAATGCAGGGTAGAGAAGCCAGCTCTTCCTCCTTCTCCTCCTCCTCTTACAACTTGGAATAGGGTATGATAGGATGAGGGACTGTGGCTGATACACAAATTCAGTGACTTTGCATGTGAAGATTTTAAACCTTGGAGACCCAGGTCACAGCACTCAGCTGTACCACCTTTTTTGTTGTGTGAACACACCACAAAATGCACACATAATCTAGTTTATATATGCAGACTGACATCTTTTTAAACAAACGCTTTGTTGCCTCAAGCCATTGAGGAGTTTCGTAATCCAAACAAATAAATGGAATAAAGCCGATATACCTTATTGCAAAGAGAGGGAGCTACAGTTAAAAGGAATCAAAGCAAAGCATAAAGGGAAAGCCTCCATATATTTTTAGGTCAGCCGCACCAGTGTCTGCCGGCGTGGCTTTTGGCCTGCCTTCCACCCACGGCTTCCTCTTTGGGGACCTTGGGCTCACGCTCTTTCATCAGCAAGTCAAACAGGAAAGTAGGTCAGGGGAAGAGACCGACCGACGCTCCTTGGTGCTTTCAGCTGCTGCTTGGTCATCTCCTTTAGAGAGCTGCAGTCTGCCTCCCTGAGGAGGAGGAGAAGAAGAGTTGGCTTTTCTAACCCGCTTTTCTCACCCATTTAAGGGGACCCAAAGTGGCTGACAAACCTTCTGTTCTTCTCCCCACACCAGACCCTGTGTGAGGTAGGTGGGGCTGTGAGAGCTCAGAAACAGAGCCGTGACTAGCCCAAGGTCACCCAGCTCTCCGGCTCTCTAACCAAACTGGATAGGTATGTTTGAACCTAGAAAAGAGAGGAGCCCTCTGAGCTGGGATATGACAGCACAGCACCCTTCTAATTCCTGACAGGACACACCGAAAAGGTTCATGGCCTGCTCTCCATAATCCCAGAAGAGAGAACAGGCAGTAATAATCTTCCCTGACCACAAGAGATACGAAGGAAGAAAAAAGCCGCAAGGGTGAGAGAGACTTCCAAGAGCAGTTCTGTTGAGGGACCAATTGCCTAATGGTTAAGGAAAATCCTGCATTGAGCAGAGGGTTGGACTCGATAACCCTAGAGGTCTCTTGCAACTCTATGATTCTGTAAGTTAGAAGAAGAAGAAGAGTTGGCTTTTCTACCCCACTTTTCTTACCCATTTAAGGGGACTCAAAGTGGCTGACAAACCTTCTGTTCTTCTCCCCACAACAGACACCCTGTGAGGTAGGTGGGGCTGTGAGAGCTCAGGAGAGAGCTGTGACAAGCCCAAGGTCACCCAGCTAAATTTGTGGAGGAGGGCGGGATCGAACGCAGTATTCCCAGATAAGAGTCCGGCTAGTAGTAGTAGTAGTAGTAGTAGTAGTAGTAGTAGTAGTAGTAGAAGTAGTAGTAGTAGTAGTAGTAGTAGTAGAAGAAGAAGAAGAAGAAGAAGAAGAAGAAGCTGATTAGCCCGCTGTGAACTAAGGGTGGTAAACTTCAGGTAAAGATGGACCATTCGTATTCACCGGGAGGAAAGCATCCCCAAAGCATCCATTACCAGCCAGAAGGGTGAATGTTCCTCCTGTTTACCAGCCCACAATGATGTGTTTGAAGATGGACGTTCCACCTCCTCGCTGCTCCAATTGGCCGCTCGGATGCCATTGCAAGAGGAGGTTGTTAAAGTACAGGCTAACTTGTGATTGAATGCCCCTCTTGCAATTCTACGATCAATCGCCACTCCCCAGGATCGGTCGTCCGATTACAGCACGGGTGAGCGATTGATCACGGCTGCCACCACCACCGCGCCTGCGCAGACACCATGTTCCCTGCCCACCAAAGATGGGGAACCGGAAGAAGCGTGAATGACTGCACTGCTGGACACTTCATGTAATCTTTTGGTCAACATCGGTTAAGGTGTGGAGAATGAATAGATACAAGTGTATTCGTATTGGTTTGGATGTCCAGACATTCATTTTTCTTTATTCATACGAATTCGGATTTTTGAACACTCGTTATGAATCCAACGTTGAAAATTGCATTCATGCACACCACTACTGCCATCCCATGTGCTCCTGATAGCTTACAAAATTTTAACATGCAATAAAACCACAGTAAAAATATCAGCTCTAATGAAATAGTACATAAACATCGCCCAGCATTCCAAGGTCCAAATCTAGTCACCAAAACAACTGAGTGCTGATTCCTGAGTCTTTATTCCTAGGATCCTGCGAATATAGGGTATTGTAAGTGACATCATCACCCCCTGAAGCACCCCTTGCTCTAGAAAAATGAAAAGAAAAGAAAAAGCCTTGAGGTATAAATTCAACCCTAACATTAGCTTTTGGGGAGCATGCATTATTTTCTGCTGTGTTTTATTGCTTACTTGATGCCTCCTTGCAAGCTAGCTATTTGTTTTGCAACTATGAACTCATTCAAATGTCAGCCAGCTCATTAGCTTATCAGCTAGAAAAATCAGTTTTTAGTTGAGGCCTCATCTATTTTCACATTCTTTGGTTTCACGGGGCAATTAACTCTAAATTAACAAAGGATTAATGGAAGTTGCCAGGATTAGTTGCAAGTTGCTTTGTAACAATCAAAGGCCGTGGATGGAAGAGAATTGCAAATAACTAACGTTGACCAGCACTTGCACTTGCAAACACTAGTCAACATTATCCTAACCCCCACCCACCCCCCCGGGCCAGTTTCATCTGGGCGCCGCCATCTTGTGTGTGGCGCCCACCATGACCGCATGTGCACAAGCGCCATTGCTATGATGATGTTGACGTTCTCCACAGTCGCATCAGCGGGCATCAGAGCTGCCAGCACACTTGGACAGCAGCTCTCCAGCCGGAAGAGGTGCATTTAGATTCATAATGAATCAAATGTTTGAAAATCTGTATTTGAATGAATAGATTTATTTATTTATTTATTTATTTATTTATTTATTTATTTATTTATTTATTTATATTTATATTTATATTTATATTTATATCCCACCCCGTACCCAAAGGTCTCTGGGCGGCTCACAACATTTAAAAACAAATATATTAAAACTGTATCAAACAATACAAGGTTTAAACAATCCAGCATAATATTTTTTTAAAAAAGAATGATACAAAACAGTTTAAAACAGTAGAGTCAGCAGTGGGGAAAGCAGAGGGAGCATTTAACCAAAGGCCTGGGTGAAGAGGTACGTCTTCACCGCCTTCCTGAACGTAAGCAAACAAGGGGCCTGATGCACCCTGAGGGGGAGACCATTCCATAGCCTGGGGGCCACTACTGAGAAGGCCCTCTCCCGGGGGCCCAGCCACCTAACTGCTGAAGGCGGTGGAATAACCAGGAAGGCCTCCCCTCCAGATCTTAAGACGCGGGCAGGTCGATAGATCACATTCGAATGTGGTAAAATTCTATTTGATATGAATCTTTTCGTACGTATTTGTACGAATATTCAATATGTATCAGATACAAATGAATACTTATCCGATACATATCTGATACAAAGAAATACATATCTGATATGAACTAATAAGTGTCCAATACGAGTCTGATATGAACTAATACGTATCTGATACGAATGAATAAGTATCTGTAACATATCTGTGCTCTGAAAACATCAAATCCGACCTGAATCCACTTTTAATACACTGTCAATCCATGTCAAATGAAATCTGGATCGACTGCGGATGTGACTGGTGCTCCGTTTTTCCACACTCCCAATTTAACAAATGTCCAAACTATTCATACAAATGTTAGTGTACAGATATCGTAACATTAAATTTGTGTACAAATGTTCAAGTTCATCTGAATTCGCCTGATACTTTCAGGCAAGTTGGAGTTAGGGTTGGTGAGATTACAGAGCAGGATTTCAGGCTCCGCAGCTAGTGCCCAATTAGACAACTTCTGGGCATCCTGGTGGCGTTTCTAGCCCATAAATGCCCAGGTAGCTCCATTTTCTCACTGTGGACACATAAGAACATAAGACAGGCCCTGCTGGATCAGGCCACAGCCCATCCAGTCCAGCATCCTGTCGCACACTGTGGCCCACCAAATGCTTATGGGCATCTCAAGCAGAGACAAGGACAAACCTTTTCCTGCTCTTGAATCCCAGCAAATGGCCTTAGAAGCGCCCCAGTTCCTCCCCCCCCCCCAGCCTGAAAGATACACCTAGGCATTCGTTCTAGTAGCCATTGATACATCTGTCGTCCATAAATTTGTCTAACCCTTCCTTAAAGCCATCTAGACTGGTAGCTGTCACCACCTCTTCCGGCAGCACATTCCATAAGCCAATGACCCTCTGGGTGAAGAAATACTTCCCCCTGTCAGACCTTATTCTCCTACCCATCAGCTTCATAGATGCCCCCTGGTTCTAGTGTTGTGTGATAGAGAAAAGAAATTTTCTCTATCCACCTTTTCTATACCGTGCATAATTTTATATACTTCAATCAGGTCCCCTCTTAAACGCCGTCTCTCCAGACTGAAGAGGCCCAGACGTTGCAGCCTGGTTTCATAAGGGATTTTGTTCCAGACCCTTAATCATTCTGGTTGCCCTTCTCTGCACCTTCTCTAGTTCCACAGTATCCTCTGCAGGTTTTCTGTTGCCCGTAGCAAGCTTTTCTGGAGTGCTGCATCTTTAAGTACTTACATCTAGAAGGGGCAATTTCAGCAGGTGTAACCCAGCAGGTAACCCTGTGCAATCTTGTTTCCTGAAATGCCCTGTTGAAAAGGCTTTAATATTTTTTTGCTTTGGGCTCCTCTTCACAGCACACCTGATATGGGAAGAGATTCTGCAAAGCAAATGTCTCGGCAGCCCTGGCTTGTCAGTCTGTCTGGAGCCCACGATAGCAAGGAATGCTTTTCCTACCACAGGTCCCCATGGCAGCCATGAGCAGAGATGGCAAACACAGTCTTGGAAGAGGAGAACAGTTTGCTACTGTTGAAATAGGGTTGATATCTGAGCCCTGTCCGCACTATAGCCTCTAGTAGGGGCATGCACAAATGCAATTTTCAAAATGCATGTATTCGTTCGAATATTCAATACGTACCTGATGATATGCATCCCATACGCATCTGAACTTATCCCATACGAATCCGGTTTTCATCCTGTACAAGCATAAGTCAACTTGGGTTAATTGAGCTCCTTTCCCATCCAGTGGACGGGAAGTGTGGAATCACCCCTGGTGCCTCCATGGAGACTTCTAAGCAATTTTCTGGGTAGATGGTGAAGTGGTTCACCATGCCCATCTTCCAAGGAAGTGCCAGGGACCAAACCTGCGACCCTCTGCTTCCCAGAGAAGTAGCTTATCTTTTGTTTGCTTGTTTTAAATGCTGAAGAACCTATGTTGTAAGGATGGGCGCTCACCTGGGCTTTACCTGAGGTACCCAGGTGGCTGATGATGCAAACAGGGAGTTGCTAAAAAAACATGGATGCAATATGAACCTGATGAGCATTTATTCCAGGGCTGTTTTGTCCCTTAAGTACCCCCTTCTATGGAAAGGAAAGGAAAGGAAAGCCTAGCATTTATTACAATGCAACATGCTACAACCTGCATTGGGAGTGGTAGTATCTCAGTGGTAAAGCAAACTTCCTGGAAAGCAGTTTGATCCTCAGTCTCTCCTGAGAAGTAGGCAATAGAAACAACTTCTGTATGCCTGCCAAGAAAACTGCATAGAGGTGCCAATGAAGTCTGGAAGTGTCTGTAGCTCACTGATAGAGAAAACTGCCTGGAAAGCAGAGGATTGTGGCTTTGATCTTTAGTCTCCTCCCAGAAGTAGGCAGTACAAACCACTTCTGTTACCTCTGCCAGGAAAACTGCACAAAAATGCCCATGGAGTCTGGGAGTATCTGTAGCTTATTGATTGAGCAAGCTGCCTGGAAAGGAGAGGACTGTTGGTCCGATCTCTAGTCTCTCCCTGGAAGTGGGCCACAAAACCACTTCTGTTATCTCTGCCAAGAAAACTGCATTGAGATGCCCATGGAGTCTGGGAGTGTCTGTAGCTCATTGATAGAGCAAGCTGCCTGGAAAGCAGACGATTGTTGGTCCAGTCTCTACTCTCTCCCCCAGAGGTGGGCAACAAAACCACTTCTGTATCTCTACCAATAAAACTGCCCAGAGATATCCATGGAGGTCCCCGCACAGTCGTCGAAGAGCCGTCCACAACTCAGCAGTACCAAACAGGAACAGCCTGGCCGAGTCTTCCATCCCGGCAACCCCAGCCTGCGTGGAAGGGAGTGGGGTTCCAAGAGCGCAGGCCTCCCTATTTTCTCACTCTTATTTTGCCTGCAGTTTTGTAGGCGCTTCCGTGCCAGGTGTGTACGTGTGCTCGCAGGGAGGGCGGCCCTGAACGGCCGAGGGCCGAGGGAGAGAAGCGGGGCCGTGTTTTCCTTGAAGGATAAACAAGCCGTGATTTTTCCTCCGCCTTCGCTCACACATGAAGGCAGACCCTGGCCTCATAACATCCGGCTGGAGGGGTGGGCAGCTGTTATCAGGCAGGAAACAGGGCCGGACACATCCTCTCCTTCGGCTCGGCAGCAAAAAAGCCACCTCCAGGATTTGGCAGGAAAACTCACAGCAGAAGCAGCGTGTCTCCTGCCTCCGTCCTCCCCAGCCCAGCAGGACCCCTGGACTGCTGCAGCTCCTCTGGGCAGGGGCAGAAAGAAATAGTCGCTTAATTTTTCTTCCCTAAGCTGAGGAATTTCGGAGAGAAAAGCCAAGCTGGCAAAGGTGGTTGTGAAATAGCAGGGGCACTATCTCCTTCTGCCATTAGGAAGCTGGAGGAGGCAAGCAAAGGCCTCCTACGAACCAAATTCTGGAAAGGTAGATTGGATTAGCCCATCTAGTCCATAAGAACCTAAGAGGAGCCCTGCTGGATCAGGCCACAGCCCATCTAGTCCATAAGAACCTCAGAGGAGCCCTGCTGGATCAGACCATAGCCCATCCAGTCCATAACAATCTAAGAGGAGCCCTGCTGGATCAGGCTACAATCCATCTAGTCCATAAGATCCTAAGAGAAGCCTGCTGGATCAGGCCACAGTCCATCTGGTCCATAAAATCCTCAGAGGAGCCCTGCTGGATCAGACCATAGCCCATCCAGTCCATTACAATCTAAGAGGAGCCCTGCTGGATCAGGCTACAATCCATCTAGTCCATAAGATCCTAAGAGAAGCCTGCTGGATCAGGCCACAGTCCATCTGGTCCATAAGAACCTCAGAGGAGCCCTGCTGGATGAGACCATAGCCCATCCAGTCCATAACAATCTAAGAGGAGCCCTGCTGAATCAGGTCACGGCCCATCTAGTCCATAAGAACCTAAGAGGAGCCCTGCTGGATCAGGCCACAGCCCATCTAGTCCATAAGAACCTCAGAGGAGCCCTGCTGGATCAGGCCACAGTCCATCTGGTCCATAAAAACCTAAAAAGACCCATGCTGGATCAGGCCACAGCCCATCCAGTCCAGCATCCTGTCGCACACAGTGGCCCACCAGTTGCCCATGGGCATCTCAAGTGGAGACAAGGACAAACCTCCTCCTGCTTTTGAATCCCACCAAATGGCCTTAGAGGCCTCCTGCTTGTCCCCCCCAGCTGAAAGATGAACTTAGGCATCCATTCTAGTAGCCATTGATACACCTGTCATCCATAAATGTGTCTAATCGTTCCTTAAAGCCATCTAGACTGGTAGCTGTCACCACCTCTTCTGGCAGCACATTCCATAAGCCGATGACCCTTTGGGTGAAGAAATACTTCCCCTTGTCAGAGCCAACTCTCCTACCCATCAGCTTCATAGATGCCCCCTGGTTCTAGGGTTGTGCGAGAGAGAAATTAAATTTTCTCCATCCACCTTTTCTATACCATGCATAATTTTATATACTCCAATCAGGTCCCCTCTCAAACGCCGTCTCTCCAGACTCAAGAGGCCCAGACGTTGCAGCCTGGTTTCGTAAGGGAGGTGTTCCAGACCCTTAATCATTCTGGTTGCCCTTCTCTGCACCTTCTCTAGTTCCACAATATCCTTTTTGAGGTGTGGTGACCAGAATTGTACACAATACTCCAAATGTGGCCTCACCATAGATGTATAAAGAGGCAAAATGACACTTGCTGACTTGTTTTCTCTTCCCTTCCTAATTACTCCCAGTATTGAACTAGTTTTTTTTCGCCAATGCTGCGCCCTGGGATGACATCTTCACTGAGCTGTCCACCAGAAGCTGCCCGCCAGATTGCAGGCTGGAGTCCCATCCCCCTTGGTTCTTAAAAGAAATTCTACAGTGGGAAAAGCGTCGTTGAGACATGGAATAGAGAAAGCTTCCCTCCCCAGTGTGCTAGGAATTTTGTTGGGAAGTTTTTCCTAATATCGAACCTGCATTGACTCCCTTGAAGTTTCATCCCGTTGTTTCTAGTCCTCCCATCTTGTGCAAGTGAGAATAGGAACAATCCCTCCCTCCCTCCCTCCCTTCAAGTGGCTATAGCTCAGTGGTAGAGCTAACTGCCTTGAAAGCAGAAGGCAATGGTAAACCACTTCTGCTTCACTGCCAACAAAACTGTGTGGAGGAGTTCCTGTAGGAACCAGGAATTGGCCAGATCTTTACTCGTCACAAGCACTGCTTACCTTATCTGCTCCTAGGGGCAGGGTCAACTTAGGCTGGCCGATGGGGAGCTGGAGGGAAGACCCCTGCCCAAGCCTTGGACATTTTTCTCTGAGCCGGAGGGGAAAAGGTTGAGGCAGAGGCTGCTGCCTTTATGAGAGATCACCGGGAAAAGGGGAGTCTGGTACTAGGCACTGTGAACAGCCTCCCTCCATTGGATTTCCAAATGGCAGGAAAAGATGATGGGGACCCCAGCTCCTTGCTAGGCTTTGCAAGGTCTTTCCTTATCTCCTCTGCAGGCCATGTGAAAATCCATGGCTTAGAGGCCTGCTTCTCACAGGCAAACCCTTTCACTTGGCCAATGGAACACGTGGAAAGTCCCAGATTCAGTCCTTGACGTGAGTCCAGAGAGACTCACATCCGAAGCCCAGCCGGTCCATTTCGGTGGCTGAAAGATCTGACTCAGGGGACAACGCACCATCTTCCCATCAGAACAACATCCTCACTGGCTTCCTTCCACAGCCAGCAAGATTTTTAATTTTTATTTTTCAGATCGCCGTTGATTCTGGGTGGGCGAGCGGGGAGGCCCACCACCTGCTCCTTCGGCTTTGAGGAAATGCCCTCCTGGGCCGCATGCCAGCAGCTCTCCGGGAAAGGTGACGTCAGTGCCGCCTTGGGATTGCTAACGCTGCCCTTGGCACAACAAGCCCAGAAGCCGGAGACGCCTTGGCTTGGGCTTTCGTAGGGAAGGGCGTTTGATTCATAACAAACTGAATGTTAGAAAATTCATTCATTCACTCACTCACTCATTCATTCATAGTTCTATGGGAAGCTTAAACTCGTTAATGCTATATATGGTGACGGCAGCTGGATTATTATATGTACAGAAGTGGAAGGAAGAAGAAATACCATCCGGAGAAGAATGGCTAATCAAGATGACGGAGTTGGCCGAAATGGATAAACTAACGAACTTATTAAATGGTAGAAAAATCAATACATTTCTGAAGGACTGGTCACCATTTATTGAATATCTTGAAGAGCTTGAGTTAACAACAGATGGGTTCGCGTGAAGACAGAGAACAAATCGGAAATGGAGGAAAGATAAAGATGCGGAGCAATAAATAATGGATACGTAATATAGATGTCGGATAAGCCGAGATCGTGTGAATTATTTTTCTTCTTTTTAATATGTTGGAAAATTTTTAATAAATAAAATTATTTTTTTTAAAAAAATCATATTCGTTCAAATAGATTCCCTTCAATACGTATCCAACACGAACGCATGCACATCCGATACGTATCCAATACATATCCCATAACTTATCCATGCTAGGGATGTGCAGGAGTATTTGTAACATTCATTATTCGTATGAATTCGTATGAATTTGGACATTCATACACAAATCGAATGTCATAACATTTGTACATTAAGGGTGAATTCCCATTACAAGCTTAAAACGGTTTCGATCCTCGCAGCCCCCACGTCAGGTTGGCTTAACACGCTTTCCGTGTGTTAAATCACCCCAAAGTGTTGTAAATGTTAACACTCATTTCAACAGGTCTCGCTCCGGTTTGTGCATTTGAAACATTTTACATTTCTTACTGTGGGAACGGTACAATTTTAGTGGGATGAGAATACATGCTTAGGGTTTCCCTCCCCCAATAGCTTGCTTCCAAAGAGAGTGATTTTACTGTAAAAATCCACCCCATACAGCAGCCGCTACACTGTAGCAATCCACCCACTTCACACCTGATAACAACGTTGCAATTTTGTGCAATTCTGAAAGTTTTGACCTTTAGAAAGGGAAAAGAAAGGAAAGCAAGTGCAGGTTCTGGGAGATGTGTGAATGTTTTTAAGGCTGTGGCAGTGAGTGGGCGAAGGGGCCTTGAGTTGCTGCTGCTGCTGTGTGCCCTGGGCAATGGGGAAAGGAGGGGAAAGAGTCGCTGGCTGCCTAGTGCCGTTTTTCATCCATTCATGCAAGCGGCAGCCACCCAGCCACCCAGCTAGGCTCCGTGAAGGGGTCTGTTATGGGTGGCGTGTTCACGCCAGGAGGAAGAGGGCAGAGCAGCCCAAAAAAGTGGCTTTTAGAAAGTAGCCACTTGAACCCCCCCGAGTCACGTATGCCACGTACGATCCTTAGAATCCGTATCGAACGTGATTAAGTTGAAAGTAATGGGATCAGGCAAATTTGTGGTTGCATCCAGTTCTATTATTTCGGTTTAGGGAAACTGTATTAAGCTTGTAATGGGAATGCGGCCTAACATTCGTACGAATATGAATGTTTTGGAACAATTGTACAAATAGTTTACACTAACTGAGGATACGTATCGGATATCTATCAATACTTATGTGTTGGTATAGTATACGTATCCAGGATCCGTATTCATTTGTATAGGATATTCGTACAAACTCGTACAAATTCATTCATACTGAATAGAATCCTACCCCATTCGAAGGGATCTATTTGAACAAATATGCATTTTCCAACGTTTGGTTCGTTTCAAATCGAATGTCAAAAGAAAACATTTGTGCACGTCCCTAATCTGCTCTGAAAGTATCAAATCCGACCTGAGTCCACTTTTAATCCACTCTCGTTCCATCTCAAATGCACTCTAGATCCGTTGCAGATGTGTGGCGCAAGCCCTTTCCCACCACCCCAGTTTCACAAATTTCCAAACTATACGAATGAATGGTCTGGAAACAATCACGTTCATACAAATGTTAATATACAAATGTTGTAACATTCCATTCATGTACGAATGGCCGAATTTGGCCAAATTACAAATATTATGAACATTGGTGCATGTCCCTGCTTCTAGATCAGGAGGAGGCACACAACTGATCCCCCCCCCCTCTTTTGCACCTTTCTTCCAGGTCCTGTTTGTCTGAATGCTCTCATGGGGTTGAGCCTCGGGGGTTGCATGGGGGTTGGGGACTTTGTTCAGAGGCCGCCACGCTGCTTTGCCTTCAAATTAGGGAAAGAGATCTCAACATTCCCATCTGGGCAGTGGCTTGCTAGATGCCTCCACGCCATCCCCACCCCCCTGTGAAATGCAATAAGGAGTCAATTGGAACCCTGCTGGATGAGGCCCCAGCCCAACCAGCACAGCATCCCATCTCATTCATTGGCTCATGACTCTCTGCAGTTGCCTGTCTCTCCGATGTGGACACAGCACCTCAGCATCCATTGATACCCCCCTGTCCCCCATGAATGTGACCAGTAGAACCTAAGAGGAGCCCTGCTGGATCAGGCCAGAGCCCATCTTTGTCCAGCATCCTGCCTCACACGGTAACCCATCAATTGCTTCTGGGCATCTCAAGCAGAAGACAAAGGCAGAACCTTCACCTGCTCCCAGCTCCCCACAAATGGTCTTTCGATGCATCTACCTGTCTTTCCAACCTAGAGGCAATACCTAGGCATCTAGTCTAGTAGTCATTGATATACCTCTTCCTATGAATCTGTCTATAAGAACATAAGGAGGCCTTGCTAGATTGGGCCACAGTCCATCTAGTCCAGCATCCTGTCCCACTAATTGCTTCTGGGCATCTCAAGCAGAAGAAAAGAGCAAAACCTTCATCTATTCCCCGTCACCTGCAAATGGTCCTGAGAGGCATCCTACCTGTCTCCCCATCCTGGAGTAAGTATCTAGACATCCAGTCTAGTATCCATTGATACAACATCTTGTGCAGCTGGGACCATTGATGGTGAAAGGTGGGCCAAATATTAAGTGCCTAACGGGGATACCTGACAGCACATGGGTGCTCCTAAAGTTTTCCCCAGGACCCTCAAAGCTGCCCACTGTCCTTGCGGGGAGGGGCGAAGCCACGGCAGAAGAGGGCAGCATCTGCAACATGCTCTGAAACATAGATGCCCCTGCAAAAATGTTTGGTAACACTTTGGTTTAGTACAAAGTGGGTTCATACCAATCTGCTCTCACTCTCTGTTTGTCTCTGTGTGTGTTTGTGCTGTTGGTTTCAGACTGAACCTCACTAAAAGTTCAGGGACTGGTCAGAAGACAAACTGAACTGGGCTTGGAATCTGATGAGCGGTTTGTTGATTGAGTTTCCCCTGTATCTCATGCCCAGGTCTCCCCCTGACAGTACCATGCCAAGCTCCAGGTGGCACCCTGCCCTCTTCTCTGCTCTCCAGTCATGCCTCCAGTTTGGTCTAGTGGTTAGGGAGCCGGACTCTTATCTAGGAAAAACCAGGTTCGATTCCACCCTCCTCCACGAAGCCATCTGGGTGACCTTGGGCTAGTCACAGCTCTCTTCAGACCTCTCACAGCCCCACGGTTGCACCAGGAGAGTGGAACAGGGGACCGCATAGACATGCTGGGAGATGAGGCATTGACTCGGGCTTGGAGAGAAGAAGAAGAAGAAGTTGGCTTTTCTACCCCACTTTTCTCACCCATTTAAGGGGACACAGTACTCTAGATGAGGTCTGAACAAGATAAAGAGGAATAATTACTTCTTATGATCTTAGTTCTTGTGCATCCTAGGATGGTGTTTGCTTTTTTTGCAGCTGCATCACATTGCTGACTCATGTTCATTCTGTGATCAGACAAGACACCCAGACTGCGTCCCCATGCAAGCCATTTGGGTCTGATTGGGCATGTACTGGACCAGGCAAAGGTCCAAGAACAGATGTTGCCCATCCCCATGCCATTCCTGGCAATGTGGGCTGGGTGCAGACTGGGTGTCGATTCAGCCATTCCCATGCAAATTGCAGCATGGGGGAGCAGAGCCCCCTCCTCTCCACCCCCACTCCCCTTATTGGAAGCCGGATTGATGTCACCCCACTCCTGTGCCACCTGCTGCAAATGCCACATTCCCCCCCCCCCATTTAGCGGGAAATGAGGGTGGAATTTTTGCTGTGTAAAAGGGAGAAAAATCAAGCCATTATCCTGCCTGCCTTGGTGATCAGGGAAGGGGGGTGGAATACTTGTATAAAAGAGTCTCATGGGGCAGTGAAGACCATTTGATCCCCTTATTGTTTCAGCTTTAACACCATTTATCCCCAAAAATCTCAGCGGTTGCGATCTCCAATGCACAGGGCAGGAACGGCGAGCACAGGACATGAAACCCCACCTCCCACTGACCTGAGAGCCACCATCCTCCCTAAATAGCTCAGGAGCATCCCCATGCGCAGGCTCAGCTCACAAAGCAATGCATGCTGGGACACCAAACTGTGACGAGACTTGTTCTTTTGGGTACCAAATTTGGCACAGGTTTGGTACATGTTTGGGCAATTTGGTCCACTGGAAATGAGACTAAATCAAAAGTGCATCAGGACAACCCTTGCCGAACCCAATTTCAATTCAGGTTAAAACCTGCATGGGGACATGCCCCCAGATGATCCTCTTCACTTGCGCTACTACTCAACCAGATTCCTCCCATTCTGTATTCATTTTTATCATTTTTCTTACCCAGATGTAGGACTTTACACTTGTCCCTATTAAATATCACCCTAGTTTCAGCTTCTCTAGATCTTTTTGAATCCTCTCCTTCCTTCTGGGATGGTTTAGGAAATCCTGCATTGAGCAGAGGGTTGGACTCGATGACCCTAGAGGTCGCTTCCAACTCTACGTTGCTGTATCAGCCCTTTTGAAACTCCAAAAAGAAAAGATGATGGTCCAATGAAGACCAGGGCAGCAGAAGGGCTTTCCACCTGCAACTTCTCCTTTGCATGGTATAGAAAAGGTGGATAGAGAAAATTTCTTCTATCACACAGTACTAGAACCAGGGGGCATCTATGAAGCTGATGGGTAGGAGAGTTGGATTCGACAAGGGGAAGGATTTCTTCACCCAGAGGGTCATTGATTTATGGAATTTGCTGCCGGAAGAGGTGGTGACAGCTACCAGTCTAGATGGCTTTAAGGAAGGGTTAGACAAATTTATGGACGACAGATGTATCGATGGCTACTAGAACGAATGCCTAGGTGCATCTTTCAGGCTGGGGTGGGGGGGAACCAGGGCGCTTCTAAGGCCTTTGCTGGGATTCTAGAGCAGGAATAGGTTTGAGATGCCCATGAGCATTTGGTGGGCCACTGTGTGCGACAGGATGCTGGACTAGATGGGCTGTGGCCTGATCCAGCAGGGCTTCTCTTATGTTCTTATGATTTGCCACTGTTGGTTCCCCACTGGCTCCAGGGACTACAACATCTTCACCAAAACAATATCAAAGAGTGTGGGAGATTTTAAGGTCACAGCAATCCTCCGGAATGCCACATGGGGCTGGTTTGTGTGTCTGGCTTCCGTCTGTGGCTTTGATGCGGTTGCTGCAATTGTTGGTTGGCAAGATGCTATCGCTGAGCTGCCAGAGCTGTGCAAACCTCCTCCGTCTCTCAGCCCCAAGCCAGGCGCCTCTTCCTTAGGACAAGTCTCTTCGGTGTCCCAGCAGCAGCAGCAGCAGCAGCAGCAGCCAAGGGACGCTTTTGCTTGCAAAGAGAAAAGTGCCTGTTGCAAAACGCCCCGCCGCCTGCCCCTGCCCCGCCCTCCCCTTTGCACACACCTTAGTCAATTAAGCCTCAACAAGCCCCAACAAATTGTTAAGGGAAATCCATCTGCAAAGCCCAATCACGGCGTTTAATAAAGCAATTAAGCCCGACGACTCATTCCATAAAGTCGAGATCTGTTTACATCAGAAAGCAGCTCGGAGCAAACCACAGCAGCATCAATTACAGGGCCAAACTGTTTTGCCTAAAATACTCTCTCCGGACTCTAGTCTATCTGAGAGGGAGCCGTGGCTTGACTTCTAAAAGGGGGGAAGAAAGTGGGGGGAAATAAATAAAAATAAAATGATGCAAACTTAAGGGTGGGGGTGTAGCTTTGCCCCTGCTGGCTCGCTGGTCTAGGGGACATCCAGTTTGACTGGCTGGCTGCTGAGATTGGTTGTTTATTCTGGGAACCCGTGCATGATCTTGATCTAACTAACTATCCATCTCCCTTTGCCAGAAGCCAGCAGGGGCGTTTTCACACTTCCCTTCCTGTCTGCTGAATAAGAAAGAAAGAAGAGGAAGAGGAAAAGGAAGAAGAGTTGGCTTTTCTACCCCACTTTTCTCACCCATTTAAGGGGACTCAAAGCAGCTGACAAACCTTCTCTTCTTCTCCCCACAACAGAACACCTTGTGAGGTAGGTGGGACTGTGAGAGCTCAGAACAGAGCTGTGACTAGCCCAAGGTCATCCAGATGGCTTGTGGAGGAAGAAGAAGAGTTGGTTTTTCTACCCCGCTTTTCTCATCCATTTAAGGGGACTCAAAGTGGCTGACAAAGCTTCTCTTCTTCTCCCCACAACAGAACACCCTGTGAGGTAGGTGGGGCTGTGAGAGCTCAGAAGAGAGCTGCGCCTAGCCCAAGGTCACCCAGCTGGCTTCGTGCAGGAGCGCAGAATCAAACCCGGTATTCCCAGATAAGAATCCGGCTCCTTAACCACTAGACCAAACTGGAACGTGATTAACCAACGTTGACTAGTGCTTCCACTTGGAGTGTTAATCAACTTTGGCCATTCCACCTACCCACTCACCTGATCAAATACTTACCTTATTCGAGCCAGGGCCTGGTTCTCCTCTGGGTGCTGCCAATTTGGCTACAGCACCCTCTGCGACTGTGCATGCGTCAGCGGCATTGCCCTGACAACACTGATGCTCTGCGCATCCGCAGTCGCGACTATGGTCATCCAAGGAGTCAGTGAACTTGTGCAGCACTTCAAACAACCCTGAAGCAATGGAAGAAGAGCGAACGCTCCTGCCCTGAACTCTCCAGCTATGTCTCTGGCTAACATTGGTTAATGTGTGGAACATGATTTCATGCTCCACGCATAATCAATGATTAATGAACTTCTGGTGAGGTAGGCCACGCTTAGAGGCTGTAGCAGCCTACTCTCTGTGTGTATGCTCTTCACCAAAGGTTCACTAATTGTGCACTAGAGGCCGTAGTGCAAATACAGTGGTACCTTGACATACGAGTTTAATTCGTTCCGTAACCTTGCTCTTATGTCAAATCGCTCGTATCTCAAAGCAGTTTTCCCATTAATCCATTCCAGCTCCCAAAACACCACCTCAGTTGTTTTTGTTATGTACTGTACTGTATTTACATACTCGTATCTCAAATCTTGCTCTCATCTCAAAGCAAAATATCACTCGCTCGGCGGCTTGTATCTCAAAACACTTGTATGTCAGGGCACTTGTATGTCGAGGTACCACTGTAGGTCTCTGGTCTATCCCAGCTGTGCCACTGCTGAAGGTAATTAGACTTACTGGCCTGTGAAATGCTGAAATGTCCCTTGCAGGCTTCCTTAGTGGCGAGAGTTAGGAAGGCAGTGTTTGCTGTCCCAGAGAACAAAGGCACCCATAGCCTTTCCTGTCCCCAGTTAATGCCGTACAGGCTGGAAGGGTGTGGCCTTTTGTGGCATCTGATGCATCCAGGCGTTTGTCTTGATACAAACAGCTGAGACGCCAACTAAGCTTTTCCTGGCAATGAATTTGTGGAAAGCCAGAAAAAAAAAAGTCAATCAGTAAGTTCAGGGACAAAATTGCACTCACTTCTTTGCATTTTAGAGACTTCCTGAAGCCTACCCATGGATCCCTAAGGGGTCCTTGCGCTCCGGGTTAGAACACCAGGGCCCTGGTCACACCTAAATGAGACAGGACCTCCCATTCATAATTCAAGCTGAGGTCGTGCCAGTGCTGGTCACACCTAGATTGTTATAGGTCGTCCTCAGCCCGTCCTCGTTCTGGTCTGCGTCGCTCACACCTTTCTCCATAATCGACCTGAGCCTCCTCCATGGAACCCTTGGCTCTCCACCCCTTCTCCTGTGTCCAATCTCCCTCCTTGGTTATTGGATGCCATTGGGTCACTCAAGGGAGGCGCGAGGGGGGGTGTTTGCAGTTCTTTACTAAGCCTAACCCCCACCCCCCACTTCTACACCCCCACTTCCTTTTTTATGTGCTTTTCTTCTCCGTACAATTAATTTTTTTAATGCTTAAATGGGGATACGCTTTTCCACTTCCCACTTGCAGATGCTGTTGTTTTAATACATACTGTTATTGCTTTAATAATGTTTGATTTTAAGTGTTACCTGCCTGGAGACCTCTAGGTATAGGGCGGGATAAAAATGTAACTAACTAACTAACTGACTGACTGACTGGATGGATGGATGATGGATGATAGAAGATAGAAGGATGGATGGAAGATAGAAGATAGATGGATAGATGGATAGACGGATAGACAGATAGACAGATAGACAGATAGACAGATAGACAGATAGACAGATAGATATATAGATAGATAGGTGGGTGGGTGGGTGGGTGGGTGGGTGGGTGGATTTGCATAAAACTGCTCGATAGAAAAAGTAATCATACACATAAACTGAAGAGAGAAGGGGAGGTGCCTCACGAACTCGGTGTGTGCCCATTGGCTGAAAGGAAAGACTGGACCCCACCCACCACAGTACGGTTCAGCCTCCTTTAGACAGTCCCCCTGCTCACACTGAGGAAGAGAAGATGGCGTTGGATGACGGGAAAGGCTGAGTCCTTTGGAAAAGATTAAAATGATTTAACGGGGATAAGCCGGCTTGGAAAACAAACTGAATAAAAGTAATGTGAATAATGTGACCTGAAGATGACCTGAACTCATCCTAAACTAAAGGTGTGACCAGGGCCCAAGGTGTAAACCATCGTGACCTCGGCTGTAGCTGAGCATGCCGTAGCCTGCCGTTCGGAAAGGGAATGGTCGGCCCATTACAATGGTGTGTTTTCATCCCCTCACACCTCCTGTTGCAGGGTACATTCTTGGCATGATAATACCTGGCTTGGCATATTCACTGGCACACCTAGGAAATGCAAATGCCCACACCCCACATTTCTTCCCCCCTTCTGTCTGACAGAGCTCACACTCGGCAGATCCCGCATATGGAGCTTGGCTGGATCCTCTCTACCCTGTCTTTGCACTCAGCCCTGTTGACAGACCTGCAAAAATTCCATTCAGGCAATAGGATACTGGAACCGGTGCTAGATCGGTGGAAAACAGAGGGTCGCAAGTTCAGTTCCCAGGACCTCCTCAGAAGAATATCATGCCAAGAATATCTTTGCCAAGAAACATATGTTGATGAAGACTGCAGGAGTTGTGTCCTCAGTGTGAAGGTGTTTCTACCTTGACCTGACAAAATTCTGGCAATGGGAAATATTGCATCATCTTGGTGTCTAAAAATGGTAGGGCCCAAAATAAGGAAAGGCTGCTTAGATGGGACCTGACCGAGAACACAAGAGGATCCCTGCTGGATCAGGCCACAGCCCATCTAGTCCACATGGTGGCCCACCAAATACTCATGGGCATCTCAAGCAGAGACAAGGACAAATCTATTCCTGCTCTCGAATCCCAGCAAATGGCCTTAGAAGCGTCCTGCAAGATTGCTGGCTTCCCTGCCAACACAAGAGGAATCCTGCTGGATCAGGCCACAGCCCATCTGGTCCAGCATCCTGTCCCACACAGTGGCCCACCAATTGCTTCTGGGCATCTCAAGCAGAAGATGAGGGCAAAATCTTCACCTGCTCTCAGTTCCCTGCAAATGGCCTTGGGAGGCCTCTTCCCTGGAGGATGTACAGTTCCTGAGCATCCATTCTAGTAGCCATTGATACACCTGTCGTCCATTTTCAGTTACTGGCAATGACACCTAGGTTTGCACTGAATAAACTGGGCTGTATCAGAGAAGGTTGCAATCTAGCAAGCACTGGAAGCAAACCTTTGCTGCTAAATTAAGGATGACCCTGCCTGCTCATGGATGCTTTTAAAAAGCAATCTACAATGTGATCCTGTAATGTTGCATGAGCTTATTTTATTCCAACTATAGCTCCCATGATGCTTATCTAAAACAGACATTGGCTGCCCTTGATTGTACCTTCAACATCTATTCTCCAGACATATCCCTCACTTAAATGTGGGCAGAATTTGAAGGTTTCCTCCAACAGAAAGTCTTTACCCACCAGCTGTGGGACTGGGTGGCCAAAGGGCTGAACTGGAACCCAGTGATACCTAGGTTTGAATCCCCACCACTGAATCTCATTTTGTGCCAAGAGTGCCTATTCCCTATTACGCCTGGGGGGGGGGGGTCAGTTGAAGCCCTTTTGGGGCAGAGATGACTTGGCCACAGTTATCCATGCTCTAGTAACCTCCAGGCTAGACTACTATAATGCGCTCTACATGGGGCTGCCCTTGAAGATGGTTCGGACACTGCAGCTGGTAAAATATGCAGCTGCTAGACTGCTGACCGGGGCAGCTGGCCAGACGCACATCCCACTGGTCTTAAAAGAGCTGCATAGGCTGCTGATTCGCTACCGAGCCCAATTCAAGGGCTTTACTTTGATTTATAAGGCCCTAAATGACTTGGGCTCCAAATATCTTAAGGAACACCTTCTCCCATATCGACCTGCCCATGCCCTAAGACCTGGAAGGGAGGCCCTCCTGGTTGTACCACCACCCTCTGCAGAAAAAGGGGTGGGCACATGGGGTCTTTTCAGTGGTGGCTCCCAGATTGCGAAATGATTTCCCTCCTGAGGTGTGTCAGGCACCTTCACTTTATGTGTTCAGGAGTGCTGTGAAGACGCACCTTTTTGTCCTGGCTGTTGGCTAAATAAGGAAACAGTTTTTCCTCCCCAGATTCAGACACAGTTATGGTTTTAATATGTCCAATTTATGTGTTCATTAGTTTTTAATGTTATAACTCGCTCTGACAGTGTTGGTTATAGGGCAGGAAAAAAATAATAGCACTTTTTATTCCTCATCTGGACAGGGCTTGGAAAAACATAAAGCAGTGAAAACTCTCTCTCTGTGTGTGTGAATAACAGCCTTTTTCCAGAGCTTAAAACAACTGGAAATTCCCCCAATAAATACATTTATTTCAAGTTGTTTTATGAGAGCCAGTGTGAGCTGTACTTACAGAAATACAGTGAGGTATAAAAAAGATGCAGCACATTAATTTCAACTTTGGAATGTCTGAATCATTTATTTTTTATATATATTTATATATGCATTTGTAGGTATATCTAGAAAAGAATTATTTATAGATTAAAATCACACATTTCAGAAACAAAATCAGAAATTAAAAAAAAAAAAACGACCAGAATGATATAAAGCAGCTAACTAGCCATTACATTAAAATTAAGTTACTGATTAATAAAGAGGAGGGAAGGGGGTCAATTTCTGCCAGTACTGGAAAGCTCTAGCAATACAAAGGGAGGAAGGAAAATTGTGATTCTACATTTCAATCGAGGCAGAAGTATAAGAATCATGGAAGATCCTTCAGAATGTGAATCGGTTTTCCTTCAAGGGCAGTTGACAGTATTGGAGGAAACAGGTCACCCACTCACCCCTTCCAAGAAAATTCACCCCAAACCTGGTGCCAGTGAAAATAAATCCTTTGAGAGCACTTGGACCTTGAGTGTAGCCGTAGTTCAGCTGGAGATCAACCTCTTGGGTTTGATACCCAGAATGAGCCAGTTTAATCTAGTGGTTAGGGATCTGGACTCTTTTCTAGGAATACCAGGTTTGATTCCACTCTCCTCCACAAAGCCAGCTGGGTGACCTTGGGCTAGTCACAGTTTCTGAGTTCTCACAGCCCCATCTACCTCATAGGGTGTTCTGTTGTGGGGAGAAGAACAGAAGGTTTGTCAGCTGCTTTGAGTCCCTTTAAATGGGTGAGAAAAGTGGTGTAGAAAAGCCAACTCTTTTTCCTCCTCCTCCACAAAGCCATCCAGGTGACCTTGGGCTAGTCACAGCTCCACCTACCTCATAGGGTGTCTGTTGTGGAGGGAAAAATAGAAAGCTTTGAGAGCCACTTTGAGTCCCCTTAAACAGGTGAGAAAACCGGATAGAAAAGCCAACTCTTCTTCTTCTTCAGTGTGAAACCACTTCTGCCTCTTTGCAGAGATCTGTCTGCGTGAACCTCTTTGCCTTTAATAATGGGTGCTAAAATCTGGAACTCATAACCAAAGACTCTTGTGAGTCACATGAGAGGAGTTGCCGCTCAGTGGTAATGCAAGCTGGTCTGGAAAGCAAAGGGTCAGCAGTTTGATCCCTGTCCTTTCCCCAAAAGGAGGCAATGGCAAACCACTCCTCTAACTCTGCCAAGAAAACTGCATAGAGAAACCTATGCATTCTGGGAGTGGCTATAACTCCATGGTCCCCAAGCAGCCATTTCCCCTCCTGTGCACAACCACAGATTTCCTGCAAACTGAGTCGTTCTGCACCTGGAAAACCATTACAGCATCTCTGGCATGCCCCGTAATTGCATCTTCCCACAGCAGGTCAGAGTCACAGTTGGCGAACCGCGCCCTGAACGCCTGTCAGCTTGTGCAGGGAGTTTTGAAGAGTGGGCCATAAATCATTTATCCCAACAGCTCCCCATGAATGTCAAGAGGGATTGCAACAGGGAAAGCCAGGGAAAGGACGAGCTGATCTTACAAAATGAGTCATCTTCGGGGAAGATGGGTTGAGGGCAGCCGCTCGCAGCTGGGTTTAGGTGGAGGGGCGCCCATAATCGGAGGAGCTGCCCAAGTGCTGCTGGCAAAAAAAAAAAAAAAAAACCATGAAGAAGAAGAGGGAGGAGGAGGAGGAGAGGTGGCTCTTCTACCCCGCTTTTCTCACCCATCGAAGGGGACTCAAAGCAGCGGACGAATAGGGATGGGCACAAATATTCAAAAATTCAGAAATCCAATTCAAATCTGACAACTATCGATATTTGAATTCGAATCGGATTTAGAAACATTTGAATTTAGACCTTCGGATGGATTTCGGATTTCCAAAAATCCGATAGGAATCTTCGAATATTTCAAATGCACAGATCTGAATGTATCGCATTCGAATATGCGTGAGAATGATGAGTATTTGTGCTTATAATACGGGATTAAAATGGGTTGCATATGGGATAAAACCAAGATGAATAGGGAAGCGCGCAAATTTGAATAATGGATACGAATGCTGTTGATTAATTGAACTGGACTTTTGAATTGGATTTTTGAATGCACGGATTTGAATAATCCAGATTCAAATTGGATTTTTGGAAATCTGAATTTTTAACATTTGTATTGAATCAGATTGTCAAATATCCGATTCGACTCGATTTTGAATGCAAAAAAATACATTCATGCACACCCCTACTGACAAACCTTCTGTTCTTCTCCCTACAACAGGCACCCTGTGAGGTAGGTGGGCTTGTGAGAACTCAGAAGACAGCTGTGACTAGCCCAAGGCCATCCAACTGGCTTCATGGAGGAGGGCAGAATCAGACCGAGTATTCCCAGATAGGAGTCTCTCTCCCTAACCACTGGACCAACTGACTCACATGTACATCAACAGAGAGTGCAATTGTGAGCTGCTCAGCAAGCCACAGAGATTGCCTGCAGAGCAGATGGGCTCAGCTGTGGCCATCCAGATGTTTCTGGACTACAGTTCCCAGCATCCATTCCCAACATTCGGTGCTAGTTCCAAGGGGAACTGTAGTCCAGAAACATTTCGAGTGCCGCAGACCCCTGGACTGCAGACACAGCTCCATGCTTGGCAAGAGGGCATCACTATTGGAACTTTCCAGCCGCTGTTTCTAAATCTCCACCGATTGCGTTTGACATGGATCGAGAGTGGGTTCAAAGTGGGTTCAGGTCAAATTCGACACTTTCAGAGTGTGGATATGTTACGGGATACCTATTGGATATGTATTCGTTCGTATCTAGGGATGTGCAAGAATATTCCAGATATTTGTTATTTGATCTAATTCAGCCAAATTCAAACATTCGAACTCAAATAGAATGTCTGGAGATTCGTTTTTTAGTTTTGAATTATTCATGTGTAGACGGATACGTATGCATTGCGTATGTATCCGCACGCATCTTATTCGCATCTATATGCATCTGAGATGTGTACGGGATAAAACGGGATGCTTACGAATACATACAGATGCGTGCAAAATTCTTATCATCAAATACATATTGAATATTCGTCCAAACAGATACAAATGTATTCAAATCAATTTGAATTTCAATGCATTCATTTCTTCTCTGTTCTTACAAATTCGGATATTGAAATATTCAATTTGGATCGAACGCCAAGAAGAATTCATGCACGTCCCTATTTGTATTGGATACGTATTGGATTTCATTCATATCTCGCCTTTCACTGTAGAGTCCCAGAGCAGGTTAAAATTACAATTTTAAGAGCCAGCCCACCCTGCCCAATCCCCAAACTCTCTCTTTCCTCCCCAATGCAGGACCACATCTGCTCCGAATAAAGAAGCAAATCTCTACCAGGCACCCCAAAAGGTGTAGCATTGGCGCCTGGCATATTTTTGGTGAAAGGCCATTCCAAATCTTGGGGGCTACCGCAGAGAAGGCCCTGTCCCTTGCCACTGCCTCCTTTACCTCTGAAAGAGCCAGGACCTCCAAAAGGACTTCTCCAGATGATCTTAGTAGCCTGGCAGGTCTATTTGGAAGCAGGTGGTCCTGCTGGCACTGAAGGCCCAAGTCATTAAGAACTTTGTATGTCACCACTCAACACCTTGAATCGGGCCCAGAAGTCAACAGACGGCCAATGGGGACTTTTAAGGATTAGAATCATGAGTAGTTGACCTGCTACACTCTGCACTAGTTTCAACCTCCAGACTGTCTTCACGAGAAGCCCCATATGAAGGTGGCAAGGATAGGAGGCATGAGAGAATAACAAATTATGCAAGGTGTAAACAAAGTGGGTGGTGAGATGTTTCTTGCTGCCTTTCCCAATCAGAGGTCACGCAATGAAACAGAAACCTGGAGGAACCAAGGTATACACAAGTTTGTTTAGACAATACACCACATTCAGAATTCACCCCCATGAGATAATGAGTTGGCTACCACCTTAGATGGCTTCAAAAGAGATTTGGGCCAGTTCATGGAAGCCAGGGCCATTAGTCCTGACGGTAAAAGGGTTTCAGGGAGGCATCCACAGCAGGCCCCAATGTGGATTCAGACCCACTCGCAGATGGCACGAGAGACCTCTGCAGCAAAGAAGCTGTTGACGCTAGTCCTCAAGCTATTGACTTAGGTACATCTGTCCTCAACTTTCACTCACTGGTGTTGATCAACCTTGCAGAGAAATCCACATTCGTCCTGCAATGGCCTCAATATACAGTACCCACCTCAGGCAGGATCCACACAGCACATTAATGGCGGGATTCAAAGGACAAGGAGTTGAATACTCTTGCAGCCATCAGACCACCTTCCTGACTTACTGGGGTGGGGGAAGGCACCATCACCGTCAGAGATTTTCACCCAAAACATGGTCACCCCATGGAATGCAATCAAAATGCAAGAGCGGCCCCATCCCACCACATCTGGCAAGCTGTCTCAACACAGTGGCCCACCAATGGCTTATGGACATCTTAAGCAGGAGACAAAGGCAAAACCTTCACCTGCTCTCACAAATCCCAGAAAACTGCCTTTAGCGGCATCCTGCCCATCTCTCTAACCCAGTGGTGGTACCTAGGCATCCATTCTACTAGCCATTGATGCACCTGTTGTCCGTAAACTTGTCTAACCCTTCCTTAAAGCCATCTAAGCTGGCTGTGGTTGCCACCTCTTCTGGCAGCCAATGCCATGGACCGATGACCCTTTGGGTGAATAAATACTTCTCTTCTCTGACTCCCCTGCCCATCAGCTTCACAGAGTGCCCCCGCAATTTAGTGTCGTCCACCTTTTCTACACCATGCATGCTTTTATATACTGCAACCAGATCCCCACTTAAATGCCCTCTTTCAAGGGTGAAGAGGCCCAGAGGTTGCAGCCAGATTTCGTAAGGAAGGTGTGCCAGCCCCTTAATTCATGGAAATATGACATATTTAATCTAATTTACACTCAAAAGTAGTTTTGACGGGAGAGGAAGTAGGCAGGCTTGGTACCACACCTTCAGGGCAGACATTTTTTAAAAAATTCTCCCCTGGATTTCTATCAGGCAACGGCCAGAAATTTAGTGGCACAGCTTCTAATTCAAAGGCAAACCACTGCTGCATGGATGCCAATAAAACTGCATCCATATTTCAGTTTAGGTCACCTACAGGTCTGGCAACTAGCCTTGTCTAATTCGAATACACTCCAGCTTGCCAATTAAGAATGGGCAGCAATGTCAGTGCTATCAGCTTGGCCCCTGTGCTGCCATCTTTTGTCTCTTTCCCAGGCGCAGCCGTCTCTGTCAGCGCGCATCACAGATGACACTTTCCCTTCGTGTTGTGAACAGTCCCTGCGACAGACAACTAAAACCCTTCTGGGGACGCAGGCAGGCTGGTATGGGGCGCGGGAACGAAACGGGGAGAGACTCTTAATATACTTTGTGCTATCCAAGGATACCTGTAATCTGTTATCGAATGAAGCCTGAGAGGATTGTGAGGAATATTTTCATAGTGTGTTTGCCAAGAGACATGATATATTTTCAAGGACAGTGTGTTTGCCAAGAGACGTGATAAAGATGTCTTCAAAGAGTAACTGGTCCAAACCAGTCAGATATGGACTTAGTTCTTACTGCGCATGTCAGAGAAATCTAATATGTATGTCTTTTTCTATATAGGCGTTAACGGTAATATTATAATCACTGGCCATGGTTTAGGGTATAAATTGTGTTCTGGAATGTGGGAGGTTCGAAGTTCTGGCTGATGGGGTTGTTGAAAGCAGGCTTCCTATGCTGCAGCATACTAAAATTAAAAGGAATCTTTTTCTCTCTGACCCATCTGCTTATTAAGAAAATAATATGAATAGCATTTGCTGATAGAGCGGCAACTTATTTTCATAGTGGTCTGGAATTTTCCTAACAGGATGGTGAAAATACTTTCCACCTATGTCCCTCCAATGGGGCCTGGGATGGTGGTTCTGAGAAGCAGCGTGAAGCGCACGGCCTTTTAGACCCATTTCACAGACAGTCAAGGCGACGGTTTGACTCCCTGTCCAAAAGAAAAGGGGCCATTTGTCCAAGGCCAACAGGTGAGATGCTCTTAACTATAAATCAAAAAGTATCTTTTGGCAGAACAGTCAACTCCCCTTCGACGACAGATTTTCTACACTTAGATGAGGAAGACTGTGTGAAAAGTGAAACAGGTTACCTAGATGATATGCTACTGGAGTCCACATCAGGCAACCCTGAGGAGCAGAAGCAAAGCTGCTGGAGATGCCCACAGACCTTCTGCCCGATTCAACAACCAAGTCCTTCCTTCCTCCACTGTTCCTAGATGGCCCGGTTCCACCTTCCAGGCCTGGGCAACCCTCTAGTTACTGTAATAGGTGGCTGTAGCATCGGCGAGGACCGAAATGAGGCTGGTCTCGTTGGCGTGCGAGACGCCCGCGGCCTGAGACATGTGGACGTGTCCGCTGATCACCAGCCCACTGGCCTCTGGGTGCCCTGGGGCGTTCAAATACTGGTCAAACTCGTTGCGGTCCATGTCTTCCAGGAGGTCCGCTTGGCTCAGCTGGTCTAGGCAGTCCAGGCTCTGATGCTCCGGGGGAGGGGAGAGCTGGCCAAGGTGGGCGTGGGGGTTCCCGGGTTGCAGGGCCGGGTGGAAGGCCGGGGGGTAATAGTTACCTGATGGAGCGCCCGGGCAATTGGCAGGGACAGGGGGGACCCCGGAGGAGACTGACTGAGACACGGCCATGTGGCCTAGTGGGTGGTTACAGCGGAGGGGGCTGGGGGAGTATTCCAAGGCGTAGGGGGCTCCGGGCATGTGGGGATTATGGGGGTCTTCAGAGCACGGGGAAGAGAAGAACCCTTGCTCAGGGTCTATCGCATCCAGAGGGGACATTTCAGGTGGAGTAGGCAGGCCATAGGGATACATGTCCAAGGGAGCACCGCCCGTACCGCCTTGGGCCTCCCGGTACTGCCCAAGGCCCGGGAGCATCGGGGTGGGTGGGTATTCCGCTAGCCTCTCCTTCTCTCCTGCCGCCTGACCGCACAGCCGCTTCTCCGGCAGGCTCTCCTGGTCAGCAGAGAGGTTACCCAGCAGGAAGGCAGAATCCACGCGCTTGCAGATGCGTTTGACTTGCTTCTTTCTTCTGGGCCGATACTTGTAGTTGGGGTAATCCTGCATGTGCTGGACCCGCAGGCGCTCTGCCTCTTCAACGTAGGGTCTCTTCTGGGACGGGGTCAGCGCCTTCCAGGATTTACCTGCAAGGACACAAAAGAACAGGTTCTCTTTGATACAGTAGAGATGGGAAGAAGAAGAAGAAAGTTGGCTTTTCTACCCTGCTTTTCTCACCCATTCAAGGGGACTCAAAACATCTGACAAAGCTTCTGTTCTTCTCCCCACAACAGAACACCCTGTGAGGTCAGTCGGGTTGTGAGAGCTCAGAAGAGAGCTGTGACTCGCCCAAGGTCACTCAGCTGGCTTCGTGGAGGAGGGCGGCATCGAACCTGGTATTCCCAGATAAGAGTCCGGCGCTTATTTTTATTTATTTATTTCATTTAGAAAACTCATATCCCGCCTTCACCGAAGGGTCCCAGGGCGGGTTACAACGAGATTAAAACATAGCAGTTTTTTCCCTACTGCACATACTATGGTCTTATACTGTTTTTATATTTTAGAAAGCGAAGGAGTAGTACACTATTAAAGTCTTGAAATGTCTTTATATTCTGTTTTAATCTGTTGTTTTAAGGTTGTTAGTAAGTAAGTAAGTAAGTAAGTAAGTAAGTAAATAAATAAATAAATAATAAATAAATATTAGAGATCAGACATCGAGTAATTTTAACCGGAGGTCATCCGGCCACCATTTCAATAGCAATGTAAACAAAATTAGAGGCCAGAATGTCTGTTTTAAGATGGTCAAAGAACCTCCAAGAGGAAATCCACGTTTTCGGCTGACGCTGCAACTCATTGTGCAGGAGATTTCTTTTTTCTTTTTCTCGTCAGCTGGTCCTGTTTTTATTTTGTCCAGTTAATGCTCTGCTCAAAAACTCAACATGGAGTCCTGAGGCCTTTGTGCAACGTGTGCAGGACACCCTGGTATGGGGCATGGGCTGGCGGTTCCGTTCAGAACCTCCCTCGCCCGCCCCCAGGGTTCCCACGCGTGTTCCGGGCGCAGAGCACGGGTAGCTAGCCAATCAGAGCAGGTGGTGCGCACAGGTGCACAGTGCCGCCGGCCGGGCTTGCCACTTCGGAACCTGGTGAGCACGAGGTAAGTGCTTTGCACACAAGTGCATCCTGCATAGGGCCGTGCCCGGGGGGTTCCTGCAGGCCCTAGGGGACCCAATCCGGTCCCTTAGAGCCTGTGGGAACCGGGGAAGGAACGCAACAGGCCCACCCACCCCTGGGTCGAATTCGCAGCAGGCCTGGGAGGGGTGTCCTGCCCTCGCACCAGCCTTTCTGGGCTAGGCCACGTGGGGACGGATTCCCCTTTCACACGTAGGCAGGTAGGAACGTGTGCCCACACTTTCCTTACCTGCTTAGGTGTGAATGGGGAATCCTTCCCATGTCTCCCAGCTTTACTGCATTACGGCCATTCTTTTACGCTCAGTTTTACCTAAGCAACACCCACCTCTGAGCACTCTTCTTGCTCTATAAATTCATACTAAGGCAGGGCACTAGATTTTTATTTTTTTTAAACAAACTAACCTGAGTGGTCTATTTAATGTCGTTTCTCTGCTAACAGGTGTTATCGGTTTACGATGGCGCAAACCAAACCAAAGAAGAAGAACAGGTGATTTTTATACCCTGCTTTTCTCAATGCTGGCTGACAAACCTTCTGTTCTTCTCCCAACAACAGACACCCTGTGACGTAGATGGGGGATGTAAGAGCTCAGAAAGAGAACTGGGACTAGCCCAAAGCCACCCAGCTGATTAGAGGAGGAGGAGGAAGAAGAAGAAGAGTTAGCATTTCTAGCCTGCTTTTCTCACCCTTAAAGGGACTCAAGGCAGCTGACAAACCTTCTGTTCTTCTCTTCCCCTCCCCTAAACAGGTAGGTGTGAATGTGATAGCTCAGAAAGAGAACTTGGAATAGCCCAAGGCCACCAGCTGACTAGAAGGAGGAGGAGGAGGAGGAGGAGAGAGTTGGCTTTTGCACCCCACTTTTCTCATCCTTAAGGGGACTCAAGGCAGCTGACAAACCTTCTGTTCTTCTCCCCCTAACAGATACCCTGTGAGGTAGGTGGGGCTCTGAGACTTCAGACAGAGAGCTGTGACTAGCCCAAGGTCACCCAGCTGGCTTTGGGGAGGACTGCAGAATCGAACCAGGAGACTACCAGCTAAGAATCCAACACTCTTAGTACCAAGATCAAACTGGCTCACCAAAGTAAAGAACCCAGCCAACAACATTATTACCCTCACAGTGCTCCTGGGTATAAAATGGATTCAGGATTCGATTCAACGTGAATATCCAGAAATTCAATTTGATTCAAATCTTTAAAATTCAAATTTAACCAAATTCAATTCAAATTAAGCAAATTCTAATCTATTTGTTTGACTTTTCAATTTGAATTTGCACTTACGTCAAGAACATTCGTATGTGCCCATACGCATCATTATGCATCCCATATCCATCAGTATACATCTGTACTTGTCCGTATGCACCCCATAATTATCCTGTATGCATCCTGTACTTATCCGGTATGCAACCCGTAGTTATCCCATACGCGACCTGTTTGCATCCTGTACGGATCCATACAAATGCGTACAGATGCGGGAAAGATGCATAGGTGCAGGTACGCATCATGTACAACCCCCTTCACATGCAAATGCCCGAATAACTCAAACAAACAGATCTGGAATTCAAAATTCGAATTTTAAAATTTGAATTTGAATTCAAATGTTGAAATTTGGACGGATTCGATCAAATTTCTAATACCTTTGAATATTCGTGCAGACCTGTGCTCTGATGTTATTATGTTCCTGCCACCACGTGATTGCATGGACCTGACCCACGGTTTCCCCCCTCCTTTTGGCAGCAATATAGAGGGGTCTTTCCACGTCCTGTCTGTTGGACAATTTTTCTCTTCCCAGTCTAACCAAGATCAGCTGGTATCTCCAAGTGGCCTCCCATCCGAGGACTAACCAGTTATGTCCCTGCTTTGCCTCCAAGATCAGATAGGACTGGCTGCAAGGAGGCAAAAACTTCTGGGTAGAAAGCAACAGAGTTTTTGCAAATGCCAAATTCTCCGTGTTTTCTTGCACAGCATTTTACCACTCTGCTGCCTGCCAGATGGTGGACATACAGTTCCGAACAGTGAGGGCAGGATCGTGCCTCTTCATAGTGTCCCAGGATCACAGGGGTATCAAGCCAGGGACCCCTGCCAACAGCCAGCTTCTCCATCCATACCCAGCGTGTGCATCCGCAGTGCCATCTGGAACTGAGCAGCCAGGCCGATGGTTTCATTGCACGGTCAGTCAGTAGCCACAATGATGTGGGGTCACTGTGGTTCTACCCAGGTTACATGTCTGGCCTTTAGACACCGTCTTGGGGAGTTTGCAAACAGCTGTCCTGAGTACCGCATAAGGAAGGCACAGAGGCGACAGGGCACCTGGGTCCTTATAGTTAGATGTGTTTTGAATTGTGAGCAGCCTTGGGGACAATTTTGGAAAGGTACCATACAAATTGCAAGCGGCTCTAGTCCAGTGATAGGACAAACTCCCTGGAAAGCAGAGGGTTTCCGATTCAATCACCAGCATCTCCCAGGAAGGAGGCAATGGCAAACCACTGCTGTATCTCTGCCAAGAAAACTGCATACTGCATAGAAGTGGCTCATGGAGTCTGAGAGCGGCTGTAGTTCAGTTAGAACACTTAAATTCATTACATTTAACTGCCTGGAAAGCAGAGGTTTGCTGGCTTGATCCTCAGCCCCTCCCTGGAAGGAGGGAGTGGCAAACCACTGCTGTATCTCTGCCAAGAAAACTGCATACTGCATAGAAGTGGCTCATGGAGTCTGAGAGCGGCTGTAGTTCAGTTAGAACACTTAAATTCATTACATTTAACTGCCTGGAAAGCAGAGGTTTGCTGGCTTGATCCTCAGCCCCCCCCTGGAAGGAGGGAGTGGCAAACCACTGCTGTATCTCTGCCAAGAAAACTGCATACTGTATAGAAGTGCTGACTGAATCTGAGAGTGGCTGTAGTTCAGTGGTTGAGCAGCTACTGGGAAAGCAGGGACCTCCAAGGTCCCCAGCCTCTCCCCAAAGGAAGGCAATGGCAAACCTCTCTTGTACCTTTGCTAAGCAAACTGCACATAGTCACTGGAAATCAAGCTTCATCTAAGGACATCTTCACCTCTCACTAGATCCAATGGTGCCCTCAAAACACAAGCAAGAGGCTGCATTCACACCTACATTTTTATCCAGTTTCAGTCCACTTTCAGTGTGAGAAAATGCATCAGCAAAGTATCAAGCTGTTTTCTTTCACCATTATCTAGCTCAGGAAATTCACCCTTGGGTTGGATAAAACGGAAAGAAAATTGGCTGCTCATTTTGCTGATGCCTTCTATGACTCCGAAGGTGGGTTGAGACTGGATTAAAACTCAGGTGTGAACGCGGTTCCTCCTGATCTGGCCTCCTTGTAACTGGTACCTGCTCTGGCTTTATTTTCATTTTTTCCTCTGGTTTAGCAAATACCTGGGACTTTCGGGGAAAGACGGCACATTTATAGGCTGGAATAATGCCACTATTCCAGAAAGGCTCGTCAGTATTCGCCAAACAGAAAATAATCCCAGACAATCCGTCCTTCCTCTATGAACATTTCCTTCACCCTGAAAAAGTAATTGCAGCCGATGACTATTACCCTGTCCAAAGACTGTCCAAATTATTATCCTTTGCAGAAGGTATCTATACGGATGTGGAAGAGCTGCTTAAGCAGAGATATTGGAGCGCATTCAGACCCCAGTTTGGATTTGGGAAGTGTGACCCTCTGAAATTCATATTCCAATAGGTAATTCTGAGATTCTCCAGTAGGCCTGAACTTTACAAAATGTTTCCTCTAACCTGGATGCAGTTTTGCACACACTGAAAATTTAAAAAAATATATACAGTACATTATAAACCTATCTTTCCTAAGGGGGGGAGGGGGAGAAGGAGAAGAAAGAGAAGGAGAAGGAGGAGAAGGAGGGGAGGAGAAGGAGAAGAGCTGGCATTTCTACCCTGCTTTTTCCACCCATTTAAGGGGACTCAAAGCAGCTGACAGACCTTCTGTTCTTCTCCCTTAAGGGAACTTGAAGCGGCTGACAAAGCTTTATGTTCTTCTCCCCACAACAGAACACTGTGAGCTCAGAAACAGCTGTGAGAGCTCAGAAACAGAGCTGTGACCAGCCCAAGGTCACCCAGCTCTCCGGCTCCCTAACCACTAGACCAACCTGGCTAGGTACGTTTGAACCTTGAAAAGAGAGGAGCCCTCTGAGCTGGGATATGACAGCACAGCACCCTTCTAATTCCTGACAGGACACACCGAAAAGGTTCATGGCCTGCTCTCCATAATCCCAGAAGAGAGAACAGGCAGTAATAATCTTCCCTGACCACAAGAGAGATTCCAGCTGAAGATACGAAGGAGGAAAAAAGCCGCAAGGGTGAGAGAGACTCCCAAGAGCAGGTCTGTTGAGGGACCAATTGCCTAATGGTTAAGGAAAATCCTGCATTGAGCAGGGGATTAGACTAGAAGAAGAGTTGGCTTTTTTCACCCATTTCAGGGGTCTCAAGGTGGCTGACAAACCTTCTGTTCTTCTCCCCACAACAGAACACTCTGTGAGGTGGGGGGGCTGTGAGAGCTCCAAAGAGAGCTGTGACTGGCCCAAGGTCACCCAGTTGGCTTCATGAAGGAGTGTAGAATTGAACCAGGAGGCTACCAGATAAGATTCTGACATTCTAACCACAAAACCAAGAAGAAGAGTTGGCTTTTCTACCCCACTTTTCTCACCCATTTCAGGGGACTGAAAGCGGCTGACAAACCTTCTGTTCTTCTGCCCACAACAGAACACCCTGTGAGGTAGGTGGGGCTGTGAGAGCTCAGAAGAAAGCTGTGACTCACCCAAGGTCACCCAGCTGGCTGGAGAACAGAATCAAACCCAGTATCCCCAGATAAGAGTCCAGCTCCCTAACCACTAGACCAAACTGGCTCACCCTCTTTCTCCTTCTTCCAGACATGTGTGCCCAATGCATTTAGGACAAACGTGTGGACAAAGAATTTTAATTTCCAAAAAGCAAGTAAAAAACAACAACAAAAAACCCCTTGATTTAAATATTAAGTGACAAATAATAATCCAGGTAGCAGTCAGATATGGCAAAAATTGCAGACACTGCAAGAGAGACTCAACTTGATGGAAACTCAGTTCTAAATTCCTATGTGCAAAATCTACAGCTACTAAAATATCCCTTTTAAACGCCTCTGGTATGCATTTCTCTTAACCTCACACATCAGATATAATCTTCAAAATATACATAATCCCTTTATCCGAGGAAATTCCTACATACATTTAAACAAACATGCATGATGTCAATATCCCAAAATACTGAGAATTGCAAAAATCAGAGAACTAGTTTAATCTCAAATTTAGCAGCAACGGGCTATTAGAATTTACCAGTTTCCCGGTTAATTGATCCTAAAGAAACAATAAGTCCATAAGTGGAAAGCAAACCAAAACTGCTAAAGGATTCTCACTTCCCTCTGTGTTGGGAGATCTACAGCCAGAAGTCACGACGCCTATAGGGCTATAGAAATTCACAGGCAAAGCAAGAGAAAAAAATGAATTGAAAAACAAGGCTTCTTCCAAAGTGGAAAACAGCAAGGGCAGGAAATCCCCTAAGAAGAAAGATCTCATGTTTCCACCCCCTTCCACAGCTAACTGATAAGGGTAAATTTCATCAGCAGGAATAAATTGAATTAACAGACCTGCAAACCAAAAGCCAATCAGGAATGAATCCGAAAATGCAACAGATATCTGCTCTTCCTGGAAAACTTTCTTTCGGAACCCAGATTATAGGATACAGGGCCCTTAGTTTAACACAAGCACCCACAGAATTGTCTTTGTCAGAGGCCTTAATATGCCACTCTGTGGGTTGCACAATCAGTTTGTGTGGTTTGTGTTGTTTTACCAACGCAGGTCTGGATACAAACTAGACACCGTTTTATTGCGTTACAATTACAGTCCTACATGCATAATGGCTTTGTTTGTTTGTTACAATTTTGTATGATTCACTTTCCCTTTGAAGTGTGGGTTGTGTTTTAGTAGGAAGTACTGCTGCTCTTCTGGGAAGCCGGATAGAAATGCAGAAAAATAATAATTAATAACATAAAAGTTTCTTGCACTTTACTACCTCACGTGTACCTCACGCAGAAGCGTCCACACTTGGAAAATTTAAATTCGTTACGGGTGGATCTGTCAGCTAAAAATCTGAAATCCAGCCTTCACTTGGGTCTCAGATGGAATCCACAAAGATCACATTGCACTTCTAAAGGCAAATTCTGGAAGAAGCTTCCAAACAATGCAAGAATAAGGGTATCCAAATTTTGCAGAGCACTGTTAAACCTGCAAGGGAATTATTTGGTTTCCCACTTGGGTTTAAGCCCAGTATAAGGCCTGGCTTCTACAGAATTTCTCTCCTGTGTGTATTATTTATATATACACACACATGCACACAATGTCTGTGTTTACACGCTCAGACTGTAACATTACACTCCATAATTATATTTATAGAACTACACATTTTAAAAAACCCTACACTTTCCTCTGGCTAGGTTACAACGTTACCCCACCCCTGCTGACAAAGTTTCAGATGCAAATTTTAACTAATAACATGACGGCTACTTCAGGTTTTCTCGTAATTTACTCAACAACACAGTCACAAGCAAAGCAAAAGTCTCCGTTTCCAACCCAGCCACCTTCTGTACCAGCGGAGAGCAAGTCAATGTAGGCCATTCTCCCAATTAGTCAGGAGAAAGGATACAGAGTTAAGGAAGGAGGTTCCGCCTTCCCCTTTTCCTATCCTCCCCAGTATACCACATCCTAAACTGGCAGGGTCTGTGTGCATGAAAGGGTCCCAAGAAAGAGAGACGTAGAGGCTGCCTGTGTTCACACCCAGGCTTCAGTTCGCTTTCAGAGTGAAAGAGCACCAGAAACGTTTCTACTTGATCTAACCCGGGGGTGGATTTTCTGAGTTGGATCATGCTGAAAGAAGCCAGCTTGACACTTTGCTGCCGCCGCGTTCTCTCACACTAAAAGTGAACTGAAGCCGGATTGAAACTCAGGTAGGAATGCAGCAAAGGTCACCAGAAAGGACCTAAGTTTTAAGACAAAACAAAATCCAAGTGAGACACTCGGTGCGCAAAGAAGTCACGCGTTGTGAACACGAGGGCAACACATTGGTTTCAATTAATAAAAGGAAAATATTTGGGTTGGGGGGGCAAATCTTTGGGGGAAAGAGAAACACAAAATCAATACAGAATGTTTGGAGCTGCTATCCTAAGTCTGTTTAGCAGGAAGAAATTCAAGGCTTGGTTTTGATCTTTAGGCATATTCAGAGTCACAGCTCTGTGCTTTATTCTGGAATATCCAAGCATAAAGGAATACGGCATGTGCTGTTTTAAATTTATTGAATTTTTAAAGCGCTTTTAATGTAAATCTTGTTTTTAATGTGTTGTCTTAACGGTTGTTACCTGCCCAGAGACTTTCAGGTAAGGGGCAGTATAGAAATTAAATAAATAAATACAAGTCAATAAGAAACCGATGTCTGGATGCAGCCTACATCTGTCCTGGCTCCATCCATCCAAACTGAAGAGCCCCAAAAACATCTTGATTGAACAGATGCACTAATGGAAAACCAACAGCCAGTTGTGTTGCGTAGACAATATTAAGCCATTGGGCGCAGTCATCTTCTACGTTTATCGGTTAGGGTCGCAGACACCAACAGCGGAACGTCGTAACTGCAAGAAGAGAACTTGGGTTCTGCTAATGCTGATGATTTCACTAGGAAGAACTGAATGCAGGTGTTGGGATTTTGACAAAAGCAGCGGCAAAAGTTGGGCTTCGGAAACTGACCAACAGGAGGCAAACGGATGTCCCGTTCTTCCGACTTTCCATGCTGTGGTTATCTCTGGGGTACCACAGAGGTGGGTCCAACCACACATTGCAAATTTCCTCAACACCACCCTTTGCAATTCCACAATTTGACCCAGGACTTTCGGCTTTCTCTCCCCCAAGTTCGCACACAGACGCACACAGACGCACGGATGCCTGCCCGCAAGCCGCAAGTCTCCAGTTTCCTCCTCTTGCTTTTAACGTTTTCTGACTTCCGAACAAAGGGGTTCAAATAAATAAATGAATGAATAAACTACAGACTTTTACGAAGACTCAATATCTCCACCTTGGTCCTTTGCCCATCCAAAAAGCCTTCGTTTTCCAGAACGCGCAAGTGAAATAATTTATCCCTTGGTTCACCAATGGTTTACAAACAGCATAGTAGGAACTGATCAGAGGATGTGCAAAGGTGCCTTTTACGTGTTACTTACTCCCAACACCTCAGTTTTCCTTCAAGATGCAAAACCTGCTGGGAGAATTCTTGCCATCCATGGGGAAATCTGGTAGGATTTGGAAAGAGAGAGCCGCATGATCCCAAGCAACCAAGTGGTGCACAGATTAGAAGAAGGAGGAGGAGGAGGAGGCTTTTCTACCTGCTTTTCTCACCCATTTAAGGGGATTCAAAGAGGCAGATAAACCTTCTGTTCTTCTCCCCACCACAGACACCCTGTGAGTCAGGTGGGGCTGTGAGAGCTCAGCTGTGACTCGCCCAAGGTCACCCAGCTGGCTTCATGGAGGAGTGCGAAATCAAACCCAGTATTCCCAGATAAGCGTCCGGCTCCTTAACCACTAGACCAAACTACACTAGTTAGGAAGTGTTAGGAAACATTTCCAAAGATGCTGCGGGAAGAGACACTCACGACGGGCTTTTAAAAATCCCAATAAAACACCAGTGAGGTCTGAGCAGGCGGAGATTCAACAGGGGGAGAAAAACAACAACCAGAACTTGGAATTGCTATTTGTGGCTTGGCAAACACATTACAACGGATTGGTGTAGCCAGCGGCAGGGATAAAGGCAAATGCCCCGCTAGGAATCAGTATCAGGACAGGGGGTGAAAGGAAAAATTACAACCATTAGAGAACTCCTTGGCTCAATGTAAGTTTTTGCTTAGTGGCTCAGAACAGAAATATTAGAAGCCCCCCTTGCCCACTGAGAAACCTTTAGAAATGCGGATTTTGTTTCAGAGATGCTTTAAGTTATAAAACTATTAAGGCTGTGGAAGGAAAGACGTACCTTTGGCTCCGAGCACCTGCAATCAGCAAAGTCTAATTTAAAAATCACCTGCGCACACCCCAAATATATTTGCAGACTCCCCCCCCCCACACACACACATATACACACCTCTGTCAATTATTATTATGTTCTTACATGCCTATTTGGCAATAATTCCCAGGGAAGGAATAGGTACCGCAAAGCTGAGATGTCGAGGCAAAGACCTATAAATTCCAGCAGTTCTGATGGAAAAGGCTGAAATTTGTTTATACAGAAGAGGCAATTAAAACCCCTTAAAATTTTTATTGGCAGTTGGTTTAAACTGGTTTGAATTACATAATTAAACCAATGATGGGAGAAAACCGAGATAGGGGTTTTGGTTTTTTCCAGTGCTCTGTTCCTTTCCCAAAATAACTTTATGATAATCTGGAAGGATTTTTAAAAAGTGAAATTATTTGGTTTCAAAAGGGACGGATCCTAGATGGTTCAGTCGCTCTTTAGTTTTAAGGCTTCGTTTTGTTGCTGAAAACTGTAAAATCTATTTGTTTCAAGCACATCTCATTTTGAGGATGCGGTGCCTCTTTTTGCTGCTGAAACTTTTAAATCCCTTTAAGCGCTACGCGCGTTGCTTTCGCCACATTTTATAACAAATATTGATTAACGCGCATTATCTAATTATTCAGGAAATTCCTGGGGCGACACGTCAAAAATGAGGAAACACCAGAACATTTTACAATGAATCTTCTACATAGATTTACTTTCTTTTCCCAATAATGCTAAAGCATAACCCGACAGAGTTTTAGAATTTAACTTGCATAGTGATAGAAAAAAAGAAATTAAAATACCCAGACAGACTCACTAACTCTTTGCAATAAAAACAATAGGAAACTCTTCTTTCCTAAATTAGAATTAGCATGCATTACACCCAATTTTCTTCTCCTGTGTTTTGCGCTCTCTCTTTGCTCTTATATCACAAAGAAACTGGCACACCGCTGGCCCTCTCCTTCCCCGTGGCCGTACTGGGTTCATTTCGGATTTTGTGCCTTTAGAACCGATAAGATTTATAGGGGATTTCACACAGTTCTTGGCTTGCCCTCTTCCCCCACCAAACGACACCACTGCTTACTGGTTTCATTCTGACTGACGGGATCTTTGCCACTGGGAAGGCTAAATGACTGGGAAAGGATGTTGTAAACTTCCGTGCCATCGTATTTTAGAAAGGGGGAAAAGGGAGGAAAGGAAGGAGGGTGTTGAAGACACAGAGCAGTTGAAAGAAAGAAAGAAAGAAAGAAAGAAAGAAAGAAAGAAAGAAAGAAAGAAAGAAAGAAAGAAAGAACACAGAGAGACAGAGGGAGAAAGGACAGACGGAGAAAGGAAGGAAAAGGAAGAAGGGTGTTAAAGACATACAGGGCACAAAGCAGTCAGAAAGAAAGAGAGAAAGAAAGAAAAAGGAACATAGAGAGAGAAGGAGAAAGGAAGGAAAAGGAAGAGGAAGGAAAGAAGGGTGAAAGGAAGAGGGAAAGGAAGGAGGGATGAAAGAAGAGAGAGGGAAGGAGGGAAAGGGAAGAAGGAAGGGAAGGGAGGAAGGAAAGAAAATAAGAAAGGAGGGATGAAAAGGAAGAATGAAAAGATGGATGGAAGGAAAGAAAAAGGGAAAGGGAAGGGAAGGGAAGGGAAAACGATAGGAAAAGAAGAAAGAAAGGAGGGAGGGAGGGAGGGAGAAAAGAAGGAAAGAAGCCAAGTCCCGGCCGCCCCATCCCTTCTCCAAGTTTCCCAGGGCGAGCGCAGCGCGGTCTTGCGGACGGTCGGTCGGTCGGTCTGCAGGGTCTCTCCGCCGGTCTGCCCCGCGCCCCCCGCACTGCCTGCGCCCCCCCAGCCCGCCGGCAGCGCTGACCCCGCGCCCCGCGGTGCCAAGGCGGGAGCCAGAGCCGCGACCCTCGCCGCCTCCTCTCCGCAGAGGCCGCTGATGCTGGAGCCGCGCCGCGCCGCGCTCTTTCCCCGGGGCCGCGAAGGCGCGCGGCGAGAGATCCGGGGCCACTCCAAAGCGGGGGAAAGGCCACGCTTCTGTCCCGACCGGTGGGAAGGGGAGCCGGGTTGATGCGCCGCCGCTGGGCTCGGCAAAGCGTGGCGGGGCGCGCGGTGCGGGAAGGCGCGCTGTCCAAACCAAGCCGGGCTGAAAGCGCGCGGAAGGCGCATCGGAAGGCGCAAAGGGCTCGGTTCCCGCGGGGGAGGGAGGGGGGCTCCGGCAAGGTCGAGCAACGGAGGGGGATCCGGGGGGGGGGAATCCGGGGCGAGCCTTCAAAGGGCTCTCCTTGCAAGCGTCCAGCATCGTCACCATCGCGGGGCGAGAACGACTTGGGCACGGAACTCGAACGCGGCCGGAGCGAAAGGCGCCTGGCCTGGGGGTGCCGAGCGAGTGAGTCCATGGGACGGGCGCTGCCACCGCCCCCGCCCCCCCGCCCCCCCCCCGCCAGCCCGCTGCCAGGGTGGCCAAGAGCGCGCCCGCGGGCGCCTTACCCAGCATCTTGCTCAGCTCGGCGTTGTGCAGGTCCGGGTTCTGGACGGCCAGGCGCTTCCTCTCGTCCTTGGCCCAGACCATGAAGGCGTTCATGGGGCGGCGGATGCGGCTCTCGGCGCTGCCCTTCTCCGCCCGCCCGGCGCCCGCGCTCCCGGCCCCGGGGGACCCGGCGGCGCCCGCCGCGCACTCCAGCCGCTCCGGCCAGGCGTAGGAAGCCAGCAGGGAAGCCATGCCCGGGGGCCGCACCGGCTGGGATTCGAACCCGCGACGCCCCTAGCCCTCTCGCGGCCCGACGGCCCCCCCTCCTGCTGCCGCCGCCGCCGCCGCCCGGCCGCCCGGCCAGCCGCGCTCTATTTATCAGCTCCCACGCTGGATCCACCCCCGAAGCCCGCCCGCGGCTCCGGCGAGCCGAAAGGGGGCGGGGCCAAGGGAGGGAGGCGGCTCCGCCCCTCCGAAAGGAGCACACCTGGGCAGGTAGGAGCGACGGGCCGGGCAGGAGGCGATCGCGGGGAAGACGCACCCAGCGCGACTCCTCCATCCAGGACTTGGCTACTTCAACGGGGGACGGGGGCAGGGGGGATTGATTGATTCTGTAATATTAAGAGATTGTCCTGGGCTGTGGTCACACTTCGGGTTTAATCCAACTTCAGTCCGCTTTCAGAGTGAGAAATTGCAGCAAGAGAATTGTGGCTACACTTAAGATTTAATCCAGCTTCAGTCCACTTTCAGAGCAAGAGACTACATCAGCAAAGTGCCAAGGCTGCGGTCACACTTAAGGTTTATTTAATCTGGCTTCAGTCTGCTTTCAGAGCAAGAGAACTGTGGCTGCACTTAAGATTTAATCCAGCTCCAACCCACTTTCAGAGCAAGAGACTACATCAGCATAGTGACAAGGCTGTGGACACACTTCAGGTTTAATCCGGCTTCAGTCTGCTTTCAGAGCGAGAGAATGCATCAGCAAATTGGCAAACTGTTTTCTTTCAGTGTTAAATAACTGGAAAAAATTCACCTTTGGGGTAGATAATGTGGAAAGAAAATTACTGGCCACTTTGCTGGTGTGTTCCCTTGCTTTGAAAATGGACTGAAGCCGGATTAAACCTTAGATGTGACCACAGCCTTGGTTCACTCCTAAATCAGCCCATCGTTTCCTCATTTATTGGTTTACAACATTTCTAATACTGATTTTTCATGTGAAACATTTCACAGGAGTCGGTAAAAAATTAAAACCAGATTAAAAGTGCACAGAAGGAGCTGGGGTTGAAACATGACTAAATTCCCTGGCCTTGATGCTAATCTTCACACCATCCAGCTAACCAAGGACTGATCCAGGTTCAAGCCCTGAATATGGCTGAACCCTCCTTCCAAGGTCCATAAGAACCTAACGAGAGCCCTGCTGGATCAGGCCGCAGTCCATCTAGCCCAGCAAGGTTTGGGCCACGGGTTGCATCTGGGCATGTCAAGGAGAAGACAAGGGCAAAACCTTCACCTGCTCTCAGATCCTGCCTGCTTCTCCAACCTGGAGGCTATACCTGGGCATTCGTTCTAGTAGCCATTGGTGGACCTGTCCTCCATGAATTAACAGAAGCTCTGCTGGGTCAGGCCGCAGCCCATCTAGTCCAGCATCCTGTCACACACAGTGGCCACCAATTGCCCATGGGCACCTCAAGCTGAGACAAGGGCAAACCTTCTCCTGCTCTCAAATCCCAGCAAATGGACTTAGAAGCATCCTCCTTGTCCCCCCAGCCTGAAAGATGCACCTAGGCATTCATTCTAGTAGCCATTGATACATCTGTCATCCATAAATTTGTCCAACCCTTCCTTAAAGCCATCTAGGCTGGTAGCTGTTACCACCTCTTACAGCAGCATATTCCATAAACCGACGATGCTGTGGATGAAGAAATCCTTCCCCTTGTTGGATCCGACTCTCCTACCCAAAAGCTTCATAGATGCCCCCTGGTTCTAGGGTTGTGCGACAGAGAAATGTTCTCTATCCACCTTTTCTACACTGTGCATAATTTGATATACTTCCGTCAGGTCCCCTCTTAAATGCTGTCTTTCTTGACCCCTCCTCACTGTCCTCTCTAGAAGAAGGAGGGATCAGCATGTGGGAGAGAAATGATATAAAAACTCAGGCCTCCATGAACTTTTTCCAAACTTTTTCGCTCTTTGACATGTAGAAAAAACAATGCAGAGAGGTCTCCTTTCACTGGAAGATGTGGGGAGGAAGCCCCTGAGAGAAATGTTCCCATGCCTGTTCTTCCTTCTTTATTCTTTCCTTCCAGTGACAGGAAGTGGCATTATTTTATGCATATATGTACAGGGAAGAGAGTTCCAGGTTTCATGGACACCATCAGTTTTCTCCGTCTTCTGCATCCAGAAAGTGTCCATCCCACACTTTTCATGGAGACTCTTGGGTGTTTTTCCACTAGCACTAAGTACCCATTAAGGACCCATTAGGCTTGGAGCAGGCAGACCCCGTTTCCACTACAGACCCCATTAGAACCACATTTGTTTCCACCAGAGCTAGGGAAATCCGGATCATATGGGTCCTTCAGGACCTATAATCTGGATTTCCTGTAGACCGCATTAAAGGGGTCTACAATGGGGCCTTCAACCATCAAACCAAGATTATAGGGAGCCTGTTTCCACTACAATTGGGCAATGGTGTCTAGAGGAGGCTTGGGGGGGTACCCATGGTTGGGTGCCCCAAACTCAAAACTTCGAAGTCGCTCTGAAGTTTCCATCGGAGATTAGCACAGGCTCCGAAGAGAACCCCTTGCGAGAGCAATGCCGCTGTCAAAGGCTCCGGAGGATCTTTGAAGTTAGTGGCAGATCGCTCCGGAGATTCTAGAGGGCTCCGGAGGATCTTCGAGGATTCTCCGGAGTTTCTCCGGAGATTGCACCCCCTGTCCCCAAAACAGCTGGGGTGACAGGCAGACCCCTCATGGGTAGATCCAGATTTGCACATGGGTGCCCTGGTGTTTCCACAGCAGGCAGGCTAGCCCCCATTGCTATTGAGTGCTAGATCACCCATGGAAAGACACTGGGTACTTCCCTTAATCCGAATCTACTAGATCTGGATTAAGGGAAGTACCCATTCCTTAGATCCAGATCTTCTTAGATCCGGATTAAAGGAGCTCAGTGGAAAAATACACACCTTGTCTCTGTGCATTTATCACTTTATTGCATTTATAAAATCATCCTTAGGACCCCTGAGCGATGTACAATGAAAAGGACGATATGAAAGCCAGTTCTCAAAAAATCTGTTAATTCACCAAATGTGACAATAGTGCCAAAGATCTGAGTTCACTATGGAGTAGAGGTGTGGACAAAATGGATTTTGAGTTTTGCTCCAATTCAGAACTCAAAGTCCACTGAAATGTTTTGAGGTATTCTGTTGGAATGGAGAAGGGTTTTGTCAGGACACCTGTAGCATTCTACGCGTTCCCAAACAGATGATCATGAGTTTTGAGACCGTTTTGAGCACACACCGTTGCCAAAGGTTTAAAAGAATCTGCAGTTTCTGAGGATTAAAGGTCCTGAAATGTGGATTGTATTCAGATCAAAATAAGTCTTGCTGCTGGATTTAGAAATACTCCACTTGATTTAGCAAGTGCCGGACTCATAGGGTTTTTTCCACTGTCACTAGAACCATTAATTGGTATTTAATGGGTACTTCTAGTGACAGTGAAAAAAAAAACCATATCTCATAGTTACTGGGTTTGACTCCTCCTTCAAGCCAGCTAGGTGACCTTTGGAAAGTCACAGCTCTCTTCTGAGCTCTCACAGCCCCACCTACCTCACAGGCTGTCTGTTCTGGGGAGAAGAACAGAAGGTTTGTCAGCTGCTTTGAATCCCCTTAAAAGACTGACAAAAGCAGGGTAAAAAAGGCAACACTTCTTTTTATTTAGGGTTTTATTCACCATTTTGAGACACTGAATTTTAATTTCTTTTTATTGTTTTTATGTTGATGGAATAAGGTGGGGTACAAATGCAAATAACTACTGAGATGGCACCAAGTTGGAGATATTTGCCACGGCCCTAAAGAGCCCTAAGCAGCCCGGTGGAATTTCCAAGCATCAATGAATCTTCTAAAATCTGAACCTATGAGTTGCATTTCCATCCGTGCCTTCAAGTCAGTTCCATCTCAGCCGTGCAAATATTGTAGCCAGGGGAGTTTTGTTCCTCGGCTTCAATGTTTTGGGCTGAGGATATTTTGGGAAACACAGAACGGCCCTGGTCACACCTTTAGTTTAAGACGACTTTGGGTCATCTTCTGGTCGCATTGCTCAGGTTATTTTTATTCAATTCATTTCCCAGGCCAGTGACACAATGGCATCCAATAAGGAAGGAGAGAGATTTGACCCAGCAAAAGGGGTGGAGAGCCAAAGGTTCCGTGATCATTCATGCAGAAAGGTGTGACTGATGAAGCCCAGAGTGAGGATGGTCTGCGGGTGACCTAAACAATCTAGTGTGACCAGGGCCAATATCTCCATTTACTGTGTTCCTGGACCCAGGGGAAGACTACTTGGCCTGAAGAAAGCAAATCAGTCTGAAGACAACATAGGGTGTTTTTCCACCGCGCTCCTTTAATCCGTATCTAAGAAGATCCAGATCTAAGGAATGGGTATATTCCTTAATCCGGATCTAGTAGATTCAGATTAAGGGAAGTACCCAATGTATATCCATGGGTGCTAGCCTGCCTGCTGTGGAAACACCGGAGCACCCATTTGGAAATCCGGATCTACCCATGAGGGGTCTGCTTGTCACCCCAGGTGTTTGGGGAGACAGGGGGTGCAATCTCCGAAGTGGCTTCGAAGTCATTTAGAAGTCATTTCGAAGTCAATTCGGAGTCTGTGCAAAACAGCTCCATTGAAGTCTGTGCTGATCTTCGAAGTCACTTCGGAGTGATGTCGGAGTCACTTCGGAGTCACTTCAAAGTTCACTCTGAAGATCAGCACAGACTTCAAAGATACTCCAGAACTATTTTGCACAGACTTCGAAGTGACTTCGAAATGACTTCGAAGCTTAGGTTTTGGGGCTCCCCCCCCATGGGCGCCCCCTCCCCCTAGCCTCCTCTAAACCCCATTGCCACACATGCGTGGAAACAGGCTCCCTTTAATCCGGATTTTCTGCCTGAAGACCCCATTGTAGACCCCATTAATGGGGTCTACAGAAAATCTGGATTAAAGGCCAGAAAGTACCCATTTGATCCAGATTTCCCCAGTGGCAGTCAAAACAATCGGGTCCCAAATGGGTGCCATGGTGGAAATGGGACCATCCGGCTCATACCCAAATGCGTCCTTAATGGGTGCAAAAATGGGTACTTTCTGACAGTGGAAAAATACCCATAAAGTAAGCATCTACATGGGGGCATAGAGTGCTGCCTCAGCCCACGAGCACTGTCTTCCAGGGGCAATGCATTCACACGCAGCTCTCTCCACCAGACCCTGGTCCTTGCCACCCATCCCAGGATTTGGCTTACTGGTAATACTGGTCTCCGACTCGGGCCTCCTGGTCTGCGTATGGCTTCCCCACAGGTGTGTGGCTTCCCCACAGGCCTCCTGCTCTGTGTATAGGGATGGAGGGGTGAGGCCTGGATTATGGGGTGGGTGGGAGGGACATTTTCATGCAACATGGCTCACTTCGTGGGGCATTTCCTGCTAGGTGCCAAGGCACAGGCCTCTAGAAACCTCATAGCTGTGGGATGAAAGCAGCTTCGTGTAACTTGCACCATCAGTAGGCTTCCTTGTGGGGTTGCAGCTATGGGATTCAGGACCTTTTCAATTTTGGGTTATATTCCAGAATAGTGACCTTCCATCAGCATGCTGGTGCAGATTACAGCAGGACCCAGGCATGTCCTCCTTTACTCTGCCCCAACAGCCTGGTGTCCCAGAAGATAATCTAGAATAGGTCCCAGAGCAGAAAGGGCCGAAGTATCAATTTCCATAACCCCCAAACTTTCCATAGGAAGCAAGGGCACAATATTTGCATTTTCTGTACTCACATAGGTTTGGCAGAACCTAGACCATGCTGGTATAGAGGAGCCCAGCTGGATCAGGCTACAGTCCTCCTGGTTCAGCATCCTGTCTCACACAGTGGCCCCTCAATTGTTTTGGGCCATTCTCATGCACAAGATGAAGGTGAAACCCTCACCTGCTCTTGACTCCTTGCAGATGGACTTTAGAGGCCTCCTGCTTGTCTCTCCAACCTAGAGATGATATCTAGGCACCCATTCTAGATAGGAACATAAGAGGAGCCCTGCTGGGTCTGGCCTACAGCCCATCTAGTCTAGCATTGTGTCTCACACAGTGGCCCATAGAATCAAAGAGTTGGAAGGGACCTCCAGGGTCATCCAGATCAGTGCAGAATTTCCTAAACTATCCCAGACAGATGGAGGTCCAGCCTCTGCTTGAAGACCTCCAGCGAAGGAGAACCCACTACCTCCTGTGGCAACCTTTTCCACTGACTGATCGCCCTCACTGTCAGGGAGTTTTTCCTAAAATCTAATCTGCATTGACTCCCTTGAAGTTTCACCCCATTGTTTCTAGTCCTCAAGCAGAAGGTGAAGGCAAAACCTTCTCCTGCTCTCGAATCCCTGCTAATGACCTTTAAAGGAATCCTGCCTGTGTCTCCAACCTGGAGGCACCATCTAGATCTCTCTTCTCCTAGCCATTGATACCATCGTCTTCCATGAACCTAAGAGGATCCCTGCTGGATCCTATCCCATCTTTCCCGCAGCCCATCCAGTCCAGCGTCCTGTCCCACACAGTGTCCCACCAATTGCTTCTGGGCATCTCAAGCAGAAGACGAAAACCTTCACCTGCTCCCAAATTCCTGCAAAAAGGGTAGATTAACTTAATAAACAATTGCTATACCCAGAGCTTGGAAAATGTCTTTTTTGCACCACCACCAGTAACGATCTGCAGTGGAAACCAGTGGAACCAGCACAGGCTGGTTTGCTGACATTCTTTTAAGTCCAGGATGAGCCAGCAAATCCCTCCCTGAGCCAATCTACTACTAAACGGTAGTAGAAACAGGCAGCTGCATTCCACTTCTGGGCTTTTTCCGTACCTCCGAGTTGCGGCTGACTTCAGACATCCTAATCCTTAGCCAAAGCAGCCATTGAGAAGACTTGCAGGGGTTCCAGTTCTAAGGGAGGACTTTCCCCGCACCTGGGAAGTCTGGCTTAAGCTTCATTTCTGCTAATGACGACAACGTGGAAATCCTTAACATTCAGCTCTGAGCCTTCTAAATACACACACACACGGAGCTTTGGATGCCTTATGGATTCCTGGGCAGAGTTCCTGCAACATTAAGGGGTTTAGGCTGTAATGCAGGTAGGACTTAGCAAAATTCTGTGTTCTACAGCGGTTAGAGATACAGAACCTTGACTCTAAAGCTCTTATTCCGAATGGTGGATCTGATACACGGAATTGCTGTTTGCACAATATTCTTCCCTTCTGAGTTCAGAAAAGACATTGCTTGGGGAAGGAGAAGAATTGGCTTTTATACTCCACTTTTTTCACCATTAAGAGGACTCAAAGCTGCTGACAAACCTTCCTTCTGTTCTTCTCCCCACAACAGACACCCTGGGAGGTAGGTGGGGCTGTGAGAGCTCAAGAGGAGAGCTGTGACTAGCCCAAGGCCAGCCAGCTGTCTTCGTGGAGGAGTGCGGAACTGAACCAGGAGGCTACTAGATAAGACTCTGTCTTGACAGTCTAACCAGAAGACCAAACTGGCTCAGTTTTAGCCAGTAGAAGGTGTTGATTTCAGAGAGAGAGAGAGAGAGAGAGAGAAGAAGAAGAGGAAGAGGAGGAGGAGGAGGAGGAGGAAGAAGAAGAAACTCTTTCTCCATTGGATCACTGAAGGCCCCTCCAGAAAGCCTGGAGAAAACACCAATTCTTTAAGAATAGTGCATTTCCACCAGAGTGCAATAGCATTTGCATTTGCACCCCCTAGTGCGGTGATGGCCAACCTATGACACGCGTGTCACAAGTGACACGACAAGCCCTTTTGGGTGACACACATGGCCACCCTGGCACCTGGGCGTGTAGTGTACAAAATACCAACTTTCAATTGAATATTTAGCAACAAAAGTCACTAATGTAAAGAATTATTTGTTTTTGCTTTTAATAAAATACATATATCAAAAATATAACTTTTTTTACTAGTGCCACAAATATCACAAAATTATGGATATTTCTAGACGTGACACAGCACCCGAGTTCAGCTAGGTTTTCTTGCGAATTTTGACACACCAAGCTCAGAAGGTTAGCCATCACTGCCCTAGTGTATGCCAAACCAACCCCTAGGACACTCATCTGGGTTGGGACGCGGGTCTGGGTGCTGCCATCTTCTCTGTGGAGCCCAGTGTTGCTGGCCATGTGCTGGCGCTGTTACCAGGATGACGTTGAGGTGCCACACCGTGTTTCTGGTCATCTGAGATGCCAGAGAAGTTATTGGCAGGGACTCCTCCCCAACTGCAGTTTGAGCTTATGAGAAACCAAACGGGCATCTTCATGCTCATGCGCGTGCCCAACTAGCTCAGCCTCTTCCAAAGTGGGTTGGAAATGCAAATCCATAAAGGTAGGTGCTTTTTCACATGAGATGAAACTGAAGAAACATAAAAATACTGAAATATGTTTTCTAATTTAATGCAGCAATTCTCAACATTTGCATGGGCTTCTATCCTGTAGACTTTCTCCTTAATAGTATCTTTGCATTGCTCACACCTAGAGAATTTTATTGATTGAGTGATTGGCTGGTTGATGGATAGATTGTATTTCTATCCCACCATATACTTGAATGCTTAAAATCGGACATATATTAAAACAGCAGTATATATTAAAACAGTAACAGTGTCTGTAAAGTGGGAAGAGACCGTATATTCCCATTTAACCGAAGGCCAGGACAAAGAGGTGCGTCTTCAGTGCCTTCCTAAACATATACAGTGAAGGAGCCTGTCGCACCTCAAGGGGGAGACTATTCCACAGCCTAGGGGCCATCACTGAGAAGGCTCTTTCCCAGGTGCCCACCACTTTTACTACTGAGGATGGTGGTTCAACCAGGAGGGACTCCCCTCCAGATCTTAAGGCATGGGTAGGTCGATATTTTTCCCTTGAGTTTTTGAACTAATTTTTAAAATTAGTTGTGTATTTTTTTTATTGTATTTTTTTGCAACAAGGATTGCTATGCACAGAAATAGAAATCTACTTCCACCCTTCAGCCTAAAGACTGGATCTCAACACTTTGGGAATATGATTGTCTGAAATATCAGGCAATTATTTCAGAAGATCCTGGAAGGATTTTATTGAATGTTACAAGGAAGAGGGCTAAATATACTTATTCTGACTTTGATTAATTTCATATTCAGTTTTATCTATGAGCTATTTCTCATGTGCGTGTGTTTTTTTGCTTCCTTTTCCCAATTCTATCAATTTTTCTGCATCTGTGTTTTTTAACATAAATATTCAGAAATAAGGATGCCTCCATAGAGTTTTTGTAGCAACAGTATTTGCACGGAGATGCATGCCAATACATCCGGGCTGTGTTCACACCTAGATTTTAATCCAGTTTCAGTCCAGTTTTAGAGTGAGGCAACCCACCAGCAAAGTGACCAGGAACTTTCTTTCCACATTATTTATCCCAAAGGTGAATTTTCTCAGTTAAACACTGAAAGAAAACAGCTTGTCACTTTGCTGATGTATTCTCTCACTCTGAAAGGGTGTCCCCATAGGCATTTAAATCAAAATTCGGTATCCAACATCCCCATTCCTTATGTAATTAATCCAAATTCTGCATCCATGTGTCCCCATTCAATTTCTTATTCCCATTTTTATGAGGCTATCCTGCAGAAAACCAGAGGAAAAAAAGTACTGATGAAAACAGGACTCAGTCCCCTTTTTGGAGCCAAGTCTGCTCCCCGCCCCCCGCCCCCCGCATGGGGATGCTACAGGGTTATTTGGGGTGGAGGTCTAGTCTTCTGGCCAACGGCAGCCAGCTGTGGGATTTCACAGATGCAAAGCTCCCTCTCTCTTGCCATGCTCACAATGCTAGAGTCCAGACCAAAAAAGGCAGAAAGGGGAGACAGCTGCTTGATGCGGTTTTGCCTTTAAAATCTTTTTGCCAGAAACATTTGTATCTTTTCTGATGATTGTTATCAGAAAGATACATTTTATAAGCAAAAAGGCTTTATAAAGAGCAGCTCACCTCCGACTGCACTGTGCTTGCTCCTACGCTGATCTGCTTGAGCGCACAGTCCTGGCAATGTCAAAAGGGAGAGGTGTGAAAGGAGAAAGTAACTTGGTTTAGAATTTTTTAAGCTCTCCAGCTTCAGTTCAAGTGAGCGAGTGAAGGGGAGGGGGATTTAAAAGCCCTGTTCTGAGTGGGGATGGCTATATTTGGATTAATTGCCAGGCACTCTATTCAGATTAACAATAGTCCCCAAAAATAGTCCAAACAAGACTAGAAAAGCTAAGTGGGGATGCGCCCAAAGTGGACTGAAACTGGATTAAAACTTTGGTGTGAATGCAGCCCTGAGAATGTCTACCTGCAAAGTACATATGTTTGCTACTGAACTGCAGCCATGGCGCATTGGAATGATTAATTCACTAAAACTTTACCTGACTCAGTTACAGGGAAAAGTTGGTTGGTGTTGGGTGTTGGTTTTGGTGCATCAGTTGGAGCGGAGGGTGAAAAAAAAATGTCAGACATAAACCTGGAGTTGTGAGGATTGTGGTTAATTCCTGTATGTTGCAACATGATGCTACCTGGAGGTCACCAAGAGTTGCAGAGACATGTGGAATTCTAAGGTGTGGCGAATGTGCCTGTCACAAAACGGCTGGCTTGAGGGATTGAAAAGGAAATCCAAAACAGAGCTCCCTCCCTAACACTTATTAGCCCCAAACAGTCAAGAAAGGTGCACCTAAAAAGAGCAGAGAAGGATGCTCAAACATCATGCAGGGGCAGAAAGCATGGTGGAACTCCTTTGAGTGTGAAGAGCAGAGAACAAGATCCTCCTAGGCTGTGTTCCCATGGGCTCAGTTTATTGAGGTGTTGAATCAGGTCATCCCCAATACACATTGTAGCTCAAATTAACATGTCCCCATATGATTGAGGAGAGCGCGGGTTCAAGCTGAATCCGCTTGTCCCCATGAAAACCGTGGTAAACCCCTGCATCGTGGAACCACATCCTTTTTTCTCCACCCCCTCCTCCCTGAAAGGAAGCCCAGCTGACATCATCATGCCCTGTCCTGCCTGCTGCAGCAATGACAGGGGAAACCCCTCCTGGTTGCACCTCCAAAAACACCACACACAGCATCGATACGATAAAAAAATGATAAACGGGGGCATAATAGGAAGGGAAAGCAGCTCATTGCTTGAAGCCGCAGCTGAGTGCTTTAATCAGTTTAGTGGAGGTGCGCGCCTCTGCATGACAGCAAGCTTCTTCTGATCTTTCTCAGCCTAGTGCAGGGAAACCAGGGGCGCTTCACCCATTAAGGCGAAGCAGCGCTTGTGCGCAAAATCAAGCCCTTTGCCCACGCGTGCCTTGCCGATTGGGTGATCAGGGAAGGGGGGTGTCGTGCTTGTAGCCGGAGAGACACTCGCAAGGCAAGGAAGAGTCATTTGACACCCTCGTCCCTTCTCTTTCAGCCTAATTTCTTGGAAGAAATCCCCCAAGCAGTTGCGATCGCAGCGCGCATGGCAGAAACGGCGAGCACAGGCGAAACCCCACCTGCTAATGCTGCAATCGCCAACCTCCACTCCCAATAACCCGGGAGCGTCCCCATAACTCCAGGATAATGAATGATTGCCTCCTAATTCATGGCAAAAACAGCTAGAGGGGGGTTGGTTGGTGTGGATTTGTGCAATTTGTCCCACACGTAGCCTGGATTAGAGGCTTTGCATGGGAACGCTCTGAGATGAACTCAGGTTTGCTCCGGAGTATATTCAGCATGGGGACAAGCCCCCAGGGGACTAATTTGTTTCAGTAGGTTCAAGAGCTGTTCCAGGTTCCATGGAAGGAATGTACCCCTGGATGGTCTACTGGGAACCTGTGACGCACTTTTGCCCAGTGGCAGGCCTGGAGAGTGATGCCCCAGGGGCACATCTGGCTGGAAGCTTCCCATTGAGCTCTTTGGATGCCCAGGTACATCCTCCAATCTGGGGAGACGGGCAGGAGGCCTCTAAAGGCCATTTGCTGGGATTTGAGAGCAGGAGAAGATTCTGCCCTGGTCTTCTGCTGGAGATGCCCAGAAGCAACTGGCGAGCCACTGTGTGAGATGGGATGCTGGACTAGATGCGCTGTGGCCCAGTCTAGGAGGGCTCCTCTTATGCTCTAAGGAGATCTCCTAAAGACCCAACCCCAAATTATGAAATAGCTATGGTTTTAGCTTTTACATTTTTAATCGTCCCTGATTGTTCCTGTTTACAAAAGTCATAACAGTTACAATACAGTGACTCTGAGTGATGGGGTGGGATAAAGAGCAAAATAATAGTGGTGATGATGATGGCAAAAACAATTTGTTTAGCTTCTCAGTGCTGCCCTACTAGAGACGGAGGTATTGCGTCTTTATATCGTTCTCACTCACCCTGAGACATTCTGGTGAAGGGTGGGATATAAATTCTTAAAATAAGCAAGTAAATAGATAGATAGATAGATAGATAGATAGATAGATAGATAGATAGATAGATAGATAGATAGATAGATAGATAGATAGATAGATAGATAGATAGATAGATAGATAGATAGATAGATAGGCAAGCAAGCAAGCAAGCAAGCAAGCAAGCAAGCAAGCAAACCTCCTTGGATTGTTTTGTAGCTGTCAGGACCTATTCCAGGTAACCATGTACAGGATGGCTGTTAGATCGGTTTGCTCAACAGGGAAAATACTTTTAAATATATTTTAAACACCACATCAAAAGAAGCATTCCTCTTTTAAGCAAACACCCAAGCAGGCATCTCATCAGACATTGGAGCCAGGGCAAAATGTGGACCCAATATTGGCACAGAGCTAACGTTTAGTTCTTTCCAGTTCCCTGCTAGGGTGTGAGTGAAGAAGAAGAGTTGGCTTTTCTATCATGCTTTTCTCACCCATTTAAGGGGACTCAAAGCAGCTGACAAACCTTCTGTTCTTCTCCCCACAACAGAACACCCTGTGAGCTAGGTAGGGCTGTGAGAGCTCAGAAGAAAGCTGTGACTAGCCCAAGGTCACCCAGCTGGCTTCATGGGGGAGGGCGGAATCGAAATCGGTATTCCCAGTTAAGAGTCCAGCTCCCTAATCACTAGACCAAACTGGCTCACTGAGAAGTAGAATCAAGCACAGCAAAGGTAGGTGTGAAGAATGAGAAATACAGGTGTGAACAATGAGAAATACAGTCGGGAGCTAACAATTAACCAGAGAGTCTTCAGGGACTTGTGAGAGTGGATTGGGCCCAGCGAAAAATCCTAGGATTCCAATTATCGATGCAAATGGGCACTCTGTCCCCATGGAATCCCTCGCAAACCATCCGAAGGTGGATTATACACCTGATATTTACTTAAAGTGTTTACCTGGCGGATCTCTTGCCCCACTTTCCCTCAAGATCAGAACGTTCCTTTGTCAATATAATTACATTTTGCGTGCGAAACTTCGCAGTAACCAAAGGGAGATCAAAGGGGATGACACAGGGGAGGGAAGGACTGATAAAACACACGAAATTTCATTGAACAAGGCTCCCGTCCCAAGGTTTATTTCATTTTCCGGAAGGCTCCTGCGAGAGAACGAGACCCACAACTGTCCAATCGGCCAATCAGGCGTTAGCGGGTCAAGGTCAAAAGTCGCTTTCGATTCTTGCATTGAGGGGCCGCGATCCTCTGCCCTGCCAACAATCATTCACTGCCTTCCTGAGCTTGGTGCTGCCATGTGCCTTTGAAGTAGACCAGCAAAATCCCAGGAAGGCTGATTCTGCAAACCACTAACTAACAGATACTCCCCGAGCTTGCTGTGCCCTTCCTTTTGAGCACAGCTGTATTTATGGGTTGCATTTTGCACCCTCCTCTTCACCCGGCGCCCAAGGTGTTTTGTGGCACACGGTTTAAGAAACCCTGCTCGTGGAGTTAAATTTGCTGCCAGTGTGGCTGCAATGGGTTAGCAGGCGTTTTATATTGACAAACCGAATGCTGGCAGCCACTGGGAATGTCCCTAAAAAGAGCACGAATCAACAGCACTCGGAATGAAGTGAAAACGCAATCGAGGTTTTTACGAATATCAAACTATATTCAGGGCTGTCGGATCTGAACAGCTGAGCTGAGAGGAGTGTCTAACCTTGGCGGTACGGATCCTGTCTTTCAAGCAATCCCATCAGTTCACAGGGGCTGATATCAAGTGGAGAAATCTTTGGATATCTTGGATTATACGGTCAGACCACCGTATCCATGGGGGATACGTTCTGGACCCCACCGCGGATAATGTAAAACTGTGGATAATGCAAACGCTGGGAAAGGCACTCACCTGGCTCACCACTCTGGGACCCAGCGAGCACAAGGTAAGTATCTCTCTTGTGCGCACGAGCACAGTCCCACGTAGGCCTGGGTCCGGGAGAGTGGGTGCCCGGGGGCGCGGGGGTGGGTGGGTGTTCCTGCGGGCCCTAGGGGACCCAATCTGGACAGGCCTGCGGCAGGGCCTGCATCTGTCAGGGAGAGAGCATGCAAACACGCTCCCTTCCTAACAGCTGTGGAATAGCTGCAAACACCTTGGGCCAGGTGTAGAGCACAATTAAGTGCTCTACACCTGGAACACGTCTAGAACGCCTTGGGACGGGCTGGGGCAGTTCCGAATGGAACCGCCCGCCCAGAGGAGCGAATGCTCCACCCCAGGGCCTCCTACACGTGTTCTGGCAGCCCTCGTGCAAACAGGTCTCATATCTTGCTGGTGGCCTCCTGGCTGAACACCTGTGTCACCTGTGCGTGACTGCCAGAGGTGAACCCAACCCTATGTTCTTCCACAAACCCTGGGACACTAAGCTGCCTTGCGCTCATATCCGTGTAACAAACAGCGTGGGAAGGAGGCTCACATCAGAAGTCCAGGCAGATGCATTGACTGTTCACTGGAGCCCCTCGTCTTCTTTGGCTTTGTGCTATCGATGCTCTCGGGAGTTTCCCTTTCAAGCTTTTCGTGTTTCTTCTTGTTCTTCTTCTTCTTCTTCTTCCGCCTTGGCTCTCCTGAGCTGCCGTTTTCTGCATCCGCTGTCCCGCTGTCGCAGACTGCTTCCCCCTGGGAGCCATTTTGGCTGTAACCAATGTCGCCACTAAGGGCTTGGGACTTAGATTTCTTTTTCTTCTTTTCCAGTGCGTCCAACTCCTTGGCTGTCCCTGCGTCAACGACTCTGGGGCAACTGATCTTCTGGGAAGGGCTCTTGTCCTTTGGGTTTAGGGCTCCCAACTGCTCCGACCTCACCTTCTTCCCTGGAGGGGGACTGGATTCCCTTTCGCGCTTTGCCTTCTTCAGTTTCGCCATGCGCTGGGCAAAATATTCCTGCACGGTGAGAGTGCTTGTCACAGTGCAGCCTGTGTCCTCTGCCTCGGGTGATGGGGACTCCTCCTCTTTCAAGTCCTCTTCCAAGGAGTCAGAGGCTACAACACTGGCCTGCAACACAGAAAAGAACACCTCTGTTAATCCGGGTTTAGAAGATCCGAATCTTTGAGATGATCTGCACACAGAGATCCTTGGGTATGGGGTGGGATATAAATATAAATATAAACACACGATCCCTTAAGGTTGTCCATTAGAACCCCATTCTGAACGTGCCGTACCCACCAGCGCCGGAGAAATCCGGATTTAATGGGGTCTTCAAGCCCTTAAATCCAGATTAACCCCAGACCCCTTTAACGGTGTCTTCAATCCAGAGCCTCGGGATGGGTGGTATGGGACCCACATGGCGGCCCTGTTTAGCACCCATTGGCATCGGGTGTTAGATGGCCCGTGCGGGCACATGGGGCCCTCACCATGATGTGGTACTTCAAGGTCCGGATTCCATGAGCACTGGATACCACAGATCCGGACCTTCTAAATCCAGATAAAGGGAGGTATGTGCCCATGGTGAGGACCCCTTATGTCCACACGGAAGACACCATTAAAGATGTCTAGCATAAATCTGGGTTTAAGGGCCAGAAGACCCATTAAATCAGGATTTCGCCAGCGCTCATGGGTAAAGCACATTTAGAATGGGGTCCTAATGGGGTCCTTAAGGGGTCTTGTGTGCGGACAGTATGTAGCAGTTCCGTACCAATCGAGTCCCTAGCAAGTTCCTAATGGGGTCTTCATTGCTAGTGGAAAAAGAGCCAAATATTATTTTGTGGTCCAAACCAAGGGACCGAGGTGGATTACATTTAAAAATAAAGAACAAATTTTGCAAAACAAAGAGAAAACAATGCTATATTTACAGAACTCCCCCCCCCCAAAATATCTGAATATCAATTCATCTGCCTCACCTAAAAAAAGCTAAACAGCTCAAAAGAAACTGCTACTCAATGCCACTGTCATAAGTTTGGGAAGCGCGACAGGCTTTGCTTATAAAAGCTGTTTGGGTCCCATCTATACCTAATTTTTAGTTCAGCTTCAATCAGCTCTCAGAGCAAGAGAACACACTGCCAAAGTTTAAAGCGGTTTTCTCTTGGCATTACCTAACCAGGAGATCCGATCAGGCCAAGGTAAGATAGCCTTGCTTTGGGGAAACCAACCTGGCGAAGGGTGTTACCTTAATTGGTAACCACCACCACCCCAAAAAATATGCCACTATTTCCACTTCTCTTTGCTTCATCCTGTGTAAGATAGAACTGAGTCATAAGAACCTAAGGGGAGCCCTGCTGGATCAGGCCACAGCACACCTAGTCCAGAAGAAGAGTTGGCTTTTCTACCCCGCTTTCCTCACCATTTAAGGGGATTCAAAGCGGCTGACAAACCTTCTGTTCTTCTCTCTACAACAGGCACCCTGTGGGATAGGTGGGCCTGTGTGAGCTCAGAAGAGAGCTGTGACTAGCCCAAGACCACCCAGCTGGCTTTGTGGAGGAGAGTGGACCAGATAAGAGTCCAACACTCCAACCGCAACTCCAACCTCGAATCCTAACCAAATAGGAATCCCGAGGTTCACAATTCTCCCATGGTGCTATGGGTAGCACGTGGAAGGGAATAGGGAGGTGCATGGATATCTGTAACATTGGTTATTCGTATGAATGTGGACGAATTTGAACATTCGTACACAAATTGAATGTTACAGCATTTGTCCAAATACGAACGTTTTGGAATATTCGTAAGAATAGTTCATAGATTAGTTAAACTGGGGATACATATCAAATATGTATTGATATGTATTTGTTGGCACTGGATACGTATCCGATCCGTATTCAGGATCAGTATGCAGGATTTCGTACATTGGTATAGAAAAGAATCGAAAGGGATCTATTCAAACAAATACAAATTTTCTAACATTCAATTTCTTACGAATCAAATGCCAAAAACCCATCCCTATTAATTTACATTTCTATACCGCTCCATACCCGAAGGTCTCTGGGCAGGTAACTACCATTAAAATAACAGATTAAAAAAAAGATACACATTAAAAACACTTTTAAAAATTCAACAAATTTTAAAACAGTACACTCCATATTTAAAATAATAGTGTTGGTACTAGGGGGGAAATAAAATCATCTCAGCCAAAGAGGTGCGTCTTCACCGCCTTCCTAAATATATATAAGGAAGGGGCGTGTTGCACCTCAAGGTGGAGACTATTCCATAGCCTGGGGGCCATCACCGAAAAGGCCCTCTCCCGGGTGCCCACCAGCCTCACTACCGAAGGCGGTGGGACAAGCTAGAACGGAATAAAGGAATTCTTTTAGATTCCAGATTCAGTGATTCAGTGCTTCTGCTTCCCCAACCTAGATGCTAACCTCTGTCACATCTCTTAAACTAACACATATCTTAAGGCTACCTTTTTTTTTTAAAGGTCCATAATGGACAGGTTAATTGCAGGATGTAGAAAGAGGTGGTACAGAAAGAAAGAATATTAAATAAATACATGCCAAGCCATCATTAGATGCACACGCACCCCAACACACAGGCCTGGCCGTTGCCAGAAGGATGGAATTCAGAGAAAGCCATCATGACTGAAAACCGGAACACCAACCAGGAGCTGCTAGATCAAGAGGAATTTTAATAACCACGGGCTGCTGAACACAAAGCCAGCAGGGCATGGAGACAGGTAAAGGCAGTGTTCGGCCCAAAATAAACTTACACCTTCAGTTTCGGGGACGTTTATGAGGATCATCAATCATAGGGGGAAAGGTGGGTGGGTGCCAGGAACACTCCCCACCGCTTCGCATGACAGGGTTTCCTAATCAAGCCGGAGCCACGGCGGCCACTGGGAACAATGCGCGGCCAAATGAACATGGCTGCTGCAGATGAGATGGAATCAGATGCTGTTGGTAAGTCCGGATTAAGAGAATGCTTCCAGGCAAGGAAGAGCCACAGTTCCTTTGAGATCACCTGCTGGTAGGGGACAGTCCTTGACCCTTCTGGTCACCACTGAACTGTAATGGCTGGTGGCTCTTATACCACGCTTTCCTTTTTTACCCTGCTTTTGTCAGCGTTTTAAGGGGATTCAAAGCGGCTGTGAAACCTTCAGTTCTTCTCCCTGCAACAGAGACCCTGTGAGGTAGGTGGGGCTGTGAAAGCTCAGGAAGAGAGCTGTGACTAGCCCAAGGCCACCCAGCTGGCTTTGGGAAGGAGAGCAGACTCAAACCCGGAGACTATCCGCAAGATAGTTGCTTGCCGAAAATAGACTACCAATCTTCTCCTTGTGGAAGAGGGTAATAGATAAGTAGACAGAAGGCAGTGAAGATGCCCGTCTTTGCCCCGGCCTTTGGTTAAAGGGGGTTACACTTTTCCCTCCCCACTTGCAGATGTTGTTTTAATACATACTGCTATTGTTTTAATCATTTTTTATTTTAGATGTTGTTGCCCGCCCGGAGACCTTCAGATATAGGGTGGGTAAAAATGTACATAAACAAATAAGTAAATAAACAAACAAATAAACTTGTGCTCCATCCCAAGCTGACTGTCCCTGGTGAGGTGAACCATCTTGTGCCCACCCCCATGCTGGTTCCAACATTCACACCGGACAAATCAATGGCAGACAAGTGTATCGTACTAGAATGGATGCCTACATACCACCTGCGGGTTGGTAAGACAGGCAGGATGCCTCTCCAAGAGGAAGAGTCGAGAACAGGTGAAGGTCTTGCTTTGGTCTTCTGCTCGAGATCTCAGAATCGTAGAGTTGGAAGGGACCTCGAGGGTCATCAAGTCCAACTCCGTGCTCAATGCAGGATTCCCTAAACCACCCCAGACATAATCTGTCCAGCCTCTGCTTGAAGAGCTCAGCTGAAGGAGAGCAAATGGTGGGACACTGACTGAGATGGGATACTGGACTGCATGGGCTATGGCCTGATCCAGCAGGGCTCCTCTTAATGTCCATTAAGTGGACTGAACACTGCTAAGTGGCTTAGGAACCTAAGAGGAGCCCTGCTGGATCAGGCCACAGTCCATCCAGTCCAGCATCCTGTCGCACACAGTGACCCACCAATTGCCCATGGGCATCTCAAGCAGAGACAAGGACAAACCTTCTCCTGCTCAAATCCCAGCAAATAGTCTTAGAGGCATCCTGCTTGTCCCCCCCCCCCCAAAGCCTGAAAGATGTACTTAGGAATCCATTCTAGTAGCCATTGATACATCTGTCATCCATAAAGGTAGAAGAGCCCTGCTGGATCAGGCCACAGCCCATCTAGTCCAGCATCCCGTCTCACACAGTGGCCCACCAGTGGCCCATGGGCATCTCAAGCAGAGACAAGGACAAACTTTCTTCTGCTCTCCAATCCCAGCAAATGGCCTTAGAGGCCTCCTGCTTGTCCCCCCAGCCTGAAAGATGTACTTAGGCAACCACCATTCTAGTAGCCGTTGATACATCCCATCCATACATTTGTCCAGGCCCACCATAAGGTCATGGAAGGTCATGTGGGCAGGGATTCCTGTTGCACGCATCTTCTCACAGAGACATGAGAAGAGTTAGGAGGTGAGAGTGAGGGATTCTTCCCTCATCAGTGCTCCCTCCCTGCTCTGCTGGATTAGGCATCATGTTATGCCTGTTGCCAGTACAGCTGCCAAGCAACCAACTGGAACGTTCAGATCCTTGGAATGATGCACCGCCCGTTTTGCAACCACGGAACGCGGCATGGTGTCTAATGGGGAATCCATCCCCACTGGGAGATGCACTAAGGCTGGCTGTGGTGAAAACGGAGGCTGGTACTGGGCTTACTGGGCTGTAATCCAGATCAGTAGGTAGAGGCCCACTGATGCGGATTACTTGGAGGCGTGGAGCTGTCTTCAGTGACAGTGCTCATGCCCGCCTGCCTGCCGTGCTGCTGAAGGCGGCGGGACAACCAGGAGGGCCTCCCCTCCAGATCTTAAAGCCCAGGCAGGACGACATGGGTCTAGGTGTTCCTTCAGATATGTGTGGACCAGGAGGGCCCTGATCCAGATTAAAGGGCGCCTTAATCTGGGGTGTTTTTCCGCTGTCACTAGAAGTACCCATTAAGTACCCATTACTGGGTACTAAAATGCCATTTCATACCCATTAATGGATCACTGACGAGTTCACAAAGGACCATACTCTGCATGGGATCACAGGCACCCAAACATAAAGTATTCCACACACGGCCTGAATGCCACGTCATTCCCTTAGCTTCCAATGCAGCCTTCCCCTGGCTTAATTCACGCAACGTACTGATGCAATTTGACTGCGCCTGTTCCACCCGGGAGGCCTGGCCAAAGGAGGCCTGATCCATCCCGATTAAAACAGAGGAGGGAAAGCATTGAGTAAGATCTGCGCGCCCCTCCCCACGAAAATGCAACTGGGGCCCTGTTGAGGCTAGTTGCATGCTGAGGATGAAGAAAAGGGTGTAGAGTAGATTGCGGAGATAAGCCCTTTGGAAAGAGTGATGCAATCGTGGGGAAAAGGATTCCAGCGGAGGTTACAGGAGGAAGCTGTATCAACAAGCGAAGGGTTTGGTTTCTAAGAGACAAGGAAACCGTGCCTCGTGAAATCGGGAAGCCTCTGCAACGAAGGGAACTTTCATTTTCAGTGGCTCTGGAAGAAAGATACCCATTAAATTTAACCACAATCATTACTACGGGTTTAAATCTCTCTCTCTCTCTCCCTCCCTCCCTCCCTCTCATACACATGTTGTTATATGAATGTGCTGGTACAGATCTTTATCTTTTAGCACCATCTCTCTCTTTGGGTGTGTGAAAAGGCTTGTTCTGTATCCTCCCAAGAAAGAATCCTCCACAAAAGGAGGGCAAGGTAAGTTTAGAAGCAGCACAAAACGGTTCATTCCTAGGAGGGAAGGGGAACCATTCACGCTGCACGAGCCCATTTGTCCCGTCTGAGGTTGGCAGCAGCCAAAAGCACTTCCTGTTTTGCAGAAATGAGGAACACGGAGACAGCAGGGGAGGCGGGCGGGGGATCCCACTTTTTCTGCAGCTGATCGCTTGCCCAGAAGCCTTATTCCACAACCTGATGTCAAAGGAAATAAGGATTTATTTATTTATTTATTTATTTATTTATGGCATATTTATATGCCACTCTTAAGCCTAAAAAAAGACCTTCAGAGTGGCTAAGAATATATACTGTCCAGAGACATCCCTGCTCTCAGGCTTACAATCTAAAAAGAGCTGGGAGGGAATGGGAGAAAACGAAGAAAAAGAAAAAGGAGAAGGAGGAGGAGAAGGAGAAGGAGGAGAAGGAGAAGGAGGAGAAGGGGAAGAGAAAGAAGGAGGAGGAGGAGGAGGAGGAGGAGGAGAAGGAAGAGGAGGAGGAGAAGAAGGAGGAAAAGAGGAAGAAGGAGAAGGAAAAGAAGGAGAAGGAGAAGAAGAAGAAGGACAAGAGGAAGAGGAAGGAGGAGGAGGAGGAGAAGGAGAAGAAGGAGGAGGAGAAGGAGAGGAAGGAGGAGCAGGAGAAGAAGGAGAAGGAGAAGAGGAAGGAGGAGGAGGAGGAGGAGAAGGGTTGCCTTTTCTACCATGCTTTTCTCATCCTAATGGGGACTCAAAGTGGTTGGCAAAACTTCTGTGCTTCTCCCCACAGCGGACACCCTGGGAGACAGGTGGGGCTGTGAGAGAGCTCAGAAAGAGAGCTGTGACTAGTCCAAGGTCACCCAGCTGGCTTTCTTCAGGAGTGCGGACTTGAACTGGGAGACTACCAGATAAAAGACCAACACTCTAACCATAAGAGCAAACTGGCTGACAAGATACGCCTGTCTGTAGGGTAAATGGGGAGGCTAAAATGCTACCTTATCTCCCTTCGGCAGCCAGGTAGTGGAATGGCTAGCCTGGATGGCAGGTTGAGTAAAGCCATCACTGCCACACACAGATCTTGAGTCCTCTTGCTGCCAGGAGCCCACACGAACTGTGCATGAGCCGGCGGCGTGATGCCATGACTCCTATGCCAAGCTCAGCAACGCCTCTGTACTCCTGGTATCTTGTAGGCTGCAAGCCAGAAGCAGCCTGTGGCCTACAAGATACCAAACGGCAACAACATGCCCAGGCGCCAGGGCAACTATGTGTGTCACCCAAAAGGGCTTGGCGCGTCACCTGTGACATGTGTGTCATAGGTTCGCCATCACTGCTCTAGGTTATGGAACAGTATCCTCTCCAAAGGGCATCGAGCATTCTCATGATATATATTCTGAGGTTTGGCGAAGATGCACCTTTTTACTGTGGTGTTAGGCTGGGCGAACAGCATGCCCACCGATGTAGACATTGTTGTGGTTTTAGCTAATGTATTCTGTTTCTGCAGTGTAGAAATATATATATATTTCTACCCCGCCCGTGTGTGTGTGTGTGTGTGTGTGTGTGTAAAAACAACAACAGGGTGAGAGCATGTGTGTGTTCACATGCATGTGTGACAATATCTGTAAGGTGCCACATGCCTACTGACATCTACTTTGTTCCATGAAGCAGCATGGAAAAGCTGTTAAATTTAGGTGCCTGACACACTTTCCACCATGACATTTGTGATCCAAACAACTCTGACACCTTGTAAGAGTGATGGTGTTAGTTCAGGTCATCAGTAGACCTGGTCCAACGTGTTTCTTGCGTTGCTTAATCAGAAGCCATCAATAAGTAACTTAATGACTTAATGACAGTCTGATGGACATGATTTAAATTGCGCTGTTGGAGAAAACACGATGGCAAAAGTGATTTCAAGTGAGTCACCCAAAAAGTAATTTTAGGATCTAGAGGAACTGGTGCTCAACTGCAGAGAAATCCAAGGGAGAAAGCAAGAAAAGAAACAGAAAATTATGGATAGGTTAAAAGGGAGTCTGAAAAAAACCCAGATGCAACTCTAAGAAATTTAAAATCTTTGCAAAGGGTACTATCAATGCTAACAGTAGAAGAAACAGAAGTTAAACTGTCATTTCTAAAACAAACTTTGTGAAAAGGATCTGGGTGTACTGATTGATCACAGGATGAACATGAGTCAACAATGTGATGCAGCTGCAAAAAAGGCAAACACCATCTCAGGATGCTTCAACAGGAGTATTGAGCTAGATCACGAGAAGTAATTATGCCTCTTTAGAGTACTGTATCCAGTTCTGGGAGCCCCAATTTTAAAAAGACACTGACGAACTAGAGCAAGTCCAAAGGAGGGCTATCAAAATGGTTAGTGATCTGGAAAGCATGTGGGAGGACTAGAAACAATGGGATGAAACGTCAAGGGAGTCAATGCAGAGCAGATATTAGGAAAAACTTCCTGGCAGTGAGGTCGACCAGTGAATGGAATAGGTTGCCATGCGAGGTAGTGGGTTCTCCTTCACTGGAGGTCTTCAAGCAGAGGCTGGACCTACATCTGCCTGGGATGGTTTAGGGGATCCTGCATTGAGCAGGGGGGTGGACTCGATAACCTTAGAGTTCCCTTCCAACTCTATGAGTCTATGATTCACAAATAAACATGAAAGACGGGTGGGATAAAGGCTGAGGAAGGAAAGAAGTAAGATGGTGATATAGAGGTGACCAAGGGAATTAAAATCCAGAAAATAATGTGTAAGTTTTATAAAGAACTTTACAAGGAGAAGAAAAGTTACAGAGAATGATATAAAGTAGGGATGTGGGGTTTGTAGGATTTACAAACTATTGTTGCAGATAAATTTAGAACAAGAACAAGTTCAAGAACGTATAACAGAGTGGGCAAGGAATTTCAACTATAACATAAGAACGGAACAGTGGGAAAAACTTTGGACCAAAGTTTGTAATTTACTACATGGTATAAAATGACATAAAGATGGTACAGTGGTACCTCGACATACAAGTGCCCTGACATACAAGTGTTTTGAAATACAAGCCGCCGAGCGAGTGATATTTTGCTTTGAGATGAGAGCAAGATTTGAGATACGAGTATGTAAATACAGTACAGTACATAACAAAAACAACTGAGGTGGTGTTTTGGGAGCTGGAATGGATTAATGGGAAAATTGCTTTGAGATACGAGCGATTTGACATAAGAGCAAAGTTATGGAACGAATTAAACTCGTATGTCAAGGTACCACTGTATTTAACACCTCACAAGTTCAAAGATTTACTGAGGTACATCGAATAGATGCTGGAAAGTAAAACTCATAAAGGTACCTTCTATCATATGTGGTGGACACGTGGTATTCAGTTTCTCATAGGTGCCAATTACCTCCAACAAGTGTAGAAAAGTGGAACGCACGTGAGATCAAATGGACCAATAACGGTGCATTTGTTACTCAAAGGAATATGGTCTGTGAGTACAGGGAAGCAAGGCCATAGGGCTGAAGCTACTGTGAGTATTCAAAAGATTTGGTTGACACCAGGATGGTAAGTAATCCTTTGTTCTTGGCTGCTGATGAGAGTTTCAGGCCAGACTCATATCACACTGGTCTTAAAGGATCTGCACTGGTTACCTATTTACTGCCGAGCCTAATTCAAGGTGTTGACACTAATGTATAAAACCCTAAACAGCTTGGTCCCTGGGTACCTGAAGGAGTGCCTTCTCCCATAGATACCTGCCCGGGTGCTGAGATATCAAGGAGAGAGCCTTCTTGGACTTCCTTCTCTTTTAGAGCTACAAGGTATAGGGACTTGCAGGAGGGTCTTTTCTGTGGTGGCCCCTAGACTCTGGAACAGCCTCCCTCTTGAGGTTCGCCAGGTGCCTACACTGTATAGTTTTCGACACCAGATGAAAACGTATCTTTTACACAGGCTTTTGCTGTATAAATAGCTTCCTCAGGGCGATGTCCTGTTAGGGAGTTAGCAGAGTGGGGCTTTATTTTTTATTTATGTTTTACAATTTGATATGTTCTAATCTCATTGTAACCCGACCTGGGACCATTTGGTGAAGGGTGGGATATAAATTTTCTAAATAAATAAAATAAATAATAGGCAGAAGAAGCAAAGCAGTGCCCACATCTCTGTGTTAGGGGTGTGCACAAATGCATTTTTTTGCATTCAAATTTGAGTCGATTTGGATATTTGATTCAATTCAAAATTCAAAAATCCGGATCTTTGGAAATCCAATTCGAATCCAGATTATCCGAATTCGTACTTTCAGGGATTCGATTAGAAGTCAAAAAAACAAATGTCGGGAACATTCGTATCTGATCTTTGAATTTGCACGTATCCTGTTTTTATCGCGTTTTTATCGCGTTTGCATCCTGTATTATAAACACAAATAAACACGATAATCGGATGCGGTATACGACGTTATATTCAGTCGAATTATTCAAAAATCCGTATTGGATTTCCAAAAATCCAAAATCCGTTCGAATTTAAAAATTCAGATTTTCAAAAATCCAACTTGAATTTGAATGCTATTTGTCAAATTTGAATTGGATTTTCAAATTTTTGAGTATCTGCGCACATCCCTACTGTGTGTTCAATCGCTGCTATTTTGCTTTTCCAGTGGAAAGCAACAGAAACAGAAGGCCTTAGCAACAACCTCAGCAACCAACCACTGTACATCACCCACCCGGTCCACTGCTTAGGGGACAATGCCAGACACTGGTTGCAGCAGATGGGACCAATGCATTCATGTCCGGGCTTTCACTGGCTATCAGCCCTGGTGGAAGTAGTGGTTACCTACTGGGAGTTGGGAAGAGGAGCAAAATGTATGCTCCCGGTGGCAGCAAGGTTGGCCAATGGGAGAAAAGGCTGCTGGACCAGATGGCCATGGGTCTGAACCCACGGGGCACTTCTGAAGGTCTTATATTCAAGGACGTCAGGGCTATCAGTTGCTATTAGTCCCAACAGCAGGAGGAGTCGAGGGACTGCAAGCAGAGAAAACTGTATTCTCATACCCTGCTGGTGGGCTTCCCTGTGTAGTTAGTTGGCCACTGGGAGAACAGGCTGCTGGGCTAGATGGGCCATGGTCTGATCCAGTAGGACATCCGGGTGAAGAAGTATTTCTTCACTGAGAGGGCTATCGGTCTATGGAATTTGCTGCCAGAAGAAGTGGTGACAGCAACAGCTTAGATGGCTTTAGGGAAGGGTTAGACAAATTTATGGAGGACAGATGTATCAATGGCTGCTAGAACGGATGCCTCAGTATATCTTTCAGCCTGGGTGGACAAGCAGGATGTATCTAAGGCTATTTGCTGGGATTCAGGACCAGGAGAAGGAAGGTTTGCCCTTGTCTCTGCTTGAAATGCCCATGGGCAATTGGTGGGCCATTGTGTGAGATGGGATGCTGGACTAGATGGGCTGTGGCCTGATCCAGTAGGGCTCCTCTTATGTTTGTATTTCCTAGATCCTTAATTCCTTCTATAATTCATCCATTGTACAATGCTCCACTCCAGCGCCAACCTGCGTGCCAATTTCACCGGGTCATCAGAAGACGAAATCTTAAACAGCTATAGGAACAACAAGTCCCCAAAGGTGTAACATTCTGCTCTAAAGTGGTGACTCTAAAGTAAGGGAGGGAGGCATTGCATCTGCCCCTTGCCAAGAGGAAGTTGCAGTTCCTAGCAGAGTTTGGCTAGAGGTGTGGCTCCTAACAGGTGCCAACAGGTCTCAGTGAAACACCCAGTTAAATCTGAGCCAAGCTGGTGGGATTTGAGGCAGAAGGGCATGATGGGACATGTAGTTTCCCTAGCTCAACTTGAAGAGCAGTGGTGGCACCTCTAAGCAACTTCTGAACTCTGTCCAGCAAGGCTACATTAGCTCCCTCTTGACTGGAGCAGTGAAGAGTTCGTGCACAGATGTTGGTCTCACGTCAAACTTTGTGGGTTGAGAAGGGCTGTATTCCCTGTGCTCCTCTGCTTTCAGGGCCTTTAAGAAAGGGGGAAATGACCACTGTGCCATACCTTAATGGCAGTGTACTCATTGGTCACTCAAATGGTCCAAAATTGGAGGAGGAGGAGGAGGAGGAGGAAGAAGAGAAGAGGAAGAAGAGGAAGAGGAAGAAGAATAAGGAGGAGGAGGAGGAGAAGAAGAAGAGTCGGCTTCTGTACCCCGCTATTCTCATCCATTTAAGGGGACTCAGAGCGGCTGGCAAACCTTCTGTTCTTCTCCCCACAACAGACACCCTGTGAGGTAGGTGGGGCTGTGAGAGCTCAAAGAGAGCTGTGACTAGCCCAAGGTCACCCAACTGGTTTCACGGAAGAGGGTAGAATCAAACCCGGTATTCCCAGAGTCTGGCTCCTTGACCACTAGACCAAACTGGTGAGAGGTTTTCTGGGGAACGACAAAACGTTTCTCTCTCTTTCTGCCAACTGGCAATGGCTTGATAAATCAGGTTGCCAAGAACCATCGTATGATTTCGTCTTATGAAGGCAAAATATTGGACAGCAACCTGCTTCTTGGTAGGACGGTGTTTGGAGAAACCTGAATCCATGAGAACCTCCTGGAACAGACTGTTTCGTAGGTGAGGGTTTGGTGCATCTTCTCAAGGGTTGTTTTTTTTTCTACTGACCTCCCTTAATCCGGATCTAAGATGATCCAGATTTAACTAACTGGTCCTTCAAATAATCCAGATCTAGTAGATCCGGATTCAGGGAGGTACCCGATGCGTCCCCACAGGTGGTGCAGCACCCAATAGCAATGGGTGCTAGCTTGCCCACAGTGGAAACGCTGGAGCACCCATGTGGCAAATCTGGATCTACCCAAGTGGGGCCCGCCTGTCACCCCAGGTTTTTGGGGGGACAGGGGGTGCAATCACCGTAGAACGCTCTGGAGATTCTTCGAAGATTCTCCGGAACGGCTCCAAAGAATCTCTGGAGCTTTGCCATAAACTCCAAAGATTCTCTGGAGAATCTCCAAAGCTTTGCCATAAACTCCAAAGATTCTCTGGAGCTTTGCCATAAATTCCATAGACTTGCCGCAAACTGTGAAGATTCCCCCGGAGCCTTGACAAAGGTCCATAGGAATGGCATTACTCTCACGTGGGGTCCTCTTTGAAGCCTGTGCTATTCTTTGGAGCTGGCTTTGGAGATCGTGCACAGGCTTCAGAGCTTTGGATTTCGGGGCACCCCCCCCCCAAGGGTGCACGCCTCCTAGACCCCAGTGCCCAATTGCAGTGGAAACATGCTCCGTATAATCCAGATTTGATGCCTGAAGACCCCATTGTAGACCCTTTAATGGGGTCTACAGGAAATATGGATCATAGGTCCTGAAGGACCCATGTAATCCAGATTTCCCTAGAACTGGTGGAAACAAATGTGGCTCTAATGGGGTCTGCAGTGGAAATGGGGTCTTCCTGCTCTGAGCCTCATGGGTCCTTAATGGGTCCTTAGTGCTAGTGGGAAAACCCCCATGGATACCTAAGCTGTTCAGAAGGGGGGGGGGATCTGCAATTTCACAAAGGGAGTGTGTGACAACTGAGTAACTATAGTGAGGTTGTCTTGGGCAGTTTGGGCCGAGTAAATATGCTGGAAAGTGGCTACAGGGAGTGGCTGGCTGTAGCTATGAGCCTAGCCGAATAGAGGGAGCAAGATTTTTTTTTTTAAGCCTCTATCATTGTTCCTCTGTAGGAGATTTTTTACTGACGTCTTTGGTCAAGCCAAAAGAGGCCTGGAGTTTTTGTACTGCAAGCCACAAAACGTGATTAATGAGGTCCTGGGGATGTAAAATTAAAACCTGGCCGTTCTTTATGCACGCACAGAGTAGGTCTTGCATGGACTGACCACTGCCTCACTGACTGAAGAAAAGTTAGGGGTTTCTAACTGCAATCGAAGGAAACTTCAGGGGTAAAAAGCAGTGCCAGAACAGGCAAACCACGCTGGATGGGTTCCTGCCAGCACCAACTGTAAAAGGAAGACAGTTTGCTCCTTCTAGTGGTTAGGGAGCTGAACTCTTATCTGGGAATACCGGGTTCAATTCCACCCTCCACCATGAAGCCAGCTGGGTGACCTTGGGCTAGTCACAGCTCTCTTCTGAGCTCTTACAGCCCGACCTATTTATTTTATTTATTTTATTTATTTTATTTATTTATTTATTTATATTTAAATTTATATGCCGCCCCATACCCAAGGGTCTCTGGGCGGCTCACAGCATTTAAAAACAGATGTATAAAAACAGTAGCAAAAATAAAACAAATTTAAAAATACAGTTTTAAAAATACAAAACAGTTAAAAACATCAATGATTTTCAGTGAGGGGAAGTGTGGGGAACATTTAACCCAAGGCCTGCGTAAAGAGGAACGTTTTCACCGCCTTCTGGAATAGGAACAAAGAAGGGGCCTGACGCACCTCGAGGGGGAGACCATTCCACAGCCTGGGAGCCACTACCAAGAAGGCCCTCTCCCGGGTGCCCACCCGCCTAGCTGCTGAAGGCGGAGGGATCACCAGAAGGGCCTCCCCTCCAGATCTTAAAACACGGGCAGGTCGATATGGGAGGAGGCGCTCCTTTAGATATCTGGGACCCAAGTCATTTAGGGCTTTATAAGTTAAAGTTAGCACCTTGAATTGGGCTCGGTAGTGAATTGGCAGCCAGTGCAGTTCTTTTAGAACCGGCATAATATGCATCCGACTAGATGTTCCTGTCAGCACTCTGGCCGCTGCATTTTGCACCAGCTGCAACTTCCGAACCGTCTTCAAGGGAAGCCCCATGTAGAGTGCGTTACAGTAGTCCAACCTGGAGGTTACCAGAGCGTGGATAACTGTGGCCAGGTCATCTCTGCCCAAGAAAGGTTTCAATTGGCGCACCAGCCGTAGTTGGGAGTAGGCACTCCTGGCCACGGCTTCCACCTGAGCTTCAAGTGTTAGCGCAGAGTCCAGGAGTACCCCCAAATTTCGCACCTGTCCCTTACCGGATATTGCAACCCCGTCAAGGACAGGGTATCTCCCAACTACTTGGACCCGAGAGCCTGTGACACACAGCACCTCTGTCTTGTCTGGATTCAGTTTCAATTTATTGGCCCTCATCCAGCCCATTACCGCCTCCAAGCACCTGTCAAGCACTTTAACCACCTCTCCTGATTCAGATGGCACAGAGAGATAGAGCTGGGTATCATCTGCATATTGATGACACCTCACTCCAAATCTCCTGATCATCTCTCCCAGTGGCTTCATGTAGATATTAAATAACATGGGAGATAAGACTGACCCCTGGGGAACCCCACAAGTGAGTTCCCAGGATGTCGACTCCATCTCTCCCATCACCACTATCTTAGATCGGCTCTGGAGATAGGAGCGGAACCAATGCCAGGCACTGCCTCCAACTCCTAAACTCCGTAGCCTCTCCAGAAGGATACCGTGGTCAATGGTATCAAAAGCCGCTGAGAGGTCCAGGAGAACCAGGAGGGTAGCATTCCCCCTGTCTTTCTCCCGGAGGAGATCATCAACCAGGGCGACCAAGGTGGTTTCCGTGCCATGACCGGGCCTGAAGCCGGATTGAAATGGGTCTAGATAATCAGCTTCTTCCAAGCATGCCTGCAGCTGAACAGCAACAACCCTCTCCAGAACCTTGCCTAGGAAAGGTATGTTAGCTACCGGGCAATAGTTGTTTAAGTCTTCTGGATCCAGGGAGGCCTTCTTCAGGAGGGGACGTACCACGGCCTGTTTAAGGGCCAATGGAACCACCCCCTCTCTCAGAGAGGCATTTACCACTTCCTGGATGCACCCGGTCATACCTTGCCGGCTAGTTTTAATCAGCCAGGAAGGACAGGGATCTAGGGAGCATGTTGTCGGCTGCACCCCTGCAAGCAGCTTGTCCACGTCCTCAGGCCGCAATAATTGAAACTGATCCAAAATAATTGGACCAGACAGTTCTCTGGACACCTCCCGTGGACTAAGTTCAATAGTGACATCTAATCCCCTACAAATCTGAGCAACTTCGTCTTCAAAGTGCTTTGCAAAACTGTCACAGCAGATATTAGATGGCCGAGGGTCACGCTTCATCGAGCCAGGTTTTATAAGGCCATTTACTACTCTAGAGAGCTCTGCTGGACGGCTACTCGAGGACGCAATGGCAGTGGAGAAAAAATTCCTTTTTGCCGCTGTCACCGCCACATGGTAGGCACAATAATGTGCTCTAACTCGTGTTCGGTCAGATTCACAGCCAGATTTACGCCACTTGCGCTCTAGCCGTCGACCTTCCTGTTTCATGGCCCGTAGCTCCATGGAATACCAAGGAGCTTTCTGGGCTCTATAAGCGGGCCGAGGGCACTTGGGAGCGATCGTGTCGATAGCCCTGGTCATCTCCCGATTCCAGAGAGAGGTTAGAGCTTCGACAGGAGCACCAGACATGCCAACTGGAAAATCCCCCAGGGCATTCAGGAATCGTTGAGATTCCATAAGTCTCCGGGGGCGGACCATCTCAATAGGTCCTCTGTCCCCACAGAGGGGGATTGCCACTGTGAGTCCAAACCTCACCAGCGAGTGATCCGTCCATGACAACGGGCTAACAGTCAGCCCTCCTATCAACGGATAATCATCAATTTGCTCTGAGGCAAAAACCAAGTCCAGGGTGTGGCCTGCCATATGCGTCGGACCAGATACAAACTGAGACAGCCCCATGGTTGTCATGGAGGCCATAAAGAACTGAGCTGGTCCACTGAGCGCAGCCTCAGCGTGGATGTTGAAATCCCCCAACACCACTGTGGCGGGGGCTTCCAACACCACCTCCGAGACCACCTCAGCCAGCTCAGATAGGGAGGATATTGGGCAGTGGGGTGCACCGTACACCAGTAGCATCCCTATTCTGTCTCTCTGGCCGAGCAACAAAAACAGGCCCCTCAACCCCGTTAACAGAGCGAATTGGCCGCCTGGTGAGGGAAATGGAAGTCCGATGGACCACAGCGACACCCCCTCCCCTCCCCCCTACTCTAGAGCAGTGTTGCACCTACGTCACAGGGTGTTCTGTGGTCAGCTGCTTTGAGTCCCCTTAATGGAGAAGAACAGAAAGTTTGTCAGCTGCTTTGAGAGCCTTTAATGGAGAAGAACAGAAGGCTTGTCAGCTGCTTTGGGTCCCCTTAAATGGGTGAGAAAAGGGGGGTAGGAAAGCCAACTCTTCTCCTTCTCCTTCTTAGGAGGGGAATCACAGCCTGAGGAATGATGCCAACATAAGCCACTCTGCTTATCCCTTTAAGTTAGCTGCCAGGTTGCTTCTGCCTTGAAAAGGCATGGAGTGCAGAAAGCCCACAGCCCAGAACCAATCAGCAGGCGAATGTCAGCCTGATAATGTCTGACCCCTTTTCTGCTCCCTTTCTGATCTCCCATGGTAATGAAATACCAGAAGCAATCAAAGAATTAATTCTCTGGGAAAGATGACAGACAATCAGTCATTCCAGCCCAGGAGAAACCTGGCTACACACACAGCATGGCAGGAACGGTGCTACCCCACGCCTAATAGCTCATTCATTCTTTGGAAGGCTTCCTGCAACATCACTGCAGCCGAGATTCAGCCAGGAGGAGGGAAGTGCCAGAAAATATTCATAAAGAGGAAAAACTCCTCTTGTAGCTTGGATGTAATGGCTCAGGGTTGCTGGTTCGATCCCCGGCTTCTCCACAGAACTAGGGAATGGAAAACCACTTCTGTATCCCTGCCATTAAAACTGCAAAGAGATACCCATAAAGTTGGGGAATGCCTGTAGTTCAGCGGAAGAGCCAATTGCTTAAAAAGCAAAGGGTTGCTGGATTGATCTCCAGCCTCTCCCCAGAAGTTGGGAATACTTTTGTATTTCTGCCAAGAAAACCACATAAAGGTCCCCATGGGGTGAACCAGGTGTTGACGAACTGGTTCACCCCATGTTAATGGTACCCAATAACAATGGCGGATATTCCAAATCAACTGCTAGGGACAAAGGAAGGGAGTCCTGGACTTTAAGAAGGGTTAGACAAATTTGTAGATGATAGGTGTATCAATGGCTATTAGAATGGATGCCTAAGTACATCTTTCAGGCGGGGGGGGGGGGGGGAGAGCAGGACGCTTCTATGGCCATTTGCTAGGATTTGAGAGCAGGAGAAGGTCTCCCCTTGTCTCGTCTTGAGATGCCCATGGGCAATTGGTGGGCCATTGTGTGTGACAGGATGCTGGACCAGATGGGCTGTGGCCTGATCCAGCAGGGCTCCTCTTAGGTTCTTATGAACATGCTCTTGTGTGCTGCTTTTCTATGGGCAGGGATCTTTTACCGGTCCAACATGGAATCTCTGTCCCCAACCTAATGTCACAGTGCTGCTCTGCTAACTCCATGAAACTGCACCTAGAAGACCTCTTCCTTAAGATCAGGATGTTTCCCTGTACTCTGTGCACTTAAACATAAAATGAAGTCAGGTCAACCTCCCTTTGAAACCTGTGAAACCTCTCTCACCTGGCCACTCACCTAGCTTCATGGAAGAAGAAGAGTTGGTTTTTCTACCCCATTTTTCTCACCCATTTCAGAGGACTCAAAGCGGCTGACAAACCTTCTGTTCTTCTCCCCACAACAGAACACCCTGTGGGGAAGGTGGAGCTTTGAGAGCTCAGAAAGGAAGCTGTGACTCGCCCAAGGTCACCCAGCTCGCTTCATGGAGGAGGGTGGAATCAAACCCAGAATTTTGAGATAGGAGTCCACCTCCTTAACCACTAGACCAAACTGGCTCAGAAAGCTCTGTATGTAGTATTAAAACTTAATGTCCCTGTGACTGCCTTGGTAAAAAGTGGATGATGTTGCTGTCAACGTAAAATCAGGCCTTTTCTTTCCTTGAAACCTTCAACATGCAGAGGATCCCTTGTTCACACTCAAAGCTTGTCTTTGGTAGCCTCTCAATATCTGCCAGTCAGTGAAAAGGCCTCACCTTGACTGCATGGACCAGGTGGCCTCAAAATACAGATATGACTGCCTATTTGCTATTAAGCACAATTTGAGATTTTGACAGTACCTTATAGAGCCCTAAATAACTGGAGCTTTGGAAAACCAAAGGAATGCCTTGTCTTGTCCCACGTAGACCTGCTCATCTTTAAAATACATTTGCAGGGAATTGAGAACAGATGATGTTTTGCCTTTGTCTCCTGCTTGAGATGCCCAGAAGCCATTTGGTGGGCCACTGGGCGAGACAGGATGCTGAACTAGATGGGCTGTGGCCTGACCCAGAAAGGGTCCTCTAATCATAGAAATTACAGAGTTGGAAGGATCCCCCATAGTCATCGGGGTCAAGCCCCTGCCTCAATGCAGGGTTTCCTAAACCATCCCAGACTGATGTTTGATAGGCAGGATGCTACTAAAGTACACCTGCAGGAAGCCGAGAGCAAGTGAAGGTTATGCCTTCATCTTCTGCTTGAGATGCCCAGAAGCAATTGGTGGGTCACTGGGTGGGATGGGATGCTGGACTAGATGGACTGTGGCCTGACCCAGAAGGGCTCCTGTTAATTCATGGAGGACAGATGTCTCAACAGATACCTAGGTACATCCTCCAGGCAGGGGAGACAGGCAGGAGGCTTCCAAAAGCCATTTGCTGGGATTCGAGAGCAGATGATTGTTTTGCCTTTGTCTTCTGCCTGAGAGGCCCAGAAATGATCTGTGGACCACAATGTAAGACAGGATGCTGGACTAGATAACACAGAAACTCATGGAGGACAAGTGTATTAACGGCAACTCGAATCAATGCCTAGGTGCTATCTCTACATTAGAGGAATAAGTAGGAAGCCTCTACAGACCATTGGCAGGTGAAGGTTTCACCCTTGTCTTCTTCTGGAGGTGCCCAGAAGCAATTGGTGGACCACTATGCGGGACATGGACCAGCAGGGCTCCTCTTATATTCTTATGTACATAGACCGGTGATGGCCAACCTATGACACGCGTGTCACAGGTGACACGTCAAGCCCTTTTAGGTGACACACCTGGTCACCCTGGCACCTGGGCATGTAGTGCTTGCTTGTTCTTGAAGTGTACGAAATACCAACTTTCAATTGAAGATTTAGCAAATGTAAATAATTATTCATTTTTGCTTTTAATAAATTACATATATCAAAAACATAACTTTCTTACTAAAGCTACAAATATCACAAAATTATGGATATTTCTGGAAGTGACACAGCACCCGAGTTAAGCTAGGTTTTCTTGTGAATTTTGACACACCAAGCTCAAAAGGTTCGCCATCACTGACATAGACCCTGGGGAAAGAATTTTCCTCCCCTCCTCGTGTGGAGGGCACACTCTTTCCAGCCACCTAGAACGAGTCTTCCCGGCCCACCTCAAACGTGTACGTGGAAACATCTTGGTGATCCAACTCTTCTCCATGCTGCTGCAATCCTTTCAGATCTCTCCCAAGAAATCTCACTCCCTTATCAGGGTCTAAGATCCCCAGAATCTGACCCGAGGACAACAGGTTACTTCCTTTTCTTTTATTTTTTTAAAAAACCTCCTTCCGCCTTTAACTTTCCCTTCTGGGAAAGGCCTTAAACAAACAAACTGGAAAGAGGCATGTTGAATTAACATTGCTCGAAACAAAATATACACGCAGGGGAAAAAAAAAAAAAGGTTTTCTTGACCGACCCAAGCGTTATCAGACTTTCACAGGATGAAAAAAGAAAAAACAACTGCCACCCCCTGCACAAAAATAAAGCACAAAACAAGAGCAAAAAATGCCAAAAAAAGTGCAACCCCCCCCCTCCTCTGGCTTCTTGAAACAAGGGGCGACCGACTTTCACCTCCCTGGCCTCTGAAATCTTGCCCCACAGACGCTACGACCCCGTTTGAAGTCCTGGCTGCTGGGAGATGGTCAGTTTACATCTCCTGATCCCAGGACAGGAAAAGGATGCATTCTCAGAAGGCCATGTGCTCCACCTAGATAAGCACAAAGCGTCCTCCCCTGGGAGCCTTATCGGCTTTTCCGGCTGCTCTCCAGCACAGACAGCGCACCAAAGCCGGCAAGCATTCGCTCGCGCACTTGCGAGGTGGGAGGAGGGAAAAAAAGGAATGATTTTGAATACCGTGGGCATGGCTGTTTCTCAGCATGCCGTGTCCAGGAGGTAGAGATGGGCCTCTTTCTGTAAAGCCAAACCCTAAGCCCATCGCCACACTCACTCTGTGTCACTGATTTATTTAAAAAGTTTAGGACTGCTTCAGGGCATCATCACCCGGGCGCCTGGTCTCTGTGGGGCTACTGTGCATCTACCAGGCTCCCAAGGGATGGAAGTGGTGGGAACAGTGTTTACCTATGCTCACCTGGTGAGAGACTGTAGCTCAGGGGTAGAACAAACTGCCTGAAAAGCAGAGGGTCACGAGTTCAATCCCCAGCCTCTCTCTGGAAGTAGGCAATGGCTAACCACTGCTGTATCTCTGCCAAGAAAACTGCATGGAGGTGCCCATGGGGTCTGGGAGTGGTTGTAGCCCAGCAGGAGAGCAAATGGGATGAAGAGCATAGGGTTGCTGGTTTGATCCCCAGCCTGGAAGTAGGCGATGGCAAATAACTTCTGAGAAAGTTTGGTCTAGTGGTTAGGGAGCCAGACTCTTATTTGGGAATACCGAGTTTGATTCTGCCCTCCTCCATGAAGCTAGCTGGGTGACCTTGGGCTAGTCACAGCTCTCTTCTGAGCTCTCACAATCTCACCTACATCACAGGTTGTTCTCTTGTGGGGAGAAGAACAGAAGGTTTGTCAGCCGCTTTGAGTCCCCTTAAATGGGTGAGAAAAGCGAGGTAGAAAAGTCAACTTTTTCCTCTTCAATGGCAAACCACTCCTGAAGAGCTGTTTTATAGCGCCAAGACCAGATAGACCATCAGCCATCAAAAGTTGGACTATCTGCTTTCTTACATTCATGTCAGCACTGAAGTGTCTGATCTGGAGAAAGCACTGGCGCTAACAAGGCACAGCCTCTGAGTTTCAGCACTGTACACTATGAAAAAATCTAGCTTGCAGCTGGGGCCCCAGAAGGGACAGTGCGACCCTACCTGTAGGGCCTCTGCGTGTTTTGGAATTGTCCCCACCTAGGATGGCTATGCTGCGCTCCTTTTAATGAAGATTCCTCCTCTCAGAGGTACAAGGGGCAGGGACACGCAAGAGGGCCTTTTCTGTGGTGGCTCCCAGACTTTGGGAAAGCCTTCTCGAGGTGTGCCATCTGGTTAAAGTATACTTCTTTGCACAGGCCTTAGTTTCCTCTGGGTGTTGTCCTGCCTGAGAAGAAGAGTGGTTGGGTAGGTGGGGGGGAAGGGTTATATTTTAAATATGTTTTATTATTATTAATATTGTGATCCACTCTGGGATCTTTTGGTGAAACGTGATACAAATTCTTAAATAATACATACAAAAATACTTCCCCCACCCCCAAACTGACTTGCACTGAGAAGAAGAAGAGTTGGCTTTTCTTCCCCGCTTTTCTTACCCATTTAAGGGGACTCAAAGCAGCTGACAAAGCTTTTCCATTCTTCTCCCCACAACAGTCACCTGTGAGGTAGGTGAGACTGTGAGAGCTCAGAAGAGAGCTGTAACTAGCCCAAGGTCACCCAGCTGGCTTCATGGGGGAGGGCGGAAGTGAACCCTTCAAGTCAATCTCACTGCCAGGTTGGCCAGTCAACTCAATGGCAGTCAATGGTTTTCCATAATAGTGAATGATTTCCACTGATGCAGATTCAACTTGCCTGAAGGTTTTCTGGAACGGGACGCCTGTGTATACAAGGGAGTACTGTAACTCAAGCTTTTCAGTGTCTTACCGCTGGTGAGGTTTGACTGACTCTATTCATAAATTACCCTTTTCAAAGGATGCCCTGACATTCTTTAAAAAAGTATGGGACCAATTCATGGAGGACAGGTGTATCAATGGCTACTAGAATGGATGCCTAAGTGCCGCCTCCAAGGTAGGATGCTTCTAATCACCATTTGTAGGGAGCTGAGAGCAGGTGAAGGTTTTGCCTTTGTCTTCTGCTTGAGATGCCCAGAAGCAATTGGTGGATCATTGTGTTTGATAGGATGCTGGACTAGATGGGCTGTGGCCTGATCCAGCAGGGCTCTTATGGTACCACCTTCAGGTTGGAGAGACAGGCAGGATGCCTCTAAAGGCCATTTGCAGGAGGGCTCCTCTTCTGTTATTACCCCTGGCTAGCACAGGACCTTCCAACAGTTTTCCACACAATTAGTCTTCCTGACCAGCTACTGTCCTCATTAACAAATTCATATACTTTGCAGCGCGGGCAGGCAGATGCAGAGTAAGCAATTTTGTTGAGTTGCTTAACAAATAACCCTTTGGGCACTGAATACGAACAGCTCCGATCACAGGTCTTGGGCATCTCTTCTGCCCATTCTCTCCTCATAGTTCTATGCAGTGGAAAGTGAAGGGAAAATCTGGGACCTTTCTGCATTTAGCCTTATTCTGGATTGTATCCCAGAATAAGGCCTGCTGCCTGCATGTTCATGCAGGCTGTGGCAAGGACCAAACAAGGTCAACCATAATCTGTATTAGCATGTGGACAACAGGGACCTATCCCAAGATATGCTCCGGAATAAGGCCAAGTGCAGAAAGTGCACAATAAGGCCCTGATGAGCCAGGCCAATCAGCACACATTCCCATACCTTCTATAGAATTCTGGAAGGCAAACTAAGATAGGATGAAGCAGAGCTGAAGAGTAACTGTGTGAGATAGGATTCTAGATTAGATGCTGTGGGTTTGGAATGTCTACAGAAAAACAGGTCTCATTGCCATAAAAAGAATAAGGAAACTATTAAGGTATAAAATGTAGAAGGAAAGCGGCAAAAAGCTTTATTTTATGCAAATTCTCTTGTAGTCAATATAAGAACCTAAGAGGAGCCCTGCTGGATCAGGCCACAGCCCATCTAGTCCAGCATCCTGGCCCACACAGTGGCCCACCCGTTGGCCATGGGCATCTCAAGCAGAGACAAAGGCAAACCTTCTCCTGCTCTTGAATCCCAGCAAAGGGCCTTGGAAAAGTCCTGCTTTCCCCCCCAACCTGAAAGATGTGCTTAGGCATCCATTCTAGTAGCCATTTTCACATCTGTCATCCATAAATTTGTCCAGCCCTTCCTTAAAGCCATCCAGGCTGGTAGCTGTTACCACTTCTTATAGCAGCGAATTCAATAGGCCAATGACCCTCCGATAGAAGAAATACTATCCCTTGTCTGATCCAACTCTCCTACCCAGTACCTAGGCATCCATTCTAGTAGCCCTCTGTCATCCATAAGAACCCCAGAAGAGCCCTGCTGGATCAGACTACAGCCCATCTAGTCCATAATAACCTCAGAAGAGCCCTGCTGGATCAGGCCACAACCCAACTAGTCCAGCATCCTGTCCCACACAGTGGCCCACCAGTTGCCCATGGGCATCTCAAGCAGAGACAAGGGTAAACCTTTGCCTGCTCTCGAATCCCAGCAAATGGCCTTAGAGGCATCCTGCTTGTCCCTCCAGGCTGAAGGATGTACTTAGGCATTCATTCTAGTAGCCATTGACACATCTGTCATCCATGAATTGTCTAACCCTTCCTTAAAGCCATCTAGGCTGGTTGCTGTCACCACCTCTTGTACCCTTCTTTATATTTTTTCACTTCTCTTTCCACCTTCAAACAAAAAAAAGGACCTAAATGAGGTTTCAAAAACCATGTCAAACCCATTTTCTTTGTCTGGCAGGTTTACTAGCCTGAATCTCCGAGCAGTGCAAAGCCCCCTTCAGAAACATTTCTAGTAGAAGGCGGGAAGAAACCTGCAAGTTCAGGAGATGCTGAGCTGCTTTTGCATGAAGGCAGCTTCATGTGTTCACTGTTCCATTCCGTCTCCCATCACAGCCCATTTGGGGGCATTCTTAAACATCAAAAGAATAATTTTCCTGAACCCTGTACGTCTTTGTGTACTATGTCTGGAATTTGTCTCTGCATTGAAAAATGATTATGGAGTGCCACAGCAGGTAGACGGATGATGAAGCCAACAATGAACATCAGGCCCGCACCTAGCCACAAAAAGGAATTAGCTGCCTATGCCAATCAAATTCCCACAATCCAAGAGCTCTCTGGCTACCCGTTTATTTATTTCCTACCTTTCCACTTCTTGATTCACAAGGCAATTGGCAGAGGGTTTTGCTGTACCTGTTAAAAATGCCGGCTTGGCTACTGGATGGCCACTGACAGCCTATAATGCTAGTGGAAGTTGAAGTTCATGCCAGTTTCCGGCATGTTTGGTGAAGGCCAGAGTTGGTGAAGGCTGTTTGGTGAAGGCTAGAAATGACAGCCTTTAAACAGCATGCCAGGTACACTTCCTGGCAGTTGGTATGGCGAAGGAAAGGTGGCAGATGCACCATTAAGTTGGATCAGAATACCCAAGCAGGAAGGTTGACTGCAGCAACGAGAGCAGGTTTTGCGCCAGGGGTCTTTCTGTGCTTGGTCCTGTAGTTTGCAAGCAATGCGCTCCCAGATGGAGCGTCTGCACTTGAAGGAGACATTTCAGACCTCATCTAGAGTACTGTGTCCAGTTCTGGGCACCCCAATTTAGAAAAGACATTGACAAACTGGAACAAGTCCAAAGGAGGGCTACCAAAACGGTGAGTGGTCTGGAAACCATGTCCTACAAGGAACGGTTGAAGGATCTAGGAATATTTAGCCTGCAGAAGAGAAGACTGAGAGGAGACATGATCGTGATCTTCAAGTATCTGAAGGGCTATAAGAGTGCAGAGGGATCGTCCCTATTCTTACTTGCACAAGATGGGAGGACGAGAAACAATGGGATGAAACTTCAAGTTGCTGTTAGCGTAAAAGGTACAGTTAATGCTGAAAATGAAGCACACGTCTTAAGGAAAAGTTCTTTACTGATACCAGAAGACCACACATTTAAGCGGTAGGCTCAAGACTCCACTTCCTATTCATAAGATCACTGCAGAGCATCAAATTGCAGATGCTTAGCAAGCCACAGAGAACATACCTGTAATGGGTGTAGGGCAGAACAACTTACATCTTGTGTTGCTCACATACACATCTGAAGGACAGAAGTGCCTGTAGCATTTAAGGTGACTCTGGTCTGGCTAAAAAAGAAACCACCTTTGTGATACGGAAATTCTACTTTCTGGATTTATGTGTTTACATCTGATACTCTACCTTTCTCACGAGGAACTAGGGTACAAACAAAATATACATATATTTACATTATGGCACTGTCGTTGCTTTTCAGTGTGACCATTTTATATTTTGTTTTTATTGTGCAATCTGCCCTGAGACTTTGTGTATAGGGGTGGGATAAAAATGCAAATAAATTTCAGCTTCCTCTCCCTACTTTGAGCACTGTTATTGCTTTAAGTGGGTTCTTTTAAATTTTCTCTTACTGTTGTAACCTGCCCTGAGACCTTCAGTATAGGGCAGGATAAAAATACAAATAAATAAACACATTTCAGAGATAGTTTGACCCAAATTATGCATGCATATCACTGAAACCTAAAGTGATGAAGATGATATGTCTTGTTATTTACAGTGACCTGTACTCTGCTAACCTCTAGATTAGACTACTGTAATGCACTTTATACGGGGCTACCCCTGAAAATGATCCAGAAGCTGAAACGAGTACAGAATGCAGCAGCTTGAGTGCTGATGGGAGTCTCTGGATGGAAGCACATCACGCCAGCCATGAGAGATTTGCACTGGTTGCTTTTTTCTTACTGAGCCTAAATCAAGACGTTGGTGCTAACATATGAAGCCCTAAATGGTTTACACCTTGGGTATTTGAAGGAGCCTTCTCCCATACAGACCTGCCCAAGTACTCAGATCTCAAGAAAAGCGCCTTCTTGTAGCTCCACAACTTTTAAAGGTGTGTGTGTGGGAGGGGACACACAGGATAGCCTTTTCTGTGGTGGCCCCCAGACTCTGGAACAGCCTCCATCTTGACCAGGCCCCTCTCTTATATGGTTTTTAGTACCCGGTAAAAACATTCCTCTTCACTCAGGCATCTGATGTTTAGCGCTCTCTGGGAGGGTGGATAGGTGGTAAGGACACAGGCTTGTATTGTAAGTATGTTTTCATGTTTAATATATTTTATTCTTTACTATCGTGACCTTACCTGGGACCTTTCATTCAAGGGCAACATATAAATTATTACATAAATAAAAATAAAAAGTGAGCGTTAAGATTTCATGAGACAGCAGAGACACCCCTGAACACCAACACTGACTCTTCCATCCCTCCGACACGCACCCAAAAGAGAGAAGGAAATTCTTCCCTGCCATGTTCATCACATTAAAAGAGAAAGTAGGTGAGCAGTGCAACGACTCCAGAGCATGTATGTTTACTCCTAGATATTCCAAGACCAGGACAGGAAAAGTTTGGAACCTCTGCCAAGGAAAGTGCTTCAGAGAAGCCAGTTAATCTCCGTAACCAGCCATGGTAGAGCAACTGTCTCTGGAGACCTGCAGGACAAATACTGTAAGGCAAGGGGAACAAAACTAGCTGGCGGCAGGGTTACTGCAGCTCATTCGGATAAAAAAGAAAAGTATGTGAGAAGGCAGTGCTATTCGTTGCATCCTCTGTGCAACACATGTTGGATGGCTTTTGATCCAGTTCCCATAATTGTTAATGACAAGAGAAGCAGTCTTAGAAAACCAAGAACACTAGAACATAAGAAAAGCCCTGCAGGATCGGACCAGCATCTAGTCCGGTATCCCATCTCACACAATGGCCCAACAATTGCTCCTGGGCATTGCAAGCAGAAGACAAAGACAAAACATTCACCTGCTCTCAACCCCCCTCAAATGGCCTCAGAGGCACCCTGCCCAACTCATCAGCCTGAAGGAAGTAGCCAGGCATCCATCTTAGTACCATGAATTGGTCCAATCTTTTGCCTAAAGCTTTGCAGGCTGGTTGCTGTGACCACCTCTTCAGGCAGCAAATTCCATAGACTGATGACCCCCTGGGTGAAGATATACTTCCCCTTGTCTGATCTGGTTCTCCTTCCCATCAGTTTCATAGAGGGACCCCTGCTTCTAGGGTTGTGTGATACCAAAAATATTTTTTTCTCCATCCACCTTTGCTATACCATGTATGATTCTATATACTTCAATCAGGTCCCATTGTTAAAGCCAACTCTTCTTCTTCTATTACTGTCTCACAATGTGTGCCTACGCCAGTTTGGTCTAGTGGTTAGGGAACCGGACTCTTATCTGGGAATACAGAGTTTGATTCCACCCTCCCCCATGAAGCCAGCTGGGTGACCTTGGGCTAGTCACAGCTCTCTTCTGAGCTCTCACAGCCCCACCTACCTCACAGGGTGTCCTGTTTGTCAGCTGCTTTGAGTCCCCTTAAATGGGTGATCTTCCTTCTCCCCCTGCCTCCATTGGCCAATGTATCTGAGCTTTAGCTTCAGTCTCTGTCCTTCCAATGAACAGCCAGGGTTGATTTCTTTTAGTTCTGACTGATCTGATTTCCTTGCAGTCCAAGGGACTTTCAGAAGTCTTCTCCAGTATCACAATTTGAAAGCACCAATTCAGGAGCCAGGAGAGCTCTGGATATGGTTTGACTAAAGTCATTAAAGACAAATGACTCTCAAGACAGCTCCACCGAATTGAGGGTTAAATTGCCAAATGAAGCCAGCATTCAGAAAGGGGCTAGACTACCTCCATTAAGAAATCAGACTTGGGCCCCAAAAATCTAAAAGAATGCCTTCTTCCATATCGACTTGCCCATGGAGGGGAGGCCCTCTTGGTTGTACCACCGGCTTCAGCAGTAAAAAGGGTGGGCACCCAGGACAGGGCCTTCTCAGTGATGGCCCCTAGGCTATGAAATTGTCTCTCCCTTGAAGTGCATCAGGCTCCTTCACTGACTGAAGTACACAGAATCATGTAAGGTATAGAAAAGGTGGACAGAGAAAACACAATACTAGAACCAGAGGTCTGTCTATGAAGCTAATGGATAGCAGGGTCAGATCAGACAATGGGAAGTATTTCATCACCCAGAGGGTCATCGGTCCGTGGAATTTGCTGCCAGAAAAGGTGGCAACAGCAAGCCTAGATAGCTTTAGGAAAGCGTTGGACAAATTCATGGATGACAGGTGTATCACTGGCTTTTATAAAGGATGCCTAGGTACCACCTCCTGGCTGGGGAGATAGTCAGGGTGACTCTAGGGACCATTTGCTGGCATTTGAGATCAGGCAAAGGTTTTGCCTTTGTCTTCTGCTTGAGATGCCCAGGAGCAATTGGTGGGCCACAGTGTGGGACAGGATGCTGGACCAGATGGACCGTGGCCCAATCCAGCAGAGTTCCTCATCTCTGAGCAACCACGTAAAAAGCCGACCTACCTGAAGAAATGAGCAATAGAGGGGAAGCTATCTTTTACCAGCTATGCAAAAGCAAAAACTCTGCTACATATAAAGGTGTTCTGTAAAGGGCAACTGTATAAATAGCAATGCAGTCATGCACACATAGGGGCAGGGGGGTTATCTTAGCTCCAGGGACATGACTTTTGGGGTTCCTCCCTGTTCTGGAACAGGTGGAGGAGTCCTTGCCTTGCTCCAACAATCAACCAGCTTCAGAGTTTGGGGGTGGGTGGAGGTGGGGTGGGGAACAAAAATCAAAGCCTGAAATGTTAGCAGTGCAAAGCAAACCACAGCCTTCAAACATCAAAGCCTTCCTCATTATCTCTTCCCAGTGAAGTATGACAACATAAATCTAATGTGTCACGTCAGGTTGGCTTCTTAAAACCTGTGCCAAAGGCCCCGTTGCTCCTCGTCCCCTCCCCTCTGGCACCAGGTATGGAAGAAGACGATGAGGCAAAGCTGCTCCTGAAGGGGTAGAAAACCCATTTAGGCAGGGCAGATCTCTCGTTGTGCCAAGGCGTCAGCGCAAAAGGAAGAATGCCAGATACGGCAGCCAAAAAACAAAACCCCAAAAAACATGACACAAAACACGCCTTGGAAGGCTTCCCCTTCCTCCCCACCAAAGTAATTAAGAGAAGCTATGTTTCAAAATACTTAAAGAGGAGGCAGACGAATAATGCTCCCTCTTGAGACTTCTGGGCAACGATTCCGAGGGCAAACGAACGCAGGCACGGCTGGGGCTATAAATTAAAGGGCTGGACTGGCACCCGGATCCCTTGACGCAGGAGAGGTGACAATTTGCCTGGCGCTCCCGGGGTTTGCGCAACGCCTGCCCTCACCGGTAACTTGCTCAAGAGGACCAAACCGCCAGAAGTCTAAGCGCGGCACGGCGGAGTTGACGAAAAAGGAGAGTGATAGGCCACAAGGACCTTCGTCTCAATCCCATCTCTCCCGTGGACTCATGACGAGCGTTTACACAAATAACACACCCAGACACACATTTGGGCTTCGTGCTAAAGTGGACTAGGCAGAACTGGCAGAACTTGGAGCAGCCTTAAGGACCGGGCACAAGAGAAGCAAACCATTCTTCAGCCGTGCAACCAATGCACTGACAATTCCTGGCACTGTTTCCATTAAAGGAACACCTTCTTCCATCTTGACTTGCCTGTGCCCTAAGATGTGCAGAGGAGGCCCTCCTGGTTGTATCACTGCCCTCAGCAGTAAAAGGGGCGGGCACCCAGGATAGGACCTCTTCAGTGGTGGCTCCCAGGTTGTTGTGGGTCTCCCTCCTAAGATGCATCAGGCACCTTCATTTTATGCACTCAGAAGAGCAGTGAAGGCTCTTCGCTTTGGCCTTTGGCACTTTTATGGTTTCAATATGTTCATTTTATATGCTGATTGGTTTTAATGTTGTAAGTCACCCTGAGACCTTTGGGAATAGGGCTGGATAAGAATTCAAATAAAGAAAATAATAAATACTGGAAGTTACTGAAGGACTTCTGCATCTAGGGCTGTTTCAAGGTGGAAAGAGGAGAAATCCTGTCTGGATCTTGCCATTTTCTTTACTTATTGAATTATATTTCTACCCCACCCTATACCCAAAGGCCTCTGGGCAGTTCATAATAAAAACAGAAGAAATCATGAATAAAACAATGCCAGTGTCTAATATTGGGGGGGGGGAAATAAACAAATAAAATCTCCTAATTATTAGAAGTTCTTTAAGAGCTGATTTGGGTTTTTGTTTTTTTTTAAATGCCTGCAAAGGTTCTGGTCTGCCAATATCCTGTGAATTCAGAGGCTTGTGGGTTATGAGAAAAATAGCCTTAGGAAATCCCATCCAAAAATGTGCTGATTATTGATGCCAACTCATGGATTCTTCGATTGGCAAAAGAGGGCCTTAGTCATGTTCATTCCTGAGAAACAAGAGATGGGGAAATTCTGCACTGGCTGGTATACTAGCCCAGCAAATGTACCAGAAGCCTTTGGTGAGGTTTAAGAGTGGTTCTAGCATGCAGGAGGCTTCTAGTATACTTCTGGGGCCTATTTGCACTACGGCTGGTAGTGCATGATTAGTGAACTCCTGGCGAAGAGCATACACATGCAGAGTAGAAGAAAAAGAAGAAGAGTTGGCTTTTCTACCCTGCTTTTCTCACCCATGTAAAGAGACTCAAAGTGGCTGACAAAGCTTTCTATGCTCCCCCAAACAGAACACCCTGTGAGGTAGGTGGGGCTGTGAGAGCTCAGAAGAGAGCTGTGACTCGCCCAAGGTCACCCAGCTGGCTTCATGGGGGAGGGCAGAATCAAACCCGGTATTCCCAGATAAGAGTCCAGCTCCCTAACCACTAGACCAAACTGGCAGTTACAGCCTCCAAGCGAGCCCGCCCTCACCAGAAGTTCACTAATCGCTGATCAGATGTGGAGCATGAAATCGCGGTCCACACGTTAACCAACGTCTATCGGAACTTACCTTAAGCGTCCAGTGGCGGGGCCATCACACCTCTTCTGGTGCTTCGAGGTCATCTGAGGTGCACAGAGCATCAGCATCATCAAGGTGACGGTGCTATTGCAGAGGGCACCACAGCCAAAATGGTGGCACCCCGAGGAGGACTGGCATCCGGATTAAATAAGATACATATTCGATCCCGGGGAGCGGGGGGACAGCCGAAGTTGACTAGTGATCCAAGTGCGAGCACTAGTCAACGTTGGTTAATCACACTCCTTTCTCATCCAGTGAAAATGTTCCAGGTCCAGTATTCTGGCCAGTGCAGAATCTCCTATGGGGTTAAAGTGCAGACTGCCAATATGCAGGCTAATGGGTACCGAGGCTGTATAAACATCATACATTCTAAGAGTACCCACAGATGTATTAATCAAAAAAGATACAGGTATTTTCTTCAGAGGTGCAGAGACCAGGATGTTCAAGGGAGGTGATAAGAGAAGATTCTCTTCCCAAGGAATTCGCAAAGCTGTACATGGGGTTATTCCACAATGACCCTGTGAGGTCCAACACGCCAAGCCAAAAGCCATTTGCCAAGACCCACCTAGCAAATTGTCATGGATGGGTCGAGAGAGGGGGGCACCCTGGACCGACGCTCTAAGCCCCACCCTGCCTTGGCCCTTTATCTTTTCGGGGAGGTATGTTTTTATATCAACTGTTTCTTGATGACTAGCATATGGCGGAAGGGCCGAGGCTCTTGGCAGCCAACAGGGTCGAGGAAAAAGCCTGGGGTTTTGAACAAATCATAGAATTTAATCAGAAGATGTCAAATTCATTAAAACAACAGGTATGGGTGCAGAAGGAAGAAACAGTGGCGGTAGCTGGGGGGTGCCTGACGGGGGGGGGGGGCTACAAGCAGAGCTAGCTGTATACTCATGTCTTGCTGGTGGGCAGTTGGTTTTCTCTACTGGGAGGAGGAAGAGGAGAAAGAAGAGTTGGCTTTTCTACCCCACTTTTCTCACCCATTTAAGGGGACTCAAAGTGGCTGACAAAGCTTCTGTTCTTCTCCCCACAACAGAACACCCTGTGAGGTAGGTGGGGCTGTGAGAGCTCAGAAAGAGCTGTGACTTGCCAAAGGCCACTCAGCTGGCTTCATGGAGGGGAACAGAATCAAACCCGGTATTCCCAAATGAGAGACCAGCTCCCTAACCACTAGACCAAACTGGCTCACAGGCTGCTGGACCAGATGGGTCTGGGTCAGATAGGCCTGATCCTGTTCTTTATGTTATTGAGGAGTAGTAGTTTGGGGCGGGAGAAAGGAAGGAAGGAAGGAAGGAAGGGAGAGAGGGAGAAAGAAAGGAAGGAAGGAAGGAAGAGAGAGGGGGAGAGAGAGAGAGAGAGAAAAGAAAGAGAAAGAAAGAGAGAGAGAAAAAGAAAGAGAAAGAACGAGAGAAACAGAGAGAGAGAGAGAGAAAGAGAGAGAGAGAGAGAGAGAGAGAGAGAGAGAAAGAGAGAAAGAAAGAAAGAAAGAAAGAAAGAAAGAAAGAAAGAAAGAAAGAAAGAAAGAAAGAAAGAAAGAAAGAAAGAAAGTTGTTTTGCCTCTGCAAAGGTTTGGCCAGGAGTCTGAGCGGTGATGAATACACGTCATGGAGTCAACAGCTCCAATGATGCATTAAGTACAAACTGTCAAACCCAGAGCTGCTACTTCACTTTACAAACAGCCACTGATTTGCACGGGCACTTTGCTCCCTGCTCGCTCTCTGACCTCAGCTTCCTGAGAAAGATGCAATCTGAAATTCCTTTCTCACTCGCACATACCATCCCTGCTCCCAGCCAGATGCAATCCGGCTCTGGCGTTGCTCAAACAAAATCCATGCCTATAGCAGAGCCTCTTCCTATGGCAGACTCCCCCTAGTCCTCGCTTTTTTCCAGACTTTATGCCCAACGAAGACCCCATTAGGAAACCATTAGGAACCTAATAGGTACATAATCTGTTAGAAGCGTTTGCATACAGGACCCCCTAAGGACCACCCTAACCCCCCATAAGGACCCTATTCTGAATGCGCTGTACCAACGAGTGATGGAGAAATCTGGATTTAATGGGGCCCTTAAATCCAGATTAATGGTAGACCCTTTAATGGTGTCTTCTATCCGTCTTCTGCCACAAAGACCCAATCAAAAGCCGTGCTTCTGCACTTATACCGGGGCAATGGGGTCCAGGGGCGGGCTTACAACATTTGCAACATGGTGGCTCCGGCTCAGCCCCTCAACACACACGCTATGTAGGGTCCCACGTCCTTCGTAGGAGTCTACAAAGCTAAACACAAGCTTTGTAGCAACTACGTAGGCAGGTATGAAGCTGTGTCTCTCTGCCACGCCCACTGTAACCGGCTTACTGCTCAGGCATAATCAGCGCTTTGGAATGGATGCTATGGTGTCCATATGGCAGCCATGTTTAGCACCAATTGCCATTGGGTGCTAGACGGCCCATGCGGACACATGGGGCCCTCACCATGATGTGGTTCTTCAAAGACCGGATTCAACAAGGATCAGATCTTCTAAATCCAGGTTAATGAAGGTACATACAAAAACAGTCTTAAGAACCACACTGCAAAAGATACAGCTGACACGTTCAAATCATGCCCAGACGCTTTCTGAAAGTTTTCCATGTTAGCGTGGAAGAAGTGGTGTTGGCTTTTCTACCCCACTTTTCTCACCCATTTAAGGGGACTCAAAGCGGCTGACAAACCTTCTGTTCTTCTCCCCACAACAGAACACCCTGTGAGGTAGGGGAGGCTGTGAGAGCTCAGAAGAGAGCTGTGACTAGACCAAGGTCACCCAGCTGGCTTCATGGGGGAGGGCAGAATTGAACCCGGTATTCCCGGATAAGAGTCTGGCTCCCTAACCACTAGACCAAACTGGTTCACACTGGAACAATGTGACTTTCGAATCGAATGGCCAAAAAACATTTGTGCATATGCCTAGTTACAACTCAGCTCCCAAGACAGCTTGGTCTAGTGGTTAGGGAGCCAGACTCTTATCTGGGAATCACCAGGTTTGATTCCACGCTCCTCCGTGAAACCAGCTGGGTGACCCTGGGCTAGTCACAGCTCTCTTCTAAGCTCTCACAGCCCCACCTACCTCACAGGGTGTCTGTGGTGGGGAGAAGAACAGAAGGTTCGTCAGCTACTTTGAGTCCCCTGAAATGGGTGAGAAAAGTGGGGTAGAAAAGCCAACTCTTCTTTTTCTTGTTGTTGTTCCCTGATTGAGAGAGGCCCCTACCTAAAACCATGAAGGGCCACCACCATTTTGTGATCATTGTAGAGAATACTGACTATACAGGTCAGAATTGAGCTTTGGCTTTTAGAAGGCAGGACCTGCCCTCAGATTCAATCACACTGGATCCAGTATGGAAACAGTGTCTGTTCGGCAGGCAGACGGGCCTCTTTTAATGGCCCTGAGCATCTGAAGCCCCCTTCTCAACCCCAGTGTCCAGTTTTTAACACAGCAGTCCTGCTGCAAAAAGCAAGGGCTGCAAAAACCCTTGAGAAGGAAAGAAGTCGGCACGAGAGACCTGGAGGGGAAGCGGGGAGAAGAAACAGCAAAAAATAAAAACCCAAGTAATCCAGCCTTCAGCTACAGAACAGTTAAAAATGACTAACTTTTCTTGATATATGAATTTGCGGGGGAACCATTTATCACCACGGCTGCTTACCTCCGCGGCGGAGTCCCTCAAGTCGAAGAGTCGTGTCATTCCCCTTTTGACTGATTAATTAGCCAATCAGGGGACAATTTTTCACTGCGAGGCATGATGGGTTATCCCAGCTAATGTTTGGTCTCTAACGGCGACACATTAAAGCCAACGCGGCTCTTTTAGCCTATCGAAGTGACCAAACGGCAAGGCGAGATGATAAATCAAAAGCAACAGCCCCCACCCACCCCACGCACCTTTAGTTCTGCCTGGGGCCCTAACAACCCCCCCCCCCAAGGGATGAATGGCTCCAGGCAAGATTACACACCAAGGGAGGGAGGAAGGGAAAGATGCATTTTCGAAGGAAGCTTTGAGTTTCTTTTTGTGCAGTGATGGGTTTGGTCTAGACAAGGGCAAAACCTTTACTTGTTCTCAGTTTGATCTAGTGTTGAGGGAGCCGGGCTCTTATCTGGGAACACCGGGTTCGATTCCGGCCTCCCCCATGAAGCCAGCTGGGTAACCTTGGGCTAGTCACAGCTCTCTTCTGAGCTCTCACAGCCCCACCTACCTTACAGGGTGTTCAGTTGTGGCGAGAAGAACAGAAGGTTTGTCAGCCGCTTTGAGTCCCCTTGAATGGGTGAGAAGTGGGGTAGAAAAGCCTACTACTACTACTACTACTACTACTACTACTACTACTACTACTACTACTACTACTACTACTACTACTACTACTACTACTACTACTGCTGCTGCTGCTGCTGCTACTACTACTACTCCGAATGTGCAGGATTCTACTCAGTACAAATGTATTCATATCAATTTGTATGAATATCCGATACAAACGCATACATATCCCATATATACTGATACGTATCCCGCAACGTATCCGCTCCGAAAGCATCAAATCCACCCTGAACCCGCTTTGAACCTGCTCTCAATCTGTGTCAAATTCACTCTGGATCCACTGCTGATGTGACTGGCGCAGCCGATTTCCCAACTCCCAGGTCCACGAATGTTCCAAAGCATTTGATGTCAACGGACGAATGCCGTAACATTCAATGTGTACACGAATGTTCAAATTCGTACAAATATTGAATGTTATGAATATTCAAGCACATCCCTACAATACAATATTTCAGTGCTAGAGCAAACTGCCTGGAAAGCAGAGGGTCACCAGTTCCATTTCCACCCATTCCCTGGAAGTTGACAATGGCGAACCACTTCCGTATGTCTACTAAGAAAACTGCACAGAGGTGTCTGTGGAGTCTCGGGTGTCTGTAGCTCAGTGATACAGCAGTATTAACTGTCTGGAAATCTAAGGGTTGCTGGTTTGATCTCCAGCCTCTCCCCAGAAGAAGAGGGTTATCGGTCTGTGGTGACAGCAACCAACCTAGATGGCTTTAAAGAAGTGTTAGGCAAATTTATGGATGACAGATGTATCAGTGGCTACTAGAATGGATGCCCAAGTACATCTTTCAGGATAGGGGAACAGGCAAGATGCTTCTAAGGCCATTTGCTGGGAGCCAAGAACAGGGGAAAGTTGCCCTTGTCTCTCCTTGAGATGCCCATGGGCCACTGTGTGAGACAGGATGCTGGACCAGATGGGCCGTGGCCTGATCCAGCAGGGCTCCTCTTAGGTTCTTATGGGTGACAGATACTAATGGCTACTAGAATGAACGTCCAAGTACATCTTTCGGGCTGGAGAGACAAGCAGGATGCCTCTATGGCCATTTGCTGGGATTCAAGAGCAGGAGAAGGTTTACCCTTGTCTCTGCTTGAGATGCCCATGGGCGATTGGTGGGCCACTGTGTCGGACAGAATCCTGGACTAGATGGGCCATGGCCTGATCCAGCAGGGCTCCTCTTAGGTTCTTATGGACTAGATGGACTGTGGCCTGATCCAGCAGGGGTCATCTTAGGTTCTTATCTGCAACAGCAGTCTTTTTGCCTCAAACATTCTCTGAAAGCCAATCTGTGATAACCTGGATAGATGGCCAACTGAGCCCAGTGTAGGGCACCCTGGCCGACAAAAGCTCTCTAACCTTTGGGAGAGTTTCACAGGTCTGAAACCCCCCAGGCCTTCTCCAAGCCATGTATGTGTGATCTCTCACTTTTAGCTATGTTCACTTCTCAACTTGGGCCCTTCGGCGTTTTCCTCTTTTCCAAACTATGGAGCGGAGCCGGGATCACAAACCTGGAGGTGAATTTCTAGTCCTCAAGGCACAGAATTGAAGAGGCTGTGACTCACAGCACTTTCAGTGCCTAAAGAGCCCCTCGGTGCTCAGTCCTTTTCATAGCTACCAGGAAACATGAGTCAGGAGAAGGAAATCTGGTGAGGAAAAAAAAATGTTTCAGTAATCAGGAAGCTGCCTCAAGATGTGAAAGGAGTAACCAGAAAAGGATGGGAATCCAATATGACTAAACAAAGATGGGGCTGAATAACAGATACGCAGCTTGTTCACATATATCCTTGGATGTATGCGTGACAAGAAGGCTGTTCCCGGCCCACCAATCCAAGCGAAAGGTGTACAGAAAGTACTTTAAAAGAGAAAACAAAACAGCCGCATCTCTTAATGAGTCAGAAGAATTTTATTTCAGTGTGGCTCATCTGAAGGTTTCCTTCTTTCCTAAGAAACTCATTTTTTTAGTCACCTCTCCTTCCAAGCTCATTCCCAAATCTTACGTCCCTTTCAGGAACACTTTCCCCAGTGATAAGGCCTTGTCAGGAAATACAGCTGGATGGAGGAAGGAAACACTGAGAAGAAATTAATATTATATATTTATATATAGCAAGGGAAGGGGGGGGGGTCCAGGAAGTTCAACCAGATAGGAACTCATGGAATGTGTTTTGCTGCATCCCAAGCAAGGCGGCTTAAATGGAAAAAAAGGACGATCAGAGCGGACAAGATTCCCTGAAGCTATGATGGGCTCTGGGCTTGGCAATAGAGACCTCTTGGGAGTCTTGTAATGGCCAATCAATACTTCCAATTGCTTCATTGTCTCCCTAAGAAAAATGCTGACGGCTCCAATTTAGGTGTGCTCAGATAGACAACCATTGTTTTGTTTTGTTTTTATCTCCTGCCCACTAAATGCCTATTGACAACAGATTCATTGAGCTCCAACAACTGTCGCAGGAGAAAAGAGTCCTCAAGTTAGAACAAGGCCCCAGGACTGATAATAAGTGCATCAATGGAAAAAGAACTGAGGGGTACATAAGAACATAAGAGGAGCCTCACTTAGGCCACAGCCCACCTACTCCAGCATCCTGTCCCACACGGTGGTCCACCAATTGCTTCTGGGCACCTCAAGGAGAAAAGCAGGCCAAAACCTTCACCTGCTTTTGACTCCCTGCAAATGGCCTTTAGAGGCATCCTGCCTGTCTTGCCAGCATGGAAGACGTACATGGGCACCCATTCTAGTAGCCATTGATGCATCTGTCCTCCATGAATTAAGAGGAGCCCTGCTGGATGAGGCCACAGCCCACCTAGTCCAGCATCCTGTCCCACACGGTGGTCCACCAATTGCTTCTGGGCATCTCAAACAGAAGACAGAAGCAAAAGCTTCACCTGCTCTAGAATCCCAAGAAACAGATTTGGAGGCATCCCACCTGCCTCTCCAATCTGGAGGTAGTACCTGGGCATCCATTCTAGCAGCCAACCTGTCCTCCATGAATCTTATCTCTTTTTAAAGCTATCCAGGCTGGTTGCTGTTACTGCCTCTTCTGGCAGCAAATTCCATATACCGATGATCCTCTGGGTGAAGAAATACTTCTCCTTGTCTAATCTGACTCCCCTACCCATCAGCTTCATAGATACCCCCTGGTTGTAGAGTTGTGTGATACAGAAAATAAATTTCCTCTGTCTTTTCTATACCGTGCATAATTTTATATGCTTCAATCAGGTCCCCTCTTAAACACTGTCTTTCCAGGCTGAAGAGGCCTAGACGTTGCAGTCTGAATTTGTAAGGGAGGTGTTTCAGCCCCTTAATCATTCTGGTTGCCATGTTCCACAACATCCTTTTTTGAGATATGGTGTCCAGGGCTGCGTCCAGACACATTTTATATTGCGAATGGATTGCGCAGTCCTGATCGAGCCATCGTACACGACGATCGATCTATCCTCATGGTGAAGCATCATATGATCGGGTCTGTGCATTAACCTTAGTGCAAAATGAACAACTCTCACTGTGCAGTAGGTGTTAACTGTGAGCCAGTTTGGTCTAGTGGTTAGGGAGCCGGACTCTTATCTGGGAATATTGGATTCAATTCTCCTCTCCTCCATGAAGCCAGCTGGGTGGCCTTGGGCTAGACACAGCTCTCTTCTGAGCTCTCACAACCCTACCTACCTCACAGGGTGTTCTGTTGTAGGGAGAAGAACAGACTGTTTTTCAGCTGCTTTGAGTCCCCTTAAATGGGTGAGAAAAGCAGGGTAGAAAAGCCAACTCTTCTTCTTCTTAAGATCGAATTATTACTCTAATGGAGGCAAGATGGTGAGAAACGGCGACAAGATGCTGCCTAACCAGGAAGTGCAACTCAAAATTTGATTGGCTGCTTCAACTCATGTGATGGCACGTGCCACCTCAACTCCAACAGCTCCGAAAGAGGAAACTACAGAGCTGCTTTCCAGTCTGGACGACTGGTCTTCCCTGTGCAGCGAGTTTATTGTGTTTTTTTATTTAACTTTGGATTTATGTAGCTAGTCTGAGGGCAGCCCAGAACTATATACAATATTCCAATTTGTGGCCTCACCATAGTTTTATAAAAAGCAAAATGACACTTGTTTTCTATTCCCTTCCTAATTATTCCTAGCTTCAAATTAGTTTCCCCATTTTTTTGCTGCTGCTGCTGCTGCTGCTGCTACACACTGTGCTGATATCTTCATTGAGCTGTCCACCAGAACCCCAAGATCCCTTTCCTGATGTATCACAGAAAGCTCAGACCCAATAGACATAATTAGGATTCTTGGCCCCAATGTGCATTACTTTGCACTTATTATGACTGAAGCACATCTGCCACTTGCTTGCCCACTCCCCCAGTGCCAAGAGATCCCCCTTGGAGCTCTTTGCAATCTCTTTCAGTTTTTACTATCCAGAATAATTTAGGGTCATCAGCAAACTTTGCTTACTACACCATGCTGCTTCTAGATCACTTATGAATAAATTAAAAAGCACCATTTATAAGAACCTCAGAGGAGCCCTGCTGGATCAGGCCACAGCTCATCTAGTCCAGCATCCCGTCTCATATAGTGGCCCACCAATTGCCCATGGGCCCTTTTCTCATGCAGAGAAAAGGGCAAACCTTCTCCGGCTCTTGAATCCCAGGAAATGGCCACAGAGGCACCCTGCCAGTCCCCCAAGCCTGAAAGATGTACTTAGGCATCCATTCTAGTAGCCATTGATACATCTGTCTTCCATAAATGTGTTTAACCCTTCCTTAAAGCCATCTAGGCTGGTTGTGTTATCACCTCTCTTGGCAGTAAATCCCATAGACCGATGACCCTCTGGGTGAAGAAATACTTCCCCTTGTCTGAGCTGACAGGTCCTAATCCTGAATTTTGGTGGACCCCACTTCTAACCTCTATCCAATCCCACTCAACTGATGTATATTTATGAGGTAAGTGGGCAGGTAGCTCTCCTCTCCCATCAGCTAAAAAACAACAACACAATTTTGCTGCAGAGTGGGTCACCCCTGATACAGGGAAGGAAGTAGGAGAAGATACAGTCTCTTTACTGGCCTTTCCAATGAACTCTCTAAACAAAACACTTGCTGGTTGGAGGAAATTTTAACAGGCTCAGGTCCCACTGGACCTGAAAACAGATAGCAGGAGATTTTGGCATTATGTAACCTCCCAAGCAGCTGCTAGATAAGCCACGTAGGGGGGAGATGACAACCCCCAGGCATGGCAGGCTCCCTGCAGGCAAAGGAGCCAAGATTCCAGTGATGTTCAGGAAATGAGATATGCCAAAACTTCCTGCCAAGAGCCTGAGCTACCCATCACGTTAGCAGTTCCTCATCTGGTTCACCTGACTCACGCATAGAGAACGAAAGAAAAAGTGGGCTGAGTGAGTCCTCGTATGACAGCAGAACTCCAATCCCTGATGGACACCAGGACTCCGGCTATCTTGGCAGGAAGAGATACAGAAATACTGCTGTCTAGCATTAGTTTGCTCTTTAAGGCAAGGCAATGACGTGCTCCGGGATTTCACTGTCAGGCTCTTCATCTGGTGCCAAGAAAGGGCCACCATTGACCACAGCAGATACCTACAGAGTAAACCAGGCCCGCTTTTGAAAACATCTTTTGCTACTCTGTATAACAGATGTACCCTTCTGGACAGAGATGGTTTGGCTACAGTTATCCATGTCCTGGCAGCTTTCAGACTGGACTACTGTAGTGCGCTATACATGGGGCTGCCCTTGAAGACGGTTCGGAAGCTGCAGCTGGTGCAGAATGCAGCTGCTAGACTGTTCACTGGAATAGCTGGCTGGACACACATCACACCCATCTGAAAGGAGCTGCATTGGCTGCCAATTCACTAGCGAGCACAATTCAAGGTACTAACTTTAACCTATAAGGTTATAAATGACTTGGGCCCCAAATAAGGAATGCCTTCTTCCATATCGACCTGCCTGTACCTTAAGATCCAGAGGAGAGGCCCTCTGGTTGTTCTGCCACCTTCAGTAGCAAAAGGGGTGCACATCTATCCAGGTTATCACAGATTGGCTTTCAGAGAATGTTTGAGGCAAAAAAGCTGCTGTAGCAGATAAGAACCTAAGATGACCCCTGCTGGATCAGGCCATGGCCCATCTAGTCCAGCATTCTGTCCCATACAGTGGCCCACCAATTGCCCATGGGCATCTCAAGCAGAGACAAGGGCAAACCTTCTCCTGCTCTCGAATTCCAACATATGGCCTTAGAAGCATCCTGCTTTTCCCCCAGCCTGAAAGATATACTTAGGCGTCCATTCTAGGAGCCATTGATACATTTTATGCAATATATTCAATAATGTTCATAATTGTGGCAACAAGGTGACTGATAGCAAGGTCTTGGAGGATCAGTAAACTTTTATCTGTTTTATACCGTAGCAGAATTGTTGGCAAGGAATCATAGATGATGGTTTCAAAACTGTTTAGGAGTGTTTATCATCAGCCAGACATGACCAAATATAGTTTGAGTCCTTTTCAAAATTAAAAGTTCCTTTGAATTGTTCTAATTTATTTTCTCATAATCCAATACAATAAAACACTAACCAAATAGTCCAGAAGAGATTTACACTCCTTTGTATATTACTGTCCATTTGTACTTTATTCATTTTGAAATATAATATTTTGTGCCCCCTAAGATGAGCCTACAGTTTGCCAAGAAATGTTTAATTTTTTAAAAAAAATATATAAGAGTTGGGGTGATTTTAGGAGAAATTATTTTAGGAGAAAATGTTGGTCCTGAAGGGCAAAAAAATGCACTAATTCTTATTGCAACTACGGTATATATATGTCACATAAAAATATCTTACCTATGTAAGGAGATTAGACCTGAATTACATGTTAAAAAGCACAGTACTTGTCTGACAACCATTCCTCAAAGTCTCTCATGCCCTCAAGGGGAGGCACAGCCCTAATTTGCAAAGCACTGATACCGAGTTAAAGAGATTAGGGGTCTGATTCAGGAAGTGGGTGGGATTTCAATGGAATTTAGAGGCTGATTGCTTCTGAAGGTGAAAACACTATGCAGCTACCAGGAGAACAGCAGACAATTTTGCTTTCCAGGGCGTTCAAAATGTGGTTCCAAATAACTTGGAAAGTCACCTGAGGACCCCTGCTGGATCACAGCCCATCTAGTCCAGCATCCCATCTCACCCAGTGGCCCACCAGTTGCTTCTGGGCCTCTCAAGCAGAAGATGAAGGCAAAACCTTCACCGGCTCTTCAATCCCTGCAAATAGCCCTTAGAGGCCTCCTGGCTGTCTCTCCAACTTGGAAGAAGCACCTCGACATCCGTTCTAGTAGCTATTGATTCATCTAACACTATAAGAACACAGTGACATAACCGATGCTCAAACCCTAAATAGGTGTGGTGCAGAAAGAATAGGCCAGTATAGCTAGCACATAGACTAGCTCTCAGGAGGCAAGTAAAAGTATCCTATTTATTTATTATTTATATTTATATCCCGCCCTATACCTGTAGGTCTCAGGGCAGGTTACAAGTTTTAAAACAACAGATTAAAATAATAATATCCATTAAAGGACTTAAGAAATCCTCCATATTTAAAATACTAATATCCTAGTGCATACTACACACCACAAACAGTGAGTATGGTTGTTCTGAATGATTTTTAACTGCGTTTTGCACACCTCTATTTATTTTTAAAATGTGGATCCTTGTACATCCAAAATGTCAGCATCTATACACCACAGGAACTCCTACAGTTTTCAGACCAATAACAACTCCTCTTTAAAAAGAAAATTAAACAAGATGCAGCTCAGCAAACATTCCTAAGAACATACGAACCTAAGAGGAGCCCTGCTGGATCAGGCCACAGCCCATCTAGTCCAGCATCCTGTCTCACATGGGGGCCCACCAATTGACCATGGGCACATCACGCAAACTTTCTCATAAGAACAAGGGCAAACTTTCTCAGAATAACATACGAACCTAAGAAGAGCCCTGGTGGATCAGGACACATCCATTCTAGTCCAGCAACCTGTCCCACACAGTGGCCCACCAACTGCCCATGGGTATCTTTGGCAGAGACAAAGGCAAACTTTCTCATAAGAACCTAAGAATCTAAAAAAAGCGCTGCTGGATCAAGCCATAGCCCATCTAGTCCAGCCCATGGGCATCTCAAGCAGAGACAAAGGCAAGCCTTCTCCTGCTCTCAAATCGCAGCAAATGGCCTTAGAAGCATCCTGCTTCCGCCCCCCTCCAGCCTGAAAGATGTACTTAGGCATCCATTCTAGTAGCCATTGGTACATCTGTCATCCATGAATTTATCTAACCCTTCCTTAAAGCCATCTAGGGTGGCTGCTGCTACCACCTCTTCTGGCAAGCAAATTCCAGCTTGTGCCAATGGTGATTATCCAAAACAGACAGCGCTGGCTAGAATCCCAATCCGGAATGCTTCACCCTGTAAGATTCTTGTTGCAGGACTACCTGCTATGACACATACTTATGGACAGCCTTCTCCTCCACTGATTTGCTTAACCTGCACCTAGAATATCTATGCCAGGAGCTTTCCCCACACCTTGTGAAAGCAGATTCCAGGGCCTTACGTTGTACGGTTAAATTATAGATTAGGTCAGATAAACTGTACTGGCTCTCCTCATTCCCAAATACTATTTTGAAAAGCAGAGGAGAAAGCAAAACTCTATCAAATGCTATAGTCACGGGACAATAAAAATATACATTTGGAATGAATAAATATAAGTTAATCTTGTTTATTCAAAAAGAACAATAAAACTGGGTATATATGTGTATGTATGTACATGTTTATGCCTATACATCGATTACTCTCAGTCTCCAGCCCCACCTGTGAAAGTTTCCACAGTTGATTCATTATAATCTTGTTCTCATGGTTGCAATTATCACTGGTCCACTCCCAAAACGAACTGGGACAGCCAGCCTGCTGCAAATTCTGCCATCAAAATGAATTTGACTCATAGACTTAGCTAACACCTCAGCAACCTTTACTAGGGATGTGTACAAATATTCGAAACATTCAAAATCTGTTCGAATTCATTTGAACGTGGACATTTGAATTCGAACCGAATGTCTTCACATTTGAATGTAGACATTCGAATGGATTTCAAATGTTCCAAAACATTTGTTCGAATGATTTAAGTCATTCAGATGTACAGATGTGTGAGTATTACAATATTATATGTACAAATACTATATGTATCTGTATGCATTTGCACATATAATACAAAATGAAAACAGGATGCATATAGATGTGTATAACACGTACAAATGTTGTCGACATTCGTATCTTTAAATTTGTATCCAACATTCAAATGAATAGATTCGAATAGGTTTTTGTTGCATTTGGATTTTAAGCATTCAAATCAAATTGTTTAGACATTCGATTCAATTTGAATGCAGAAATAATTTTTTTAAAAAAAATTCGTGCACACCCCTAACCTTTATCAACCTGATGCTGGCGTAGAAAGAGGGTGCTCACACTAAGTTAGTGAAGGCTGAGAAACAGCAAGAAAGAACTGCACGCTTCCCATATGTTAAATAAGAAAACATGGCTGGAAAGGGGTAGGAAGAGATGGACAGAGACATGGAGGTGGTAGGTAGATAATGACGGAGACATGGAAAGAACAAATATCTAAAGGTAGACCCTCACCCAAATCAACCTGTTTGTGCCTTAATGTTAAGACACTGACAAACTAGAGCAAGTCCAAAGGAGGGCTACCAAAATGGTGAGTGGTCTGGAAACCATATCCTATGAGGAAAGGTTGAAGGATCTAGGAATGTTTAGCCTACAGAAGAGAAGACTGAGAGCAGACATGTTCACAGTCTTCAAGTATCTGAAGGGCTTTAACAGTGCAGAGGGATCGTCCCTATTCCCCTTACACAAGATGGAAGGAAAAGAAACGACAGGATGAAACTTCCAGGGAGTCAATACAGATTAGATATTAGGAAAAACTTCCTGACAGTGAGGGCAACCGGTCAATGGAATAGGTTGCCACGGGAGGTGGTTAGCTCTCCTTCACTGGAGGTCTTCAAGCAGAGGCTGGACCTCCATCTGTCTGGGACGGTTTAGGAAATCCAGCACTGAGCAGGGGGTTGGACTGGATGACCCTGGAGGTTCCTTCCAACTCTATGATTCTATCTGGAGGGGAGCCCCTCCTGGTTGTCCCACTACCTTCAGTAGGAAATGCGGTGGGCACCTGGGATAGGGCCTTCTCAGTGACGGCGCCCAGATTATGGAACAGGAGAGCCTTGGAGATGCACCTCTTTGCCCTGAACTTTGGTTAAAAAATTGAGTGTGCAGGATTTACTAAGCGTTTCATCTGTTACTGATCAGCTCCCAAAGCCTCCTTCCATTTTTCTCACTGATTCTGGTCCTGCTCTTCAACATTTTTAGGCAACAGGGAGAGCACCTAAAGCACTTTGAGAAAAGTCTGATTCTACTGCCTGCTATAGTATTGCTAGCAAATTATGCACGACAGGAATTGAAGCAGAAATATCTGTCCAGGGCTAGGACCTGGATTCTTATAGCGTTTATAGGACTGCAATCACGGCTTGCCAGTCCACAGGTAGTTTGAACTTGGATTTTACTTGGCAGCCATGGTTTCTTCATTAAGATGAGTGACTCTGCAATTAAGGAAAACAAATGAACGAATCACATACCTGAGTATTCTTGACTTGGCGCTTCCCAAAAATGCACGAGAGGTCTTCTTCACTTCGGGAAGAGAGGTCTTTCCCTGGAAATGGGGCAAACAGTGAAAAAAAGAATGAGTGATATTGTATGTGTGTCTGTGCATGCACACATCCACACTAGGGATGTTAGTTTTGCATTTCAATTTGATTCAAATGTTTGGAATCGGAATGCAACAAAATCTGAATCGAATCGAATACATTTGAGTCTATTTGTTCGAATGTTAGATCTGAAACTGAGGATACGAATGTCAACAACATTCGTATGTGTTATACGCATCTGCACGCATTCCTTTTTATCCTGTATGCATCCCGTTTTCGTCCCATATTAGAAGCGCAAATGAGTGCAGATACATATGAGACTGATGTATCTGTACTTTCAAATGTTTTGAATTGACGTGCAATTGAAGCACCCTGCGTTTCTCACCCATTTAAAGGGACTCAAAGTGGCTGACAAAGCTTTCTATTCTTCTCCCCCACAAAAGAACACCCTGTGAGGTGGGTGGGGCTGTGAGAGTTCAGATGAGAGTTGTGACTAGCCCAAGGTCATCTGTCTGGCTTCATGGAGGAAGAAGAGTTGGCTTTTCTATCCTGCTTTTCTCATCCATTTAAGGGGACTCAAAGTGGCTGACAAAGCTTTCTACTCTTCTCTACAGAACAGAACACCCAGTGAGATGGGTGGGGCTGTAAGAGCTCAGTAGAGAGCTGTGACTAGCCCAAGGTCACCCAGCTGGCTTCATGGAGGAGTGCAGAATCAAACCTGGTATTCCCAGATAAGAGTTCGGCTCCCTAACCACTAGACCAAACAGGCTCAAAAAAGGCTATCGTTTTCCGCACGAAGACAAACATAACCATCCTCTCTCTATTGCTGGCCATAAGATGTGTGTGGAACTGATTTTTTTTTTATTCTCCTCCTTCAAATCTGCTTCTCTTTGCCTGAAGGAGGTCCTTTTCAAATTCTCTTCTCTAATGCACAACATTAGAACCAGGGGCCTCTTTAGGAAGCTGATGGGCAGGAGAGTTAGGACTGGTGTAAGAAAACAGAAGTCGCAGCATCAACCAAGCTGGATTTGAGAAAGGATTAGACAAATTCATGGAGGACAGGTGTATCAAAGGCTTACTGGAACTGACAGAGGTACCACCTCCAGGTTGGAGAGAGAGATAGGACACTTCTGAAGGCCATTTGTAGGTAGCCATGAGAAAGTGAAGGTTTTGCAGGATAGGATTTTGGGCGAGGTGGGCTGATCCAGCAGGGCTGTTCTTAATTCACAGGGGGCAGGAGTATCCATGGTTACTGGAGCAGATGCCTAGGTATCATCTCCAGGTTGACGAGGCCTCTAAAGGCCATTTGCAGGGAGCCAAGAGCAGGCGAAGGTTTTACCTTCATCTTCTGCTTGAGTTGCCCATGAGGATCTGGTGGGCCACTGTGTGAGACAGGATGCTGGACTAGAAGGGCCTTGGCCTGATCCAGCAGGGCTCCTGTTATCTTCATACGGTTCTAGAACCGGATACAGTACTCACAGTTGAATTAAATAGTAGTGAACAGAATATGACTACTGTGCTTCTTTCCCTGATTTTATTATGTAAATCTTGTGTGCACTGGCAGCAGACAGGCAGAGTAAAGTAATCCTGTGATGTTTCTGAACATCACATTCACAAATATCAAGTAATGGAAGCCTCAGGGAAAAGGAATTAAGTTGTAAACTCCTCCCAATTAATCAAAGAGCTCCATGAACAGGCAATTCTTCTATTCTGCTGCATGACAGAAATGGAAGGAAACAGGGTAATGAATGGTGTTTGATGGTAATGAATGGGGGGAAAGCAGGAAGCTTCTAGGGCCATCTGCTGGGACTCGAGAGCAGGAGAAGGTTTGTCCTTGTCTCTGCTTGAGATGCCCATGAGCATTCGGTGGGCCACTGTGTGCGACAAGATGCTGGACTAGATGGGCTGTGGCCTGATCCAGCAGGGCTCCTCTTAGGTTCTTAGGTTCTTATGCTGGAGTGTTTTACAATGAAAAAGGCAAGAATGGGGGGAAAGGAGCGTGATGAGCCAACGTTGATTAGTGCTCGCACTTGGAGCACTACTCAACTTTGATCATTCTCTTCCCTGCACAATCAAATACTTACCTTATTCGATCCGGGGTCCGGTCCTCCTCTGGGAGCCGCCATATTGGCTGCGGTGTCCTCCGCGACGGCACATGCCTCAGTGCCACCACTTTGATGATGTGGACACTCTGTGCACGCATAGTCGCGTCTATGGTAATCTGGGGTGCCAGCGTGCTTGTGCGGCAACTCAGATGACCCCGGAGCGTGGAAGAAGAGCGAATGCTCGCTGTCACTGATGCTTGAGGTAAGCTTCCGGGTAAGGTTGGTTGACATGTGGAGCATGATTTTGTGCCCTACCCCCTAATCAACAATTAGTGCACTTCTGGTGAGGGTGGGCACGCTTGGAGGCAGCAACCAGCCTATTCTTCGTGCATATGCTCTTCACCAGAAGTTCACTAATTTTGCACTAGAGGTCATGGTGTGAATAGGCCGCAGTTTACAACTGCGGGAAGTGATCAGCACTCCATGGAGCAATGTGGATGGAAGTATTTGTTACCAGCGCTGGATGATGCTAAAGACGGGGTGTCACCCTTAGAGCTTCTTCAAAGATGGGGTCTACACCAGGTGCAGCTGATTAAGGGGCCATGTTTAGTGACCACATGAGCTTCCTCTGCCCACCCCAATCCTAAAGTCTTCCTTCCAGAAAAAGTTCCCCATTCAAATTGTCCCCAAAGCTCCCAAGAGACAACTCTGTTGATTTCAGCCCCTTTTACCTTACCTTTGGCAAATTTCATATAATGGACCCGTTTTCGGGAGGTCTTTGATTTCTCCTCAAGGCTAAATTTTCTCTTTTCCGCCTTGGGCGAAGCATCTGAAACACAAGCAGAAGACATTGCACGAAGCAAGTACAATAGCTTCCTACATCTCTTGTTCGCACCTCAAGGTTACTTCAAACCTAGATGGGATTCATCCAGCTCTTACTAAAAACCTCAAAAGACAATCTGCAGATCTTTTGACAAAGGCTCTTTCTGCACTGGCTCTTGTTCTGGGCTGTATTCCAGAACAGGAGTTTGCTACCCATATACTGGTGCAGACCATGGCAGGGTAACAAGAGGCAAAAGGGATAATGCTGCCTTCCTTCAAACATCACAACCTCCATGTAACAGAGTGCCATCAGCTTCTTCAAAAATAAATTAAAAAGTGTATCTTCATAGTTTCCAACTGTTTGGGTTTCAACCAAATGTATGACACACAAGTGACAATAGTGCCCTCATGTGGCCACATGGCCGTACAGCAAAGGGTTTTTTTGGTGGTGTTATTCATATGAATTCGAATGTTATATTTATACACTGACATTTGTATAAATACAAATGTTTTCAACATTGATATGAATAGTTTGGACATTCGTACGAATAGTTTGGACATTTGTTAAACTGGTGACGTGGGAAAACCCCTGTGCCAGACATCTGCAACAGATCTAGGGTGCATTTGACATGGATTGAGAGCGTATTAAAAGCGAATTCAAGTCAGATTTGATGCTTTTAGAGAGCATTTATTATGGGATATGTATGAGATAGAATTTTACCACATTTGAAAGCTTCTATTTGTACGAATACAAATGTTCAAACATTAGATCCACTATGTATTGAATCTCAAAAAACACATTTGTCCACATCCCCGGTCAGAATCACTTGTGTGCCAAGCAGTGTACCTGGGATATCTTGTCCGTGGCAGCTGTTCAACTCTGCCAGCAGCTGGTTGAAATCATCCTGATGTGCGATCCAGTTGTCCTGAAAATTCCACACAAGGAGGTGGTTCAACATCTAAGGTGGGAGAGCGGAGCAGGACAGCAAGGAAGGGGCACAAAAGCAGGAACAAACACAAGGGAGGGAGGATTCAAGGAATTCCTTCTGTGAACTTTCAGAGGATGTGGTCCACCCATTCCTTAGAAGACACCCGGGAAAGGGCCTGCTTGGTAACGGCCCCAGGTTATGGAACAGTCTCCCCCTTGAGGTGCGTCATGCCCCTTCTCTGTATGTATTCAAGAAGGCAATGAAGATGCACCTCTTTGCCCTGGCCTTGGCTGATGTGATTATACTCCCCCCCCCCATGGCAGATGCTATTATTTTAGTATTTTAATATGCTGAATCTTTTAAAGGTTTTTATGTATATTATTGGTTTTAATATTGGTATTAATTTGTTGTTCTAAAGGTTGTTACCCGCCCTGAGACCTTCAGGTATAGGGTGGGATAGAAATCTAAATAATAAATTAAATAAATAAAGACAAGGGCAAAACCTTGACTTGCTCTTGAATCCCTGCAAATGGCCTTGAGAGAGAGGTCTCCTGCCTCTCCCCTCAGCCTGGAGGAGGTGCCTAGGCATCCATTCTTATTAATGCACCTGTCATACATGGCTTTCTTTCACTCATAAGGACATAAGAGGAGCCCTGCTGGATCAGGCCACAGCCCATCTTGTCCAGCATCCTATCCCGCAAAACCTTCGCTTGCTCCTGACTCCCTGCAACTGGCCCTTAGGAGTGTCTTGTATGTCTCTCCAACCTGGAGGTGGTACCTAAGCATCCGTTCCAGTCAGCCTTAGTTACATCTGTCCTCCATGAATCTGTGAAACTCTATGAATGGATGACCCTCTGCTGGTGCAGGACAGGGCACACATATGCCCACCTGCACTGGCCAAAGCTACAGTTGGGACAAGAGCCCCAAATGGGGCCTTATCCTGGTCCTGCAGTGGCCTTGCTAATGATGTCTCCCAGCGAGTGACTGTCTGTATACTGGAGTAAGAGAGCATGAGAAACACATGTCCTGACAGTCCTGAATACACCAGGGAGCACTTGGCAGTTTTGGTTTTGAAGGTTGTAACCCACCCTGAGACCTTCGGGTACGGGGTGGGATAGAAATATAAACAAACAAACAAGCAAACAAACTGCAAAGGCAGTAAGGAAACTTTAATCTGTTCTAAATTCATTCAGGCCACGGAAAGAAGCCACAGCCACCAGAGAAATGCTGGCATAGATAAACCATAAATGAAACTGTTTCAGCTTATGAAACTCCTTCGGGTGGCCACCCTTTTCTTGGCCTATTCATGCATATGGATAGGTAGCATTAATATACAGCTATCTTTTCTGTAAGAAAACTCATAAGAACGTAACAGGAGCCCTGCTGGATGAGGCCACGGCCCATCTAGTCCAGAATCCTGTCTCACACATTGGCCCACCAATTGCTTCTGGGCATCTAAAGCCGAAGACTTGGAGGCAAAACTTTCACCTGCTCTCAAATCCCAGCAAATGGCCTTAGATGCATCCTGCCTGTTCCCCCAGCTTGGAAGATGCACCTAGGCATCCATTCTGGTAGCCACTGATACTTTGAGATTTTGGCTCCCACAATTCACACCATGTTTACCTACTGAATTAGGAGAACCGCTGTCATCAGTAACTCTGCCAGTTTTACACAGCTGGCCAGGACTTTTATAACATGGGCCCCTACAACTTGGTCCTATTTTAGTGACCATGTATTGCATAAGCAAAATGGTGCTTCAAGCTGCGGCATTATAGGAAAAGGACTAAATTGTACATTTTCTGAGCACACCTGACGTCGTTCTATCAGGATAAGGATTACAGCTTTTGTGTCCTGAAACCTGAACTTAGATGGCACCCTTGAAACATTTCCTCCAAAGGTTCACATTTTTTTCTCACAAAAAAATTACCCATCACCACACCAGAAGTAAGTGGATGCAGCATCCAAATGCAAAAATAACTTCAATGGATTCTGACAAGTTTTAGATAACTCCCCCAAACGTCAAACTGTGCTAAGCACTGAAAAAACAAACAAACCCAAGTGTTATTTGTGTGCATTTATTTATCTAAACAAATGTTTAGGCGCTATTCAAGGAACCACCTTTACATAGAAGTTTATGACATTTCGGAAACGCCCCAGAATATCAACACAGCAACAGATAAAAATGGACATTAGGGTGTGTGTGTGTGTTAAACACTGATTTTGGCAAGGGAAGGCCTCACATCCACTGGCTTTGTTCTGGGCCAGCTCTAACACTAAGCCAGGCGAGGCAGCATGTCAGGAAATGGATACTAAGGGGAGGGGGCTGTGTTGTCTCTTTCACAGTCCCTCAGCATGCTTGTTATTCTTAACCTCAGCGAACTAGAGATGTGCAAAAATATTCTAAACATTCAAAATCTGATCAAATTCATTCAAATTCGGACACTGGAATTTGAACTGAATGCCTAAACATTTGCTTCTTAACATTCAAACGAATGAACGTTTTGAATAATGTGTACAAATATTTCAGACGTTCGTAGGTGTACATATATGTACACATTACAAACTATCCGTACGCATCTTATTTATATCTGTACGGATGCATACAGACACATACAAATGTTGTTGACATTCGTATCATCAAATACGAATTGGATATTTGTACAAATAGATACAAATATATTCAAATCGGTTTGAATTTGAACACATTTTTTTCTCTATTCGTACGAATTCAAACATTTGAATATTCAATTCGAATCGAATGTTGAAAATTGCATTCATGCACACCCCTAGTGCAAACACAAGGGGAGCCCTACTGGATCAGGCCACAGCCCACCTAGTCCATAAGAACCTAAAAGGAGCCCTGCTGGATCAGGCCACAGCCCACCTAGTCCATAAGAACCTAAAAGGAGCCCTGCTGGATCAGGCCACAGCCCACCTAGTCCATAAGAACCTAAAAGGAGCCCTGCTGGATCAGGCCACAGCCCACCTAGTCCATAAGAACCTAAAAGGAGCCCTGCTGGATCAGTCCACAGCCCACCTAGTCCATAAGAACCTAAAAGGAGCCCTGCTGGATCAGTCCACAGCCCACCTAGTCCATAAGAACCTAAAAGGAGCCCTGCTGGATCAGTCCACAGCCCACCTAGTCCATAAGAACCTAAAAGGAGCCCTGCTGGATCAGTCCACAGCCCACCTAGTCCATAAGAACCTAAAAGGAGCCCTGCTGGATCAGTCCACAGCCCACCTAGTCCATAAGAACCTAAAAGGAGCCCTGCTGGATCAGGCCACAGCCCACCTAGTACATAAGAACCTAAAAGGAGCCCTGCTGGATCAGGCCACAGCCCACCTAGTCCATAAGAACCTAAAAGGAGCCCTGCTGGATCAGTCCACAGCCCACCTAGTCCATAAGAACCTAAAAGGAGCCCTGCTGGATCAGGCCACAGCCCACCTAGTCCAGCATCCAGTCTCACACAGTGGCCCACCAATTGCTCTTGGGCACCTCAAGCAGAAGACAAGGGCACCTGCTCTTGCAACCAAGCAAATGGCCTTCAGAGGCATCCTGCCTGCCTCTCCAACCCGAAGACAGTACCCAGGCAACCCTTCTAGTAGCCACGGATACATCAGTCCTCCGAAAATCATCCAAGTGCCCTGGAGTGGCCACAGCTCCACTTACCTCTTGGCTGACAGACGCCCCCAAGCCCAGCGTGTTGTTCTTCACTTGGACCCTGATGTGTTCTGTGTTGCCTTGTTCCTGAGCTCCAAGTCCCTGGCAAAAAGAGAAAGGAAGCAGTAACACGAGGCCCAAGGAATCTCTTCTCTTGTTCAGCCTCAGCAGGGCAACACTGATGCATGGCAAGGGATCTCCGGCTGCTTTTCAATTAAATGACTTTCTTGGCAGATCGCTGCATTCTGCAGTAACACAAACACACATACATGGCTCCTATGTACATATAAAAACACAAACTGGAAGTCCTTTACCTTCCCAGTAATGCAAAAGGCCAAAGGATGCTTCTCTCTCTCTCTCTCTCCCCGTTCCTTCTTCCATCCACCCACCGACCCATCCATAGGAGTCAGGAAAGTTTACAACAAAACCAATATTAAAACTCATTAAAAATAAAGAAGGGTGTCTTCCTTAGATATTCCTTAGACATATATAATGCAGATGCAGAGCACACCTCTGTGAGGAGGTGATTCCATAGTCTAGGGCAGTGATGGCTAACCTTTTGAGCTCGGTGTGTCAAAATCTGCAAGAAAACCTAGCTTAATTCGGGTGCTGTGTCACATCTAGAAATATCCATAATTTTGTGATATTTGTAGCTCTAGTAAAAAAGTTATATTTTTGATATATGTATTTTATTAAAAGCAAAAACAAATAATTCTTTACATTTGCTACATCTTCAATTGAAAGGTGGTATTTCGTACACTTCGAGAACAAGCAAGCACTATACGCCCAGGTGCCAAGGTGACCATGCATGTCACCCAAAAGGGCTTGGCGTGTCACCTGTGACACGCGTGTCATAGGTTAGCCATCACCGGTCTAGGGGCTATCACCAAAAAGGTCCTTTGCATGTCCCTACCACTTTGGGTGGAAGCAGAGACAAGAGGGCCGCACTGGCAAATCTTAGGGGAAATATGGCTCTATATGGGAGGAAGTATTCTTTTACATATTTGGCCCAAGGCCTGCATATATTGGGAGGCAAAGTGCTAGAATTACAGATGTTATTCAGATGAATTTTCAGATGAATTCGGACATGTATATAAAAACTGAATGTTACAACATTTGTACATAGACATTTGTACTCATATGAATGTTTTGGAACATTCATGAACCTGAGGAGGTGGGAAAGCAGCTGCGCCGGTCACATCTGCAACGGATCCAGAGTGCATTTGACATGGATTGAGAGCAGATTCAAAGTGGATTCAGGGCGGATTTGGCGCTTTCAGAGCAGATGTTACAGGATGCATACTGGATACATAGCGGATACATATGAACACGTATGCATTTGTATCAGACACTAATATGAATTCATAAGAATGCATTTGTATCGAATAGAATCCTACCACACTCGAGGGGGGTTGATTTGAACAAATACAATTTTTTTCCCATTAGTTTCAATATGAATCAAATGCAAAAAAAACCCAACCACTTGTACACATCCCTAGCTAGAATCCCTTAGGGATTCACACCTGAGGAATCCCAAAGCCTTTCAAACTTAGCTGGCATTTAACTGTTACAGCAACCATCTAGAAGCCCAGTGATGATGCCAGCATGCTGCTGTCCCCAGGACAACTTGGCAATGCAATGTGCCATCACATGTCTGCACTGCCAGTCACATGCTCCTCTTGAATGTCTTCTAACAGGAAGACATGTGCAAGGAGCGTGCAGAGCCATAGGTCCCTTCCAGACTAGCGGATAAAAATTCACAGGTATATAAAAACTCCATGTGGTATTGGGCAGCCAATGGGAGCTGAGCTGCAGGCTCAGCTCTCATTGGCTGTTTCTCGACGTCCTTTCAGACAGCAGGAAACTTGAATTTACCTGATACTGCAGGGCGCGTGTTGACTGTTCCGCAGCAGGTAAACGGCATAATGCGCCACTGCCATGAAGTATCAAGCATCAGGCATGACACCCACACACCGACTGCACACCCGAAGGCACAGTATCCCCCATTCTGGACACCCCCTTACTGGCTCTGTTGCTAGTGTAAGCATGGTGCAGTCCTAATTTTTGCGAATCTAATAACTATCCAGGAGTAGAAAGAAGCCCCCCCCCGTGTCCTGTGCTTTGCACTGTCCTCCAGCCGCTTTGAGCCCCCATAAATGGGTGAGAAAAGCGGGGTAGAAAAGCCAACCCCCCCTCCTCCTCCACAGACACTGTGAATGTGCGCTGGATGCAGTGGATTCGTGATGTTTGGAGAGCAGGCTTGGTTCCTTAAGGTCCAGGCAGGTTGCCTGGTGCGTCTGAGAGAGGCAGGAGTTTCAGGTCCCTAAGGAAGCGTTGGTGCAGTACTGCTCCCAGGGTGGCATCTCTGTGGTCATTATGGAAAAATTTGGTCTTGGGGATCGAGACTATCTTGGGCAACGGAACCTGCTTCCTCAAAAGGGACCCATTTCCTAAAGAGTAAGTAGGTTTACCAATGCTGTTTCTCTACGGATAATGGGGCTTTATATAGTGGGTGATTAGAAATGTCTTGGAAATGTAGACAGTGGGATGTGTGATGGGTGGTCCAGTCACAACAGTGACTGTTGCTGCTATTGGCTGGGACAGAGGAAGAAGACCTGGGCTGGTTACAGCACCTGTGTGTTTGTTGGTTCTGCTCTGCCCTCCCCCAGGGAGGTATAAGAACTAAGAGCTCTGTTGACAAGTTCTCAAACGGAGTCTAGGGTCAAATTCACCCAGACTCACCCAGCAGAATGGGTATATGGATAGGAGATCATCAGGTAACTTTAGATCTTAAGGCAGAAATAATAATAATAAAACCTTCGGTAAAGATGGCAATAGAAAACCATTTTCTTTTTGTTGTCAAGGAAACTACATGGCTTCCTTAATGGCAGCCCTGTATAAAGTGCATTACAGTAATCCAGTCTTGATTTCTCACAGTGTTACAGAATTATTATGTCTACATTCTAGCAAGAAGCAGAATAACACGTTAATATACAGCTGCTGTCTTCAGCATGTCTAGTGATGCAAACTCTGATGCTGCCAGTACATTTCCACTTGTGAAAATGTCCTGACAGTTGCCAGTATAGATTTAAGATATCACAGTGAAGGCTTCAGCAGAAGCCAAAGGCTCTGAAATATTACAGTTCATAAACACTGTATGATAGAATTTTATACAATAACCAAGTTCATCAGGAGCAGCTCTATCTTCGAGACGTTTACAACACAGGAATTCTACCAGGAAAAAAATGCATTGGAAAGGATAATCTTTCTGGAGACTAATTCCCAAGCAAAATTCCCCAATTCTTAGCCGGCAGCATATTTCTGATATCAATCCACCACAATTCTTAATTTGTTATGAAGATTTTACCTTGCCTTTCGACCACCCCATTTTCTCCAACATCTTCTGGCCAAATTTTGACTCATCTTTACTCCAGGCACTGTTGCGAGGATCTACGGACCATTTCTGTTTGCGACGTGCTGGGAGAGAACAAATTTAGGTTATGGGTTTTTTTCTGTTTTAATCCTGCTTTTATACATTTTAATTGTTGTAACCTGTACTGAGACCTCAGGGTATAGAACTGACTATAAATTTAACAAATATACAGATAGTGTCCTTTTGGCCGTATTTCTGCCCCATTGCTTCTTTGTGGGTATTTACAGCATAGTCTTTCAAAAATACACCAGAGTAGGAAATGGAAATTCCTGTGAGAAAGAAGCTCAAGCCCCAAGCTCATAAATGGGGAGAACCATCAAGGGGAAAGCAACCTTTCCAGGTCATCTGAATTTTCCATTATCATTAACTACTCATTTTTACAAGAAAAAGGGGTGAAACAATTACTGTATTTTCTGGCGTATAAGACTATTTTTAAACCCAGGAAAATCTTCTCAAAAGTCAGGGGTCATCTTATACGCCGGGTGTTGTCTTCTTATACGGCAAGTATATCCCAAACTCTATATTTTAACTGGAAAAGTTGGAGGTCGTCTTATACACCCAGTCGTCTTATACACCGGAAAATACGGTAGTTAAAGATTAAATTTGTATGCTCCTGAGTTCTAGCTGGAAGCATTTGACCAGAAAAGAGATCCTGGTTCATGGTGATGCAATGAATGGGGAGGGGGGCTGATCTGGAGTTTCTGGGGGGAAAGGAAATCTGTGAGTATTGCAGTATAGTGTGGAAGACACTGCTGCACTGGAAGTAGTCCAGAAACACACAAGCAAATAGCTGGAACAAAAGTTTGGACTGTGTTAAAAGTACCACCTAGTTAATTTCAGAGACAATTGGGCAGCTACTCCCACGATCTTTTGTTAAAGCAGTCAATGGCTGAAGTCCAATCAGTACAACCCCTCTCCATCTTGGGTCCAGACATCGCCATCAGGAGAATGGTGATACACAAGCGTACTTGCATTTTCAGTCATCTGAAGTGCTAGTGCAATTGCCCGGTGTGCAAATGGGCTGCACCAGAGACGGGATAGACCTTCTCTGGTGCAGATAAGTCTACATGTGGAGCACAAATCATTCTCCACACATAGTTTGTGCGCAGTGCGCTCCTGCACAGGAGCCATTTCTGACCTGGAATCATAGAGTTGGAAGAAACCTAGGGTCATCGAATCCAACCCCCCGCTCAATGCAGGATCTCCTAAACCATCCCAAACAGATGTCTCACCAGCATCTACTTGAAGACCTCCAGTGAAGGAGAACCCACTACCTCCAGTGGCAACCTGTTCCACTGACTGATTGCCCTCACTGTCAGGAAGTTCTTATTTTTATTTATTTATTTTATTTTATTATTTACGTTTATATCCCGCCCCATACCTGAAGGTCTCTGGGCAGGTTACAATATCTAATATCTAATTTGTATTGACTCCCTTGAAGTTTCATCCCATTGTTTCTACTCCTCCCATCTTGTGCAAGTGAAAATAGGGACGATCCCTCCGCACTGTGACAGCCCTTCAGAGACTTGAAGACCACCATCATGTCTCCTCTCAGTCTTCTCTTCTGTAGGCTAAACATTCCTAGATCCTTCAGCCATTCCTCATAGGACATGATTTCCAGACCACTAACCATTTTGGTAGCCCTCCTTTGGACTTAATATCGTCATTTTGTTAACTTTTTTAAAAGGACAAGAAAAGTTGGCTCTTCTACCCCGCTTTTCTCACCCATTTAAGGGGACTGAAAGCGGCTGACAAACCTTCTGTTCTCCCCACAATAGATGCCCTGTGAGGTAGGTGGGGCTGTGAGAGCTCAGAAACAGCGCTGTGACTCGCCCAAGGTCGCCCAGCTGGCTTCGTGGGGGAGGGCGGAATCGAACCAGGTGTTCCCAGATAAGAGTCCTGCTCCCTAACCACTAGACCTCACTGCGCCCTGGATTCTCCCCACCTCGCCAACTGCTTTGTGCAGGCGTAGGAACGTTCTGACCCGGTGAAAACCGACACTTGGGAAACCGAGCTGTAAGTGAAGCAGGATTCTGACCGTTGGACCCTCCTGTCCGCCGCCGCCTCCCTGTCAGCCCCCGAGGAGCGCCTGGTGTCGAGGGCTGGAGGCGAGGCGGCCATTCATTCATCCGAGCCAAGCCAGCCAGCGACGGGCCACTTCTGAGACGGGAGCCTAGTCTGCCTCTCCGGGCCCCGCGCAGCTCTTCCGCCCGCCTCCCTCCGCCTCCCTCCGCCGCCCCGGCTCTTCCCAACCGGCGGCCGGGATCCCCCCGCAGCGCGGAGCACGACTCACGTTCTGCTAGCATCGCCATCTTGAGGGAGGGGAGGAGCTGAGGCCGGCGGGGCGGGCCGCTTTCTGTGGCCGCGCGCGTGTGATGACGTCAAGCCGCCGGCGTCCTACTGGCTGAGGGGAGGACGGGGGCTTAAGCGCCTGTAGGACGGCTGCCATGGTTGGCTAACCGGGCGCCTGCTTGAAGAAGCAGGGAAGAGGCCGGGAAGAGGCTGGGGCGGGGAAAGGGCCTCGAAGGAGATGTGGCAGCTAAGAGCTAGTGGGGCTGCTGGCCGTAGTGGCAGGGGTCTTCCTGCTCCCTTTGCTGCACGAATAATTTAGACAGGCAACGAGTTGGTATACTAAACCTCGACACCCTCCAAGGTATCAGGCAATGAGTTTCTTGTAGGTGTAGTTTACCCTTTTGGGTCTATAAAGCTTCACTTTGGCAGTTGTTAGGTCTCAGAGCTTAGCAGGTTAGAGTTCACCAGGGCTCATCTATACCAGTTGAGAGGAGGGTTCCTGGTATGATTCCCAGCCTCTCCCTGGAGATAGGCAATGGACAACCACTTCTGTATCTCTGCCAAGGAAACTGCTCAGAGGTGCCCATGGAGTCTGGCAGTGGTTGTAGCTCAGTGGTGGAGCAAATTGCATGGAGAGCAAAGAGTTTGGGGTTTGATCCCCAGACTCTCCCCAGAAGTAGGGAATGACAAACTACTTCTGTATCTCTGCCAAGAAAACTGTAGAGGGGTGCCCATGGAGTCTGGCAGTGGTTGTAGCTCAGTGGTAGAGCAAATGCCTGGAAACAGAAGGTTGTTGGTTCAGTTCCCGTAAGCAGGAAATTGGAAACCACTGTGCTTCCCTCGTTACAACCCAGAAAAAGTGCTGAGATCATCTGGGAAGATCTTACTGCAGATCCCACAAAATACATAATACCATATTATGATGGCCCACATCGGGACCTTTGCAGTGGTAGTAGCAGCTTACATATGGAATCCTGCTATTTGTGAGATGCTTGTTCTTTTCCATGACGCACCCAACTTCCAAGGTGCTTTTAAAATGGTTGGTTTTTGTGTGCATGTTACTTTACCCTTCTTTTTACCCTTCCTATAAAATGTTTCTGAGATTTTTAAAAATTATAAACAGTATATCAATGTTTTAAATAAATAATGTACTTAGCATTGTTGACTTTTGGCTTCTTTCTAAGTACTCACGCTCTGACTGGTGTTCCGTTCAATGATCTGAATTAAAGTGTGCCATTCTGCTCATCTGAGTTCACTTTTCTTATTGCATTTGCTTCACTGCAGCCTTGACAGTTCCCAATTTTTATGGGTGTTTTTCCACCATGCTCCTTTAATCCGAATCTAAGAAGATGCGGATCAAAGGAATGGGTACATTCCTTAATCCGGATCTAGTAGATCCGGGTTAAGGGAAGTACCCAATGTGTTTCCATGGGTGGTCTAGCACCCAATAGCAATGGGTGCTAGCCTCCCTGCCGTGGAAACACCGGAGCGCCCATTGGGAAATCCGGATCTACCCATGAGGGGTCTGCTTGTCACCCCAGGTGTTTGGGGGGACAGGGGGTGCAATCTCCAAAGTCACTTCAAAGTCACTTTGAAGTCACTTCGAAGTCTGTGCAAAACAGCTCCGTTGAAGTCTGTGCTGATCTTCGGAGTCACTTCAAAGTTTACTCAAGATCAGCACAGACTTCAAAGATGCTTCAGAGCTATTTGCACAGACTTCGAAATGACTTCGAAATGACTTAGAAGCTTAGGTTTTGGGGCTCCCCCCATGGGTGCCCCCTCCCCCTAGGCTCTTCTAGACCCCATTGCCATACAAGCGTGGAAACAGGCTCCCTTTAATCCAGATTTTCTGCCTGAAGACCCCATTGTAGACCCCATTAATGGGGTCTACAGAAAATCCGGATTAAAGGCCAGAAAGTACCCATTTGATCCAGATTTCCCCAGCAGCAGTTGAAACAATCGGGTCCCAAATGGGTGCCGTGGTGGAAATAGGATCATCCAGCTCACACGCAACTGGGTCCTTAATGGGTGCAAAAATGAGTACTTTCTGACTGTGGCAAATCACCCATTGTTTCATGCTTATTGTATTATTCCTGTGGGACAGCGTCTGCCTTAAGATGTTCCAGTGAGACCTCTTGGCTTTGCCAGTAGTTAAAAAGTTGGGGGCCATCTTCTAGACTTCCTTGCATCCAGCCAGCTAAGCTAGACTTTACCTGACTCCTCCTTATAATTATGAAACCGTTGAATGAGGAATAAATGCCTAGATATATCTTTCAGGCTCGGGGGGTGGGGGAAGCAGGATGCTTCTAAGGCCATTTGCTGGGGTTCAAGAGCAGGAAAAGGTTTGTCCTTGTCTCTGCATGAGATGCCCATGAGCATTTAGTGGGCCACCGTGTTTGACTGAACGCTGAACTAGGTGGGCTGTGGCCTGATCCAGCAGGGCTTCTCTTATGTTCTTATGTTCCAAACCAATCTTTTCTGGCCATCCGGATGCAGCCTAGACTGGCCTTTGATCCAGTTCATCAGTGCCTTTCTTACATTCCTAGTTCAATTTTATTCCTGTGTCTACATCCACAGGGCGTGGAATGGGTGCCAAGTCAGGGCTTGGGGGCTGTGACATCCACCTCCTGATGGTGTCCTCGAGAACACAGCACGCCGTTGAAGATGCCTGAGGACAGCAAGCGCTGTCAGAAGCGCCCTACCTGCGGAATGGGAGCGAAAGGGCTCTAAGGGCACTGGCCGCTCTCAAGGGTTGGTGCCACTGGTGTGTTGGTACACAGCAGACACGTGAGTGACTTGGGAATGCAGCCTGTGTCACAGGGTGACATTGGAAGGAGAAAATCTTGCCCTTGCCATTTCCTTCCTAAATCCAGGGCCCTGGTCAAGCCTTTAGTTTAGGACGACTTCAGGTTGTCCTCAGGTCGCATTACTCACATTATTTTTATTCAGTTTGTTTTCCAAGCTGGCTTATCCCCATCAGATTGTTCTAACCACAGTCCTCTTTTCCAGAGGACTCAGCCATTCCTGGCATCCCAGGCTGTCTTCACGTCCTCAGTGTGAGCGGGGGGACAAGCTAAAGGAGGCTGAACTTTTCTGTGGTGGATGGGTCCAGTCTTTCCTTTCAGCCAGTGTGCATGCGCGGACTTTATGAGGCACCTCAACTTCTCTCCTCAGTTTATGTGTGTGATTCCTCTATCATAGGGTGTTTTTCCACTGGCAGTAAGTACCCATTTTAGCACCCATTAAGGGCCCATTTGGCTGAGAGCTGGATTACCCCATTTCCACTACGGACCCCATTAGGGACACATCTGTTTCCACCACAGCTAGGGAAATCTGGATCATATGGGTCCTTCAGGACCTATAATCCAGATTTCATGTAGACCCTCTACAATGGGGTCTTCAGCCATAAAATCCAGATTATAGGGAGCCTGCTTCCACTGCAATTGGGCAATGGGGTCTAGAGGAGGCTCAGGGGAGGGGGCACCCATGGGGGGTGCCCCAAAATCAAAACTGCAAAGTCCCTCCAAAGTCATTCCAAAGTTATTCTGAAGTTGCCTTTGGAGATTAGCAAAGGCTCCGAAGGGGTTTTTCTGCAGAGCCTGTGCTAATCTCCAAAGGCAACTTTGGAATGACTTTGGAATGAATTTGAAGGGACTTCGGAGCCTTTGCTAATCTCTGAAGGCAACTTCGGAGATTGCACCCCCTGTCGCCCAAAACACCTGGGGTGACAGGCAAAGCCCTTGTGGGTAGATCCGGATTTGCAAATGGGTGCTCTGGTGTTTCCACAGCAGGCAGGCTAGCACCCATTGCTATTGGGTGCTAGACCACCCATGGAAACACATTGGGAACTTCCCTTAATCCGGATCTACTAGATCCGGATTAAGGGAAGTACCCATTCCTTAGATCTGGATCTTCTTAGATCCGGATTAAAGGAGCGCAGTGGAAAAACACCCATATACAAATTTATTATTATTATTTAAAAACTAATCACATGGAGAAGAAAAGCACATAAAGAATGAAGGGTGGAGGGTGGGGGAGGAGGCTTAAAAAGAACCCCAAACACACACCCTCACCTCCCTTGAGTTACACAACAGCATCCAATCAGAAACAAGGTAGATGATGCAGCAAAAGGGGTGGAGAGCCAAGAGTTCCATGGAGGAGGCTCAGGTCAATTGTGGAGAACGGTGTGAGTGATGTGGCCCAGACCGAGGATGGCCTGAGGATGACCTATAACAATCTAGGTGTGAACAGAACTCGTACGACCTCAGTTTGAATGATGAATAGGACGTTATATCTCATACAGGTGTGACCAGGGCCCAGGAAACATCTCCGGTAAGCACTTCTGTGGACAGGTATCGTTGTACCATGCACCCCCTTGTGGGCACCTGGAACAAGTGCGAAGAAATCTGTGACTGAGGTTCTATGGTCAGGATAAATCCAGGGAAAGTGGCTAGTTAGCAATGCTTCTGGTAGGTGTGAAACTGTGGACACCAGACTGTTTGCAGAGAAGCCAAGATCAATGGGAACTACGGGTGCTGTTTCTTCAACCATCATGTGGTCCAGAAGACAAAATGGGGACAACACATTCCCTGTTATGATGCTGCTATGGTGTGGTTGATCCCTGTATCTGACGCAGGGATGTGCAAGAATATTTGAAATATTCGAAATTCAACATTCGTTTTTTAACATTTGAACAAATTTTGAATGTTTTGAATCATTTGTATGAATTATTCGGACATTTGTATGTGTATGGATACATACACATTACCTACGTATCCGTATGCATCTTATTCGTATCCATATGCATTTGTACGGATATGTACGGGACAAAAGCGGGATGCATACAGGATAAAAATGGGATGGGTACTACTAATGTGTACAGACACATATGAATGTTGTCGACATTTGTATCTTCAAATATGACTAAAATATTCACACAAATAGATAAAAATGTATTCAAATCAAACTGAATGTGAATGCATTTGTATTTTAAACATTCAAATTGATTCAAATTTTTGGATATTTGATTCACATCAAATGCCCAAAACCTGCACACCCCTAATCTGAGGCAACCCCATCACAGCCCCCCCCCCCCTAAAAATTGCTGGAAACTATTGCTGGAACATCCAGCACTGATGGTGAGGTTTCCAGCAGCAGCACTTTTACTTACCTTCTGGACAAAACCATCCTCATAGCTTCATCCGCCATGCATGGGTAGAGGCCTAACCAGGCATCTGGGCACGCGCAGAGGTGCTGATGTGCAGGAGTAAAGATGTTCAAAGACATCACTAGTTATGATGATGTCTAGCTAGGAGCAGTTATTGCAGAGGAAAGATTTCCCATGTTATCACCTCATAGTGGGATACCTGGCTGCTTTCTGGAGCCTATAACTTTGCTGATGTCTTCTCTTCACTCTGAAAGCTCTTCAAAGGTGGACCAAAGCTCAGGTGTTCCTAATAGGGATGTGCATGAATATTCAAAATATTTGAAATTTGATCAAATTCATTGAGATTTTGACATTTGAATCTGAATCAAAGGTCTATCAGTTCAAATTTAAACATGCAAATGAATTTCAAATTTTTGGATCTGTTCAGTCAAATTATTTGGACATTTGTATGCGTATGGGTACGTACACGATACGTATTTGTGCCTGCGCATCTTTCCTGCATCCGTACGTATTTGTGCGGATCCGTACAGGATGAAAATGGGTTGCATACGAGATAAATATGGGATGCATACAGGCGCGTATGGATGAGTACGGGTGTGTAGGGGATGCATAATAATGCATAAGGGCACATATGAATGTAGTTGACATTTGTAAGGGCAAATAAGAATAGAAAATTCAAACAAATAGATTCAAATTTGCTTAATTCGAATCAAATTTGGTAAATTTGAATTTTAAAGATTCAAATTGAATCAAATTGAATCCGGAAAATTGCATTCGTGGCAGGCCTCCTATCATGAGGTTTTGAAACTGATCTGTGGGAGCTTTGCAGCCTATGTAAGCTTACATAACTTAGCAGCTAGATAATGTCTATAGAAGAAGAAGAGTTGGCTTTTCTACCCTGCTTTTCTCACCTACCTAAGGGGACTTAAAGCAGCTGACAACCCTTCTGTTCTTCTCCCCACATCAGAACACCGTGTGAGGTATGTGGGGCTGTGAGGGTTCAGAAGAGAGCTGTGACTAGCCCAAGGTCACCCAGCTGGCTTCGTGGAGGAGTGCATAATCTAACCCAGTATTCCCAGTTAAGAGTCCGGCCTTCTGACCCCTAGACCAAACTGGCTCACAGCGAGAAAGGTACCAAACAGCGAGAAAGAATCAACCAAACACCGTGATATTATTAAAATGAACTGTTTATATTATCTCAGTTGAGTCAATACAGTATAATGTATTAAAATGGAAAGGTACAAAATTGAAATAAATACTTTCTGAGTCATGTATAAATCTTTTGTCAAGATGACATTTTGTTTTTTGTGTGTTTTTTTGTTTGTTTCTTTTCATCAGTACATGTTTCAATAAAACATTTAAAATGACAAAATATCGTCTTAAAATATGGTTTGTGGAAGAAAGACGCTCAACTCAGACAAATTTTGGCTTGTTTTGGCATGAGATCTTGACATAATCTGGGTTCCCCAAAACCACGTAAATGGTGGTAAAATATTAAATGCTTCAACTCATTTTAAAAAAATAAACAGCCTTTACAAAACCCCCTCTGATCCTTAACCACGCTTGTATATTCTGCACTTAACAATATATACATTCATTAATGTCCAAGGGAAGACAGTCTCTGACTTTCATCGAAAACAGCTTGGTGGAGAAAAGAAAAATGAATAGACATTATATGCAGCTGATGTTAAAAATCCATACAGGTTGGTGTTCAAAAAAGAAGAGGAAGAAGAATTAGTTTTCAGCAGCGCAGGGGGAAAAAAAGTAGCATGTAGAAATTAAGAAGCCCAACAAACACATATGGAATTGGGAAAGAGGCAGTGTCCAGGTCTGAAGCAATAAGCTACAGTTGTACAGTAGAAATGGGTAAACAAGGCTGAATCCATGATGCGTTTAGTTACTCCACTCAATTTAGATATTCTGGAATAAAGCATGGATATTCTAAAATATCCATGCTTTATTCCAGAATATCCAAATATAGCAGAATAAGTAACAGATGTCTGGATGCAGCCAAAAATGGAAGGAAATCGTGGGATGCATAATATGTTTTCCAGTGCACATAAGAACATTCCCCTGGGTAGTAGGAATCGAAACGATCCCCAAGAATAGATCCCCTTAAAATCAATGGACATACTGGATACTTCTAATAAGTCCATTAATTTTGATGCGTCCAGACAGGGTTTAAATAGTGTGATTATGCTATGGCTTTGTGTGATTATGGGATTGCCACACATATCGGAGGCAACCCCAATATAGCCGCATGGTAAAGGGGTGAAATCCTACTATATCCTCTTTCTAGCACTATAATCTGCCAGTCTGGAAGCTTGGCTGATGGGTTCCTTCCTGGAGAAAGTGATCCCACACATGCACAAAGATGAAACTGGGGTGAAAATGGCCCCCGCGCATGTGCAGAAACCAGCGTGGGTGCATTTCTGGGTATTTTGCCCCATCAAGATATCCAGAATTATCTGCCTTGCCAGACAGGTAGGTCATAGCGCTTGGAATCAGCTGTTGCTCATCTGTCTGAGAAGCTTTTCTCCAGAATATCACTAAATAGCAAGATTTGGGGGTGATGCCTGGAGGCAACCTAAGGCTGCATTCTCATATAACCGGTGACACCCCCCCCCACAAAGAAACAGCTCAAAAGCACCTCAGGGGTGATAGTGTGTGGCCTTTGGGTTTTTATCCCACCTCTTATCCATCTTTTCCAACCTAGCAGGTCCATGAGAACGGGGGAGGGGGGTGGGGAGGACAGACTGGAGTGTGAACAATCTCACCTGCAAACCAGCTACAAGGCATCTCTGGGGAGGGTGCTTTTAAAAAAATTCTGTTTGAATGCAGCCTACGTTAGCTGCTCTTGGTCCCTACTGAATCAGTGGTCCGTGATGGTGGCAGCAGAGCCTTGGAGAAGGGGAGGATCTAATTGACCTTTGACCTTTCCAAGCTATATTCTATTGTTTGGGGAGATCAAAGGGAGGCTCCCAATCGAACCTTTCCTGACCTCCGATCGCAACCTGCCTGTTCCAGCTGCTACTCAACAATATGTAACTAACTGCTCTGTGGATTTCAGTGGAGCTTAAATTAAGAAAATTAAGGACATTTTAATAATTGAAGCAATTATCTACAAGTGTGGCCATCTTCTCTTTTAGTGTGGGTCCTCAAACAGTATACAGAGAGCCGTTTTGGGTGGAGGCTGACTAGCAAGTTGAACAAGATGGGTTGCAAATTCCTTCCAGCTCTTCCAACCCAAGAAATGCATTTAGGATTTACAGATGTGTTATGGAATTATTGTGTTTACCTCTGCCAAGCCCTAGCCAGGATAATTTGCTGGGCCTGCACAGAAACAGGACAGAACTAGAGATGTGCATGAACAAAAGTCGTTATGTTTGGTCTGAAACTGTACTGACAGCAAACTAACTGAACAAACAGTTGTTCAAGGGCCAAACCACAGCAAAACCAAAATGTTTGATGGAATGGTTTGTGTTTACGAGTGGGGAACTGGTTCAGTTCAATCGAATTTCTGAATATTCAAAGAATCACATGTTCAGTTCGATGCTTTGAAAACAAGCAACTTGACTGAAATTTTGAATGTGAACTGAACTTTGCACATCTCCAGGCAGAACATGTCCCCTCACTCTGTTCTTTATGCTTTTCATCAGTTCCTAATTCTTTACCTCAGAGTATGTGCCAGCAAAGCAGGGTTGTCATTCTGTTCAAGGTGACCAAACAATTTGGTCTCTCGTATGATTACTCCAATTCATGACTTGTTCCTAAACCAGCTTCATCCACATCTGATATTTTAAAAAGCACATATGGCAGTAATCTCTCTTTATGTGGCAGCATAGGGAAAACTTAGACCTTTTCTGCATTCATTTGGTAATCCAAATCAAGGGTCCTCATAGTTCACATCATCTGCAAGGGACTAGTGGCAATCTGGATTGGATGGATTAGATCTGTGGTAATCTGGATTAGTGGTAGACATGATAAATCAGTATGGGTGCTTCCACATTTACCACTGGAAATCTGGATCTATTACATCCGGATCTACTAAATCCGGTTTAGAATAGATCCGGATTTAATAAATCCGGTTTGCGGTAGATCCGGATTACCTAAATCCGGTTTGCGGTAGATCCGGATTACCTAAATCCGGTTTAAGGTAGATCTGTATCTATTAGATATGGATCTACCAACATCACTTCCATCCGCACACACTTGGGAAGGACGGATTGCGAGGAACAGATTCTGCCCCCGCTGTGCGGATTCAGTAGCACAGATTTCAAGGCGGCTGCCCCAGGAGCGGTGTGATTGAAGCATTCGGCCGTCAGTCACCGCCACATTCCAGCCGTGCATGGGTGTGCCAGGGTGGGCCACTGACCAATCAGTAGAGTGCCCGGGCACCCATGCCCGCTGGGTGGCGAAGCCTGCTTTTTGTGAATAGAATCGCCACATTTGACAGCTGGGCAAGGGACCGGGAGGGGAGCCGCGTGCACGCCAATGGCTGCAGAGTTCGAGTCGCAGCCCTCTTGCCCTCGCATCCTGGGTTTGCCGACACCACGGGGGGGGGGCAGGGCAGGGCAGGGCAGATTGCAGCAACGATCCCCAGCCACTAGGATGCCCCTTATGTGGAAGGGAGAAGCAGGATAGGAGAACCACCTCTCCAGAGACTTCCCCTCAGGCGGCGGGGCCAGCGAGGGGCTCCCTCCTGCACTCCAATGCAGCCTGGGGCCACCATGGCTGCGGGTCCCCTTTCGTCAGCCAGACAGAGCCGCGGCCGTCTCCGTCGGCGATGCCACTGCCACGGGAGGCTCCGTGCCCCGGCCGAGACGCCATTGCTACCTACCCATGAGTAGGCCCTTCCCATAGGAAGGGTAGGTCATGCCTGTAGCTGGGCGCCTGCCCGATGCAAAGCCCCTGGGGGGGGGGGAATTCATGGCTGGACTATGCTTCTCCCTGCCTTCTCAACACGGCTGCTCCGCACCGTGTCACCACACTCAACATGGCAACTTCCTGTCCTGCCCCATGTGTTCTCTCTCCTGTCCGTGTGTGGACGCGTCCTGCATTAATGCGGTTCTAGAGCAGAAACACCCATTAAGACCACCTTCAATGTGGTGTTCTGTTAAACCCCATTAAGCACACATTAGAGACAGATATGTGCGGATGCGCCTCACCGGAAGTGTGCTAAATAGGTCTGCCTGTGCGGACGCGGGTTTCCCGAAGTGTGCTTAATGGGTGTTACTGTGCGGATGCGCTTCACTGGAAGTGTGCTAAATAGGTACATGTGTGCAGACGCGGGTTTCCCAATGTGTGCTTAATGGGTGTTAACGGGCCTGTGCAGAAGCAGCCTATGACAACTGTACTAGTGCTGTCTGATCTGGAATAAGGATTGGGCATCCATGCATCGAACAGAACTTTGAAGATTGTGGGTGTAGCGTTGAGGAACACACACTGTGACATTAAAACTGCAAACAGCAGTGCTGTTTTCACATTGCCTGTAAAGACATCTCATCCCTTCTATTCAGATGCAGCAGCTGAGCTAATTGCATCAGGTCTGGGAGTTGTTGTGCTGGTAGTTCACATCCGCTGATAATGCAGTACTTCTCTCTGTAGACCTCATTTGCTGCCGTCCATTCTACTTAATGAATACAGAATGGGAGGAATGAGGCTGAGTAGTAGCACAAGTGAAAAGGATCTAGGTGTCCTGGTTGATCACAGGATGAACATGAGTCAACAATGTGATGCAGCTGCAAGAAAGGCAAACGTCATCCTAGGATGCATCAAGAGGAATATAGAGCCTAGATCACGAGACGTAATTATTCCTCTTTACCTTGGTCAGACCTCATCTAGAGTCCTGTGTCCAGTTCTGGGCACCCCAATTTAAAAAACACATTGACAAACTAGAGCAAGTCCAAAGGAGGGCTACCAAAATGGTTAGCGGTCTGGAAAGAGAAAAGGTTGAAGGATCTAGGAATGTTTACCCTACAGAAGGGAAGACCGAGAGGAGACATGATCATGGTCTTCAAGTATCTGAAGGGCTGTCACACTGCAGAGGGATCATCCCTATTCTCACTTGCACAAGATGGGAGGACTAGAAAGAATGGCAGAAAACTTCAAGGAAGTCAATACAGATTAGATATTAGGAAAAGCTTCCTGACAGTGAGGGCAATTGGTCAATGGAATAGGCTGCCACGGGAGGCAGTGGGTTCTCCTTCACTGGAGGTCTTCAAGCAGAGGCTGGACCTCCATTTGCCTGGGATGGTTTAGGAAATCCTGCATTGAGCAGGGGGTTGGACTTGATGACCATAGAGGTCCCTTCCAACTCTATGATTCTATGATGAATAGTTAATGCCCCCTGCTGCAGTTGACCTGGATCAAGCTAATCCAGATCCACTAATCTGGATCAAGCACGGTAAGTGCAAAAAAGGGCCTTTGAGTTAGATGGTTAAAAAAATCTGCTAGGAAAGACTAGGAAATCATGTCCATATCTTCTACATTTTAGGACAGTATAGCCAACTATATCTTTATGTTCATGTATATAGTGCTTCCTTATTTATTTCCATGCCTTTTCTTGAGATGTAAAGAACCTAGAAAGCCAGCCAATTGTATGTTCACCTAAGTCAAATAAAAATCCCTGAATGGATTGGGGTGGGGTAAGGTAGGGTAGCATAGGGTGGCATGGCGTGAGCATATTGCTTGCTTCATTGTGATGTCAGCAGATAGGATGCCTAATGAGGTGGAAGCCAGCCAGTAAGTGACAGATTATATTATGCTGCAATTCATTTCAAGGAAGAACAGCCAGTTTGGAGAAGTTCTGATACTCAGCAGTTGTGAGGATCTTTGATATATCTACAGTATTTTCTTTCACATTGTGGAAATTTCTGTTTAACAAAATAGGTAAGATTAAACACCACTTCTCTTATTTACCAGATAGGCAAAGTGTTGTCTGATAAGGGCAATGGGGCTCTGTAATTACCTGCCCTGTTCTGGATCTGAGATCCAGATCAGGTAGATGTTAGTGCTGATCTATTTTGGGCCAACCCCCACACCAGCCCCAAAGCTCGTATGAGCTCTGGAGCTGACCCCAACTTCCAGGAGCAAGGGTTCCTGTCCTTGGAGGCCCCAGGGGACTCACTCTAGTAGCACAATAAGGTTGACCACCAAAATGGGTCCCTTGTGGCCCTAGTAAGCTGAGAGACCTCATTACTGAGATCTACAAGTATTCCGTATCAGAAGTGGAGTAGGCCTGGATGCCATTTTGGATGTCCTAAACTGGAATATGATCCACCTTACACAGAAAGAGCCTACCAATGGCAGCTAACAGAGGTAAGATCTGTCCAGTCTGCATCAGCATGCGGACTAAAGAGTCCCAGAAGACAACCAAGATCTGGAAGACAGGTGAGTCCAAAAAGGTCTGAGGCTGCTTGTTGGATGTAGTAGACATTTCACTGCCTCATCAAAAATATTTGGAAAAAGGGACTTTTTTTTTCGGTTCAAACACGTAACAGTAGAACAAATTCAAGGGACTATTAGCTATGGCAGGAATGGAGAATCTGCACATTCAGAGCCAGTTAACATTTGAATCCAATTGTGCAAGCCCACAGTTGTTTACCCATCTTTTGAACCTAGAAGAGAAAAATGGTTGATGACTCTGGGAAACAGAAGGCAGAAGCATTTGTCTACATTAAATGGATACCGAAGAGAGTAAGAAGATATCAGACAAAAGGCTCACTTTTCTTTCGTTGACTACAGAAACGCGTTTGACTACGTCAATGATTATAGAATATGGAACATTTTGAAACTAACAGGTGTGCCAGGTTGTATTATGAAGATCACTCAGAAGAAAAACGTACAGGAAGAACTGAATACAAGGACTGAATATAAGGAGACAGAGGGTGCGTCCCCATGCACGTTTTTATCTGAGTAGAAATCGGGTTTGGCAAGGGTTGTTCCCATGCACTTTTGATTTGGTCCGATTTCCGTGGACCAGATCCCACAAACCTGTACCAAATTTGGTACTGGAAAAAACAAGGCTCATCACGGTTTGGTGTCTCAGCACACATTGCTTTGCGAGCCGAGTCTGCACATGGGGACGGTCCCGGGCTACTTGGGTAAAAGACTTGTGCTCGCATCATTGGGAGGTGGGATTTCATGTCCTGTGCTCACCATTCCTGCCCTGTGCATTGGAGATCGCAACCACTGAGATTTTTTGGGAGTAAATGATGTTAAAGCTGAAACGATGAGGGGGTTGAATGGCCTTCGCTGCACCACGAGACTCTTTTATACAAGTATTCCACTCTCCCCCTTCCCTAATCGCCAGGGCAGGCAGGATAATGGCTTGATTTTTCTCCCTTTTACATAGCAAATATTCCACCCCTGTTTACCGATCACCAAGACAGGCATGATAATGGCTTGATTTTCCGCTTGTCGGATGTTCTCGTGGTTCCCGGGAAGAGCAGAGGTGCGCAAAATTGCTCAACTGCTCAACTGCTGCCAAACCTCATAGCGGCTTTGCTCAAACTGCTGGGTTTTTTAAATTACTATTTTTGCTGTTCAGTCCTGGCTTCTCTGTGCTGCTAAGGAGGGGGATGCAGCATTTGCAGTGGGTGGCACAAGGGTGGGGTAACATAAATCCGGCTTCCAATGAGGAGAGAGGGGGTGGAGAGGAGATGGCACTGCTCCCCTGTGCCGGGGTTTGGCGTGCTTTGCATGGGAACGGCTGTATCTGTACCCAGCCCACATTGCCAGGAATGGCATGGGAATGGGCAACATCCGATCTCAGTCCCACACCCAGTCACATCCATGCCCAATCAGAGCCAAACGGCTTGCATGGGGACATGGCCAGAGTGATTCAGAATACAGAAAAAAATGAGATAAGAGTGCCCATATCTGTTAACTTGTACACCAAATACAAGTTAAGAGTTGGTGGCTGGAATTCCAACTAGAAGTTAAAACACAAACCATTGGAGATTAGGGATGTGTATGAATTTTTTTTGGCATTTGATTAGAAATGAATCGAATGTTCGAAAATCCATATTTGTATGGATAGATCACACTGGAATGTGGTAAAATTCAATTTGTACGTATTCGTATGAACATTTGATACGTATCAGATCTGAATGAATACATATCTGATACATATTGGACAAATATGTATCTGATACGAACAAATACGTATCTGATACAAATAGCTACATACCTGATACAAATAAATACGTATCTGATATGAATAGATACGTATCTGATACAAACAGATACATATCTGGTACGAATAAATACGTATCTGATAGGAACAGATACATATCTGGTACGAATAAATACATATTCGATACGTTTCCCCAGCTTAATGAATGTCCAAACTAAATGTACGAATGTCCGGAAACATTCATATTTGTTCAAATGTCAGCATACGAATATTGTAAGATTCAATTCATGTTTGAATGGCCAAATTTGGTCAAATTTCAAATGTTACAAATATTTATGCACATCCCTGCTGGAGATACATAGACAACAACACTGAGCTGAAAGTAAAGAAGACTTAGAGGAACTGAACTGATAAGTGGAAATGGAAATTGCATAATCTAGGTTAATTCTATTTTTTAAGAAGACTAAGGTAATGTAAACCTGCATGCATGAGGAGTTTACAGTTGGTGAAGAAGTGGGGGGTGTTAAGAAACTTTGTTCTTGTGGGCTCACAAATGGACAAAGACACATGGCACACGGGAGAACTGAGGTGGAAAATAATCCTAGGAAAAAGGGGATGAGAAGCTGAGGCAAGATCATGAAGGATGAAGCCATTTCTCTGAGAGCAAATATTAGAATAACTAGAGGAATTGCCTTTCCTGTTGTAATGTATGGCTGCAAAAACTGGACACTGAGAAGGAGAGAGAGACTTAAAAAGAAGAGAGATGTTTTTGAATTATGGTCTAGAGCAGCGGTTCTCAACCTTCCTAATGCCACGACCCCTTAATGGAGTTCCTCATGTTGTGGAGACCCCCAACCACAGGGGCAGAGCAGCTGGGAAGTGGGAGGGAAGGGCGGCAGGAGACTCGTCGCGACCCCTCTGAAAGGGTAATTCAACCCCCAAAGGGGTCCCAACCCTCAGGTTGAGAACCACTGGTCTAGGGATTGTTGTCAAGTTTGTCATGAACTGCAATAAAAACGAATTGAGGCAATGACAGTCAAGCACAAGTGATGCAAATCAACAGATGCCTAGATAAAAGCATGATGCTTGGACAAGGTTGAGAGAAGTAGATGAATGGGGAAGGAACAGAGAAAATGGATAGATGGCTGGGACCAAAGAGACCTCTGGAGCATCCTTGGAAAAGCAACCAGATGTTACTAGACATGGCTCAAAGTGGCAAGCAATTGTTCACTGAGGCTCTTTCTGTGCTTCCTATGGTGGACCATCCCATTCCGGAAGAAGCAACCTATCCCAAGCTGGGACCGGTTGCCGGTGGAGCAGAATGAGACAGTCTGCATTCACATGGCCCGTCCCGCTCCAAGGGTAAAAAAGCATTTTCTAAATTCCTGAAACAAAAACAATGTAAAGGGAATACAGGACAATCACCAGGAAGCACTGAAACAGAATAATAATTTCTGATGAAAATAATACTAATATAACAACATATTAAATCACACTGACAAACTATCTACGCCAATAAAAAGTCCATTGACAAACTGAATGTGGAATGAAAATAAAAGAGTCTAGATAATCCCAGCCTAGAATAGCTTTAAGAAAGGGTTAGACAAATTCATGGATGACAGGTGTATCAATGGTTACTAGAATGGATGCCTAGGTATCTCCTTCAGGCTCAGGAGATACAAGGACGCCTTTAGGGGCCATTTGCAAGGATTGGAGAGCAGGTGAAGGTTCTGCCTTTGTCTTCTGCTTGAGATGCCCAGAAGCAAATGGAGGGTCACTATGTGGGACAGGATGCTAGGCTAGATGGGTTGTGGCCCGATGCAGCAGGGCTCCTCTTAGGTTCTTATGTCCATTAATCAATTATTGTGGATATCAGTTCATGGCAGTTTGGGTGCATAGATTTTATGTGAGGTGGAAGGTACGGTCCCAGTCTCAGTTGGGTAGGATTTGGATGGTCTGAGCATTTGGTGGTTGTTATATTTTCATTATTTTCATCAGTAATTATGATGAGTCCATTGTGCTACAGGCCTTGACAGCCCTTGGAGATGGCAACAAGACTCCCATTAACTGAGATAAATCACCTTTTTCCACACACAGTCAAAGATCTAGATCTTCAAGATCCAGATCTTTGAGATGGTATCCTCCTGGAGATCCAGATCTTGAAGATGCCTGAAAACCCCATTGTGGACACCTTTAATCAGGTCCACACGAAATCCAGATTTAAGGGCCCGAAGGAACCCATCAAATCTGGATTTTTCCTGCCCTTGTGGGGACAGGGCCTTGCAGATGGGGCCTTCAATGTGGCCAAGGTGAGGACAGGACCTTCCCGATTGGTACCAATCAGTACCAATCGGGTTCCTAATGGGGTCTTAGAAGGGTTCTAAGCCCTAGTGGGAAAAGGCCCCCAAAGCTCCTGTAGTTTGGGAATTCTGGCCTAGCTGGCTTTCTGGAGTGCTGCCAAAAAAGCGTCCCCTGTAGTAAAGCAGTCCACGGGGCGTGCCATTCGTATGCCTATGTGGTCCAGTAAATTGCCTCAACATTGAGGTCTACAGCTATAGAATTTGTTTTCAGCAAGCAAGCCTGGTCCAGGATTTGTCCAATGCAGGTGACGGGGGAGGCTGGGTTCCTATATTCTGTAATTTGTTCCACCATAAGTGGGAGTGTGGAAAGGGCCACAGTCCCCATGCGCCAAACTTGACGTGATGGTGCCTAACAACACTAACAACAATTAGGGATATGCTTGAATATTTGCAACATTTGAACAAATTCGGTGATTCGTATACAAATAGAATGTTACAACATTCGTACATTGACATTTGTATACAGACAAATGTTTTGAAACATTCGTATGAAGCTTCGGAACGTTCGTGAACCAGGGAAGTGGGAAAGAGGCTGTGCCACTCACATCTGCAGTGGATCCAGAGTGAATTCGACATGGAGTGAGAGATGATTCAAAGTGGATTCAGGGCAGATTTGTCGTTTTCAGTGCAGATATGTTACGGGACACATATAGGATACATATCAGATATGTATGGGTACATATTGGATACATATTGGATATGTATGGGGTACATATGCATTCGTATCGGATATGCATATGAATTTATATGAATACATTTGTATCGGATAGAATCCTACTACATTTGAAGGGGATCTATTTGAACAAATAAGAATTTTCTTGCATTTGATTCGATACGAACTGGATAAAAAAAAAAAAAACATTTGTGCACATCCTTAACAAAGATTATGAAATTTTGACAATCACACCAAAGGGATTTGCATCCCACTATGCAAAGGGGGAACTTGTTGTTCTAAGTTAAGAAGAACAGAAGCGTCTTGAGGAGATGGCTACTAGAATGGATGCCTAAGTACATCTTTCAGGCCTGGGGGACAAGCAGGATGCTTCTAAGGCCATTTGCTGGGATTCGAGAGCAGGAGAAGGTTTGCCCTTGTCTCTCGTTGAGATGTCCAAAAGTAATGGATGGCCACTGTGTGAGACAGGATGCTGGACTAGATGGGCTGATCCAACAGGGCTCCTCTTAGGTTCTTATATATTGCACAAACTTGCAGTCCCCCTGTGCTGCCCATAGGCACAATCGCTTACTTAAAATGTATTAAAGAATGTTGTGTAACACAGAACCTGAAAGACTGTGGTCACACCTTCCCTTTAAACCTTCTTCAGTCTATCTTCAGGTCTGACTGCTCACACCTTTTCATTTCTATCCGGTTTATTTGTGGACTTTCTATTGAGGTGTGGACACGGTTGAGGTAATCCGACACAGTGAGAACCACACACCTGAGCAACTTAGCATGGGAGGGTGTTAAATGTCCAGTTGTTCTTGTCCAGCTTTACTTAAATCCCTTCGTCCACAAACTGCTTGGCTATTGCCTGAAATAGAAAGAAACAACTAACCCTTCTGGGAGGGATTTTTGCCATGTGAGGTACAATGGGTGGCGGGAAAGCAGCGCCTTCTCAGTGGTGGCTCCTTAGCAGGAAGCCTTCCACAGGAACGCATACGCTTGTTCCTCGTCCAACATCCTTTGGACAAAGAACTTTCTGTTTTTTAAAGCTATAAGCAGGTTTGTAATTATCTAATTCTTCAATTTACTGTTGCTTTAAAATGTCCTTTATTCAGTGTACTAGGAACATCTTTCCATGGAAAGAAGACACGTATATTTGTGTGGTTTTTTAAAAAAAAGCTATTAAGTTTGACAATGATCTGGAACACTGAAGAAAACAACTCACTGTACCCAATGATTTATATAACTGTTAAAACACTACCTCAGGGGTATGTCTTGCACCAAATCTTAGCCTTGGTTCTGGGTAAAGCATTTGACAACATCATAACCTAAGAGGAGCCCTGCTGGATCAGGCCACGGCCCCTCTGGTCCAGCATCCTGTCTCACACAGTGGCCACCAACTGCTTATGGACTTGTCAAGGAGAAGATCTACGAAGGTAAAACCCTCATCTACTCTTGTTTCTCTGCAAAAGGCCTTTAACTGCATCCTGTCTGTCTCGACCTGGAGGCGGCACCATGGCATGTATTCTAGGAGCCACTGATACACATGAATTTGATAAGAAGCTATTTCCTCTAGCCCTGAGCTACAGCCACTTCCAGACACTGTGGGCCTCTCTGTGCAGTTTTCTTGGCAGAGAAGCAGGAGTGGTTTGCCATTGCCGACTTTTGGAGAGAGGCTGGGGGGTCGAACCGGCAACCCTCTTCTTTCCAGGCTGTTTCTTCTGCCACTGAGCTATGGCTGCTCTGTATGCATTCATCAGGACGCTACAAAGGATGAGCAGAAGCAAATGTTTGGAAAAGTGCTCATTCCTTCTCTTTCTGTGACCCTGCAGTGCAGCCACCCTTTGAGCGGACCTACTGTTTTGATGAGCTCTAGGCAGCTGTCTTCAAACACGGAAAACCTACCCGGCTATGACGTTCACACAGCTGGGAGCAGTGGCAGGCCTACAAAGTATTTTTCTTAGTGTGATTCGTAGCAGGACGACTCTAACCAAAACACTGCTGGGAAGCCCCAATGCAGATCCTGCTCTAGTTCCTGTCCTCCATTCAAGAGCTTTAGAATTATCTTACATTTATGGTTTTAGCTTAGCATGGGATTGAGCTGTGGGCTTCAGGGAAACGATTCGGCAATTGGCAGCTCACCTTTCATTGTTTTGATCTGCAGCAGATTAAAACAGCAATTAAAGGAGAGCTCCTACAGTTGCTTCTATCCCCTTCCTGCAAGCCGCACACAGGGTTTGGACAGAGCCTGGACCAAGTTCCTATCATTAAGATTAAAAACAGAAGATGCATTGGGCCACAACCCATCTAGTCCAGAGACCCGTCAATGGCTTCTGGGCGTCTTGAGCAGAAGACAAGGGTCATTTCTGCACTTGGTCTTATTCTGGAATATATCTCAGGAGAGGGATCTGTTGGCCACATGCTAATGCAGACTACTGGAAGCCTCATCTGGGGTCTCCCATAGAATGCACTAGCATGTGGACAGCAGGCCTCCGTTCCAGGATATATTCCAGAATAAGGCCAAGTGCAGAAAGGCCTATGGGCAAAACCTTCACCTGCTCTCCACTCCCTACAAATGGCCGAAGAAGAAGAAGAAGAAGAAGAAGAAGAAGAAGAAGAAGAAGAAGAAGAAGAAGAAGAAGAAGAAGAAGAAGAAGAAGAAGAAGAAGAAGAAGAAGAAGAAGAAGAAGAAGAAGAAGAAGAAGAAGAAGAAGAAGAAGAAGAAGAAGAAGAAGAAGAAGAAGAAAAAAAGGGTTGGCTTTTCTACCCTGCTTTTCTCACCCATTTAAGGGGACCCAAAGTGGCTGACAAACCTTCTGTTCTTCTCCCCACAATAGGCCCCCTGTGAAGTAGATGGTCCTGTGAGAGCTCAGAAAAGAGCTATGACTAGCCCAAGGTCACCCAGCTGGCTTCATGGGGGAGTGCGGAATCAAACCCGGTATTCCCAGGTAAAAGTCTGGCTCCTTAACCACTAGACCAAACTGGCTTGTCTCTCCAAGGTGGAGGCAGTACCTAGGCTTGCATTCTATCAGCCATTGACACACCTGTCCTCCATGAATCTACCTAATCCTTTCTTAAACCTATCCAGGTTGGTTGCTGTCACCACCCCTTCTTCCCTAACTTCTTAAATGGGTTTGTGAACCCTGCGCCTGGATCTAAACCATCCAATCCAGATTGGGCCCAGCACTTTTCCTCGGCGTCCTACTGTGAGAAGATGGCTTTTGCCTCCTCTAGTATAGAACCTGCAGTTTATATTGCTGCAGTTTTCAGTGAAGCAATTTTTCCCTCCGCACAAAGAGTTCGCCTGGGCAAATTGATAGGAAGGAGATCCCATTCCAGGCACGGATGGTATCACAAGATACCTGGTTTGCTGAGACTATGAAAGAAAATAAAGGTGTCATTTGCACAGCTTTTCTTCTGGAGTGGATTAGCAGGTGGGCAGCTGCCCTTTGCTTGGTCGAAATTGTCTCCATCGTAGTCTAGGCAAAAGAACAGAAATGAAACAAAGGAAACACAAAGTGAAAAAACAAAACAGGGAAGCAGAAACCCTGTAGGAGGGATATATTATCACTGAATGGGAGCACTGAATGGGTTGGTTTTTTTAAAAAAGATGGGTTAGGCTAACTGCTTATGGTCTTTTATTCCAACCAGAGATACATTGGTTGTGTCCACACCTTGGTGGCAGAGGATGAACCGAGGCAAGGATTCTCACTTTTATCTCTGGGAAGGGCCGTGTGGGGTCCACACAACCCACCCGTCACCCCAAGATCCGGAACTGAGTTGTCAGCTCCAAAGTTAAAGTCTATTCTGTGAGCCAGAAAAGGTCCTGGAAGAGACCCTTTGCCAGCATGGCCCCTGTGCAGACCAGTGATGTAGGTCACCCTGAGGGTGGCAGATGCCCTCTGAGCAAGGGTGTTTGAAAGCTTTCCAGGACCCTTCGGAGAGCATTATCTGGCAAAGGAAGCCATGGGTGTTTGAATGGCTGCCACAAGCCTGGGGCTTCCCAGGACTGTGTGCCACCAAAGATATGAATGCTCCCCTTGTTCCAGCAAACGGAGTTCAGATTCAGATCTTGTTGACCCACAAGGCAGCGTGGACAACAGCAGAGTTTCCACACACCCAACAATTCAGTCTGACACCACTCTTCTGTTCTCTTTTACGCATGTCACAAACCAGGGTTGATTGATCTACACAAGAGTTGCTACGTTCAGCTGGGGTCCATCCATCTGCACGTAGGTTTGCAGCAAAGGCCTATTCGCACTTAAGCCTCTGCTATGTGATTAGGACAGCTCTGGTATAGCTCTAGAGACCTTCGGGTATGGGGCAGGATAGAAATGAAAATGAATGAATAAATAAATAGTACAGAACTCCCCTTTTTCAATGCACAGCCAAAGATCTGGATCCTCAAGATCCAGATCTTTGAGATGGGGTCTTCCTGGAGACCCGGATCTTAAAGATGCTTGAAGACCCCAATGTGGACACCTTTAATCAGGTCCACATGAAATCCAGATTTAAGGGCCTGAAGGACCCATTAAATCCGAATTTCCCTTGCTCTCGTGGAGGCAGGGCCTTGCAGATGGGGCCTTCAATGGGGTCCAGGTGAGGACAGGGCCTTCCCGATTGGTACCAATCCGGTACTAATCGGGTGCTTAATGGGGTCTTAGAAGGGTTCTAAGCCCTAGTGGGAAAAGGTCCAATATCTGTACCAGGGCTGTCCTAATTGCATACCAGAGGCCTAAATGTGAATTCAGCCCAAGTCTTATAGCACTACCTCCCACTTGTATAACCTTGTCTGACCCCTGGTACTATTTACTTTCAGGTGCCTGGCCTCCACCCTACCAGCCACAGTGGGATCCAAAGCTTTTCTCTTTTTAGATCTCCTCAACATCTACTTTATGAGTGATAATGCCACCCTAGTTATGAAAAACTCTTCCCAGACAAGTTAGTTGGGGCGGGGGGGGTGGGGGTGGGGGAGACAGTCATTTTGCTTTCTAAGTCAGGATATTTTGTCCTTGGGCACTTTTAAGGGAAAATTGTTTTATTTCCTTCCCGATTTAATAGGATGTTTATAGTGTGACTTGCGGGTGCTCTTAATTAAATGTTTTTACTATGTTTTCTGCTTTTGGGTGAGGAATATTTAAGATGCTAAACAGCTTTGGATGCTCTAACAGAATATAGAAACATCTCCAATATTTTATATATATATATATATATATATATATATATATATATATATATATATATATATATATATATATATATATATATATATATATATATATATATATATATAAAATCAATCTTATATTGAAACATCTCATCTATATACATAACATCTTATATTGAAATATTCCTTCCTTCCTTCCAAGCACCAAGGCCATGGTCACACCTTCATTTTCAACCTTCTCCAGTCCGTCTTCTAATTTATTTGCGGACCTTCCATTCAGGAAAGTCAAAATGCGGGGTAGAACGTCCACAAATAAAAGGGTCAGAAACAGAAAGGGCCGAGTGGTCAGACCTGAAGATAGACTGAAGAAGGTTGAAGGTGAAAGTGTGGCCACGGCCCGAGACGCAGACAACCTTGGTGAGCTAAATGGAGCTCCTTATACAAGCTTGGTGCTTCAGACCTGGACCTCTGTAGCAGAAAGAAACCATGTAATTGAATGCAAACCATGACGCGAAACATCAAATTTTCTTTTCTTTTTCTTTTTTTCCAGACGAAACGTTTCCACAACCTGGTTTTAAGGAACAGTATTACACATATCAATAAACGCTATGCTAGGTCTTGAGGGACACAAAAATGAAAGAAAAGGGGGGGGGAGATGTGAAATAAAGAAGACGAACAATAGAGGGGATTACTCTGATCAACAAACGAACCACCATTGGAATCAAAAAGCAAACTGTCCTTCACCAAGGAACTCAACAACATTTCTCAATGCACTAAGTACATTTTAAACCATGCAATTTTACACAAACATCTTAACTAGGTTTTTTTAAAAACTTTTTTTTTTAAAACACCAACATTATGCATTTCTTTGTTAATTATATTGGTTAAAGTTGCAGCCAGAGGCTGCCAAATATCAGATACATCATCATATACATATTTTTATTTTATACAGAATCCGGACAACACAACATTACACATCCTAGAGAGAGAGAGAGAGAGAAAGAGAGAGAGAAGAAAGAAAAAGATCATTTGTTCCTTTGTTTGTATTTTTTTTCTTTTGTAAAAAAGATGGAATGACATGAGGAAGGAAGGAAGCAGGCCAGGCTAGAAGAGGAAAAAAATATCCTCCACCAAATGAGGAACACCAATATGAAATAATTTCTAAACTGCAGTAGGACGACAGAAAGAAAGAAAGAAAGAAAGAAAGAAAGAAAGGTCTTAATATTGGCTCCACGTCAAAATTTCTCTTCGCTATGAAACAAGATGTTTGGACGCAGAATGTATTGGCATTTTATGGCAGGAAGAACTTTGACTTTGTGTCGGTCCCTAGTCCTTTTGTTATAAATAAATAAATAAATAAATAAAAATAAAAATAACTGGGTTGGGAAGACAAAATCAACTTGTGGTTGTGTGCAGCTTCAAAGATCCCTTGTTGGCTTAGTTTTACGTGACATATACCATATATATTTTCAACCTATCCGTGTTGTACTGCCAAGAAATTCAGCAAGACCACGTTGGCTAGGGATTTAATAACAATTGTCTTTAATGTTGTTCTCTACTTCCCCCCCCTGAATGCCCTCCCCAAAGGGAAGTGGCTTGACATTTTTCTTAAATTAAGAATTTAAGAATCCTTAAATTCTCCTCTCCCACCAACATCTTAAAGCAATGCGTGCCCCAGACTGGTCAAAGGAAAACTGTGCCAAATGCGCTCTCCCACCTCTGTTTATAATGGCAAGTATACAAATACGTTAAAATTTCATATATATATATATATATAATCTGTGTATATATATATGCATATGTATATATAATAATCAAAGATACAAAATCATTTCTGACAAGAGTTTCTGTTTGTTTTAAACAAATAACCATTACAGTGCAAGGTTTTCAATTACAGTAAAAGGTGTGTATTTAGGTTTACAGTAGCAATAGATTGTAGCTGTTTTTCTTTTTTATGTACAGTAGGTCCCTGATGTTTAGAGTGTATGCACCAGTCGGATAAAAACCTAGCACAGAATGGCTATTCCAACTTTAAATACATTTTTTCTTCAACATTTACAAAATAACAGCAGATTTCACAAATTTCACAAGCACGTTGTTTTGCCTTACTCAATAAAAAGCATGTAATTTTTTTCTCTCTTTTTTTTTCATTTTTAAACTTTCAACATATAAAGAAATGTAGAAGTTGGATATATATGCGCAGACATGGTCACAGGCGATGTTTGATTCAAGGATTTTGCCATTTCTCCAGGCTGCTAGAAAAAAAAGGTTTAAGCACCAGTTCATAAGCGGTATGTATGCATTTCACCATGAGACCATATCCAGATGTTTCTGTTCCTCCCTGCTCGACATTTGAGCATTGCAGCTGCTCGTTCTCAGTTTAAACTTTGGGTGGATGACATCTGGTCGGTCTTTGATCGAGCAAATTGTCCTAATGCTTCTACTGTGGGTATCAGATCCATCACAGCGTGTTTTTAAAGCACCAACAGTATTTTGAATTTGCTGTTCTGGTCCCAGAGAGGAGTAGGGAGATGGGTAGGGGTCGAGACAATAATGCCATAGTTATCAAATGGCATCACACAGCATGCCATGAGGAAATGGTTTTGCTGGGAAAGCTGGTGAAAAGAGGCCAGGAAATCTTCTGCGACATGCATTGCAAATGAGAAGGAGACATAAGGGCTAGAGGAGAATGGGAGGTTCCAAAGACAGTCAGAGAGGGCAAGGAAAAGACTTGACACATTCCTATAGAAGGGATGCTAATTCTGTACCCCTCAACCAGGGTGTGTCTGAACCAGAACTCCAAGCATCCCCTGCCAGCAGGCACAGAACATGGGGTGGGGTGGGGTAGAGTGCTGGGAGTTGTAGTTAAAGAACATCTGGGCCACCACTGCAGCTCTGATCTGTGGAAAGGAGCTGAAATTTATGTGCTGCTTCTGGAGCAAAAGGCGGGACATTCTCACACTGATGCCCGTTTTGCCTGCTTATTCCTTCCAACAAGGTGGCAAATGACTTTGAGGAAAGCAAGAACAGTGGCTTTCCACCTGTGCTGCCTGAGAATGCCAAGGGCTCCTTTGAGAACTTTGGAAATGCAGCAGCTGGACTGCTGATGGAGAGTTCCTGGCCGGACGCACATCCCACCGGTGCCGGAAGATCTGCACCGGTTGCCTAGCTATCGCTGAGGCCCGTTCAAGATATTGGTGCTCATGTACATACAAAGCCCTTAACGGCTTGGGTTCAGGGTATCCGGAGGAGCTCCTTCTCCCACATTGGCCTGCTCACGTATTGAGATCTCAAGGAGAGGGACTTCATGTAGTTCCTCTTCTTCTCAGGGGTGCGAGGCGCAGGGACACACCACCACAGGGCCTTCTCTGGGGTGGCTCCTAGACCTTGGAACAACTTCCTTCTGGAGGTTTTCATGCCTGTTCACACAGTTATATTTTAAATATTTTATCCTTTTTCTTGTATTGTTGTAACCTACCCCGGGACCTTTTGGTGAAGGGCGGGATATCAATTCTTAATAATAGTAATGGTGATGATGATGATATTAATATTAATAATAATAATAAAAGTTGTCCTAGGCTGCCCTGGAATATGAATATAAGCAATGGATGGGAAGCTGCATGGGGGGAGATTTTCAACAGTCCAACAACGGGACCAAAGACCTAAGGGAATGCTGGTTTCATCCTGACCAGAATTTATGAAACTCAATGGACTTTGGCAACACATACACCTCTGTTACATTACGGCCCCTGGATGGTGTAAGACAGGCGTCCGCAACTGCAGACCTTCAGAAGTTCCTAAAACTACATCTCCCATCACTCTCTCTTCATGTTCAGGAGCATTTGGAGACCTTCAGCTGAACAATACCTTCTGTAGGACATGAGCTTAGGCATGGCTTGGGAGAACTTGCTTATCACCAGCTCTGAAACTTAAGGAACTGAATTCTGAATTCGAACAGATTTCGATACGGATTTTCAAATAATTTGACTTAACAGAATGTCATATATCGCATCCAGACATCGTGTTTATTTGCACTTATAAAATGGGACGCAAACAGAATGGAAACGCGGTAAAAACGGAATGCGAAAATGAATTCGAAAATCGCATACGAATGTTGCCGACATTCATATTTTCAGGTTTGAATCAAATTTCCTAAAATACAGATTCGGATAATCCGGATTCGAATTGGATTTTCAAAAATCCGGATTTTCGAATTTCAAATCGAATTGAATATTTGAATATTTGAATTGACTCAAATTTGCATGCAAAAAATGCATTCGTCCTGCAAAGGTCCTACCCTGGACCTTTTAATTGTGTGTTTTCTAACTCAGAAAATTCACCCTTGGGTAAGATAAAGTAGAAAGAAAATGGCTAGTCACTGTGCTGATGGGCTCTCTGATTCTGAAAGTGGACTGAGACTGGATTAAAACGTAGGTGTGAACACAACCTTGTTGAGTCTGATATAGTAATGCGCACATCCAAGTATTTCAGTGGCGCAAATTACCCAGAAGCGCATGATCTCCGCCCCAGTGCATGTGTGACCATTTTTTTCAGCCCCTGCACATGAATGGTGGCCACAGCCAGGATGCTGTCTCTCTCTGTAGGGCTGTAGGGCTGTACCCGACTATAGTGGAGCCATGGTAGCGTTGTCACAGATACATGTGGAAATCCTACCATAGACTAGGCATAATTATGCTATATATCTGCCATCTAGACAGGGCCTAAAACTGTACCTCGCAGGGGTAGGAAGACATCTGAGACAAGATTTGCACAGTATCTTTCTGGCAACAAGCATACAACGCAAAGTGCACTGGATGAGTGAGACATCCACATAGACCCACACTCACCCTGAAGAAAGGCCTCTGAGATTGCACTTCAGTCTTTTGGGATCCAACAGAGTCCTGTCCTCAATGGGGTTGTGATGCCTAGAAGGAACAGGTGTGACATCTGAGGGTGCTCTTGGCTCAGCGCTGATGCTTGAAGCTCAGGTGGAGGCCAGGGCCAAGAGTACACATTCCCAACTACGGCTGGTTTGACAGCTAAAGTCCCTCCTGGGCAGGGATGATTTAGAACCTCTGTTAGATGTTGCAGCCTGGGAGGTGTTCGTAAGGGAGGTGTTCCCTGGGATACACGTCCACCTGCCAGGGAGAATGAAAGGCATCTGCTTAACATTCAGGCCAGCCCCTAAACGTTCTTATACCTGGGTGCTTCCGCACTGGACCTTTAACACCCATTAAGCACACATTTTAAACACTTTGGAAAACTGCGTCTGCTTCCGCATTGACTCCCGCGAGATGTGTCGCTAATGGGTGCTAAGTGCCCCTTAAACCGGTTTCCCGGAAGACTACATTCAGTGTAGTCTTAATGGGTGTTTTCGCAGTTAGGACACATCTGTTTTGGATGCGTCCGCACTGCGAAAGGGTCCCAAACTGGGCCCTCCACTGGCCTGCCATGATTGGCTCCTCCAGATAGATCCGGATTTTGGAAGTCAGTGCGGAAGCACCCCTTGTGTGCAAAATCTGGATCATGGATGAAACTTTTAAGGGCACCAAGGATATCTTCAGGTTCAGACTCGGGTATTTTTTCCCATAGGGATTTCTGGTCCTGAAGATAAGAGGAACAGTTGACTGTTACAAAACCCCCGAATATTTAAACTGATTTGTATAAATGAATGAGATACTATTTGTTCTCTGTGTTCAGCTGCTGTAAAATAAAAGGCCTCAAACAGCTAACCCTAAAAGCTACCATGTTGCCTGTTCTCTCTATTTTGTCAGATTTTGTTTGGTCTGTGCAACAATACTCCCTATTTAACTCCATTTTTGCAATACGGATTCTGTCTGGAATTCCCCTTTAGAACTGTTTTCTATATATTTTTTTCTCTCTGGAGTGGCAAGAAGCAAGTTGTGCATGATCAGATATTGGGTGGGGGGTGGGGAAAGAAACTGCTAGCACTTCAGCATTGCATGAACATTTTGTCAAATTGGGGCCATTCCTACTGGGAATGGGACTATGGGATCAGTTGGAGCTGTTGCCGTGAGACGTGTTTAGTCAGGGTTGCCCTATTTTAGATCATATATGGAGGTGCCTTCTGGAAGGAGCAGTTGAACAACTGGAGTCAGTCCTTAAAGATATCTACGCTGGTTGCTGTTATCACCTCTTCTGGCAGCCAGTTCCATAGACGGATGACCCTCTGAGTGAAGAAATACTTCTCCTTGTCTGATCTGACTCTCCTTCCCATCAGCTTCATAGATGCCCCCTGGTTCTAGTGTTGTGTGATAGAGAAAAGAAATTTTCCCTATCCACCTCTTCTATACCATGCATGTTTTTCTGGCTGAATCAGAAATCAGATGCTGAACTTCTGGCTCCTGGACCATATTTTGGAAATATTCTGCATCTTAGGGGACAGGCAGGAGGGGAAGGAAGAAGGACTGAACATGGAAACAGTTTAATGACACATAATTGCACAAAAGGGAAAAGTGAATGGGTAGAGGACTGCAAAATGCGTCTTTTTTTGATTTTGGAAGAAACCTCCAATGAACCCATGAGAATATCATCAGAAAACCTGGTGAAGCGTCAAAACCCTTGAATTCAAGTACACAAATCCTTGGGGGGGGAAAACACACTTTTGTCATCAATAGAAGGAACCTTCTGCATCCCGTTCTACATTCACACACAACCATTAAAGATAATACCTCAAAGACATTATTTGCTTCTACATTTCCATTCATTAGATAAGAGACAAACAAATCACCCTCGAGGGGTAAAAAGACATAGCTAAGAAGAGGCAATAATGAGGAATGGAGCAAGAATTGCACAGATAACAGACCAGAATGTGGGGAAAGGAAGATCTCTATTGATGTTCAACCGTTGCATAAGGTGAAAAAGAATCATGATATACGTCTTATTAAAGCGACTTTGGGGACACTCACGGTTTTCTTTAAGTGCTTCCACGTACTTTTAGGTACCACAATCCTGCTATATCAGACTGCCTAAACCCAACTGAATTCTACAAGATTTTAAACAGCCTTACAAGTGTGCAGGATTGCAACGAAATACATAAAGAAAATTAATAACCAGAGCAAGAAAGTTTGCAAAATTGCTTTTAAAATTATGCTGTCCTAAACGCTTCAAGGAATACTTAGTAACATAAAGATTATCTATGACCCATAATCCTCTGATTTTGAATTCTAATTTTCACCTCCTCTCCAAACCTGCTTCTTCTGCCATGGGTTCTTCATCTGGCCATGGGCCACTCTGCTATCTTCCAACCTCTGCTTTGGCTGAGCTGCTGTCTTTAGAGCAAAGCAAAGGCAGTGAAAGATGGCAAGGCCTTTTTGCAAATCCAGATGTGAGTATAAATATATGGTGAATTGTTCCATTTCTTCAAGTCCTATTTTGCCAGGAGCAAAAAGAGGAGGTTTTTGAGCGAATTATTATCTCCACCCCCCACCCCCCACTTTCATTCAAATGTTCCCTTTTCCAATTGCAAAAATTCAGGGTTGTGCTTTCAGAATTTCCTGGACCTTACCCAACTACATTTGCACTATTAACAGTAAGAAAGTAAGGCTGGTGCACCCACTTGCAAACTTGTCTTGGAACTGCATCATACCTTGATTCAGCTAAAGGATGCACCAAACATTTGCCTTGAAAAGAATGCAAAATTAGCAGGTAGGCAGCCATACAGGTAATCTTTATATTCCACATTCCTTTAGTCCCATATAGTTAAGTGAGTCCTTTCCCTGATCCCACTCCAATATTCTTCAAGCCTAAGCAAATTTCCTTGGAAGGGAGTTCCACCAATAACATTTGAGACAATTTAGCACAAAGTTCTGCAAAAGGCAATTAAGATAATACCTGGGGAAAAACAAATAAGTTGCCATTGGATCCCTTCTAGCACTAGTATATTTTCAGGACTGGAAACTTACTTGCTCTCCAGCTCTATAAATCTATTCATATCACAAAGTAAAGCACCTTTTTGGAAAGATTTCGTTCTTCGTCTGCTTCCCCCGCAACCCCGAAAGACATCTGAGAATTCTGCTGTCTGTCTAATATCCCTAAAACGCATCATCATTTTGACAGAGGAATAATACTGGCAGAGTGAAGAGAAACAAAAGGTTTTCACCACAAAGTTAGGGCCCCACGACAAGAAAGGTTATGACATCTGATGAATAGTTTCTGTGTTATAGCTTTGAGTTTTATTGCAAAGCAAAAAATATATATTTGTATATATATATTTTATATATATATATATATTTTATCTACAGGTCACCTCCAACATTTTACTCCACGCGAAAGCACAGGGAAACGAAATAAACCATAGTGAGGTAGATACATAACGTTGGGATGTTAGAAAATCCTGGTCCAAAAATCGGCTTAACGTGACTGGCTGTGCTGAACTTTTATTCAGATATAGCGGTAAGTTCAGGACTGGAAAACCACCCCAAGCGGTATCGAATTCTATTTTTAATTTTCAGCTTTTTTTTTTTTTTTTTTGCATTCTCAGGAATCCTTTAGCACCGCTTTGACTGCTGGAAAAAACACCAACAAACGTGTCATGGAACGTCTGTGCATTTCAGAGAATTCTGGGATATAAACTGGGGTTCACATAATCCACACCTCATCCACTAAGTGTCCCCCCCCCCAGCCCCCCAGTTTGCTTGGAAAGAGATGAGATGAAGGAAAACATCTTTGGAAACTTCTGCGTAGTCCATTTGGATCACACCAGCCGCCATCTTGGATCGTGGGGTCTGCTCACCAGAGTATTCCCCAGGAAGTTGTGGTCCCATGGGACACATGCTGGCTGGACCACCCCCGTGACTGGAGTGCTCCTGGGCGAGGGAACCGTGTCCAGAAATGTTCCAGACAGGAGATGCTTCAAAATGGGTCCTTTCGGCACTTGGCCTCATTCTGGAATATATCTTGGGATATGGGCCTGTTGTTTGCATGCTAATGCAGGCTATGGTAGGCTTTGTCCCATACTTGACATAGCCTGCAAGGCTCCTAATCTGGGACAGCCCTGTGGTCCCCTGTGCACTCCCAGGCCATGGCCTTTTCCAGCCACTGCAATGCAGACAGGTGGTGGATAGGGCCACCCAGGCAGTAATGGGGCGCATAGAGTCATTTTGCTGGGCTCCAGAAACAGTCCACTTCCAGGACCTTTTCCAGGCGTACAGATGAATTTCCTCCTGGCCTGAAACCAATGGGTAACAAAATTAGACGGTTCATGTCTACGGAGACAGTTTGGTCTGTTAAGGGGCCAGATTCTTATCTGGGAATACCGGGTTTGATTTCGCACTCCTCCTCAAAGCCAGCTGGGTAACCCTGGGGTAGTCATGGCTCTCCTCTGTGCTCTCACAGCCCCACCCACCTTTGAGTCCCCTTAAATGGGTGAGAAAAGTGGGGTAGAAAAGCCAACGCTGCTGCTTCTACAGAAAGGGATGGAACAAGAATATGATACTTCAGCCATGCTTTTTCATACGTAAATCATCTTCCTTCAAAACGGGTATGGGGCAGGATAGAAATGGAAATAAATAAATAAAGCAAGAAAGAACTTTGTGTCCATTTCCTTTTTAAAATTAGACTACGTTCGTCACCCTGAGCAGACCATAGAAGGTCCCCTGAAAGTACTAAATCAGAAATGGAGGGAAGGGACGTTTTAATCATTAGAAGGCCTAAAGGTTTAAGCCCCGTGGCTTTCCTGATTCATATTGAAAGCGGTGATTAAAAAAATTAAGGGAAAGGACCTGAGTTCCCCTTGAGGCTGAAATGGAAAATTGCTAAGTGGAGCATAAGGACATCAGAGAGTTGGAGAAGCCCTGCAGGAGCAGGCCACAGCCCATCTAATCCAGCATCCCGTCTGACGCTGTGGCCCACCAGTTGCTTCTGGGCATTTGCAAATAGAGGAGGCTTCATATCTGTTTCAGGGGGACTTTTCTCCTAACCTCCTTCAACGGAGTGGAAAGAACTAGGAGGACCTTATGTATGAAGATCAGAGGTTTCCACAGCGCTGAGTGCGGCTGGGTCCAGATGAGTGAGCAAAGATAAGTCACGGATAATGGCATGCTGTGGTTCTTGGCCAATCAATGTCTTGACCTGGGTTCTGCCCACGCCTTGGGATGCGTCATCATTTTGACAGCTCTAATGGAAAGATGTGTGGGATCGAGGGCAGGTGACCAACAGAATCATCTTCCTTCGAAACGCTCCAGGTCTTTTTGCATGGATCATCTCCCGGGTTCAATCTCGTTCATTTCCAGCTCAAAGGCTCCCAGAGCCAGGCTGAGGGAGAAGGTGGAAAGCCCTTGGGCCAACTGGAGATGGCCAAGGGTCCCTCTCGATATAAGGAAAGGTTTCCAGGTGGCCCAGAGATCGGCAAAAGAGCACCTATCTTCTATAAACGTTTCTGCATGGAGATCTGGGCAACTTTAGTGTAAAAATTCTGGCAACAGAAGGCAGAGGAGAGATCTTCATCACAAGCACTTGGAGAACTGAAGCTCATCAGAATAGATTATACTGATTTATATCAGGTTCTTTGGGCTGAGTCTCCACTTACCGGCCGAGGCGGCTCTGTGATTTGCCCCTGAAAAAGAGGCTCATTTGAAAGCACAGAGGTGCCTTCATTCAGAGGAGCAAATTCCACCCTGTAAAAATGGACCACCCTGCCCTGGCAATTGGAACTTGCCTCATTGCCTTGAGATGCCTCCTGTTGCTGGGAATGGAGACATTGGGCCTTTCTGCAGTTCTCTCTGCGGTGGTCTGGCACACTCTGATCACACACTGTAGCATCGCCTCTGTCCTGGAGTGTCCAAGAACATTCTGGAGTGTCTTGATCTTCCATAGGTTTACCAGGAGGGTCCTACTAAGCTCCCAGGGATTTCCAGTAAGCTCCTAGATGTAGTGTTCACACACCTCCCTAGTGTAAATACTATGTGGGGGCAAGGTGCCGTAGCTGTGCAGTTTCATGCCACATCGTGATCACTACAGCAACCGCCCGGTGTGCCGTGGAGGTTAGAGCGGCCATTGTTATGGTGATGCAGACAGTCCAGGACAGACTGTCCACACTGCAAGAGCTGGTATGTAAGCTGGGCATAGCTCTGGTGCTCAGAGTGCAAACACTGTCCCCAGGTCCTGAACTTAACTTCAGTGGAATACTATCCCATTGAAGGTAAGTGTGACAAGGCCCCAGGAAATGTGGCCTCAAGCCATGGCCCACCAAATTCTGGACAACTTCAACTCTCCTGTCTGGGATAGAAGGAAGATTTTGGGTTGGAGCTCTGATAGCCAGGGTACAGTAGAGATAAATGGCTATTTGCCACCTGCCTCCGGAGCATTCAGGTACGCCAAATCAAGCTCTGAAATGGTGGATTCGTTCAAAACCTGGTTCGCAAATTTAGTAATAATTACTATAAGTTAATGGGGAATACAATCTGAAGCTTCATTCAGCAGAAACGGTGGTCTGGTGCTTGGTCAGTCTGTTGACCAGCAGAGAGATGCTGAACTGCTGTCTATGGCCTTTTCTGGATTGTCTTGATCTTCCACAGTTTGAGCCAGTTGGCTCTCGTGGTTAGGGAGCAAGACTCTTATCTGGGAATACCGGGTTCGATTCCACTCTCCCCATGAAGCCATCTGGGTGACCTTGGGCTAGTCACAGCTCTCTTCTGAGCTCTCACAGCCCCACCTACCTCACAGGGTGTTCTGTTGTGGGGTGAAGAACAGAAGGTTTGTCAGCCACTTTGAGTCTCTTTAAATGGGTAAGAAAAACGGGGTAGAAAAGCCAAATCATCATCATCATTATCTTCTTCTTCTTCTTCTTCTTCTTCTTCTTCTTCTTCTTCTTCTTCTTCTTCTTCTTCTTCTTCTTCTTCTTCAAATGTTTATCAAATGGCACTTCAGCACATCATAAGAACATAAGAAGACGAACCCAGCTGGATCAGGCTATCTAGTCCAGCATTCTATAGTGGCCCACCAAGTACTTCTGGGCATCTCTAGTGGAAGACAAAGGCAAAACCAGCGGCTGATTTTGCACTTCAGCCCGTAGTTAACAATTAGGCAATACCTGAGGAAGAGCATCTGCACCTAGAGGAGGTTGTTGCAGCCCCCAGGTGCCCCCTGCCTTCCCAGAAGTTGCCTAATTGTTGATTAGGTGTGGAGCGTGAACTCGTGCTCCACAACCGTCCGCCAAAGCTCACCTGACATGTCCAGCCACGGAGCATTCTCTCTTCTGCTGGACAAGGAGGTTATCAGAGCTGCCACGCAAGTGCGCTGGCATGCCCTCCTGATGCAACTGTGACAGTGGAGAGCATCAGCGTTGTCACAGTGATGGCGCTGACACATGCACAGTCACGGAGGGCGCTGCACTCAACATTGTGGTGCCCTGAAGAGGACCAGCCCCAGGAGTGATTATAGGTGAGTGACCAATTGCGTGGGGCTTAGGCTGTAAGTGACCAGCGCTCAAAAGTGTAAGCACTAGTCAACGTCGGGTGATTGCGCTCCATGCAAAAATGCTCCTGCTCTTAACTCCCTGCAGATGATATTTAGAGGCATCCTGCCTGTGAAAAGTACCAAGGCATTCATTCTAGTAGCCATTGATCTTTACATCGTCATGGACTAGCTCTTAACTGGAGCGGGCATCTTTAATGTCCCATCGTATATGTGTCCTTTTCATGTTGGTCAATATTCACACAGACAGCAGAAGGACCCCATTGGAGGCGCCAGGTGTGCAGCATCCAAATGCTCAAGATGCCTGCAGACACACCAGGGAATTTCTCCAAGGGCACTTGCCAGCTTTCCAGCTAACCTAATAGGCAACCTTTCTGCAGGTGGGATAAAGAATTATGGCTTACCTTGCCAGGTCTGCACAAACGTCAAGGTGGAAATGGACCATTTCTGACATGCCTTGCGCCCCTGTCTATGAAGCCAAGGACCTTCCAAGCTTTGAAGGTTCTGATTAGGGATGTGCATGGATGTTCTAAACATTTGAAATCCAATTGAATTCGATCGAATGTGGACATTCGAATTCAAATAGAATGTCTTCACATTCGAATGAATTTTGAATGTTCCAAAACATTTGCTCGAATGATTTGAAACATCCAAAGGTACACATTTGCACTGATAATATGGGATGAAAATGGGATGCATATGGGATAAAATGGGATGCCTACGAAATGGGTACAGACACGTATAACACGTACAAATGTTGTCGACATTCGTATCTTTAAATACAAATGTTGACATTTGTATCTTCAGATTCGAATCTAACATTTGTACGAATAGCTTTGAATGTATTAGATTTGAATCAGATCATGGGTGTTTTTCCACTGTTGGAAAGTACCCATCATTTGTACCCATTAAGGACCCATTTGGGTGTGAGCCGGATGATCCCATTTCCACCATGGCACCCATTTGGGACCCGATTGTTTCGACTGCCGCTGGGGAAATACGGATCAAATGGGTACTTTCTGGCCTTTAATCTGGATTTTCTGTATCTACAATGGGGTCTTCAGGCAGAAAATCCAGATTAAAGGGAGCCTGTTTCCACACTTGTGTGGCAATGGGGTCTAGAGGAGGCTAGGGGGAGGGAGCATCCATGGGGGCGGAAGCCCCAAAACCTAAGCTTCGAAGTCATTTCGAAGTCATTTCGAAGTCATTTCGAAGTCATTTCGAAGTCACTTCGAAGTCTGTGCAAAATAGCTCCGGAGCGTCTTTGAAGTCTGTGCTGATCTTCAGAGTGAACTTCAAAGTCGCTCCGAAGATCAGCACAGACTTCAATGGAGCTGTTTTGCACAGACTTCAAAGTGACTTTGAAGTGACTTCGAAGCCACTTCGGAGATTGCACCCCCTGTCCCCCCAAACACCTGGGGTGACAAGCAGACCCCTCATGGGTAGATCCGGATTACCAGGTGCTCCAGTGTTTCCACAGCAGGGAGGCTAGCACCCATTGCTATTGGGTGTTAGACCACCCATGGAAACACATTGGGTACTTCCCTTAATCCGGATCTACTAGATCCGGATTAAGGAATGTACCCATTCCTTAGATCCGGATCGTCTTAGATCTGGATTAAAGGAGCGCGGTGGAAAAACACCCTTTGTTGCATTCGGATTCTAAACATTTGAATCGAATTGAATGTTTTGACAATCGATTCTACTCAAATTCGAGTGCAAAAAAAAAAATTAATAATAATCTGTGCACATCCCTAGTTCTGATCTTTTTAGAGAAAGTAAGAGCAGGCAATGTAACAGGACCTGGGGGGCATCAATATGCATCCAGCTTTTCTGCTCAAATTTCCTCCACTGAAGTGAACGGGATCTCTGAAAGGCACAGCAATTCCACAAACACCTGCTGATGCAGTTCAATTTATCACATGCAATTTAGCATGCATTGGACCAACCCAAGAGATAAATGTTACGTTAAGGGCAGCTAATGCGCTTGCAGACAGAGTTAAAGATTTAAGCACAGTTGTAAAATGCACCATTCAAAACAGTGTCGGATTTTTAGTTAAGCCAAATTTTGCCCAAACCTTCACATCCCCAATACCTATAATAAAAACCAGATTTTTGTTGCTGTTGCTGGAATTTTTTCCCCCGAAAAACAAATGAAGGAAAATAAAATGAATGGCACAAAATTATATATATTATATATATATATATTTAAAAACTCAACCGAAGCTTGGAGAACACATCGAACGGAACACAAAGAAAAGCACTTTGAATCTCCTTGTTTTTTTTTTCTTCTCCTTTTAAAAATATACAACAGGAAACGGAATCCTTTCTGTTTGTTAGCTCTTATTAGTTTGAGAAAAGTCACTGTTGCGCTGTCACCTTGAACAGGAGTTTCGGAACTCCTCGTGTTTTGCACGTATAAAAAGAGGGGAGGAGCGTGTGTGTTTGTGTAGGTGCGCGCGTGCGCACACTTGTGCATGTGAAGGGTAATTTCAGCATGGAAATTTTGTTCAAACAGTTGAGGTTGGAGAGAGAAAGGAGACACGGGAAGATTGCATAGAGGCAACAGTGACTTTCTTCATCAAGGTGAAAAAGTGCATTGTCTGATAAAATAGCACTGGAATTTCCTTTTGTCATTGTTCAGTTACACACACACACACACGCACACACGCACGCACCCTCATAGCCGCACACCTACATATATCTCTATATCTCTATATACCTATCTCTATATATGTCAGTCAACTGCTACATGTCGCACATTAAAAGGTATTTACAGCACATACCATAGCCACACGCACACGCACACACATGCTGGATAGTTAACACACGACACAAATCACCGACGTCCTTAGATGATGCTTCATCGTGGGGGGGTTCCCCTCATGCAAAGCAATATCCTTGTATTAAATGTTCTCTTTTGCATCATTCTAAGACTTTTACAAATGAACTCACATTGTGTCATTTAGATTTTTTGTTTGCTTTTTTTTCTTTTTAAATGACTTTTTTTTTGTTTGTTTTTTTAAGTGTGTGAGGAATGGGTGGAGAATTAAGCACCGGAAATGGTTTGGTTTTGTTGCCAAATGGTTCAATACTAGGAAGGGAGGGAGGGAGGAAGGGAGGGAGAAGGAGGGAGGGAGGGAGGAAAAGGAGGGAGGGGAGAGAGGGAAAGAGGAAAGGAGAAAGGGAGAGAAGGAAGGAAAGAGGGAAGGAAGGAAAGAAGGAAAAGAGGAAGAAGGGGAGAAAGAGGGAGGGAGGAACAGGAGGGAGGGGAGAGAGGGAAAGAGGAAAGGAGAAAGGGAGAGAAGGAAGGAAAGAGGGAAGGAAGGAAAGAAGGAAAAGAGGAAGAAGGAGAGAAAGAGGGAGGGAGGAACAGGAGGGAGGGGAGAGAGGGAAAGAGGAAAGGAGAAAGGGAGAGAAGGAAGGAAAGAGGGAAGGAAGGAGGAAGGAAAGAAGGAAAAGAGGAAGAAGGAGAGAAAGGGGAGGGAGAGAGAGAGGAAGGCAAGAAGGAAGGGAGAGAAAGAGGGAGGGGGAGAGAAGGAAAGGAAGGAAAGGGAGAGAGGGAAGGAAAAAGAAGGAAGCAAGGAAGCAAGGAAGCAAGGAGGGGGGAGGAAGGAAAGAAGTAAGAGCGAAAGAGGGAGGAAGAAGGAAGGAAGATCAACTTTTGTGTATTCATTACTTTATAAAAAAAGAAAGAAATAGAAAATGGGAAAGAACAGAAACATTAGAAAAATAAAAAATAAGCTTTCTTGAGGTAAAAGTTACACATGAAACACCAAGGCTCTCAGAAGCAATTGCGAAATTAAAGCTTAAGACAACTTATCGACATGAAGTCCCCATAAACATAAAACCTTTTCAGGACGGATTCTCTCCCACCCGCTTCCTTCCCGCTAGTTTGCCAGCTAAGAGGGGCTCTTGTGTTGCCTGTCAGAATGAAACAAAGCAACAGAATTCATCTATCGCCTCCCTCTTCCTTTGTCAATTTTTGAAAAAATAAAAACTGCTTTAATTTCTTGCATTTTCCTGTCGTGCCTCAACTTCAGTCCAGTCAGTCACATTAATCATGGAAATGTGCCTTTTTGCTGTTGTTGCACCGTTTACAGGAGATCTGCATGTTAAAAAATTGCGTTTACCCTCCAGGTTTCCCCCCATTTTAGGTATGCACTTGGACCCTGTATTACAATCTACACAGTAGCATGGATTTGCAGGGAGAAATTCTGCATGCTGTTTGAATTAAAGAACTCATTAATTCAAGGATTCTGGTACCCTTTAGAGACAGAATATTTACTGCTGTTGTTCCTTTTAGTATGAAACAGCATTATTAAGCGTACGGTAGAATTTCTCCATTTGATGTGGAAAATGTCAAGACTGGGACTCTTTCTGCACTGGGCCTTAGTCTGGGTTGCATCCTAAAACAGGGACCTGCCATCTGGATGCTGGTGCAAACTATGGCAGGTCCCAGATCCTACTTAAATGTGGATTAAGCACACAGTTAATCGCTTTCGAGCCTGTTTTCTTTATTGCATGCAGATGCAGCCTAGGTTATGGCAACACTACACCCTTTCCCTTCCTTTCAGGGCCTTTGAGGCCTATCAGAGGTACAAATATCTAGGTTGTCAAGGAGCTTGCCTACATCTGCCCTTCCACACTGGGCCTTATTCCACGATAGATCCCCGAGTAGTGGCCTGCTATTGGTGTCAAGCTACGGGTAGACAGTAGGACACTATTCTGGGATGAGGCCCTGTGTGGAAGGAGCCCTTATTTGTGTTGCATATTCACACTAAAGCCCTCTATAATACTTTTAGAATGTTAGGCTGTGTTCATACCAAAGTTTTAATCCAGGTTCAGTCCACTTTCAGATTTGAAGAACACATCATCAAAATGACTTGTGATGTTCCTTCCATGGTATCTCAGCCGAAAGTGGGTTTTCTGAGTTAGATAAAGCCAAAGGTTAACAACTTCTTACTTTGCCAGTGTATTATCTCACGCTGCAAGTGAACTGAAAATGGATTAAAATGTACGTGTGAACACAGCCTAAAATAATTAAAAGCAGCAGGCTGTTGTTAATAGTGCTACTTAAAAGTCCATGAATTAGCCAAATAGGGTGTTTCTGCATTCTGGCGGCGACCGGCGCGTGAGGGAAGGGCTTTGGAAGCGGGCAGTTCTCCTTCCACCCTTCCAAAGATGGCGGGCGCCAGGAATCCGGTTCTTACCCTGGCCTTGTGCCGAAGTGTCCTGCTTCTGCACAGATTCAGGGGAAGTGACACACTGAAGACCTGATTTTTCAGGTCTTCAACTTAAGACGGATTTCGGCGGCGAAACCGGTTTAGGAAACCGGTTTGGCGTGCCGGAATGCGGACGCGCCCTCTCCAATCTGGTCTACAGTGCGGATGCAGGTTAACGTAAGTTAAATCTTACCTCAGCGGCGCTTAAACCGGTTTCTGTGGTCAATGCGGAAACACCCACAGACTCTCACTAGCTGCTGAGAAACTTAGATTAAAAAAATAAATAAATGACAGATTAACAGCACAACTCTGGGCATTGGCCTTTGAATCATTTTCTGGAGACACAAAGGAAACTGTTTAAATCTTCTACAGGGTTATTTTTTTTCCACAGGAAAAAAACGTTAAACCGATTTTAACTGTCACGCGTTGCCCTCCACAGCCCTGTGGTAGTTCACCTCAAGGAAATTCTCCTCAGGATTCTCAACCCTTTTCTACACATGTCTGTTGAGAGGAAATCATGACAGTTTAGACTTGTTGGTGACTTCTGTGTATCATACATTGCCGTGTGCCATGTTGAGCCATTATGGGTGGGAATTGAAATCCATGCGCCCGCCCAGGACGACAACTTTGGAGACTGTAGCTGTCTGAAGCTGTCGGCTGGGCCGTTTGAGCTGAGCACATGAGTTTTAATCCAGGTTCAGTCCACCTTCAGAGGCTGCGTTCCCACCTACTGCGAACTCGGAGTGAACCTGGATTACGCTGATCCAGAGTAATCTGGCTTCTGGTGTGGGTTTGAGTTTCCAGTGGGGAACAGCACCAAGCGCGAATTCGCACTCAACCTGCATTTTAGGGCCTTTGGGAATGTGGCCAGAGTGACATGACACATGGGCAAAGTGGCCAGTCATTTTCTTCTATTATCAAACCCAAAGGTGGATTTTCTGAGTTATTATGCCAGAAGAAAACAGCTTGCCCTTCTTCTGATGGGCACTCTCACTCTGAAAGTGAACTGGAGTCAGATTAAAACTCAGGTGTAGATGGGCCCTCACTCTAAGTGAAGACGAGTTACTCAGCATATTAAAAAATCATATTATGTAAATACATGTCTTGGTGATTGAAAGCCATCGAGGATCTCCAAGTCCCCACATAACAAAATGGTTCTCACTGTGCTGACATTCTGGTCTAAAAGATCTGGATTTTTCCCCATATTGATCTCACTGTAGCAAGAATTCATGGGATTGTGTCTTTTCGTCTGAGAAGAGCCATTTTACATGGCCTTTTCTTTTCTTTCTTTCTGAAACAACCACAACTTCACTCCCCTTCACAACTGCGCCAGAGCCTAACATATACATATAGAGCAGAATTAGCAATCTGCTTTTTGGATGTATTTAAACTACATATTGCATTGGCACATAATATAGTATGGATTTGCACTTATCTTGGGTCGGCTAGGACAGGGTGGAGAGCCCTATAACAGCTTGTTGCATCACTGAAATGGCTCCCCCGTGATGTATCAGGCCACATGCCTCTATGGTATTGTATAACATTCCCTAGTACACCAGAAAATCTCAAAAAAAGAGGTTTAGCAGTAGACTGAACCAGGAGTCCATTTTGTGTGTCTTAGTGCAGCCTATACTCCATCCTGTGCAGATGGGACATACAGGTTGTCCCTTAAACTGCATCAGGCCAGACCATGGTCAAGTGCGAAAATGGCCATAGACAGGAAAGGAAATGCTGACGTTAGCTGCAAGTTACAACTAGTGGTTGCCTTGGTTATGAGAACAGGCAGCACCACATTTTTTAAAAAAGAATTTCAAAAGGCACCACAAGGTTTTGAGAAGCAATGTTTTCTTGGCAACCAACCCTTTCAACCAGCCCTCTTTTGCTGGAAGAAAAGACCCAAAGGCATTCATTCAAGACTCTATGGAGGCAGTCTTGGAGGCAGTTCAACTTCAGGTGGTACTTCATGCCCACATCACTCAGGTAGACTCAGTCTAAGGTCACCTAGGAGATTCCTGAGGGCAAAATGGTACCCTTGGCGGTTTCCTTTTGGCCCACATAAGGTTGTTGGATTTCTCCTATTCTGTTCTCTTCATCAAAGAGAGGCAACAGTTACTTTTTCCTTCTCAGAAACTGCACAGAGTTGAAAAGATGAGGCTGGAAGAGTTTCCAGACCTCAAAAATTGCATAATTTTAAGTGCCCCTTCCATGAAAACACTGAAGTGTGTAGGTCACAGGTCTGTTTTCACTGTACTCGATCTCACCTCTATGTAGCTGTCATGGAAAGCAAAGAATATCATATGTCTTCACCTATTCACCTTTCTGTCTACCTACCAAGGCCAAGAAACACTCAGAATACCAAATGAACCCATGCTCACTCTCCCTAAAAGATGACAACCCATGCTCTGGGTCTTATCTACCATGCCAACAGTGGCCCTTTCCACACTGGACCTTATTTTGGTATATAACCAAGGATAGCAATAATGCAGACTATGGCAGCCCCACAAAACAAGGCCCAGTGCATAAATGCCCCATATAAGAACTGTTGATGATTCTTCAATAGAATTCAGGAACTATGTTGTGGTTATCTGCAGAGAATCTACACAGAAAGTAAGAACTGTCATGGATTCCTCCATAGAATTCTAGGAATTACATAGTGGTTGTTTGCAAAGGATTTTGTGAGACAGTTCCACCATCCTACCTACCTATAGTCCCAAAGTCCCCAGAACAATATCTAGTATTTGAGGAATGTTCATCCATATTCCTGTTCTCAGGCACATGAAAGTTAGTTGTGACAACTGCATGCTGCACATTTTTCACTTGGGGTCGTCAGTATTCGAGTGCCAGTTGGGACAGTCATTCACAATACCATACATGCGTCCCTCGATTTTGATAGTAGTTCACTCTGATCCCACAGAAAAGAGGAGTTTGGCACTGCGAGGAGCAATACACACACAGGCACAAAAATCTCAGCACAGAAAAAGGTGTGTCTGTCTTGTATGTCCTCTTCGAAAAGTACTCGGGCAGGACATCTTTCAAAATTAGTCAAAAGGAAAGAGGGGGAAAAGGGGGAATCCATTTAATTCATCTTTCCTTGCTTGCAAACTTGAAATATCCATTCATGGCTATGCACGAGCTGCTGGGGCAGTCTATGACAGGCCCCAGCTAGAAGATGGCGGGCTCCTATTACAGAATATAATCCAGAATATAAGGCCCAGTGCACAAGGGCTTCTCCCCCCGCCCCCATTTGTATATAACACAGGTCACCTAGGTGGGGCTCAGGGGAACACAAAAGAAGGCATGGACCTGTGCTGGCAACTGCAAAGAACTACATGAGAAGTTGGTACTCATGACGTTTATGTGCTCAGTATCTGAAACATTCCCTGAGTGCTGGATTGCTCAGCTCAGGCCATCTAGCTGTTTCTACACCACAGCATGCACTGATGGGAATTGTCATTTGGTAACATCTGAAGAGCCTTGTCCAGAGAAATGGCACTGGTAAAATTAAGAATAAAATCAGGAGCTGAAGAAAACTCATCTCTCCTGAGCTGTGGGTTTTGTATTGATATTTATGATGATTGATACCTGTGTTTAATTAGTTTTCACCTTATATTTGGTTTTATTTGCACACTGTGATTTTAAATATTCTTAGGTACTTTAAAATATATTTTGGTTCTTAGTTACATTTAATACATTTGTACGTCTGTGACTGTACAAATAAATTCAGTTCAATTCATCTGAAGAGCCACAGGTGAGCACCCATCTAAGTGGCTGATAGCTTCTCACGGAAGGGGATACTGAATGGATTCTTGGGGAGAGGCGGCATGAAAGCTTGCATCAGATCCCTTCAGAGAACCCAGCTTTTCTGACCATAGACGTTTTCGCACGGGCGAAAACGGAACGCGAAAAAGGCAGCTGCGGACACGTCATCCGCATTGGCCGCGCGCGGCTTGCGTCCCGACGTGTCCGCAGCTGCCTCTTTCGCGTTCGAAATGTAGAGCACTTCGAAGTGCTCTACACGCGTTCCAACGCGGACGAGCCGTCCGCAGGCGTTCGGGAGAAGAAGCGTTCGCGCCGCTTCTGTCTCCCGATCGCCTGCCGGCTCGCCTCCGACGCCGCGCGGCTTTGACAATCAGCTGTTTTTCAAACAGCTGATTGTCGATCTGCCTCCGCGGCCGCCGGCGCGCCCCTGGCCGGCGTTTGCCGGCTAAGCCAGCTTCGGGCGCTTTGACCATTCGCACCCAGACGCTCCGGAACGCGTTTACACGCGTTCCGGAGCGTCTGTGTGTGAACGGGGAAAGCGCCCGAAGCTGGCTTAAGCTTTCCGCCTGAACGCGTTCGGTTTCGAACGCGATTCAGTGCGGAAATGCCTCATATTTAATGTATGCACACTAGATTTTGCACACGCAAATTAATCAGGATCTGACTCTTCTCCCCTTCGACTTTAGCATGTTAACACATGCTTTGCCTCAAACAGACTAACCGCACTATAAACTGATGGAGGCAAGGAGCTCAAACCAGCTTCCAAATTTTATACCAATGAGACCTGTTGCGTCTCTCTCATGTGATGATCTTTGAAGCATCTTTAAAGTGTGGCACGGGTGTCTTCATCTCATTCTCACCCCATACTACCATGTCTGACCATCACTTCGCCTGCCTTTGAAGTGCCTTTTTGTTTTCTCTGTGTTGACTAGGAATTGGATAAAGCTGCCTCTTTCATTGGATGGTATGGAGACTGTAGCTTGGGGGGAATAAAAGGATAAGAACATAAGCCCTGCTGGATCAGGCCACAGCCCATCTAGTCCAGCATCCTGTCCCACACAGTGGCCCACCAATTGCCCATGGGCATTTCAAGCAGAGACAAGGGTAAACCTTTTCCTGCTCTCGAATCTCAGCAAATGGCCTTAGAAGCGTCCTGCTTGCCCCCACCGTCTGAAAGATGTACCTAGGAGTTCATTCTAGTAGCTACTGATACATCTGTCGTCCATAAATTTGTCTAACCCTTCCTTAAAGCCATCTAGGTTGCTGTTACCACCTCTTCACTCAGCAAATTCCATAGTCCGGTGACCCTCTGGGTGAAGAAATAAGAACATAAGAGGAGCCCTGCTGGATCAGGCCACAGCCCATCCAGTCCAGCATCCTGTCTCACACAGTGGCCCACCAATTGCCCATGGGCATCTCAAGAAGGGGCAAGGACAAACTTTCTCCTGCCCTTGAATCCCAGCAAATGGCCTTAGAGGCCTCCTGCTTGTCCCCCCAGCCTGAAAGATGTACTTAGGCACCCATTCTAGTTGCCATTGATACATCTGTCATCCATAAATTTGTCTAACCCTTCCTTAAAATCCTTCTCCTTGTCTGATCCGACTCGCCTACCCATCAGCTTCATAGATGCCCCCTGGTTCTAGTGTTGTGTGATAGAGAAAATTATCCACCTTTTCTATACCATGCATGATTATAATGAAGCCCAGAGCTTTTTCACATGTTGACAGGTGTGCATTTCTGTCACAGCCAGAATGGATTAGTGTTCCATACAACATGAGACACATTTTGGTTGGGATCATGACCTACATTTATCCACATAATATATGCGTGCATGTATATATGCGTGCATTGCCTATTACTGTCGATCATTTAGAGATTTTGCAAAGGTCACTGAGCCAACGGAACCAGTCTTCCAGAAATAACCTGATTTGACAATGCTTTAAAATGATTCAGAAGTCTCACTGAAACCAAGTCTGCCCCTTTGCCAGCAACCCCATAATCTGTGCTGAAGATGAGGACAGGATATCAAATTAGATTTACAGCTCTGTACCTAGATCCCTGGAAGTAAGCTCTGCTAAAGATGGTGGGTTGGGTAATTCTGTACAAATTTGCGTAAGATCAGAGCCACAGAAGAGACTCAGGTTAACAGCAAGAGAACACATTCAGTTCTCTGGGGTAAAATAAGGAAGATAAAGTGTGTTCCCTTTATTTATGAGACGTGTAAAAATAGCTGCCTTTCTTCAGTGCAAGGCTGTTGTGTTGCAATTAGGAAACTGGAAAAACAAAAAAACCTTTTAAAAGAAACTTAAAAAGTTACAGGCACCATTTAATCTCCCCCCTCCCAAAATAGCACCAATTATTTGTTGGCATGGGTGTTCCTTAATCTGTTCCATTTTAACAACATAAGCAAGACCTTGGAAATTTTGGCTCAGATTTAGCACACTTTACCACTGTAAGCATTGAAAAAATGCTTCTGAGAGCAATGTTAGGGCACAGCTGGATAGGTGTTATATGGTGAGGAGCACCTGAAATGTTCCCTGGACTACATACATGTTGTCTGGAGAAGTCTCCGTTAAGTTATATGGGTGGCTGACATTGGTCCCCATCCAAAGTTGTATAGGCAGAAATGTTCCACCACCACTACCATCTAAATGACATCAGTGACCGATGTTCCTCTCTAGATCTTTATGGCGAAAATAGACCTTAGGAGGGCAACCCAAAGATGACTGAAATTGGTTTGTTTCCTGGATATTGATGCACTGACCACAGCTGCATCTACACAGTTTTTAAGATCTTCTGTTTGTCTGAGATGGGGCAGGGGGCAGACAAACCCTCCCCCCTCATTTGCCCCCCAAGATTCCTGGAGTAGCAAGAAGGGTGCCCAAATGAGAAAGCCAGTTAAGCTACTCTTGGGAAGTCCTCATCATTGTGTTTGATCCCTGGCTACAACATAACTGTATGTGGCGACCAGGAGACGAATCTATAGCTTGGAATGCATCCACAATTGCTGCAGGGAACTGAAAATGCGCCAGACTTCCGCCCACACTTCTACAGGATGCCTGGCAGTACATGGTATAGACTGCATGCCCACATTCCAGAAGCAGCAATTCATTGTCCTGTCTCAGATATCACGCTTGTGGAGTCGGTGCCTACGTGTGGATAAAGGAATACCTTTCCTACTCAACCCTGCCACTTTTAAAAAGAGAATTCCAACACTCTGTAATGGGGAATGGCCATTATTGGAATGTAAGTGGTGAATAAGGAAGGATGGAAGACGTTCACAAAGTCTCTGACTTCAACTGGCCAAGGCTGCTTCAGACGTGATGCCCTTTCCACATGAATTTCACTTCTCTGCAGAAAACTGCACATATCACAAGTGTACATTATATAGATGTGCACAAACTGACATTTTGTGGTTTGGTTTGAACTGAGCCAACCACTTTTGCTTCAGGATCGCTTTGAACCTTTTTTTTTTCAAGCTTTGCATGTGAACCAAGCCAACCCTAGTGAACCACCCTTGTTTGGTTAGATTCGTTAGAACACGCCCTTGACTTGGGTTTGCATTGAACCATTTCTGTTTCAAACTACAGGGCGGTTTGGTTCATTGCGAACCGCAAACCAATCAAATGAGTTTGGCACATCTTTGGCGCATCAGTAAGTCTGACGGTGCTTATTTCTCATGCATTGCTCATTCCCTTCAGATGAAACCCTACCACCATTTTTGTGGCAAGAAGGATCCTGATCCTGCCACATTTTGGAAGTTTTGGCCTGGTGTGGTTTTAGTGCCCAACAGAAAATAGCCTTGGAAGCCAGTCTTTTTCTGCCCACTGCTAAATTGTACTGGGCAGAAAGTGCCACAGGTAAGTTGGTGAAAAGCAAGAGGATGAAGAGCACCTGTGGAGCTCTTTGCTGGGCTCTGGGGCTGAATTTTGCGCCAGGTTGTGATTGTTGAGCCTTGAGGACTTTCACTGAGCACCCTTTTTGTTTGGTGTGGACTCCGCCTAAGAACAGACCAGACATGGCTTATTTTCACCAATGTCTCCAGTCTTGCAAATCTTTCTAGCCAAAGGTCCTTGCCAGTTTGCTCAATATGTTGTTGTATTTTTAAAAGTTAACTGCTTTCTTTTCTGGCTTTCAAATGGATGTCTTGGTTTGTCTGAGAGAGCCATCCCTCAGGATGTTCATGGCACCTTTTACAGAGTGGTCTCACTCTGCCCTGCTTGCTAAAATGTGACCTTCCATTGCACAGGGTTTCTTTTCCCCATGGTGTACAAACAATTCTATGAAAACTCCTGTGCTATTCCACACCCTCACTCGCAGGTCCCTCGGGGGGGGGGGGGAGGAAGAGGCATTGTGTTCCTTGATGGGCATCTTTTGCTACCCAAAATGGAGACATGATGTTCCAGATCATGCCAGGAGACATCTGGATACATAAGTGGAGAAACCCCCCTTAAGACCAAAGTTGGCACAGTTTGGACTGGAAGAAGGCAGTAAATCTCTTTGACTGACTCACAAGGAACGCTTTGATCCAGTAGATCTCTTCCACTATCTCTTCACAATGTTTGTTCTGTATTCCAAATACCCTTATTATGTGAGCTGGCTCGGCTGTATACATTCCACAACATACTTATGTTTGTACCATGAAGGCCCATAGAGCAAAAGAGAAAGATCCATACCCATAGGCTATTGCCATTTGAAATTCTCTCCTCCCCCCCCCACCGTCTCTAATCTGTGCTACTCACTGTGTTGTCCACTATTGCATGATATTCACATGTCTCTATAGTTCACATTTACCCAGAAGCTTTCTGAAGAGCCTGTAAAGCATGATTTCCGGATCCTGATTTTGCAAGATGCCCGGCTTTGCTGGGGATTATACCAGGTTTTTCAAAGAGATTCTAGGTATGCGTGAACAAGCTCTCGGTCCTCTTCTATGATTGCAAGCATAGCTGCATCCAGACATCGCTTGCTTAGAATCATAGAACAAAATCCTAGAGTTGGAAGGGACCTCTAGGGTCATTGAGTCCAACCCCCTGCTCAATGCAGGCTTCCCTAAACCATCCCCAGGCAGGTCCAGCCTCTGCTTGAAGACCTCCAGTGAAGGAGAGCTCACCACCTCTCTTGGCAATCTATTCCATTGACTGGTTGCCCTCACTGTCAGAAGTTTTTCCTAATATCTGATCTGTATTGACTCCCTTGAAGTTTCATCCCGTTGTTTCTAGCCCTCCCATCTTGTGCAAGTGAGAATAGGGACGTTCCCTCTGCGCTGTGACAGCCCTTCAGACACTTAAAGACCACCATCATGTCTCCTCTCAGTCTTCTCTTCTGTAGGCTAAACATTCCTAGATCCTTCAACCTTATTCCACTATATTTTGATATTCCAGAATAAAGCATGGATATTCCAGAATACCCAAATGTAGTGGCATAAGAACGTGATGTCTGGATTGAAGCCTATCTCTATCCTATTTCCTAATTCTATGAGCCAGTAAACCTGGACCTAGATTGTGTGAGGCATGTATACACTGAAAGCAAGAAGGTCAAGATGAGAGGTCCAGTAATCTCTCTGCCATAGGTGCATTCCTTCTGCAATGACAGTTTTCTGTGAAGGCCATATTAAATCAATTTAGGGTGTACCCCACATATTTTAAAAAGAGGCTCAAAAGCAACGTAAGTGGCTGCAACTTTAGACAGGATCCATACCATATTGGTTCCTGCTCCTATCCTTGAAATGGGAAGCACGCTGTTCACACGTGCCACCCTGCCTGCAGCAGCCCAGACATCAAAGCTGAGGAACGTTTGTCCCCCAGCTTTGAGGTTTCTGCCGGAACTATTTCAAAAAGCAGTAGCCACAGATATTCCGTACTTTTGGAAACAGAGCCGTGTTCTTCAGTCTGCAATCTGGCAGTGGCAGGGCGTGAGGGCCAGTGGTAAAGTGCCATGGCCAGTGCTTATGGCAGAATGTTAGCTTGATGGTTGAAGGAGTGCTCTTTGAGAATTCCCATGGCATTCCCAAGGTTTGCAAATCTTGCCTTAGTCTGTTTGGTCTAGTGGTTAGGGAGACGGACTCTTATCTGGAAATATTGGAATTGATCCCACTCTCCTCCACGAAGTCAGCTGGGTGAACTTCAGCTAGTCACAGCTCTCCTTCTGAACTCCCACAACCCCACCAACCTCACAAGGTATCTGTTGTGAGGAGAAGAAGAAAAAGCTTTCTCAGCCACTTTTGAGTCCCCTTAAACAGGTGAGAAAAATGGGGTAGAAACGCCAACTCTTCTTCCTCCATGAAGCCAGCTGGGTGACCTTGGGCTAGTCACAGCTCTCTTCTGAGCTCTCACAGCCCCACCTACCTCACAGGGTGTTCTGCTGTGGGGCGAAGAACAGAAAGCTTTGTCAGCCGCTTTGAGTCCCCTTAAATGGGTGAGAAAAGCTGGGTAGAAAAGCCAACTCTTCTTCTTCTAAACGTCTCTCTGCCAAGTAGGTTTTAAAGCAGCTCCTATTTGCTCACTACCCAAAAGGTTTGGCACTGAAATGCCACCTACCTGCACCTCTAAACTGCCAGCTCATAGCCATGCCCTGTAAAGGTGCAGGTGTTAGGTGAGGGCACCACAACGGGAATGAATGGATGAAAGCTGTATCCTCATGTAGAGAAAAAGAAAGAAAGAGACAGCTCGAAGGTTGCTTGCTGGTGACATGTCCTGTCTTTTCATACGGAACAGAGGTGGGATGGCAAATTCTTCCACCTCTACGCTGCTTTTGTTTTTCTGCTTTTTAAATGCACATCGAGGCAGACCTTTGCCCTGCTATGGGCAGAGGGGGCAGTCTGTCTGGACCAAGAGTTAGTCTCCTTCCAGCTTTGTGCAACTTGCTTCAAAGCACATGAAAGGCCCAATTCCATTCTTTGTCCCTGCAGGAGCCAAACTTGGTCAGGCTAGTTGCACATGACAAATATTATGCTGCTGAGAATGGGGTGCAAGCTAGAGCATGTTGATGGCTGCCACGTCAGCAGGAGGGGAATTCCCTTTTATAATGCCAGTTTTGCTAAAGGTACCTTCTGATTCTTCCCGGAACACAACAAAGGATGCAACACAGAGTCGTCCCCGGCTTTTCTGGGCAGTAGCAGACAACTGTCTAATAAATATATAATACAGAAGTAACTTTGACAAAACTAAGTCAGGATCTGCAGTGCTGCATTGGGCTTTACCAAAAGAGCGCTGGAACCACACAGACCAACCACACTGGCCTCCCAGGAATGCCTGTTTTGTAGGGAGAGTACAGGATCCCGGTTTCTCCCGTGTCAACCTACCTCCCATCCCACTGCCCAAGTTCCAAGTGACAAGAACCATCTGACTTCTGAGGCCAGCTCTGACGCTTTGTGTTATGGGCTCAACTGGGAACTTCGAAGCCGGGGAATTTTCATTCCCTAGCCGTGAAGTCTGCATAGGCTGTTATACTTGGGCCTCTCTGCTCCTGGGCTCAAACAAGCACCCTCGTCAGGGAGCAGACTGCTTCTGCACCTCTTATACCCAGGGAGCAGAACTTGAGAAAAAGAAGCCAGAGAGCTGAAAGGATAAGCAGCAAAAACTGTTTCGGTACTATTAGGCCCCATTCCCATTACAAGCTTAAAACGGTTTTCCTAAACCAAAATAAAAGAACCGATGCAAACACAAATTTGCCTGGTCCCATTACTTTCAACTTTAATCGTGTTCAATCCCGATTCTGAAAGCGCTTGAAAACTTCATTTGAGAAAGCGTATTTTTTCTCCCCTCCCTCCCCCTGCCCATCCTGAGGCAAGGCGAGAGGGTGGTGCGACCCCCTCCCTCCCTTCCTCCTTCCGGCGGCTGCAACGGGGACCAAGCGAGGGTCAGCCACCGCCGCCACACGATCTCTTATTCTCCCGCCACTGCCTCCGCCGCTCTGGCGTGTGCCCGCCGCTGACCCCCCTCACTCACAGATGCGCGCGCGCCTGCACAAAGAGAGGTACCCGCCCGTTGCCAGTCATGGTGCCCATCCCCTCTCTCTGATTGGGGTTCCTCCTGCCGCAAAAGTTTTGACGTGACAAGGGTGGGGAGTTCCTAGAGTGCTATTGGGGGAGGGAAACCCTAAACATGCATTCTCATCCCACTAAAACTGTACCGTTCCCACAGTAAGAAATGCAAACCGTTTCAAATGCAAGAACCGGAGCGAGACCTGTTGAAATGAGTGTTTTATTTACAACGCTTTGGGGCGATTTAACACCCGAAAAGCGTGTTAACCCAACCTGACGTGGGGACAGTGAGGATCGAAACTGTTTTGAAACCGTTTTAAGCTTGTAATGGGAACGGCCCCTTACTCTCTAGTTCTTTTGCATTACAGAGAGATATCTGTTTTTCCAGATAAGATTTTGGCATCACTTAGGAGGACAGTGTATTTTTGCTTGGGTTTCATCCACAGAAGGATCGGTTTGTGGCAATATAGAAAGGGTTCCGATAAATTGAATACAAAGAGTTAGAGTCCTCCAAGGTGGCTGTCGGTGAGCTAAGTATTATGCCAAGGGAATCAAGATCCTGCTTAAGGGTGGAATACCGTGGGACTATCACCATTTACCACTACTACTAATAATAATAATATTGAAACAGGGTAAGTCTTGTTGGGACCAGGTTCAACAGAGTGATCAACCATAATAATTATGCAGAAGAAGAAATTTCATAGCACCATGTCTAGAAAAGAACTTCCCCTTTTCTGCATGTGGGAATTTAATGCATTTTTTTTAACCCCACACTTTCTTCAGATTATCAACCATGGCTCTTTCTCTACCCCTGATGTTATCTTCAGAACGTTTTGAGGTAGGATTAAGATATAGAAACTGAGAGCTTCATGGCACCACAAACCATATGGTTCCTGTCCATCCATCTACGAAAGCTAATTCCAGGGGTCTTCCAGAAAAAGAGAGAGGAACAGGAAAACCTGTACACCACGATTTCCCTTTGAGTTTCTGAACCATTTATCTGACATTTATATAGTATACCTTTATATAGGTATTAGAAGTCTGGAGCCCCGGATTTTGCATTACTCTTGGTTAGCTCATTCTTTGCCTGAACGAGAAACATAAAAATTCATCTTTCAATAACCAGATGTTAATTATTTTCTCCTGTTCCCTAAATAGTATTTGTGAGCCCATCTACACCTAAGTTGTAACATCAGCTTCAGTCCACATTCAGAGCGAGAGAACACATTTGCCTTGGCCTTTGTCAAATGGGAATATATTTTCTCTTCCTACTTTACGGACATTGTTGTTGTTTTGATATATACTGTTGTTTTAATATATGTCTGATTTTAAATGCCACCTGCCCTGAGACCTTTGAGTATAGGGCGGGATAGAAATACAAACAACCAGCTAACCAGCCAGCCAGCCTGCCAGCCAGCCAGCCAACCAACCAACCAATAAATAAATAAAGTGACCTAGTCATTTTCTTTCCACATTATTTAACCCAAAATTGGATTTTCTGAGCTAGTGTTGAAAGAAAACAGCTCATCCCTTTGTTGATATGTGCTCTCTGAAGATGGACTCAGGCTAGATTAAAACTCAGATGTTGATGGGCCCACAGAAACAGTGTATAAGGACTAGAAAACAAATAGCTCAAGGAAGAAAATTAAATTTTAGAAGACAAACTGAAATATCTACTTTCTGATTATTTTTTCTCCTCCTCCTTTCTACATTTTCCAGTCAGACTTCAAACATTTCTTATGGAGATTTGTAAGAGAATAATATTCTGTCCAAAAATTGGACCCCATGCCTGAAACCTAATATTAAGACCATCATTCATTGCCTATGTTTCATTGAAGGCAGTGTTTAAAAATACCCACGGATGACCCAGCTCCTTGGAGAAGGTGACCCAAGAGGGCCTTAGCTCTTCTGGAGTGTGACAAAATTTCCATGGCCTGGGGCACCATATGAGCAGCAAGTAGCAGTGATGTACAGCAATTTCACGGCCTTTTGCAAGCCCAGGCCACGTCTCAATGTGACAAGGAGCCCTGAGAGCTGGAAATCCTGCTGTCCCATCAGGGCACCCTGTCTGTCACCTTGGGGTGGGATTTCAGTGACCATCTCCTCCAAAGGTACATATAAACACTGTCCTAGGGCACAATCAGACACGTTTAAATTTCCCCCCTGCATTCACTGTACTCCATCTTAATGTCAGAGAAAAGTTGCCTCTTTGACATTTGGGATTTCCAGAGGTGTGTCTTTCTTAAAGCCAGATAGGGTAGGAAACTACAAGGCAGGGTTTTCCTACCAAGTGGCTAATCGGTGGTGAGCACCTGTAGTCAGGGTTGGCATTGCCTGACCTGGATGTGAATGTAGACTGCAGGGTGGCAAAATAAAGACAGGTTCTCACATATATTCAGGCAACTGGGTTGGTTGTTTTTTTTTGTGCGTCAAGGGATGGAATGCTTTTTCTTACAATGATAACGTTAAAAAGCCCTGTCTGACTGCACTCTAAGTTGCCTTCTAGAAACACTGGGTGCAATGAGCGTATGAAAGCTCTTGGAACACCAAGACTCTGTCTCCCCTGGCTACGCTCCTATAAAAGCTCAATACAAAGAATCATTTTGGGCCTGCCCATGGGACCCTTTAACCTTTTCCTCAGTAATCCATAAGTCTTCCATGCCTTGATAATATCCTCCCTACCCTCACCCCATTCCCTGTTTTTTAGATTATTAGTATGTGGCCTCAAGCCAAAGTAGATTTTTAAAACGCACATGCTCAGAACTCCATCGGGTACATGAATCTACGTCAACAGTTTGGTGGATTGCATGATAAGGGCAGTTAGGAACTTGAGCATTAATGTACATTTTGCTTATTTGTTGCAATTTCCACCATCCTCTGTGTAAAGTAACACGGCTAACGTACTAGCACAAGCAACAAAATCCATTTTTGTCCTTAAAAAAGGAAAGGAAAGGAAGAAAACAGCCTCCTGTATTACAAAGTCAACTGAGATGTACAGTACATGCTGGGAGATTAAGGAACACAAAAGGCAATCATAACAAACTTGCTTCACATCAAGTAAACACGAGTTTTCCCCGGCACATAACGGAAGCCCGGCGATGTCCACCAAATCAAGGCTAACTCCCAAATTATGAACGAGAATTTCACGGTTGTTTTTGACAGCAAGGTGCCAAGCATAAAATGAACGCATCTGCCTTCAACTATTGGCTATGAAGTTGTTCAGGTCAGGAAGAGACTTTAAAAAAACGAAAAAAGAAGACCACATATTTAACTCTTAGAAAATGGCATGCAACATACACCAGAAAGGCATTAATACCGGAAGGATGGAAGAGGAGGCTGATTTAGGGACCACTTCGCCCACACGTCTTCATTAGGAAGAGTGCACTGTACCATCAAATCAAGCACCACAGACAGAATAATGTTCATATTATTTCAAACGCAACAGCTTTCCAGTCGAGCCTCATCACACACTTTTAGCTGGAAGTCATCCGGTAAACAAGGGATTATTATGGGTGTGTGAATCAGCCCCACAGTATCCTTGGACCTCGGTTTGGATGCAAGACCAAAACCACCTTCCGGACAGAAAAGATGTCTCTTTTCATCTTGGGTTCTGAACAAACATGGCCTTCCTGCAGAAAGTGGCCGTGTTAATATTAACAGTAAAGACAGTAACACCTCATACCATTTAGCACCTTTTCACCCACAAACTTGGCAGGTGGACAACTGGGCCTCACAACAACCCTGTGAGGTAGGTCAAAGGTGATCACAAATCATCGATAATAAATAGCTATGCTGAAGACACAGAAAGCTTCAAGGACAGACTCCAAAGGCCACACCAAGCAGAGAACTTTACAATGGATTCAGGCGGAGAACTCTTATCCATTTTGCAATCGCTCACTTTGTGATCTTCAGACTGGATCTCAAAGGAGCTTATCGCAAACATCTTGACTTTTCCATGTGTGCTCCAAAAGGATCCAGTTTAGTACAGTTTTAAACCTGCTGGCGCTCTTTTCCATCCCAGCTTTCCCTCAGCTTGTGAGACCAAGTGACAAGGAAGGATATTTTGCTCCCATTCCACACTGCAACCATCTAATCCTTCAGACTGGGTTCACCTACGTTGTCGGCAACATCAAATCCTTGCTTCACTACATGCTTTCAGGTTGTGGTGAGGAAGAAGATGCAAGCTAGGCAGCGCGTCTGGCAAGTTTAATAACTGTTGGCTGCTTGACACACCACTGAATTAGGTCACCCAGTTCTCTTGGAAGATTATAGAAGTGGTTTGCTGTCAATTTCCCCTGGAGGGATGCCAGGGGCATGAAACCTTTGTCCCTTACCTATGGCCAATCCCTTAAGAACTGTATACAAGAGGCATTTGGCAAGGCTAGAGGCGTTTTCGCACACGGGGTTTTCGAACGCGTGCAAGACAGCCTCGAACGCGGCATACGCATTGCCGCAGCGGGGCTTGCGCTCCGACGCGTCCGGAGCTGTCTTGCGCGCGTTCGAGATGTAGAGCACTTTAAAGTGCTCTACATCCGTTCCCGCGCGGACGAAGCGCCCGCAGCCGTTCGGGGAGAGAAGCATTCGCTCATGTTTCTCTCTCCCTGACAGCCGCGGGTTCGCCTCCCCCGCTGGCGCTGGCTGACAATCAGCTGATTGCGTGCCTTGCCGGCTGCGGGAGCCTCGGCAGCCGTCTCCCCGCCCCTTGCCGGCATTTGCCGGCTAAGGCACTTCAGAATGCTTTGAGCATTCGCACACAGGCGCGCCGGAACGCATTTACATGCGTTCCTGCGCTCCTATGTGTGAATGGTCAAAGCGTCCTGAAGTGTCTTAGGCTTCCCGTCCTACACCCGTTCCAAATGGAATGGATGTAGTGCGAAAATGCCTCTGGTTTGCACATCAAGCCACATTGGCTAATATAACTACCGAAACCTCCTCTTCATTGCCACTTGGCTACCCAAGCTTGAAACCATTCTAGAATATAGATTCTATATTGAGCATGGAGCCCATCAAATTACCTTCACCCATAGCCGCACCAGTCACAGTTCAGAGGAGATCCAGTGGAAGCACAACACAAGAGTTCTTGGATTGTAGCAGAACCCAAGGGCAAGATATAGCAATGGCCACATAAAAGAAAGCTTTGTTCTCTGTTTCCCTGCCATGCATTTCTTTCTGAGTAGGGCTAGCAAGAGCAACCTGTCCGTTCTGTGTTCAGAAACAGCCAACCAACAAGGAAAACACCAATGAAGTATTAAGAGGAACAATCTATGAAGCATTTGCCCACATTTCTGTAAGGATATTCTCGAAAATCCAAAGAACCACTGACGTTCCCTGCACCGGAATATACCTGAGGTGTGAGGTGGCATGTCGACCCTTTCCCCAACCCTCCAGTGACTGAAAAAAAGTCACTGGCCCATCTCAGGATGGGCGCCGTGGGCGTTTCAGCCACTTGGCACAACCGCTAGAAACGTACAGAATGGGGCACATTCTAAAATAGGCCAGCCATGGTTTAAACATCTGTGAGATCTGGGGTTTGCTAGGGGGTCAGACCAACCAGTCTCTATGGTTTTCAGATAACCCACTGACCGTCCGGCCTAAGAAAAAAGACAAAAAGGCAGGGCGGGGGGGGGGGAAATGGCACACAGCAAAGCAGGCACAGAAAGATTTTTGCAGTAGCACAAAGTTCAAGCCAAATTTTTGACTCCAGAGAAAGGAGCCCTAACAGTCCAGGATGTGTGTATGCTTTGGCACTTGCAGATTTAAGACGTCCTTTTAGACCCCCAAAACACCTCTGGTCGCCTGTTGGAATACGTACGTCCGGTGGAATGTGGCTCAGCGCCACCTTCGCCAGCATTTGTCATAGTTAGGCCCAGTGACACCGCAAGCGGACCTTGCTTCCAGCTCCAACCTTCACCTCCAAATGTTAAATGCTGTGCCATAGGCTCACAGTTAACAATGCTAATTAACAAAGCACTTAAAATAGTGCTGAGCACCTAAATGACTCAACGTTTTGCTGCCCTCCCACCCCACCCCCTCCTCCGTGGGCATTGAAAGGAGGTATGTTGACTTTCTCAAGTAGAGTATAAATAGCAAATGCCAACTAATGGCAACTGGGAGTTGGCCTGCATAACTTGTTCTCAAAACCCATCCTGTACAAGTGCTTCTTTTCTTTGAAAGGACCAAAGAACTTAAGAGGCGCCCTGCTGGATCAGGCCACAGCCCATCTAGTCCAGCATCCTGTCGCACACAATGGCCCACCAATTGCCCATGGGCATCTCAAGCAGAAGACAAAGGCAAAACCTTCACCTGCTCTAGGCTCCCTGCAAATGGCTTTGAGAGGCATCCTGCCTATCTCTCTAGCCCAGCTGTAGTACGTAGGCATCCATTCTAGTAGCCATCGATATATGCTCCTGACTTCCATAAATTAAAGGAAGTCCTGCTGGATCAGGCCACAGCCCATCTAGTCCATATGAACCTAAGAGGAGCCAGGCTGGATCAGGCCACAACTCATCTACCCCATAAGAACCTACGAGGAACCCTGCTGGATCAGGTCATAGCCCATCTAGTCCATAAGAATCTAAGAGGAACCCTTCTGGATCAGGTCACGGCCCATCTAGTCCATAAGAACCCAAGAGGAACCCTGCTGGATCAGGCCACAGCCCTTCTAGTCCATCAAATAATGTGTCACCCACTTAGGGTACTGGGCTGGCACCCCATATATATCTTACAGGGATGCTTCTACCACAGAGGCTCAAATTAGGCAAACTAATTTCAAAAGTTAGAAAACCTCTGGGACATCTTCTCAGGAACGCCTGGTTTATCCTGTATCATGGCATTATGTAGACCAGTTCAAGACCCTCTTCTGTGGGACGTCCCAGGGGCACAGCTGCCAGAGACAGGCTCTTTGTCAGGGTCCCTGTGACCACAAAGCATCCAATAAGCGCCAAGCTGATGGGTTGGCTCACCTGGTCACATCTGGGGCCTGTTGACACTTGGACTTATTTTGGAATATATCTCAGGATAGGGGTCTCTTCTTTGCATGCTAATTCAGACTTTGGCAGGCCTCACTTGGGGTCTGCTGTAGCCTGCACTAGCATGTGGACAGCACACCTCTGCTCCTGGATAAGTTCCAGAATAAAGCCAAGTGTGAACAGGCCCCTGGTCTGGCTGGTTCTTCAGCCTGGAGTCTGATAACTGCTTTTGGATTCAGCTGGCATCATATCTGGCTGCCATCTTGCCTTCTCGACCAGGACCTGCTCCCAGCCTAATTACGTTCTAATGACGCTTCAGATATCCCAAGAAGGCCTTCAATGTTCTTCTCATGGCTAAATGGACCCGATTCTCACAATCTCTCCACACAGGACTTCTCCTGCTCACCTTTGCTCTTCCCACTATCTGAGAATTATTATTACTTCCGTGGGACTACTTCTCTAAATCCAAAGCAATAATAGTGACTTTTGTGCACAAAGTGGGCGAATGTGGGTCTACTGCTTTTTCCCAAATGTCTCTCTCGGTATGTCCCATGATTTCCTGGTGGTCCCTATGCCAAGTGCCTCAGGTAGGGCAGCAAACTGTAAGCTGCCATAATCTTTATCCTTTTTATGTGAAGGTAAACAATCGCTAAAACACAACTTGTGCGTAGAGCCCAGGACTATGACCAGAAGGAACCCACAGTACCTGGAGGTTTGGAGCAATTCCAAAATATGCGGTAGTGACTGTTTTCCAAATCCCATCGGATATTGCCAATTTTGCGTACAGAATCCATCTTTGACTGCATCCAGACATGCTTATACTGTGCACTGGAATGCACAGTCCCGACTGAGCAGTCACACACAAGGATCAATTGATCGTCATGGTGCTGCGTTATATGATCAGGACTGCGCAGTTACCTTAAGGCTGGATCCACGCTGCACAGTATTTTGATATTCCAAAGCTTCAAGCCGATGTAGGCAGGACGGCACGGAAAGGACCCCAGATGCCGTCCAAACGTGAAGGGCAGCTCAAAATTCGATTGGCTGCCTCAACCCACGTGAGGGTGCACACCGACTCAACCCTCGCAGCTCCGATAAGAGAAACCACAGAGCTGCCTTTCCAGTTGGGACGCCCGGTCTTCGCTGCGCAGTGAGCATACTGTGCATTTAGATTTAACTGCAGATTTATTCCGCTAGCCTGGAGGCAGCCTTTGATTTAAAACATTCAGCATTAGATCAAAGAGATTTTTGTTGCGAGGTTTGGATTTGCTGATGTATTCTCCCGCTCTGAAAGCGGACTGAAGCTGGATTAAACCTAAAGTGTGACCACAGCCTTGTCACTTTGCTGATGCATTCTCCCGCTTTGAAAGCGGACTGAAGCTAGATTAAACCTAAAGTGTAACCATTTGTTTGCTGGGCCAATCCTCTTCAGGGTGCCGCCATCTTGAATGCAGCGCCCTCCGCAACTATGCATGTGTCAGCGCCGTCACTGTGACGCTGATGCTCTGCGCAGTTGTAGTTGTGTCAGGAGGCCAGCGGAGCAGCTCCAGTAACCTCCCTGTCCAACAGAGGTGCAAATGCTCACTGGCTGGATGCGACAGGTAAGTTTCTGGGGAAGGTAAGGTAGTTTGTGGAGCACAGAACCGTTCTCCACAGCTAATTCATAGGTGAATGTCTGGGAAGACAGAGGGTAATAGCCTCTTCTAAGTGCATCTGCCCAGATGTTTTCCTTTCATGGACTATGGGCAAAGTGTGAATTGGCTCCAGATGTGCTACTTCAATTCATCCATCCACCCAGTTAAAAAACATCTTCCAGCAGAGGAGAATAATCATATCAAGATTCTTTGCTTGTCTTTGTTCAGTTTGTTTGTTTGTCAGCCCTTAAATACTGCTTTTAGCCCCCAAAGTATCTTCACTAACATAAAGATCTGATTATTATTATTATTATAATATTCAGAAACACAACGATATAACACAACACTAAACATATTGTTGTGTTTATGCATGTAATAATACTTCAAATTATTAAAATCAAAATTATTATAATTATTACAGTCAACTGCAATGGAAAGAAGAGAGCCCTTTGATTTAGGTTACCTAGGGTGTGGAGTACCTAGGGTGGAATTTTACCCTTTGCCTTCAGTGTGATCTTGGCTCAGCCCAGCAAGACTGTATCATCTTTTCTTGATTTACTTCTGTAAAGAAGCAGTTTAATGCCATGACTGATACTTTATCATTTGCAAACAGAAGAAAGCTTGGAGTGGAAACAAGGCACTGCTGGTCTTCTGGACAGAGGAAGGAAGGAAGGAAGGAAGGAAGGAAGGAAGGAAGGAAGGAAGGAAGGAAGGAAGGAAGGAAGGAAGGAAGGAAGAATTTTGCACAGCCTGAATTACCAGCAAATATTCTCTGCCATGAAGTTAGAGTTCTTTAGTGCAAAGAGGTACTGCCCCAGCTCTTGGAATCGCTGGCAAAATACTTTTGCATTTTATGTTGGACAGGAAAGATAGCCCCGAAGAGGCTAAAAATGAGAATGAAGACAGTTGGCTTGTGACTTTGCAATACAGGGAGGCAGGGACAGAAGAAAGGGGAGGAAGAAGGGACAGAGAGAGGGTCTCCTTGAGCTGTTTTGATTCCTGGCAACAACATGGACACACCCATGGACTATGACATTATGTTGCCAATATGGCCTTTAATCGCCATTCCTTTCTTCCAGGGAGATGTTAGGGTTCAGATCTGGGGCCTTCTACACAGTATAGCAGATGCTGCACCACAGGGCAACATCCATCTCCATCACCTGCTGAAATCAAAGGGTAGCCTGAAGAACCTTATACAAAGCACAACACACAAGGATCTTCCAGTTCCACCAACTTTGGGTTGGATTCCTGAAGGGAGAAGCAAACAGTCTTGCTCTGTACCTCTTGTGCGCAAATCAGAGTGGCACCAGACTTGTTTTTTTTCAGAGGAAGAAACTACACAATGGAGACTAAGGCTGTGTTTCCTCTTACCATTGGAGGTGTCCTCAGAAACCATTGGGTGGGAGGCTGGCTGCCCCATTTGGGACCACGATCGGCATTCAAGGCACCTGCTCCACAGGGTTCAATTTCACACCTCCGCTGAAGGCGTCCTGATGCCTCCGTGCGTGGTCCAAAATGGAGACGCAGAAGCATCCTCTTGGAACGGCAAGTGTGTCACCTGCCCTGAGGTACCTGCAAAGAAGCTGGCTCCATAACCAAGCGGAGAACCGGGCCAACTTTGGTGAACGGAAGAACATAAAATGAACGAGAAAAACACAGAAACCGGACAAATTCCAAGAAGAAGACCAGAGGTGATTGGTGTAAAAAGAATTAATTGCCCTGAGTTCAGTAAATTTGGCTTGTGTGTTTTGTTTTTTTTTAAAAAAATTAGAACCTTTGTGCATCTGTGGTTTGGTGACAATACTGAAACCTTTTCAGAAGCAGACTGAAAGATATTTAAAGAATGATGTCGATAATAGTAATAATAGTATCAACGAGAGAGAAAAATATTGCCTCTAAAAACCTCTAAAAACATGCCTTCTTTGCTCCCCCTCTCTGCAGTCAGGTATATTCAGGTGAAAGAAACCTTTCAGCTTTAAAGCATATAGTATTAGAAAACTGAGATGGTTATAGGTGTGTGTGTGAGAGAGGGGGGGTCTTTATGCTTTTGCAAATTATTGTTATTATTTTAAAGGTCATTTCACAAATTTCACATCAACATTTGCAACCACTTGCCCACGTCTCTTGCCTTTCCGATGGATTACTGGTAATCTCCCAAACATTTTGCGGTATTTCTGAAACTGTATGTTTAGACTGTGTCCACACACAGCAGAAGTGGTTGTTTTCGGTGAATTCCGGTGAGCTTTTGTCGCTTAACTTGATGAGGGGTAGGGGGGGAAATCCATTAGTGAAGCAACATCCCTTAACTGGAAATATCGTATGCGCCGCCTGCCATGTGCAACCCAAAGACAGAGGAGTAAGCAACGGGATGTAAACCTTCAGAAACCGGACAGGTGGATGTTACGCAAAGTCTAGGTTTTTCGCTTTCCTGTGAGTCGAAATTGGAACATGGCGGTTCATGCTCTGCGTTCAAGTTGTCATGTTGCCAAATGCTTGTTTCCTTTCTATGTACATACAGCACCGGGGGAACCAGTTTTTGTCAGGAGCTCCCGAAAAAGGTGCCATGGGCAGATAAGTCAAACGATTCTTGGGTAAATCATCACAACAATAAACAATAGAAATAGTAAGCACCAATTTTTTTCTTTTTTTCTTTTTTTTGCCGGAAACACGCCAGTAATGATTAGTTATTCCCATTTCGGAGACTCAGTCCTCTGTTTCGTTTTTGTTCTCCTTGTCTTTTTTTTTCTTTAGAAAACAGGAAAACATAAACAAACAGCAGAAGACTGTAAGATCACTTCAAGGCTTACACAAACCATGATGCATTGTTATGAGTGCAGTCTAAAGCATACCTTTTTTCACGGCCTTAAAATGATTCCCTGCGGGTGCAGGTCAAAAAAGCCCAAATAAATACCAGTCAAAGTTTAAGCACTGTGCCTTTAAATTGACTTTCTTTTTGCTACTATGCTGAGTTTTATTAGGACTGAAAATGACTGAAAGAGTGGAAGAGAGAAACCGTGATGGATGGATGATTTATTTTATTATTAATTATTTATTAATATTATTTATTCCTTTCTTTTCGAAAAGAACGCTTGGGTTCTTTTGTCGTCTTTGTCGATTTTTTGGTTTTTTAGTTTCAGCGTTAGAGGCCATCTGTTACAATTTGCTTCTGGAAGCCAAACAGGCAAGACTTTTAAAAAACAAATCGATAAATAATAATTCTGGAGGCTATCGATCCGAATAATAATTGCAAGGAAAACGAATGGAATAACTTGCTTTCAGAGACTGACATCCCCGATTGAGCTGTTCCCTACAAGGCAGAGGGGCTTTTTTGACGCCAGGCCGCAATTCATTCATTCCTCACTCAGGTGAGCGGAGGAAGGGAGACACGTTCTTCTCTCCACTTGAATGAAGCAGGTTCCCTCTGGCTTTTGAAGGGTCAGCCGATGGGTGAGCCACGGCACCATAGATGCAAGTTAAAAGCTAGATATTTACTGGCTTGGAAATAAGATTGCACCCTGAGAATCAAGCTTATTACGGTGAATCATAAAGAATCACTCCTTTCCCTCCCTGCATCAGGAATGCAGCTATGACAAGATTGGCCTGTGGGGAACCAAACCGGAATTGGCTCTACGAAATAATCTCCTACGTGAAGTAATAGCACAACCATGATCACACCTTAAGCCTGGCTTGGCCATTTTCTTGACTAGCGATAAGAAAAAAATCCTGTCAATTTGTGGGCCAATCTAACAAGAGCGATACAGACTTCCCTTTTCATCTGGTCTTTCTTTTTCTTTTTCTTTTTCTTTTTTTATCCTAAAATATTTCAAAATATTTTGTATTCTGTCGTTAAAATCATCAGAATTTTGCACAAGGGAGGTGACAGTACATAATGAAACTCAGCACCTAAAGGGCATAAGGCAGTTGCAGGTTTTTTTGTTTTGTTTTATTTTTTATTTTTTTTTATTAGTAGTACTTTATTATTATTATTTTCAATCAGCACCAATCCTTATGATAATATCCTACACTTGGTGTAAGGTATAAAACTCAGAGGTGGAGGAATAATTCCGTTTCTCCAGCCTCTGAAGTGTGGAAGTTTGAAATACTGGTAGGTTTGTGTGTATTTGTGTGTGTGTGTGTGTTTGTGTGTATATACATATATATATATATATACATATACATATACATACACACACACATATATATATATATACATATATATATGTAGCTATAGATGTGGCTGTGTGTCTGTGAGAGTTTTTATTTTCATTTTTCCTTACAAAACATAGAGAATTTCTCTCTCTTACTTGTTTGTTTGTTTGTTTTTCTTTTAAGTACATACAGCAACCAGAAAGAAAACTTATTGGAAGATTAGTTTCATGAGCTGCGTTGACCACAAATAATTTTAACCCACCTCTTTCCCCCACCCCCATCCCAAATACCCTCTCCCCCCCATTATTTGTTTGTGACTCTGTGTGTGTGTGTGTGTGTGTGTGAGTCTGTGTCTGGGTGCGTGGGTGCATGTTTGTGTCTTGTGTCAAAAGAAGCTTTTAAAGTGAAGATTCATACTGTAGCAATTCATACAACAGCGGTCCGTCTCTATACCTAATCCCTACAGCCGTCGGGGTCACGTACTGAAGAATGTTTATAGTTCTTCTCAACCTCCTGTCTACAAAATGTGCGTCCCAAGCCGGATACCTCTTTCTCGGGATGTCTATCTTAATGAGAGGGCCCTCTGGGTGGTACGGTCTCCCAGACGGAGTGGCTGGCACCATGGCTCTCACTTGGAATACTGGCAAGCAAGTCTCAGCCGTGAGTTCCTCCTGTTGCTCCGTGACCGCTCTGGTGGGCGTCGCCTGAGCCGCCCTGTACCCAGGGGTCTGGGGGGCCATGGGTTCAACATCAGGGGGCAAAGGAATGCCCCAGAGCAGTTCGGCGCAACAGGAGCTGGCAAAGATCTTAGCTCTCGGCCCCATGGGATGCAGGACACCGTAATATAAAAGCATCAACGCGATCCCGGCAGCGAAGCTAAGAAAGACACAACAAAGCGCTGGCACAGCATAGGAGTCAGTGGTGTCGGGATCTCGGTAACAATACCACAGGAGCGTCAAGGCAGCATTCTCTGTCAAGACAACGGTGTAATAGGCAAACATTCGGTATCGGGTCCGCCCTTCCTTGACATTAAACCAGCAAAAAATGTACACAATCCCTACCACCATGTTGAAGAGAATCTCCTCCCATTTAGACATGCAGAAATCTGTCCCACCATGGATGATCCAGAAGGCCATGGCGCACCAGTGGACCACGACAAAGATTCCAAAATAGAGCTGGAAGATGGAAGCAAAGAGGGCAAAAGAGATAACTCTTGATGAGATGGTGAAGAGGCGCCAGAAGAGGTGGATAAGGGCGCCTCTGTAGCTCATGCTCTTCTTGTCGTCCCTAGAGTCCCGGAGGAGCTTGTGATAAGAAGCTAGCACCCAAGCCAGGGACATCAGAGAGGCCACAGAGGACACACCTGCCGGAAGAACACACACAAATCCACAGCGTTAAACAGGAAGCACGGGACAAAAACGCAGTTGCCCACAGCATCTTCCCCAGGGGCAGGTGTGGAGAATGTTTACAAAGCGAGTCAGGGTAGCGCGAGAAAGATCTAGGGAAGGAAGAGAAAAAACACCAATAAGCAGAAACATAATTCCTGGACCTCTTAATGTGACTACGATCACAGTCCAATGTGCCCTGGCCAATTCCTGCCTCTCCGCGTGGACGCATCCTATTCGCTTTCCGCAACCAAGGGTGCTTCGCCACGGCTGACACGCTTTCCGACGCAGCTCTTCCCTTATAGGGCTCGCCTTAACGAGGGCTGCTCTTCAGTTTTAGGTTTCCCCTTCCAACTAGGGTTGCGCGGGGAGGAAAATGTCACACTCGCTTTGCAATCGAAGTGGATGTCTGAAATTTCGTTTCGCTGTCGGACCGTTCCTCCAAAGGTTTGAACTTTTGCGTTCATGGGTGAACATTTTCGCTGCAGGTTTTTCCATCCCAAAAGCCTATTTTCATTGGTAAAATACCGCAAAAGTATGCAAATTCAATGGGATTTTTGTATTTACCGGGAGGGACCATTGTTTGTTTTGTTCAGAAGTCCAGATGTTCAAACGTCCGTCCCTTTGCTTCGATGCAAAAATGTGCAAATTCAAAAATTCAATTGAATTTTCGAACGTGAATGTGTTAGTGAATGTTCCTACGGCCTTTGGTTAAGGATTTATTTTCCCTCCCCAGCTATAATGGCATCATTTTAATGCACTACGGAGTGCACGGTTTTAAATTTGTTGAATCTTAAGATGTTTTTAAGTGTGCATCTTGTTTTATTTGTATTTCATATTAATCTGTATCTGCTCTCAATTTTTATCTTGTTTTAATTTATTTTTACCTGTTGTAACCCGCCCAGAGACCTTCGGGTATGGGCGGGATAGAAATGTTAATAAATAAATAAATAAATAAATAAATAAATAAATAAATAAATAAATAAATAAATAAATAAATAAATAAATCCAGACAGCCGCTGAAAAGGACATCTCAATGGCAGAGGCTTCAGCCCTATGTACAGTTTAAACAGCTTCTGAAGTCTGCAAAGCTTTGGAGCTGAAGAACAAAAGGTTCTGCCAGGTGCAGTTTAGCACCAGACCGGAATTATCTCTGCTATCGGCCATTTTTGGTCCAATGGTTAACTGGGCAGAAACTGCCCTTACTAAGTGGTAGCAGTGCAAGGTGAAGACACCTTCCACCCTCTGAGTGGTCTTTCATGGTCTCTGGGCCCGTGGGGGTGGCCACATTCAACTGCTGGGCCCCAGAGGTGATCTTGGAGATATTTGTGATTTGATCGAATGTGGGTGAATTTGGACTTTCGAACTCGAATTGAATGTCCAGACATTCATTTTTTTAGTATTTGAACGAACACAAATATTTTGAATTATTCGTACAGATAATCTGGACATTCGTATGTGTACAGATACCTACGCATTGCATACGTATCCGTACATATCTTATTCGTATGCATACTTAAGCATATCTACGGGATGAAAACGGGATGCATACAGATATATATGAGATTCATACCACTGGGTGCCTATCAATTATTCATATGAATAGATACAAATGTATTAGTATTGGTTTGAATGTCCAGACATTAATATGAGTTCAGATATTCGAATATTCAATTTGATTTGAATTTGAAAGTTACATTCCTGCACACCCCTAGTTCTGTTTCATGCCACAAAGGGGTTTCTCCCTTCAATCTCTTCTAGGACAAGTCCTACTACTACTACTACTACTACTACTACTACTACTACTACTACTACTACTACTACTACTACTACTACTACTACTACTATGATTAGTGTTATGTTGTTGTTTTAAAAAACTCATGAGTCCATAGCAGTTTCTTTTATGATTTCATCATAGGGGCAGATTTTACCTTATTTTTTCTAGTTTTGTACGTACACACAAAAGCATATGGACACATTTTGGTGATTTTATGCATCTCAACGTATGCTGTGCAGACAAATACACACATTTAACTTGTTTGCAAAAATATGTTTGTGTGCATTTCTCCCCATACCCGAAGCCTGCAACATACAAAATTAAGGGTTTGGGCAACACTCTGCATAACCCGTAATGGCTGCAGCTGAGCATTCCTACTCTGCACCAGTCAGCCTAGCCTTGTGAGAATTCTTGTCAAACTTCCCACAAGCATTTTGAAATGGCTCAGGAGTTAGATTCAATGCTATCTGAGGCAGCTCCAAAACAGCCCTGCCTTTTTCCTCCTAAAAAGTGCTAGAACTATGCAGACGCCTATTCGCACTACAGCCCGTAGTGCATGATGAGGGAACTTCTGGGGAAGAGCATCCATACCTTGAGGAGACTGTTACAGCCTCCAGGCTTCACACCTCTACTGACCCAATCACTTACCTGGCCCGTCCAAGCAGTAGCCATTTGCACCTCTTCTAGTGCTTTGGAGTTGTCTGAGGTGCCACGCAAGCATGCTGGCACCTTAAATTACCATAGATGCGACTGCGCATGCGCAGAGCATCAGCAACATCATGGCAATGGCACTGACGCACATTCAGTCGCACAGGGTGCCGCAGCCAAAACGGGTGGCACCCTGAAGAGGACTGGCCCCGCAATTGAATCAAGGTAAGTATTCTATCGCGGGGGGACGGGGGACAGGGAACATTGACTAGTGCTCCAAGTACGAGTCGATGTTGGTTCATTGTGTACCTTTCCTGTCCAGCGGACCAGATGGGAAGCCCCAAATTGTCCCTGATTGCAGGTATTCCGGCAATACTGGTCTTGACTCACCTTCTGTACAGGGCTCCTATCATAGATGCATTGACTGCACATGTGAAGAGGCTGAGACAGGTGCCCTTGTGTGTGCGGAAGCGCTGACATGTATATCCGGGCAATTGGCACTTACTAAATCCCTATATGCATGTGTCAGTAAAATGTGCAACCAACATTATCGTGCTAGCCAGGGGTAGTGCCAGAGGATCAATATCCCATCCTACTCCTTGCTAGTGGGGTATTTGACCACTGTAAGAAGGCAGCATGGGTGTGGCGGAGCAGAAAATATCAGAAATACCACGGCAATTGAGATCCCTCCCGCCCACAGCCTGCATTTCCATGGCTGTCCACATCTGAAGATCTATTTGTTCTTCCACATTCCTTTGGGGGAAATTACACAAAAGAGTAAGGTAAATTTCTGATTTTTAAATTTATTTATCCTGAACTGTCTGGACAAAGCTGAAAGAGACGTTCGAAAAATTTGTTGATTGAATTCCGCCACATTTGAGCATTTGAATTCGAATGGAATGTTCAGACATTTGGGTTTTTTTTTAAAAAAAATATTCAAAGGAATATGCATGTTTTGAACCATTTGTATGGATAATTTGGACATTTCTATGTGTACGGATATGTACACATTACATACGTATCTGTACCCATTACACATGTATCCGTACGCATTTCTACGGATATGTACAGGATAAAAATGGGATGCCCATATATGTGTACAGATGCATACAGATATTGTTGACATTCGTATCATCAAATATGTATCAAATACGCGTATGAATAGATGCAAATGTATTCGAATCGGTTTGAATTTTAATACATTTGTTTTTTCTCCATTTGTACAAATATTCTATTTGAGTCGAATGTCAAAAAAGTGTGTGTGCGTGGTAAGAAAGCGCGTGTGCGTGTGCGTGCGCACATGCGAATCTGCATTTGTGCATGCATGCATGCTCACTCATCTTCTATTGCATGCCGCTGGGAAGAGAAGGTGCGAACTGCTGGTGAGGCTGGGCACTCCATTAGTGCAATGCCTGGATGGTGCAGCACTTCAGAGAATGATGTTTTCTTCTGAACATAGAGAAGGGAGTTCCTTCCTTTCTGGGCTTCCTCCACTTACTGTAAACGCGCCTCTTTGCCCTGGCCTTTGGCTAAATGGCAGTCCTCCAAACTTTCAGGCATACAGACTTTAATGCTCATTTTATACGCTCACTGGTTAGTGATGTTGTAACCCGCCCTGAGACTTTTGAGTGTAGGGCGGGATAAACATTCCACAAAGACTGCAAGCATGGAGCACTTCAAAGTGATCCACACGACGGATGGGCACGATTCCAATGGAATTTAATGTGAGGAAGTTTGAATGGTGCTCCTTCAAATGTGGTCGGATTCGCCTTTGATACGAATATTTTTCGAATGCTATTCAAATCCGATTCAAATGTCTGCTGCCAGTTGCGCCTATGGATCCCCCACGAATCCGCTCTGAATCCACTTTGAATTTGCCCTGAATTCACTTTGAATCCGCTCCGGATCCACCGTAGATGTAACTGGTGCAGCCTCTTTCCCGCCTCCCCAGGTTCATGAATGTAACAGAGCCTCATACGAATGCGTAGAAGCATTTGACTTGCGTTCGAATGTCAGTCTTCAAAGGTACCAACATTTGATTTGAATGCAAACATCTGAATTTGAATGAATTCATGTGAATGTCGAACGTGATGAATACGTGTGTACATCCCTACTCCACAGTTACATGAGCGGCAGGGCTGGTTAAGCTTAGACACTCCACCTGCACGTCCTAATGTTGGGAGACATATAGGAGGAGCACCTGACTGGTGGCACATGCACAATGATGCGCCGTGTCAACAGGCTGCCCCAATGACGGTGCCACAAAGGCAGGCTGGTGCCATCACCGGAGGCCTTTCTGCACTTAGCTGATTGGGTTGCCATGAACTAGATGCCTTCTTGCACTACAGCAGAATGGCCGTAGTGCAGTAAGGCTAGGACACGTGAGACGGTTTCCCCTTCACACCTACGTGCAAAAGGGGCATCCGTCCCTGCGTGGCCTAGCCTGAAAAGGCGGGCGCGGGGGCGGGATGTCCCTCCCAGGCCTGCTGCCTCCCCTGGGGCATGACTTAACCAGACACGTGCACGCAGGTGAGGCATTTACCTGGTGGTCGCCAGGTTCCAAAGTGGCCGGCACAGCAAGCGGCACAGTACAGTACGTGCCGGCCACTTCGGAACCTGGCGACCATGAGGTAAGTGCCCCATGCGTGTGTGTGTGCCTGGGGGGAGGGGGGCAGTGCCTGGGTTTTTTTACTGAGGGATCTAGGAGACACAATCCGGTCCCCTGGAGCATGCAGGAACCCGGGGAAGGAACCGGACAGGACTGCCCGCCCCTGGGTCTTACCTAACCCAATGGCAGGAGGCCTGGGGCGGGGCCTGCAGCTGTCAGGGAGGGAGCATGTGAACGCTCTCCCTCCCCAACCGCTGTGGGATGGCCGGGAACACCCTGGGCCAAGTATAGAACACGATTTTGTGCTCTACACCCGGAACGCTGAAGGGCACCCTGGGACGTGCTGTGGTGGTTCCGAACGGAACCGCCGGCCCAGCAGAGCGAATGCTCCATCCCCGGGCGTCGTACATGCATTGCCCTCGTGGGAATAGGCCTCAGGGCTGGTAAACCTCTGGTAAAGGTGGACCATTCACACTTGTCATGAGGGAAGCTTCCCCACAGCACCCATTAAAGGCCAGAAGCGCGAATGATCCTCCATCCTTCACTGCTGTATCTGAAGCCGGATATTCCGCCTCCTTGCTGCTCCAGTTGGTAGTTCAGTGACCTTATTGGATGCTGTTGCGGAGAAGCGTGTTCAAGCAGAGGGATGGACTGCAGCTGATCAGGACAGCGCCCATGGTCAAACGTGCAGCGTCCACTACTCAGCTGTTGATCAATCGCCCCTCTTGTGACTCAATTAATAGGCGCCACTCGATCATGGCCGGTAACTCCACCATTCCCCCACCCAATAACCACAGGGAACTGGAAGAAGAGCAAATGGTTGTGCTACTGGACGCTTCGGGTAAGTGTCTGGTAAACATTGGTAAAGGTGTGGAGCACGATTTTCACTATCCACGCTCTGGTAACCTCCAGGTTGGACTATTGTAATGCGCTCTACATGGGGCTTCCCTTGAAGACGGTTCGGAAGTTGCAGTTAGTGCAAAATGCAGCTGCCCGAGTGCCGACCAGAACAGCTAACCGGACGCATATCACACTGGTTCTAAAAGAACTGCACTGGCTGCCAATTCACTACCGAGCCCAATTCAAGGTGCTAACTCTGACTTATAAGGCCCTAAATGACTTGGGCCCCAGATATCTAAAGGAGCGCCTTCTCCCATATCGATCTGCCCGTGCCTTAAGATCTGCAGGAGAGGCCCTCTTGGTTATCCCACAGCCTTCAGCGGTTAGGCGGGTGGGCACCTGGGAGAGGGCCTTCTCAGTGGTGGCCCCCAGGCTGTGGAATGGTCTCCCCTTGGAGGTGCGTCAGGCCCCTTCTCTCTTTACATTCAGGAAGGCGGTAAAGACGCACCTCTTCACTCAGGCCTTTGGCTAAATGCTCTTTATTCTTCCCTCCTTCCAAAGACCACTGTTTTAAACTGTTTTTATATCGTTTTTATTCTTATTCTTATTATCATGTTGGATTTTAAACCTTACGCTGGTTTTATTATAGTGTGATACAATTTTTAGTGTGCTTGTTCTTAAATGTTGTAAGCTGCCCAGAGACCCTTGGGTATGGGGCGGGATATAAATATAAATATAAAAATAAATAAATAAATAAATAAATAACAATTAGTGAACTTCTGGTGAGGCAGGGAACGGTTGGAGGCTGTAACAGCCTACCGCACGTGTTGCTGCCCTTCACCAGAAGCTCACTAATTCTTGACTACCAGCCTAAGTGCAAATAGCTCTGCCATGGCAGCCATTTGTACCTCAGGTAAGATTAAAAGCCATAGTCTTGCCTTCCAGTGACGGGAAGCAAAGTGCAAATTTGGCCCAGTGCAATACAAGCCCTAGAACGCTTCTGGGACTTTTTCTACTGCACTGTGGTGCAAAACAGAGAGGCTTTTGTCCCTGCTAGACTGCTCTGTCCACGTAAGAGTGTAGTACACCCTAGATGGCCCAGAATAGCTTCCTAGGCCATGACAGCAGTAGACTTTGTTTAAAAGACCTACTGCTGTCCTGTTGTCAAGTACATCAAGCCCAGAGAGATGTGAAGGGGACGCATGCCTTGTTCCGGTTTGGCAGGGGATCCCTTTCAGTGATGCATGAAACTGCACCTCCAAAAAGTATTCCCTTGGGGGCATCTGTATGTGCTCAGAGGCTAGGAACTTTATTTCTGAGGAATAAGTGAGTCTGGGTGGAGTCTAAGGCATCATCTGCACACACTAAAAGAAAAAGTGGCTCGAAAGCAGCTTGGAGGTGCTGGCATCCGCATGCTAATGCCTTAGTTCGCGTTAACCTGCCAGAAAATGTACTTTCAAGAGGCGGCTTCTGGCATTTAATTTGGATTAAAGGTGGTATTGGAACACAAACATCTGCATGCTACCCGCTCTGTGCCCACTGTGTTTTAAAAAACATGTGCAGGAGCACCGCAAGGAATGGATGGAAACACCTAGATTCTTTACGGAAGCAAGTATAGAACCAGCTACGGGCCCAAGAGATGGTGGGACTTCCTTTGCTTCTTCATCTAGGGGTCTTGCTGACATTTTCAGTCATAGTTCCTATCAGCCATAGCTGATAGGGTTCTAATGACCAGGGGTTGTCAAAACATCTGGAGTTACCTAGGCCTTTTCGATGAACCCACTGATCTGAGGCCTTTTCGCACTCCAGCCTCTAGTGCACAATTAGTGAACCTCTGGTGAAGAGCATCTCCATGTGGAGGAGGCTGTTACAGCCTCCAAGCTTGCCCTCCCTCCCCAGAAGTGCACTAATTGTTGATTAGGTGTGGAGCATGAAATTGTGCTCCACACATTAACCCATGTCACCTAATTACTTACCTGAAGCATCCAGTGGCACGACCATTCTTTCTTGCCAGTGCTCCGGGGTCGTTTGAGGTGCCGCGCAAATGTGCTGGCACCTCAGACGACCATAGGCGCGACTGCATATGCGCAGAGCGTCCGTATTGTCAAGGCGACGGTGTTGATACATGCACAGATGCCAACGGTGCCACGGCCAAAATGGTGGTGCCCAACAGAGGACCAGGCCCTGGAACGCATACAGTAGTATCCGATCCCCGGGGGAGGGAACAGGTCAAGTTGATTAGCACTCAAGCTTGAGTACTAGTCCATGTTGGGTCATTGTGCTTCTTTTTCATCCATCAGACGGGAAGGGTACTGCGAAAACGCCCTCAGATCTTGTGAAGGTGTGGGCTGGGTCACCAACATCTGCACTGAGAGCAGTGATCCAGCCCACGTCTTCCTGCGTCTCTACCACCACCACTAAAGCAGTCACAGATTTTCAGCAGGGGAAGGGGCTGTCACATTTGTTGGATTAAAATTTTTGAGGGCCCAAAAGATTTTGGGGGCCTGACTTCCCTCTGTCCCCCCAGCTATGGGCTTGTACTAAATTTGGGGGGGAGGAACGGGCTGTCCCCCGCACTATCATTCCTAGTCTTGGAGTCTGGGGGTGGTAGTTTTCAATGGTGTACATCACTGAAAAGCAGTCCCTGGTAGTTCCCAATCACTGAAACAGGCCATCTGCCTGGCCTCCAACAATCCAGAACAAGACCCTTAGTCTAGGCGTAGACCCAATTAAATGGGTCTGTGATAGATCTGGATTAAAAGCCTCTTAATCCAAATCTGGCTCTGTCCTGTGCCGATGGAGCAGAGGGGTGGGGAACAGAGGCTGCCTCCACCTGCATTAATATGTGGATGAGGAAGGGCAAAATCTGGACCAGAGGTTCCTAGACTCAGGCCTACAGGTAAGTGTGGATAGGGCCCTGGTCAACGGCTGATGTTCTAGGCCACAAGGAGAGACCCCAGGGTGCCGCCATAGCAGGCTGAGGAGTGAATCCCCGAGCTGTGTCCACTTACATGGTAAGGTTTCTGCACGGTTCTTTTGGATCATTATGCAGAGCTGTAGCACCAATTGTGGGGCACTTTCAAGGAAGGTTTCGAGGAGACGCAACATGTTGACGTCTGCATACTCATACATCATAGCCCAGTAGAAGCGTCGCTGGTGCTCCTTTTGCCTCTGGCTTTGAATGCCCAGGTACATGGTCCGGATATACCTAAGACACGGGACAAAGAAGGAGACAGAAGGTGAACTCGCGTCCAGGCCACGTCAAAGCACATTTCCCCAGCTGACATTACCTGGTTAGTCAGTTAGTAGATTAATAAATGGTCAATCAGTTAATGAATCAATTATAGCAGTGTTTCCCAAAGTGTGGTACGCGTACCCCTAGGGGTACGGGTAGAGTTTGGTGGGGGTACGCGTTGCACCGGAGTTTGGTGGGGATCACGTGGGAATATCCACTGCACCGTGCTTAGCTGAGCCCACAGAACAAGGAAAGAAATAGGCGCGTATCACAGTTTTTACACAGGAACCGGGGCCATCGTACATCGTATCGCAACTCATTATGGCGGGAACTTCTGCGCATCCTTCGCGCAGCTCGGGTTTGGCCATTTTTAAATGGCGGGAACATTAACGGTTGACGTTGAGCCGCGGAGCTGTTTAAACGCTGGAGAATTGCAGTGTTATCTAACGGTCTTGTGAGGCGTGACGCGGCGTGAATATACTTCACTTCGTTACAGAGACAACTGACTTCTTTAATAGTTAGTTCCGGGCGGCTGTTATCATGCTTTAGTAAGTTCCACTGATGTTGATTATTTTTATAAAATACAGTTTTTATCCCTAATGTTTTTTATGAGGGGTACTCAGCGTTACGAAAATTATAGAAGGGGTACACATATGTCAAAAGTATGGGAAACACTGAATTATAGTAATACCAACTGATGCACTGAAAAAGGAATAATTAGGAAGGAAATAGAAAACAGGTCAGCGAGTGTCACTTTGTCTCCTTATAAATCTATGGTGGGGCCACACTGGGAATATTGCGTACAAACCTGGTCACCAGAAAGGATGTGGTGGAACTGGGAAAAGGGCAGAGAAGGGCAACCAGAATGATAAAGGGGCTGGAACAAAATCCCTTATGAAATCAGACTGCAATGTCTAGGCCTCTTTAGCCTGGAAAGACGGTGTTTAAGAGGGGACCTGATTGAAGGATATATCAGATACGAACATATCCATACGTATCCCTTGTTTAACAAATGTATGAACTATTTGTAAGACTGTCCCGAACCATTTGTATTCAAACAAATGTTAATGTGTGAATGTCATAACATTTGATTGGTGTAGGAATGTCCAAATTCTTCCGAATTCATACAAATATGAATGTTACAAATATTCACCCACATCTCTATTACTAGGCACTAGCTAAGTGCAAATTGCCACCAGTCCTGCGTGCAACTCGTCTGAAAAGATTGTATAAGACTTTTCCCTCACTAATGTGCATCAAAGGTGATAAGGTGATGGGTACAGTAATAAAAGATGGATTTTCACATATACGATACACACTTGTAATTTCCGTCTCCCCAGGTGATACCTTTTTTGCGTGGGGGATGGAAACCATTCTCTTCCACACACTAGCACTGTAAATCTAGTTATTTTGATCTCTGATGTGTACGGGACCCATAACTGGAACTGAAAGAATCAGAAAAATCAGCAACAACAGAAGACCACTACTGATTCAGAAAGGATCCACACTGTGTATTGTATGGCACTTTGAATGCACAGTGACACTGTCCCCTTGTTGTTCATTCCATGTGGAGACAGAGTGGGGCATCTGCATAGAAGCTGCACTCTATCCCTCCGTAACCCAACAAGAGACATTATGGTGCTTCTTGTCCGGGAAAGCTGCCAGCACACACACACAAACAGAGAGCTGATAAGAAACAGCTCACTTGCCAAGGCAGTTCCAGCAACACAGCAAACATAATCCAGAGAGAGAAGTCAAGAAACAGTCCAAGTCCAGGGTTTGTGAGAGCAATGCAACAGTCTGGTCCGAAGTCAAGGTAGCCAAGTATTCAAGGTCTAGGGGTCAGATATGGCAGCTTTCTCTAAAGGAAAACCAATAGTTTCTGACAAAGGGCTTAGGCGTCTGCCTGATGTTATATCTTTACAGACTCAGTTCACAGCTGTAGGTGATCTGCGTGTCTCTTTGCAAGTCTTTTTGATCGTCTTAACCCTTCCTTCTCTGCTCTCCTTTGCTTAAAGCTAGGGATCTCTGGGCTCTGCTGTTCCATGTCTCCCCCATCCTGCACTTCTGCTGTGGTAAGGCTGGGCTGCTGAACCCCAGGCTCCAATGGGGCTGGGGGGTCAGAACTGGGTCCTGGCATCACCTCAGCTTCCTCCTGTACCTGAGGAAGTGAGTCCTCCTCATCCTCTGAGTCCTCCTCTTGGCTGACCATGACACTTCTAATGCAGAGTTGTTTGAAGAGATCCGAGAAATGCCATTTCCTGTCACCACCAGCTTCACCAATTAGGATAGCCACTTGGGCCCTGGTCACACCTATATGAGACAGGATGTCCTATTCATAAGTTGAACTGAGTTTGTACCAGTTCCATTCACACCTAGATCATTATAGGTCATCCTCAGGCCATCCTTGCTTTGGGCTGCATCCCTCACACCTTTCTCTGCGAATGACCTGAGCCTCCTCCATGGAACTCTTGGCTCTCCACTCCTTTTTGCTGCATCAAATCTACCTCCATATTGGATGCCGTTGTGCCGTTGTGTGAGGGTGTGTGTTTGCGGTTCTTTTTTTAATCCTGCGCCCCCACCTCTGCGCTCCCTTTCCTATTTCATGTGCTTTTCTTCCCTGTGCAATTAATTTTTAATAAAATAATAATAAATTTGCATAAAAACACTTGATAGAGGAAGCACAGACATAAACTGAGGCAAGAGAGAGGTGCCTCATGAACTCCACGTGCGCTGGTATGTGGCTTCCAGCATGCCACATAGTGCAAAAACATTTTATACTTGCTCTGCCAGTAGTTGGTTCAACAGAGAAACCATCGCAGGTGTCCCACAACCTCCCAAGGTCCTGGTCACACCTTTAGTTTAGGACAACTTCAGGTCGTCTTCTGGTCACATTACTCACATTATTTTTACTCTAATTTGTTTTCCAAGCTAGCCTACCCCTGCTGGATTGTTTTAACCGGTTGCCTCATAATCTCTGTCACATAGGAATGTGCACAAATGAATTCACATTGGAAAATTCAATCACATTTGACAAATTTACAAATTTTAGCACTGAATCGGAAGTATGGACCTTCAAATAAATTGAACAATACTCAGTGCCCTGTCACGGATAAAAAAAATTTGATTGAATTTTTGGACTTTTGCAGTATTTTACTGGTGAAAATATGCTTTTTCAATGCAAAAAGAAGCCACAAAACTGTTTGGCTGCAAATGTGAAAGTCTGAATGTTCAAATGACTGATTTGATGACGGAAAAAGAATTTTTGGATGTTCGTTCCAATTGTGAATTGAACACAAATTTTTCATTCGGGCCCATCCCTTCTGTCAAATTAAACGGTTAAAAAAAAGAAAGTGCATTGTTTCTTATAGAAATTGGAACTGGAAAATATTGTAGCAGAATTCTCCCTTCCCCATTTTCTGGTTCTGCGTTGCCTGCCTGAAAACACACCTAAACTCTGAACAGTATCGTTATATTCTGGATGGCTCCATATGAAGCCTTCAATCCTATTGTTGTGCCTCAGGTGGGCGAGGGGACATGCTTATGGCAGTCTGTTGGGGGCTTAAGAGTAGTCAACGTCAGGTCAGTCCAAAGTCAGGGTTCCAGAAGTACGGCAGGGTCACAACAGGGTCCAAGAGTCAGAGTTACAGGTGAAAGCGTGGATAGGGGTTGCACAAGTATTTTGTCTGCAACACCAGCCTAGCGTGTGAACATAAGAACATAAGAGAAGCCTTGCTGGATCAGGCCACAGCCCATCTAGTGGAGCATCCTGTCGCACACAGTGGCCTGCCAAATGCTCATGGGCGTCTCAAAAAGAGACAAGGACAAACCTATTCCTGCTCTTGAATACCAGCAAATGGCCTTAGAAGCATCTTGCTTCCGCCCCCCCCCCAAGCCTGAGAGATATACCTAGGCATCCCGTTGCTGCTCAGTTAAGTAGGGGAGGCAGCACCACGCCCTTGCCCGCGCAGCTGGGCCAGACCCTGCGATCTGCGCCTCACCTGTTTCTGCTGTCGAAGGAGCAGAGAGGAGGGGCGCTCTTGGGCTGACTGTCTGAGCCCTCGTCCCCAGAGCTGCTCCCCCAAAACTGGCCCCGACCCTCAACGTCTGCACTGCTGTGCCCCAGTTGCTGCCCAGACTGTTCTACCCTTGAAACCGGACTCTTCCTCTGAGGAAGCTGGACTGGCAAGATGGGGCATGACACCTATGGACTCGCTCCCACCACACACTGCTTTGATATGGACACTGCTGCATCTTTCCCTGTAATTTTAAGAAACTTATTAATTGGCATCTCTCAGTTTGGGAGGGTCCTCTGTGTGTGTGTGTGTGTGTGTGTGTGTGTAGATCATCCTTCGAGGATTTTTTCTCTCTTGACATTGTGAAGAACTGACTTAAATCTTCCACCAGGTGGCGATCAGACTTAATCACAGAGCGTTCTGATTTTAGAACGGCCGATAGCACCGTGGCTTGGAGGAAGGCGCTTCGTTTTTAGTCTCACTACGTTTTCATGAGGCTTGATTCTGCTCTGAAGGTCGCTGTGGGGGCTGAGCAAAGAGGTAGGATCGGAACTTTAGAACATCTGGACTCAACCTCTGCTTGGGTGAACTGCATTAGGCAGCAGCAGCAGCAGCAGCAATTGCAGAGTCCCTTGTGAATCACATGGTAGTTGCGATGACATCATAGTGCCTTGCAGCCAATCAAATCTGGCTATGACATCACTGCCAGCTAAGAAAGCCCTTCTGCTACTTTTGCTGTCCCCCGGGGTTGAAGGAAAGGGAACTCATCATCAGCTTTTAGTCAGAGAGATGATCCCTGCTTCGTTTATTATTTGCATCTATTCTTGCAGCCGGCAGGGCTGGTTTGCAGCGTTAAGCTCAGGTGTTTTCAGGCACAGGCTGAATGATCACAGGCTATGAAAACACACGCTAGGACAATTGCACACCTCCAGGGCTGGCGGCGATTGCCCACCCGCGCTTAATGCAATGAGCCACCACTGGCAAATCAGGTACTTATCTTCACTCGCCACAAAGGATCTTTCCACACTGGGCAGCAGACAAGAACATATTCCAGTCTGGGCCTCTAATGTCTGCACACTTAACAGCTTGGGCCCTGGGTACCTGGAGGAGCGCCTTCTCCCATATAGGCCTCCCCAGGCACTGAGATCCCAGGGAGAGGGCCCTTTTGTAGTTCCTTCTCTTCCAGAGGTACTAGGCATAGGGACATGCAGGAGGGACTTTTCTGGGGTGGCCCCTAGGCCAGTGATGGTGAACCTTTTGAGCTCGGTGTGTCAAAATTTGCAAGAAAACCTAGCTTAACTCGAGTGCTGTGTCACATTTAGAAATATCCATAATTTTGTGATATTTGTAGCTCTAGTAAAAAGTTTATATTTTTGATATATGTATTTTATTAAAAGCAAAAACAAATAATTCTTTACATTAGTGACTTCTGTTGCTAAATCTTCAATTGAAAGTTGGTATTTCATACACTTCAAGAACAAGCAAGCACTACACGTCCAGGTGCCAGGGTGACCATGTGTGTCACCCAAAAGGGCTTGGCGTGTCACCTGTGACACGCGTGTCATAGGTTGGCCATCACCGCCCTAGGCTCTGGAACAGCCTCCCTCTTGAGCCTTGCCAGGTGCCTACATCGTATAGTTTTCAGCACCTGGTAAAAATGTATCTTTTCACCCAAGTGTTTGCTTTTTAAGCAGCTTCCTCAAGGTGCTGTCCTGTTAGAAGAAGAAGAGTTGGCTTTTCTACCCAACTTTTCTCACCCATTTAAGGGAACTCAAGTGGCTGACAAAACTTCTGTTCTTCTCCCCACAACAGAACACCCTGTGAGGTGGGTGGGGCTGTGAGAGAGAGCGGTGACTAGCCCAAGGTCACTCAGCTGTCTTCATGGGGGAGGGCGGAATCAAACCCAGTATTCCAAGATAAATGAGTCTGTCTCCTTAACCACTAGATCACTAGGAAGGGAGGGTGGGGGAAGGAGGAGGGTGGTTGGGAGGTAGGGGGTTATATTTTTAATTATGTTTTACTATTCCGTATGTTTTAATTTCATTGTAACTCACCCTCGGACCACTGTTCTTCTCCCCACAGCAGAACACCCTGTGAGGTGAGTGGGGCTGTGAGATCTCAGGAAAAGAGCTGTGACTAGCCCAAGGTCACCCACCTGGCTTCATGGGGGAGGGTGGAGTTGAACCCGGTATTCCCAGATAAGACTCCGTCTCCCTAACCACTGGACCAAACTGGCTCAGTGAGCTCCTGGTGAACAGTGGTTGGTGCCTCTTCTGTGTGCAACACTGTGAGTAGTCATGGTAGCATGACTGCACAGTTGCGCACTGTGTGCTGATCACCTTGCCAACATCTGGGCACGTTCCAGATGTTCTTGCGGCCAATACCATGGCAATTCATCCTGCCTGGGCCAGGCATCTGCACTTCAAATGCCAGTGCTCTGGTTGGGAACATCACCAGCATTTGCAGTACAGATTGTTCCTCTGAATCTAATCTTAACCCCAATGCAATGGTATCATTATTGTGCCACTACAAGTGAGAGAAGTGTGAAGAGGCCCTTTGTGAGCAACGCTTCTCCGTGAGGATGGGATCTGAACCAAAGCTCCTGAGGAGCTCCTTGTCTACTTGGAAGGATTTCAAACACCTCCTCCTCCTCCTCCTCCTCCTCCTCTTCTTCTTCTTCGGCCATTTGTAGGGAGTGGAGAGCAGGTGAAGGTTTTGCCCATAGGCCTTTCTGCACTTGGCCTTATTCTGGAATATATCCTGGAACGGAGGCCTGCTGTCCACATGCTAGTGCATTCTATGGGAGACCCCAGATGAGGCTTCCAGTAGCCTGCATTAGCATGTGGCCAACAGATCCCTCTCCTGAGATATATTCCAGAATAAGACCAAGTGCAGAAATGACCCTTGTCTTCTGCTTGAGACGCCCAGAAGCCACTGGTGGGTCTCTGTGTGAGACAGGACGCTGAACTAGAAGGGTGGTGGCCCAATGCCTCTTCTATCCAATACGTATCCCTTAACATATCTGCTCTGAAAGCGTCAAATCCGACATGAATCCACTTTTAATCTGCTCTCGATCCATGTCGAATGTGCCCTGGATCTGTTGCAGTTGTGATTGGCACAGCCGCTTTCTCACCTTCCCAGTTTCACGAATTTCCAAACTATTTGTATGAATGCCCGGAAACATTCATATTCATACAGATATTACTATATGAATGTTGTGACATTTGATTCGAGTCCAAATTTAGCCGAATTCGTACAAATAACAAATGTTAGGAATATTCATGCCCATCCCTACTTTGTAGTAGTAGTAGTAGTAGTAGTAGTAGTAGTAGTAGTAGTAGTAGTAGTAGTAGTAGTAGTAGTAGTAGTAGAAGAAGAAGAAGAAGAAGAAGAAGAAGAGAGTTGGCTTTTGTAGCCCGCTTTTCTGTACTTCTCTCCACAACAGATACCCTGTGAGGTGGGTGGGGCTGTGAGAGCTCAGAAGAGAGCTGTGACTAGCCCAAGGCCACCCAGCTGGCTTTGTGAAGGAAGAAGAAGAGTTGGCTTTTCTACCCTGCTTTTCTCACCCATTTAAGGGGACTCAAAGCGGCTGACAAACCTTCTGTTCTTCCCCCATACCAGACACCCTGTGAGGTAGGTGGGAGCTCAGAAGAGAGCAGTGACTAGCCCAAGGTCACCCAGCTGTCTTCATGGGGGAGGGCGGATTCAAACCCGGTATTCCCAGGTAAGAGTCCGGCTCCCTAACCACTAGACCAAACTGGCTCAAAGTACCTCTAATCCATGATGCCACCTCTGAACGGCTCCGACTTCTAGCGTTTTAAGAGGATTCCACCGCCGCCCCCACACAAGCTTGTGTTTGCACTTGGGTTAATTAACGCCTGATTAACTCAAGTTAGCCAATGTGTTTCTAAATGTTAGTTAACCTTGTTCCTCAGCAGTTTGCAGTAAATGGCAAATGTTCATGTCCTGGAACAAATGTTTGCGGAGTGTCTAGACTCGGCTTGACAAATGGGTCCGTAAACTCAAGTGGATTGTGTGGCAGTCAATGAATGAGGAAAAACTGCCGGAGAGGTTTGCGCGAGGCGTCAAGGAGGAACGGATCCCTTGACCAAGACCCAGAATTCTGGCTGAGCTGCAACACCCCTTTCCCCTTGCCTCCAGGTAGCTTGTTTTCTTTTGTTTGGGTGTAGAGGGAATTTTGCATACTGGCGAACCTCCGTATCCATGGGGGGGGGGGGGGGACGACGTTCTGGGTCCTACCGCAGTTACTGCAAAACCGTGGATATTTCCAACACAGGGAAATCGCACTCAGTTTTCCATAACTGCCTGTGCCTTAAGATCTGGAGGAGAGGCCCTCCTGGTTGTCTCACCACCCTCAACAGCAAAAGGGGTGGGCACCCGGGAGAGGGCCTTCCAGATCACCTAGATCTAGGCGGCTATCTGCCATGATGGGCCAGAGGATGTAGGGGGCCTTGGTAGATGGGCCCTAGCCATTCAGCGCTATAGCTTAGGCCGGTCTATCAAAGGATCCCGCGTCCCCTGGCCCATAGAGAGCGGCAGCTCGTCCCCTCCCCACCCTGGAAAGGGGTGAGGGAAGCCGATCTGGGCGTCTCCCCGACTCCTGCAGTCGCAGTGGGACTGCAGCAGCCCAGCAGCCGGGAGTGAACCACCTCCCCCCCCCACACTCTTTGCGCAAGTCATCCACCTTGCTGAGCCTGTGAGTGTGATGGTGCAGGCGCGCATGCTCCGGTAGACGGGACTCACTGGGTCTTGTCCACCGGAGTGCGCGCAGCTGCGCAGACTGTGGCAAATCGCAACCCCGACCTGGCAAGGTGAGTGACTTGCTGTTGAGTGACACCTGTTGAACCGATTTTGGACCAATCATGGCAAGGGGGGGGCGTGTCTCAGGGAGGAAGGCTTGCAATATACTTCCCTCCCTGGACAGCCGGGGACGCGCTAAGGCACATGTAGAGCACTTTTTACTGCTCTACGTTTGGAACGCGTCTAAGACGCGCCGGGACGCTTGGGGCGACCTGGAACGGATCCGGCCGCCCCATAAGAGCGAATGCTGCGTCCTGGTGTGTCCTAGACGCGAAAAGGCCTCTTGTATTTCAACTACATGTTAATATGAAAGCATGACATGAGGGAAAAAAAAAGTATTATAGTTGGTGTGGTGTACCCTGAAAATCACGAGAAAATTCACATGCACATTCTACTGCCAAGGGATCAGAGATCCAGTGCTTTGGTAATCTATTCTCCCCACTTCGACTGCACACTGCTGCTAAGAATAACAAGACCAGTAAGATCTCAGAGGCCTTTTTGTAAGTTTTTCCCCCCCCAATTTTCCTCCTTAATCGGTGCATCCTACCTGTTCCAGCGTATGGATCAGAGACGCGGGCCTTGACTAAATCAGATGTACGGCAACCGCATGCAACACAAAAGAGCAAAGAAAGATGTATGTGTGGAATAACTAGAAAAGACAGGAAGCAAAACCCATGGATCAGAGTGATGACAAAAGTTACAGACATAATTTCCAGAATAAAAAGTCTGAAGTGGCAGGAGCTTGGATACGTTGCAAGAAGAAATGATGACTGATAGACAGTGGAAGGACTCAAAGAGGCAGAAAGAGATCAGGAAAGACCAGGGGGCTGACCATGTGGTCAACGGGCGGATGAAAATTTATTTAAAAATCACCCTGGTAAATTATGAAAGGGAGGGGCGGTCATTCACTGGTACAGCAAAGTTCCTGGAAAGTAGAGGGCCACTGATTTGTTCTCCAGCCTCTCCCTGGAAGTAGGGAATGGCAAACAACTTATGGGTCTCTGCCAAGAAAACTGCAGAGAGTTCTCCACGAGGCTGGCAGTGGCTGTAGCTCAGTGGTAAAGCAAACTGTCTGGAAAAGCAGAGGGTCGGTGATTTGATCCCTAGGCCCTCCCTGGCAGTAGACCATGGCAAACCACGTCCTTATGATAAGGACAGGTGTATCGATGGCTACTAGAATGGAGGCTGGAGAAACAGGATGTCTCCAAAGGGTGTTTCTAGACTAATTATTGAACGTAGGGTTAGTAAGGCCTGTTCTCCCCTCCTTTTCCATGGAGATCCAGATCATGAAACTCATGTTCTGTACCCCTTGGTAAAATGAAGATATATATCAACTACCAATATCTGCCTGGGATGGTTTAGGAAATCCTGCACTGAGCAGGGGTCTGGACTTGATGACCTTAGAGGTCCCTTCCAACTCTATGGCCGCGTTCCCACCTACTGTGAATCCGGAGCGAAGCCGGATTACTCTGATCCTGAGTAATCCGGATCCGTTTGTGGATGTGAGTTCCCAGCCGGGAACAGCACCGAGCATGCGTTGGGTTGTTCCCACACTGGACCCGCAAGTGCCCACAAGCCCAGGCAACATCAAGCCCAGTGGCTACGATCGCGGGTCAGGCTTGATGTTGCCACTTGGTCAAGCTGCGGCTCATGGTGGCGAGCCCAGCGTCCCTTTCTCCTGTTCATCCACCCACCTCTGATTGTGTGTCAGGATGGTGCCCAAAGGCACTAAGATCTGGTAGGCAGGCAAAGAGGAGCAGCGACAGTAATCCGAGTCCTGCAAGAAAAGCCCTGTTTCACCAGGGGTTTATTTTCCCTGCATTTCCCCAGGAAAATCCGGGGGAAAAGAAGTGGAATGGAAACGGGGCTTCCGGGTTCAGATTACTGGCAGATTGCATGGGAATTCTGGGCGGCAAATTCACAGTCAACCCAGATTTTAGGGCCCTTGGGAACATGCCCCTGATTCTATGCAATCCTAATCATAAAATGCATTGAGGCTTTGTGGGAAATGGGCAGAAATGTCCCAAGACTTGGATGACATTTCATGGGCAAATAACAGGATCCCAATGGATTCATCCATTCAACAAGAGCCCAAAGTGCCAAAATTATTTTTATTTGCTATACTTGTGGTTCCTGCCTAACCTAGGTAAAAATAAAATACACTGGATTACACCAAAACGGGGATTAAAATTAAAGTTATGAACAAAAGTTATACGTGCAAATACTTCCAAATGTAACAGATGCTGTTGCTTCTGCTGGGCATAAAACAGGTTGTTCTGTCTCCAAAATTTAAGCTGGCAGGTCAGAAAATGGGGGGGGGGATTTTAGTAACCGTTCCCAATGATGATACTAGAGCCCTTTCTGCACTCTGTCTTCTTCTGGAACATATCTCAGGACAGGGATCTATCATCTCCGTGTCAATGCACACTATGGCAGGTCCCAGGAAATGATCGAGTGCGGAGAGGCCCTATATGGCTGCCTCTTGAATGTGGGAAATGTGTGTGTGGATTGTTTTCATAGAATCATAGAATTATAGAGTTGGAAGGGACCTCTTGGGTCATCCAGTCCAACCCCCTGCTCAACGCAGGATTCCCTAAACCACCCCAGACTGATGTCTGTCCAGCCTCTGCTTAGTTTTCTTAGTGTCCACTAGAGGGCAGCAGTGAACACACAGGCCCTAGGGATGTGCAAAACTATTCAAAACTTTCAAAATTCGATCAAATTCGGACGTTCAAATTCGAACTGAATATCTATATATTCGTTTTTTAACATCTGAACGAATTTGAATGATTCGTATATATTCTTACGAATTATTTGGACATTCATATGTGTACGGATACGTATGCATTACATATATATCTGTACGCATCTTATTCGTATCTGTATGCATTTGTACGGATACGTAAGGGACAAAAACGGGATGCAAATGGGATAAAGACAGGATGTGTACGGATGCGTACGGGTCCATACGGACACATATGAATGTTGTCGATATTGGTATTTTCAAATATGAATTGAATATTCGTAAGAATGGATACGAATGTATTCAAATCTGTTCCAGTTTGAACACATTCGTTTTTCTCTCTTTGTACGAATTTGAATATTTGAATATTCGATCCGAATTGAATTGAATCCAAAAATTGCATTTATGCGCACATCTATCTCACGAGTGATGTCTGTCCAGGTTTCTTAGAGTCCACTAGAGGGCAGCAGTGAACACACATACCTATAGTCTACAATATAGGAGGTCGCAACAAAGGGGACCCATTTCAGTGGTGTAACAAAGTGTTCCACTAAAATGGGTCCCCTGGAAACTCAGAGGTTAGGACCAGGGTGTGCGGAGGCTGATCACAAAGCCCACATGAGCTTTGGGGCCTGTGCAGGGGCTGTCCCGGAACTACCATTGAAATGTGGATGGTCTTGGTCTAGGATGGGTGGGTTGCTTCGGATCTCTAGTCTAGTGGTTAAAGAGCCGGACTCTTCTCTGGGAATGCCGGGTTTGATGCTGCACTCCTCCATGAAGCCAGCTGGGTGACCTTGGGCTAGTCACAGCTCTCTTCTGAGCTCTCACAACCCCACCCACCTCACGGGGTGTATGTTGTGGGTAGAAGAACAGAAGGTTTGTCAGCATCTTTGAGTCCCCTGAAGTGGGTGAGAAAAGTGGGGCGGAAAAGCCAACTCTTCTTCTTCTTCTTCTTCTCCTTCTAGTCCCACTGGAGCAGTCCACAGAAGGTAAGTGCAGAAGCAGCCAAAGACTGTGCAAAGAGGTCAGGAAGGGTGAACCCAGAGTTCGAAGAAAACCCAGAAGGCTCACGCTGTTCAGTCACCCGACAACAGCATCAGGCCACAGATCCTGACTGGCTTAGACAACCTGCCCACGAGACAGCTCTGGACGACCGCCGGAAGAAATCACTTTCTGTGGCTGCAAGGTTTGCAAGCAAGGAATGGGGAGACTTATCTTAGCTTGAAGTTTCCAAGGTCCTCATCACATGAGGCCAAGCCCTTCCCTCAAGGGTTTGATGGCATGCAAGAAAAAACAACGTTTGAAAGAAATGGGTCTGCTTAGCTTGAAGGCTATCTAAGGATCTGACAGGCGTCTTCAGGTACCAGGGAGATTTGTCATGTGAGCTGGCAGCATGTCTTCTCTGTTGTCCTACACAGCAAGAAAAAAGATCTAATGGCCATGGAACATGAGAAGGGCAAGCCAGCCCTAGAACCAATGAATCAGATGGGGTTGGTGGCTCACTCTCTTTCCTTGCAATAATAGAGGAAGAAGAAGACTTGGCTTTCCTACCACAAAGCAGCTGACAAACCTTCTGTTCTCCCCACAACAGACACCCTGTGAAGGTGGGTGGGACTGTGAAAGCTGAGAAGAGAGCTGTGACTAGCCCAAGGTCACCCAGCTGCTTCATGGAGGAGTGCTGAATCAAACCCAGTATTCCGAAGTAAGAGTCCGGCTCCCTAACCACTAGACCAACCTGGCTCACTCCTTCATGGGTTCGTGGAGGAGGAAGAAAAGAGTTGGCTTTTCTACACCACTTTTCTCACCCATCTAAGGGGACTCAGAGCTGCTGGCAATCCTTCTGTTCTCCCCACAACAGAACGCTGTGAGGTAGGTGAGCGTGCGAGAGCTCATAAAGAGAGCTGGGACTAACCAAAGGTCCACCAGCTGGCTTCATGGAGCAGCGAGATATGAATCTGGCACTTTAACCACACATCGAAACTGGGAATGTCTGCACCTGTGAGGACTGTTGCAGTCAGGAACCAACCTTCCTAGCCTTGGAGCTCTTATGTCTTAACAAAAACATTTATATACGTGGTTATTGGCTACAAGACAGTCTGATTGGTGTCTCCTAGTAAAACTCTGCTACGCATGTTAGACAAATTCATGTATCACTGGTGTCTCAATGGCTACTAGAATGGACGCCTGGGTACATCTTCTAGGCTGGGAAGGCAAGCAGGAGGCCTCTTAAGGCCATTTGCAGGGAACTGAGAACGGGTGAAGGTTCTGCCCTTAGGGATTTCCGCACTGCAACGCGTTCCAAACGGAACGCGTTCAGGCGGAAAGCTTAAGACAGCTCCCGGCGCTTTCACCTTTCACACACAGACGCGCCAGAACGCGTGTAAACGCGTTCCGGCGCGTCTGTGTGTGAATGCTCAAAGCGCCGGGAGCTGTCTTAGCCGGCAAAGGCCGGCCAGGGGCGCGGAGACAGCCGCGGAGGCAGATCGGCAATCAGCTGATTGTCAAACAGCTGATTGTCGAAGCCGCGCCGGCGTCGGAGGCGAGCCCGCAGCTGTTCGGGAGACAGAAGCAGGCGCGAATGCTTCTCCTCCCGAACGCCTGCGGGCGGCTCATCCGCGTTCGAACGCATGTAGAGCACTTTAAAGTGCTCTACATTTCGAACGCGAGAAAGACAGCTGCGGACACGTCGGAGCGCAAGCCCCGCTCGGGCAATGCGGATGCCGTGTCCGCAGCTGTCTCCCACGCGTCCCGTTCAGCCCCGTGCAAAAACGTCTCTTGTCTCTGCTTGAGATGCCCATGGGCAATTGGTGGGACACTGTGTGGGACAGGATGCTGGACTAGATGGGCTGTGGCCTGATCCAGCAGGGCTCCACTGAGCTTCCTATGTTCTACTGCAATAGAAGGAGGAGGAGGAGGAGGAGGAGGAGGAGGAGAGTTGGCTTTTCTACACTACTTTTCTCACCCATCTAAGGGGACTCAAAGCTGCTGGCAAGCCTTCTGTTCTCCCCACAGCAGAACCCTGTGAGGTAGGTGAGCGTGCGAGAGCTCAGAAAGAGAGCTGGGACTAGCCCAAGGTCACCCAGCTTGCTTCATGGGGGAGGGCAGAATCAAACCCGGTATTCCTAGATGAGAGTCCAACTCCCTAACCACCAGGCCAAACTGGCTCACAACTGGCTCATGATTCATATCCCTCCTACTCCCTGATTACCATGTTAGCTTGAAATAAAGAGAGTTGCAGCTCCTACCTCGGTGTGTCTTTTTTGGCATAGCATGGTGAGCATGAATCCAGAAACTGGGCTGGAGCATAACAGCAGCAGCAGCAGTACCTTGGAGGGTAACCAGTTGGAAACTCTGCTGTTAACTTACGTTACATCCATACACTGGAAATAGGGTGATGCTGGGGTGGTCAAAGGGTGAGCCAGTTTGGCCTAGTGGTTAGGGAGCCGGACTCTTATCTGGGAATACTGGGTTAGATTCCGCCCTCCCCCATGAAGCCAGCTGGGTGGCCTAGGGCTAGTCACAGCTCTCTTCTGAGCTCTCACAGCCTCAACAGGGCAACTGTTGTGGGAAGAAGAACAGAAGGTTTGTCAGCAACCCTGAGTCCCCTTGAATGGGTGAGAAAAGCAGATTAGAAAAGCAAACTCTTCTTCTTGTCTTGTCACACACAGTCAGATGCAAACCTGATGCATCTTGGAGACCCTAAGAAGCATATTTTTTTCTGAGTCAAGTGCTCTGAGGGTGCCTCAAACGGTCATTCACCACATATTTCTTTCTTAGCTTTTGAGCACAGTGAAGGAGAAAAAGCAAGACGTTTTTCAAAACAGGCCAAAAGAGAAAGGTCTTTTGTTGACATTTCAAACATTGGCTTGTTCTTGGCAAAAAAATGATGTGCTTTAAGGAAGGGCCAGGCAAGTTCATGGATCACAGGGTTATCAATGGCTACTTTGTTTGGCCTTCTGCTGAGGGAACACCATACCCTCCCCAAACAGGGATTGCCACTTGTTTAGTCCCATTTTTAACCTGTTTTTTTATTTTGACATAACTCTAGAAACATAGATGTGCCCCTAGGGAGCTGATGGGTAGGAGAGTCAGATCAGGCAAGGGGAAGCATTTCTTCTCCCAGAGGGTCATCCGTCTATGGAATTTGCTGCCAGAAATGGTGGTGACAGCAACCAGCCTGGATGGCTTTTAGGAAAGGTTGGACATGTTTATGGATGGCAGATGTATCAATGGTTGCTAGAACGGATGCCTAAGAACATCTTTCAGGCTGGGGGGACAAGCAGGAGGCCTCTAAGGCCATTTGCTGGGATTTGAGATCAGGAGAAGTTTTGCCCTTCTCTCTGCTTGAGATGCCCAGGTGCCATTGGCGGGCCTCTGTGTGTGACAGGATGCTGGACTAGATGGGCTGTGGCCTGATCCAGCAGGGCTCCTCTTAGGTTCCTATGGACTGGATGGGCTGTGGCCTGATCCAGCAGGGCTCCTCTTAGGTTCTTATGTTCTTATTTCTTCACTCAGAGGGTCATCAGACTATGGAATTTGCTGTGAGAAGAGGTGGTAACAGCAACCTAGATGGCTGTAAGGAAGGGTTAGACAAATTCATGGACAGCAGATGTATCAATGGCTACTGGAATGGCTGGCTACATACATCTTTCAGGCTGTGGGGGCAAGCAGGACACTTCTAAGGCCATTTGCTGGGATTGGAGACCAGGGGAAGGTTTGCCCTTGTCTCTGCTTGAGATGCCCATGGGCAACTGGGGGGCCACTGTGTGAGACGGGATGCTGGACTGGGTGGGCTGTGGCCTGATCTAGCAGGGCTCCTCTTAGTTCCTTTTATGTTATCATGTAACCAGGGGTGAGACCTTTCAGGAATAACGGCAGGATACAAATATAAGGAATAGATAATATGAATAACGGCATTCTGGTGACCAAAGAGAGAACAGTGGCACCTTTACCGTCAATCAGCTGGATGGAACAGATTGTAAATCAAAGGGTGTTTTTGTTTTTACAAGAAATGGCCACAGCAATCGAGCCCATCCTCAGTCCATTAAAATTAATGCTGAAAAGAGAGGTACAGAAATAACCGTCAGGGAGGTAAAACCAGGCGAAAAAATCCGGACAGTGCAGCCTCTGGTCCTTGCTATTTTTAGCTCTTCAGGGTCTTTGCATCTGTTTGCAAGAGGCTGCCTGGATTCACAGGCGGAAAACAAGGCGCACAGACCGAAAACGTCATCCTTTCAAAAGAACGAGAAAGAAGTTGTGGGTTTTCTGTCTCTCTCCCCACCACACACACAAATTAATTCAGCCTGAGCTTTAGAAAATGGCTGAAGAAGGGGAAAGGAACCAGCGAAGGGGCAGAGGAAAATGTCCTCGGCGGATTCCAAAAGGGTCTCTCTTCCTCCACACTTCTTTTTCCCAGCCCTACTCCTCTCCCAGCTTGGATCCTTTATTTATTTATTTATTTATTTATTTATTTATTTATTTATTTATTTATTTATTTATTTATTTATTTATTTACATTTTTACCCCGCCCTACAGCCAGAGGTCCCTGGGAGGGTAGCAACACCTAAAATCAAACATCGTTTAAAACAATAACAGCATCTGCCATTGGAGAGAAAAGCGTGTCCCCATTTAGCCAAAGGCCAGGGCACAGAGGTGCGTCTTCGCTGCCTTCCTAAATGTGTACAACGAAGGTGGAGACTATTCCGTAGCCCAGGGGCCATCACTGAGAAGGCCCTCTCCTGGGTGCGCTCTCCCTTTGCTTCCATGAAAACCGCCACGGATCTTCTTGACCTGGGGGGCTTTAACTGTAAGACCTGTTTGCATTCACAGTTCAGCAAATATTTACTTGTACCGCTTTTTTCGTAGCCAACCTACTGGCTTATGTTACAGGATGATTATTATAGATCAGAGAGTTCAGATGAAAGTGGTCACACTTCTTATTCAACATGAAAATGTGTAACAAAACCTCGTCTAATGTGAGAGTTCCATTCTGAGAAAATGTCACTTAATGTGACAATGTGTTATGCAAGCAATAGATTTCAGTGCAAATCCAGCGGTTTGGGTACTACAACCGAGAGCGCCGTTGACTTATATTGGGATTGGTCAGCCCTTTTCGAAGTTACATTGGAAGGGCTCCCAAGGTAAGTCAGTGGAGGAAAGGAACTTGTGCTGAAAAGGGCAGAGTACATCTTCTCTCCTCTGATAGCACCGACCATGATGGAACTGCCAGAACACATAAATGCCATGCCTAAGACCTCCACCACACAGATGCCAGGCAAGATGCCAACAGCAGTCCTCACCCACATCCCAGGAAGGGTTTTGTTTTGTTTTGTTTTACAAATGCAATGCACAACACAGATGCCAGGCAAGATGCCAACAGCAGTCCTCACCCACATCCCAGGAAGGGTTTTGTTTTGTTTTTTTTACAAATGCAATGCACTACACCGATGCCAGGCAAGATGCTGACAGCAGTCCTCACCCACATCCCAGGAAGGGTTTTGTTTTTTTACAAATGCAATGCACAACACAGATGCCAGGCAAGATGCCGACAGCAGTCCTCACCCACATCCCAGGAAGGGTTTTGTTTTGTTTTTTTACAAATGCAATGCATAACACAGATGCCAGGCAAGACGCCTATTCGCACTACAGCCTGTAGTGCATGATCAGTGAACTTCTGGTGAAGAGTATGTGCACTTCAAGGAGGCCGCTACAACCTCCAAGCGTGCCCTGCCTCCCCAGAAGTTCACTAATTGTTCATAACTGAAATTATGCACCACACCTTAACCAACGTTGACCAATGCCATACCTGGAGCATCCGGGCAGCATCCACCCGTACCTCTTCCAGTGCTCCAGGGTCGTCTGAGGCACCGCACAAGTGCACTGGCATCTTCAATGATCTCAGACACAACTGTGCGTGCACAGAGCATCAGTTTTGTCATAGTGACAGCACTGATGGACGTGCAGTCGCGGAAGGCGCCGCAGCCAAAATGGTGGCACCCAGAAGAGGACAGGACCCGCAATCAAAGCAGGTAAGTATTTAATCGTGGGGCGAGGAGAGGACACACAGCTAAAGTTGACCAGCGCTCCAGGTGCGAGCGCTAGTCAGTGCTGGTTAATTGCACTCCTTTCCTGTCCAGCAGATGGGAAGGGAAGTGTGAAAACACGCAAGCTGCCATCTCTTACACCCAGAAACCAAGGACGGCATTGCTGGGATCGTAGACTGTCTATGAACACATAGATCGTACTCTCACAATCCAAATACAATAGTTTTATGGCCTTCAGTAGTGAGACATCCCTCCCCATCAAAACGTGACCCTTTACCCACTTCATCTTATTCTGGGATATATCCCAGGATAGGGGTCTGTTATCTGCACACTAACGCAAACTACGGCAAGCCTCACTTTGGTCTAGTGGTTAAGGAGATGGACTCTTATCTGGGAATACCGGGTTCAATTCTACCCTCCTCCATGAAACCACCTGGGTGAACTTGGGCTGGTCACAGCTCTCTTCTGAACTCTCACAGCCCCACCTACCTCACAGGGTGTTCTGTTGTGGGGAGAAGAACAGAAGGTTTGTCAGCCACTTTGAGTCTCTTTAAATGGGTAAGAAAAATGGGGTAGAAAAGCCAAGTGGTATAGGGTGGGATGGAAATACAAATAAGCTTCAACCACACTGCTGGGCTATAGGGAATCTGCCCACAAAACTGTGTGATCCTCTTGTTTCTTCTTTCCAGTTCTAGACCTTGGAAACCAAAGGAGGGCCTTAGGCATTTGGAGATTTGCATCTTTCCCGCATCCATATGCATTTGGACAGATCCACACGGGATGAAAACGAGTTGCCTACGGGATAATACAGGATGCATGCGGACGTGTATGGACCCGGGGAAGATGCATATGGGCATCTACAAATGTTGTGGGCATTCGTAAGTGCAAATTCAAATAAAAAATTCAAATGAATAGATTCGAATTCTCTTGAATTGAATTTGGTTCAATTCAAATTTTAAATATTCTAATCGAATTGGATTTTCAGGTATCCTATTCGAATCGAGTCCTGAAAATTGCATTGGTGCACACCCTTAGTCACAAGGAGACAGGCCCAGCAAAATCATCAGGCTTGTGTATTTGCGTTGTAGTTCTCAGCCCCGACGGCCACAACCTCTTGCACCACAGAGGGAAAGAAACGATAAAAAAGCTTCATGTGTGATTTAGCCCAAGGCCTTCTTAGTTCTGAAGCTGCCTCTGTATGTGCGCGCATGTCTGCACACACACACACACACACACAGTCTTTTAGCCCTTGTCAACACCATTACCCATGCAAGTTTTCACGTGTTTGCTGCTCTTTAATATTGATCGCATTAGCTGCTTTGCATTACTCATCAGTTATTCCTGAACACAGAAACGATCACAAAGAATCTCCAAGCATTTCTAGGCGAACATAAACACTCAAAAGGCTTAACCACAAGAAATCTTAGAGGAGGAGGAGGACTTGGCTTTTCTACACAACTTTTCTCCTCCATTTAAGGGGACTCAAAGCGGCTGACAAACCGTATTTTGAAAACCGTAACCGGCAAGGACCAATGGGCTGCAACTAATAAAATGGTATTTAACAAAGAAAAATGCAAGGTTCTGCACCTGGGCAAGAAAAATGAAAAAAGCACATATACAATGGGAGGAATTCGGCTGAGCAGCAGCACATGTGAAAAAGACTTGGGTGTCCTGGTAGATCATCAACTGAACATGAGTCAACAGTGCGAGGCAGCTGCAAAAAGGGCAAACGCAATCCTGGGGTGTATTAGGAGAAGCATAGAGTCCAGATCACGTGAAGTTATTATCCCCCTCTACTCTACCTTGGTCAGACCTCATCTGGAGTACTGTGTCCAGTTCTGGTCACCCCAGTTTAAAAAAGACACTGACAAGCTGGAGCAGGTTCAAAGGAGAGCTACCAAGATGGTGAACGGTCTGCAAACCATGTCCTATGAGGAACGGCTTAAGGAACTAGGAATGTTTAGTCTACCAAAAAGAAGACTGAGAGGAGACATGATAGCTGTCTACAAATACCTCAAGGGTTGTCACAAGGCAGAGGGATCAGCCCTGTTCTCACTCTCTCAAGGAAGGACTAGAAACAATGGGGTGAAACTGCAGGGGAAAAGATTTAGTTTAGATGTTAGGAAAAAATTTCCAACAGTAAGAGTGATCAACCAGTGGAACAGGCTGCCACGGGAGGTGGTTGGTTCCCCTTCGATGGAGGTCTTCAAGCAGAGACTGGACAGCCATCTGTCTGAGATGGTTTAGGAGATCCTGCCTTGAGCAGGGGGTTGGACTCGATGACCCAGGAGGTCCCCTCCAACTCTACCATTCTATGATTCTATGATGGACCAGAGATTATATCATATCTCTTTCCTTCACCTTTGCAAAGCGTCTTAATAAATCTTGATTTCTGACAAGGCTTGCTTCTGGGATGCAATTCATTTTCCTGTGACACTTTTATATCCCACTTTTCTCACCTTTAAGGTGGCTCAAAGCAACTGACAAACCTTCTATTCTTCTCCCCACAGCAAACGCCCTGTGAGGTAGGTGGGGCTGTGAAACCTCAGAAAGACAGCTGTGACTCACCCAAGTTTACCCAGCTGGCTTCATATAGGTGGAGGGAGGAGAGGAAGAGAAGAAGGCTTTTATATCCCACTTTCCTCACCTTTAAGGGGACTCAAAGCAACTGACAAACCTTCTGTTCTTCTCCCTACAACAGAGGCCATGTGAGGTAGGTGGGGCTGAGAGACCTCAGAAAGACAGCTGTGACTCGCCCAAGGTCACCCAGCTGGCTTCATATAGGTGGAGGGAGAAGAGGAGGAGAAGGAGGCTTTTATATCCCACTTTCCTCACCTTTAAAGGGACTCAAAGCAACTGACAAACCTTCTGTTCTTCTCCCCACAACAGCAGAGACCATGTGAGGTAGGTGGGGCTGTGAGACCTCAGAAAGAGAGCTGTGACTAGCCCAAGGCCACCAGCTGGCTTCATGGAGGACTGCAGAATCAAACCCCATGACTACGAGATATGCGTCTGGCATGCTAACGACAAGGCAGAAACTGTGATGTTTCACCAAGGGGTCGTTCTGATTTACTGTTGTCCTGGTACAGTGCACACTGTTGCGTGAGTCTGGAGTATCCCTTTCCTGACCCCTCCTCTGGTGAGGACCAGTGAGGCCTTGTCCCTTGCTAGCATTCTCTGTCCACACTGGACATGAGGCCATCTAGTCCAGCATCCTGTCGCACACAGTTAACATGGGTCCATGCATCGCCAACACCTTGGAGGACAGCACAACTGTGCATGCAGCAGTGCCGCCACTTTGTACTGGCTTTAGTATTTTATACAGTTTTGATATGTTTGTTTTAAATGTCGTGAGCCGCCCAGAGACCCTTGGGTATGGGGCTGGATATAAATATAAATAAATATAAATAAATAAAGGTAATTGGAGGCGAGGAAAAGTTAGCTGAGAATAGGCTCCAGGTCTATTCGCACGGGGGCAAATGGAACGCGTGTTTGCTCCCCTGGGCTGGCGGTTCAACTTGTAACCGCCCCATCACATCCCAGGGTGCCCACACGCGTTCCGGATGTAGAACACGAAAGGGGAATCTGTCCCTGCATGGCCTAGCCCAAAAAGGCTGGCACAGGGGCGGGCAGGCCGGTTGCATTCCTTCCCCCGGTTGCATTCCTTCCCCAGCTTCATAGATGCCCCCTGGTTCTAGTGTTGTGTGATAGAGAAAAGAAATTTTCTCTCTCTACCTTTTCTATACTGTGCATGATATAGCTGGGTGACCTTGGGCTAGTTATAGCTCTCCTTCTGAGCTTTCATGGCCCCATCTACCTCACAGGGTTTCTTTTGTGGGGAGAAGAACAGAAAGTTTGTCAGTGACTCTAAGTCCCCTTAAATAGGTGAGTAAAGTGGGATATAAAAGCCAACTCTTTTCCTCCGCATGTGCACCTACCCAGACCTGAGCCAGAGTTGGTAATTCTCCAGGCAGGCCCATTTGTACCTCTGTGGTTCAGGAGGAGCACGTGATGAACAGCATATGAAGGTAAATACAAAAGAAACTGCCTGGTAATCCCAGGTAGTCCTGAGGCCAGTTGGTTTTTCTACCCCACTTTTCTCACCCATTTAAGGGGACTCAAAGCTGCTGACAAACCTTCTGTTCTTCTCCTCACACCAGACAACCTGTGAGGTAGGTGGGGCTGGGAGAGCTCAGAAGATGGCTGTGATTTGCCCAAGGTCACCCAGCTGTCTTCATGGAGGAATGTGTAATCAAACCTGTAGGTTCTAGAGGACTGGATCAGGTCCCCTAGGGTCTTCAGGAACCACCCCCCAGGCACACACCCCCCCAAGGCACTACACACGTTCCTTACCTGCCTAGGTGTGAATGGGGAAAGCATCCCCCATTCAAAGTTTAAAAGGCCAACATAATAATAATAATAATAATTTTTTAAAAAAATACAAAAACAGTTTAGAAAACAGTAGAATCTGCAGTGGGGAAAAGCAGAGGGAGCATTCAACCAAAGGCCTGGGTGAAGAGGTACGTCTTCACCGCCTTCCTGAACATAAACAGAGAAGGGGCCTGACGCACCTCCAGGGGGAAACCATTCCACAGCCTGGGGGCCACTACTGAGAAGGCCCTCTCCTGGGTGCCCATTATAGAGCAAAATTTTCAGGCCGGTATGTCAAGATGTTAATGGTGCACAGAATGAGGCTGCATCCAGACTAGAATTGTGCATGGATGGATTTTTTGCATTCAAATTCGAGTCGAATCGAATGTTCAAAAATTCGATTCGATTTTGAATTTCAAAAATCCGGATATTTGAAAATCCGATTCGTTATCCAGACTACCCAGATCCGTACTTTCAAAAATCCGATTCGTATCCGAATAGACGAATGTCGATAAGATTCGTATCCGAAATACGAATTTGCACAAATACGTATTTATCCCATACGCATCCCGTTTTCATCCTTCATTATATGCCCAAATATTTATTTATTTATTTATTTATTTATTTATTTATTTATTTATTTACATTTCTATCCCACCCCATACCAAAAGGTCTCTGGGTGGGTAACAACAGATTACAGCAGATTAAAAACAGGATACAAATTAAAACTAGGTACAGATTAAAAAAAGGTACATGTCAAAACAAGATGTACATTTTAAAACCCCTTAAAAATTCAACAAATTTAAAACCGTGCACTACCTAGTGCATGGGGTGCATATGGGGTTCATATGTATTTATCCCATATGCATCCCATTTTCATCCCGCATTATATGCACAAATATGTATTTATCCTGTATGCATCCCGTTTTCATCCCGCATTATATGCACAAATACGTATTTATCCTGTATGCATCCCATTTTCATCCTGCATTATATGCACATATATGTATAATTTTCCCACACATTCATACACGATAGACACGGATCTACTCATTCTAATTATTCAAAAAGCCTTTTGCGAGCCTCACATATCCTGGATTAGATCCAGTGGTGGTATTTTTTTCACCCAGAGGATCATCAGTTGATGGAATATACTACAAGAAGAGCTGGTGACAGCAACCGGACTAGATAGCTTAAGAAAGGATTAGATAAAATCACGGATAAAATCTATGGCAACCAGAAAGGATGCCAAGGTACTGTCTTCAGGTTGGAGAGACAGGTAGCATGCCACTAAAGGCCATTTGCAATGACCAAGAGAAGGTGGAGGTTTTGTCTCCCGCTGAAGAAGACCCAGAAGCAATTTTGGGGCCACTGGGCGAGACAGGATGCTGGAGTAGATGGGCTGTGGCGAGATCCAGCAGCGTTCCTCTTAATTCATAAAGGTCAAGTGTATCAGTGTAGCTACTGGAATGGATAACTAGATACCACCTCCAGGTTGGAGAGCCAGGCAGGATGTCTCTAAAGGCCATTTGCAGGGAGTTGAGAGCAAGTGAAGCAGTTGCTGGGCCATTGTTTGAGACAGGATGCTGGGACCAACAGGAGGGCTCCTCTTATGTTCTTATGGTAGACCCAATTAAACAAGTCTACCACCTTTTCCCACGTACAGTCAAAGATCCAAATCTTTGAGATGGGGTCCTCCTGGAGATCCAAATCTTGAAGATGCCTGAGGACCCCATTGTGGACAACTTTAATCAGGTCCACATGAAATCCAGATTTAAAGGCCTGAAGGACCCATTAAATCTGGATTTGCCCTGTCCTCGTAGAGACAGGGCCTTGCAGATGGGGCCTTCAATGGGTTCCAGGTGGGGACAGGGCCTTCCTAATTGGCACCAATAAGGTACTAGGGTTCTTAATGGGGTCTTAGAAGGGTTCTAAGCCCTAGTCAGAAAAGGCCCCACCAATGATCTAGATTAAGATCTCCGTAAGCAACTAACAAACCTTCTTCTCCCCACAACAGACACCCTGTGAGGTAGATGGGGCCATGAAAGCTCAGAAGGAGAGCTGTGACTAGCCCAAGGTCACCCAGCTATAACATGCACAGTATAGAAAAGGTAGAGAGAGAAAAATTCTTTTCTCTATCACACAACACTAGAACAAGGGGGCATCTATGAAGCTGGTGTATAGGAGAGTCAGATCAGACAAAGGGAAGTATTTTGTCACCCAGAGGGTCATCAGTTTATCTTCTGCCAGAGTGGACCATTGGAGGGGCTTGGTCTCATAGATCAAAATTAATGGGCAGATCTATGAGGCCTGTCCACGTACCACACGGATTCTTAAACTGCATTAAGGGTCCATGCAGAAAGGGCCCCAAATGCGTCCAAAGTCCACTCAGTTCAACAGACGTGCAACATGTGAGTACAAATGAACATCAATGACATTGAAGCAAATGGGGCTTGAATTTTCAGCCACTGTCTATCCGTTTCACGGGAATCCCAGTTTGCCCCAATTTCTGTTGGCACTCGGTTGCCAGAGGTTGCTCGTAATGAAAAGAACTGATGCATCAGCCATCCCAGAAGCAAGTTTGTCATGAGGATCAAGGGCATCAGGTGAGCTGATCTGGAGACCTCTTGGACAAATCATGGACCGGTGCCCTCCATAAAGAAAGAGGCCCCTACGAAACCAATCTGTCTGCACCTATTAGCTCACTCTGCTGAGTCATTTCTGCAAAGATTTTGCCCTGTCACTCTGGTCTCCCTCCAGCACAGGAAACGCCTGATCCTGGGCGAGGAAATTAGCAATGATGCCTTCAGTTTCTGAGAATCACAGAGGGCCTCAGATCTTCGTCTCCTGGGAAAAGCTGCTCCTAGGTCATGTCCCCAAGGGAATGTGGATGCATTCTGCAATAGCCCTTTGCAAATGACGTGCTATCGCTGAGTGGAGCCAGAAATACACCTCTGCCCAGAAGGATAAAGAAGAGGCTACTGGGATGAAGGGTTTCTTATGGGGTGGGGAAGGGGTTTCAGACCGGCTGCTCCTTCTTATTGTTAGCTTGCTAGGTTCCCTTGGGGATGTGACCTAGGAGGAGCTTCACTAAGAATTAGAACCTAAGAGGAGCCCTGCTAGATCAAGCCACAGTCCATCTAATCCAGCATCCCATCTCACACAATGGCCCACCAATTGCCTATGGGCATCTCAAGCAGAGACAAGGGCAAACCTTCTCCTGCCTTCAGATCCCATCAAATGGCCTTAGAGGCATCCTGCTTGTCCCACCAGCCCGAAAAATGTACTTAGGCCTCCATTCTAGTAGCCATTGATACATCTGTCATCCATAAAAACCTAAAAGGAGCCCTGCTGGATCAGGCCACAGTCCATCTAGTCCAGCATCCTGTCCCACGCAGTAGCCATCAATTGCCCATGGGCATCTCAAGCAGAGACAAGGGCAAACCTGCTGCTGCTCTTGAATCCCAGCAAACAGCCTTAGAAGTGTCCTGCCCCCAGGATGCCTGAAAGATGTGCCTAGGTATCCATTCTAGTAGCCATTGATACATCTGTGTCTAACCCTTCCTTAAAGCCATCTAGGCTGGTTGCTGTTACCACCTGTTCCGGCAGCAAATTCCATAGACCGATGACCCTCTGGGTGACAAAATACTTCCCTTTGTCTGATCTGACTCTCCTACACACCAGCTTCATAGATGCCCCCTGGTTCTAGTGTTGTGTGATAGAGAAAAGAAATTTTCTCTCTCTACCTTTTCTATACTGTGCATGATATAGCTGGGTGACCTTGGGCTAGTTATAGCTCTCCTTCTGAGCTTTCATGGCCCCATCTACCTCACAGGGTTTCTTTTGTGGGGAGAAGAACAGAAAGTTTGTCAGTGACTCTAAGTCCCCTTAAATAGGTGAGTAAAGTGGGATATAAAAGCCAACTCTTTTCCTCCGCATGTGCACCTACCCAGACCTGAGCCAGAGTTGGTAATTCTCCAGGCAGGCCCATTTGTACCTCTGTGGTTCAGGAGGAGCACGTGATGAACAGCATATGAAGGTAAATACAAAAGAAACTGCCTGGTAATCCCAGGTAGTCCTGAGGCCAGTTGGTTTTTCTACCCCACTTTTCTCACCCATTTAAGGGGACTCAAAGCTGCTGACAAACCTTCTGTTCTTCTCCTCACACCAGACAACCTGTGAGGTAGGTGGGGCTGGGAGAGCTCAGAAGATGGCTGTGATTTGCCCAAGGTCACCCAGCTGTCTTCATGGAGGAATGTGTAATCAAACCTGTAGGTTCTAGAGGACTGGATCAGGTCCCCTAGGGTCTTCAGGAACCACCCCCCAGGCACACACCCCCCCAAGGCACTACACACGTTCCTTACCTGCCTAGGTGTGAATGGGGAAAGCATCCCCAAGTGCCTAGCCTAAATGCACTGCAGCCGTTTGGCTGTAGCGCGAGAAGGTTGTCCGGAGTTAGTTGAACTTGAAGGGAAAGGAGCTGAAAGGCAAAGCGACTTGCTGCTGCCATTGTCTGGTTTCTGAGCATTGGAATCCTCCCCCCACTTTTCAGTTCAGGGGACTCCTTTCTTCCTGCCAAGTTATCAAAGGTGAACCCGTTTCCCTGTGTGACAGGAAAGCATAAAAGCATTGAGTGTCTGTAACTCCGGAGCTGGGAGTCATTAGGAAGTTCCAGTTTCCAGCCTGGCTTTAATGAGCGGCTCGTGGGATTTATTTTTGGCACCGGCGCTGGAGATGAAACCTTCCCGTTCGTGAGGGAACTCTCTGCCTCATCCAGAAGTCCCGCTGGCTCGATCAAAACACTCGCAGTGGAGTTGAACCTAAATAAAATGGCGAGGTGAGGCGAGCTGCAGCCCGGCAGCCGCCGCACGGCACGCCAAAGTGAGTCGAGCTGAGGGTTTTTAAAAACCGGAAAGATTTGCACACATGCTCAGTCTATAGGCATATGAGACACTCAGAGAAAGATTTGTTCGCTCTGACTTGTTTTCATAGAAATATGGGGATAAAAACTATGGTTTGTGCTTCAGAAAGACCTGTGAGGGAATGAGAACCATGAAGGACGGAAGCGGGATCTCAGTGGTGTCACAGGACTATTTAGTGGTGGCCCCTGTTGAAGAACAGCCTAAGGACCTAAGAGGAACCTTCCAGTTGGATGTGCCCACAGCCCATCTAGTCCAGCATCCTGTCTCACACAGTGGCCCACCAGTTGCTAATGGGCATCTCAAGCAGAAGGGAAGAAGAAGAAGAGTTGGCTTTTCTATCCCACTTTTCTCACCCATTTAAAGGGACGCAAAGTGGCTGACAAACCTTCTGTTCTTCTCCCCACAACAGACACCCTGTGAGAGCTCAGAAGAGAGCTGTGACTAGCCCAAGGTCACCCAGCTGGCTTTGTGGAGGAGTGTGGAATCAAACCCGGTATTCCCAGTCTAGCTCCCTAACCACTAGACCAAACTGGTTCAAAGGGCAAAAAACCCCACCACTTCAGCAAAAAATGGAGGCCAAGGAAGCCCCAAGAGCGGTGGGTCTTCTTGCCCGAAGGTTGTCTTAGCCTTAGGTTGCATCCAGGGGTAGCAAATAAAAGAGGTTCGAAAGAACCCCCGTAGAACCCCAGTGCATTCTGGGAGGAAGGCAGAGAGTCACTGCAAATAGGAGGAGGAGCCTCACTGCAAGAAACCAGAAGACCTGTTTAGTTGTTCATGTGAAGGTATCAGCTAGACACACTAGGCAAAATGGAACAGCAGTGTATGTAGCATGTTTATTTTATTTTCTTCTATGAAGCATCCCCATGCTTGCCATCTGGCACACTTTGGGCACTGTTTGGGCACCCATGGGCCAGGCACAGGACCGTGAGCACATTTCAGGCATCCCCATGAGATTCCCGGCAACACGGGACAGGTAGGGGTTGGGCATGGATGGTGGCATCCCCATGAGAACCATGCTAAACCCTGGTACGGGGGAGCAGCGCCCCCTTTTCTCCGCCCCTCTCTCCTCATTGGCAGCCGGACTGTTGTCAGCCCACCCCTGTACCGCATTCCCCCACTCCCTTAGCGGCACTGACAGCCAGGACTGGGGTGGGAGGCACGGAAACAAGTTGAAACAAAGCTTCATTCATAAAAATAACTTTTTTAAAAAATTAAAACATCGAAAGCCACTACGAGATTTAGCAGCAGTAGGTGCTTGAGCAGTTGTGCGCACCTCTGCTCCACAGGGGATCGCGAGAACAGCGGTAAACTGAAAATCAAGCCTTTATTTATGATCGCCTTGCAGATCGGGGAAACGGGGGTTGCAAATGGCACAGAAATCAAGCCAACATGCAGCCTGCCTTGGCATTCTTGAAACGGGGTTGGAATTACCTCCGTGGAAATGGCGGAAAATTTAAAAAGCAGGCCGTTCTCCAGCCTGCCTTTGCAATTGGCATTTTAAAAAGTCAGCAGCCTGCTAGCGTCCCCATGAGTGTTCCCGGCTCGCTGAGCAATGCGTGCTGGTCCCCCAAACCATGCCGAGACTTGTTTTTTCAGGTATCAAATTTGGCATCAGCTATGGATTCACATTTCTTGGTCCCGTTCACATGCAGTACCGCCTTCTCCAGCACAAAGAACATAACTGGTAGACCTGCAACTTGTAATCTGAGTTTTAGCAATCTTCCTCCACCCCAACTCTTCCCAGTCCAACCAGCTCCCCGGACGTGCGGAGAGGGCAGTCACCGGAAGTGGGGAAAGTTGCTGGACCAAGTGTGACTCCAGGGGGAAAGGACACATAAAGGTGTGCATGTCAGTAGATCCTGGGTCGGGTGCGTGTACATATGGGTACCTTTGGAGGGAAAAGTTCTAGTCTGAGCGTGATGGGAAAATGAAATGAACTGGGATATTCTGAATCCAATCTACCAGCACTGTTTGCTCATGTATAAAAGGGTAACGGAGGTACAGGGAGATAGAGGAGAGTTTGAAAGAAAGAGAACATGCTACCTTGCTTTCCTGTAAAGGAACTAAGAGGTGGGGTGCAATTATTCCTCTTTACTCTACCTTGGCCAGACCTCATCTAGAGCCCTGTGTCCAGTTCTGGGGACTCCAGTTCAAAAAAGATATTGACAAACTAGAGCAAGTCCAAAGGAGGGCTACAAGGCTGGTGAGTGGTCTGGAAAGCACGTCCTACGAGGAAAGGTTGAAGGATCTAGGAATGTTTAGCCTGCAGAAGAGAAGACTGAGAGGAGACATGATGGTGGTCTTCAAGTATCTGAAGGGCTGTTGCAGTGCAGAGGGATTGTCCCTGTTCTCATTTGGACAAGATGGGAGGATTTGAAAGAACAGGATGAAACTTCAAGGGAGTCAATGCAGATTAGATATTAGGAAGAACTTCCTGACAGTGAGGGCGATCAGTCCGTGGAACAGGTTGCCAGGGGCGGTAGCGGGTTCTCCTTCGCTGGAGGTCTTCAAGCAGAGGCTGGACCTACATCTGTCTGGGATGGTTTAGAAAATCCTGGATTAAGCAGGGGGTTGGACTGGATGACCCTGGAGGTTCCTTCCAACTCTATGATTTCCATCCATCCATCCATCCATCCATCCATCCATCCATCCATCCATCCATCCATCCATCCATCCATCCATCCATCCATCCATCCATCCATCCATCCATCCATCCATCCATCCATCCATCCATCCATCCATCCATCCATCCATCCATCCATCCATCCATCCATCCATCCATTTGAGTGTGTTCCTGCCAGTGAGGGAGATCAAAATATCAAAGGCTGGGTGAGGGGGTATAGTTTAAGAAGACAATTGAAACCTCATAATGTAGGTGAGTGTCAAGATGGAGGCTGCTCCAGACTCTGGGGGCCACCACAGAAAAGACTCTCTTGCTTGTCCCAGCTCCTTGCACCTCTGAGACAGGAGGAACTACAAGACGGCACTCTTCTTGAGATCTCAAATATCTGGGCAGGTCTGTATGGGAGAAGATGCTACTTCAGATAACCAGAGACCCAGCCATATGGTGCTTTATATGTTAGCATCAACACCTTGTTGCTGTGGTCTAGGATTTCTTCCTCTGCCCTACCTTTAGAATTTCCCCCCTTTTCTTTAGATTTTTTCCCCTCTTGTTTCCTTGCTTTCCCAATTCTTACATGTCCTTCCCACTCTTCTGTCATTACTGAAACTGAGGACATTGCACAAGAATTGCTTTCATCATCTCTGGCAGCGTTTCTGAGAAAATGCCTGCTCAGGACCATGGACAGCTGCCACAATTTGATGTGCAGAGCCTCTGACCTTCCAGATGTTTTGCGGTATAAGTCCCCGTCACTTCCAGATGGCCTGGGGACGATCCGGGGGAACCAGGGCAGCAGCGACATCTGAAAACGCATGTCCCTCAAGTGGCCAGCGCTGGGCTAAAGTGACCCGTGGTGGGGTGTGTAGATAACTGTTGGCTTCATGTGGATTTGGCAGGCAGTCATAGAGGCAACTATGGATGCCCACTTTCGTTCTCATCCACAGAAGGGGCCACAGATTAGCATAGCATTTGCATCTGCTAATTGAGATGTAGACTTGAACATCCAGAATTGATTACTACACTCAGAATAGCAAAACAAACCCATCTTGCCCTAGTGGGAAGCAAAGCAATGGCTAGATGGCCTCCATGCCTGTTCCTGTCTGCCCAGGTGCTGGATGTTGATGGATTTAGAATGGACTAGGGAACTTCACGGATGGTTTTTTTTTGCATTTGATTCCTATCAAACCGAGTGTAAGAAAATTTGTATTCATTCAGATAGATCCACTGTGGCCTGTTTCTCCACTTGGTTCATTTGGGGTGGTTGCAGGTGACACCCTCATCTGCAGTCATGGAGAAGAAATTATGGGGAGCCCCTAGTTTTCCGTAGAGCAAGTAAGGTAGGTGTTTTCCAGCCAGCATTCAGCAAGCACAGAACACGTTGAGAACAGCTTCAGAGAATGAAAAACAGAAGTAACGTTGGGCTAAGTTTGAGCAATACTGTGTTACATTTCCTTAACTGTAATCAAGCAGACTGCACGAAAGAGATCACTCTGCGATCTGATCCAGTCGGTTACAAAACCTGTTCATGTGACCATCAAGGCGGACGGGATAAATAGTCACTGGCGTCACCTGACAGCAAGCAGTGTCTTGCAAATGTTAAAATTTGGAATGCAATTCAACATTCGCCTCGAATTGAATACATTTGAATTTATTGTACGAATTTTCTATTCGTATTTGAAGATACCAATGTCGAAAACATTCTAATGTGTCTGTACGCATCCATACACGTCCTGTTTTTATCCCGTATGCATCCTGGTTTTGTTCTGTATGTATCCGTACAAATGTGTATGGATACAAATAAGATGTGTACAGATACGTATGCAATGCCCGAATAATCTGTACAAATGATTCGAAAGATTAGAAAATTCATTTGAATGTTAAATTCAAATGTACAGCCATTTGATTTGAATTTGAATGCTTAAATTCAATTGAATTCGATTGTATTTTGAATGTTTTGAATATTCATGCATGTCCCAAGCTCACAGTGTATTTTGTCAGTAAAGTGTAACCGCTGGGCTTGGAGTCTCTGCTTGAGATGCCTATGGGCAATTGGTGGGCCACTGTGTGAGATGGGATGCTGGACTAGATGGGCTGTGGCCTGATCCAGCAGGGCTCCTCTTAGGTTCTTATAGCCTTATGATTCTCTCTATTGAATAGGGTGGACAGATCTTTAACATTTCCATTTCTGATCAAGGGGACAGCAATTTTTACAGCGTCTCCATGCTGGGTGCAAAACGCAACTTGCGCGAAAGTTTCTCTCTATTGGCAGTTGTTCCAGAAAAGAGTCCTGTGCCATCCCTGTGAGGTTCCTGCTGCTACTGAGAATGGAGACAGGGAGGCAGCGGAGACTCTCTTAGGGGGATGAGGGTGTCATGGAGTGTTACGTAGAGACACAGCCTATATCTGCTCAAAAGAAAAGGAGGAGGAGGAGGAGGAGAACAGTTGGCTTTTCTACCCTGCTTTTCTCACCTATTTAAGGAGACTCAAAGTGGCTGACAAAGCTTTCTATTCTTCTCCCCACAACAGAACACCCTGTGAGGTAGGTGAGGCTGTGAGGGCTCAGAAGAGAGGTGTAACTAGCCCAAGGTCACCCAGCTGGCTTTGTGGAGGAGGAAGAAGAGTTGGCTTTTCTACCCTGCTTTTCTTACCCATTTAAGCGGCTGACAAAGCTTCTGTTCTTCTCCCCGCAACAGAACACCCTGTGAAGCAGGTGGGGCTGTGAGAGCTCAGAAGAGAGCTGTGACTAGCCCAAGGTCACCCAGCTGGCTTCATGGGGGAGGGTGGAATCAAACCCAGTATTCCTAGATAAGAGTCCGGCTCCCTAACCACTAGACGAAATTGCCTTCACATTATTCAAAATGGAAAGCCATCTCTAAAGGAACGGACAACGGAAGGACAGCATGTCATAACGTGCCACTTACAGCACTTATTTTTACAGGAAAGAACTTGGGAGACCCTAAGAGCAGGACTCCAACTTCAGTAAGAACCCACAGCCAAGTCTGTGCACATTTCCTCAGTTCCCAGGAGTACCCCCCCCCCCCAAAGACACACACCAGCCTCTTCCACAAGTCTTTTAACGGGTCACCAGAGAACCCCACTTTGGTTCGGGATGCACAAGAAGGAAGGGAGAAAGCATCAGGGCAGCAGAGACAGCGATCTGTGGGCCTCAGTTGCTACAGAGATGAGCCTGTCAAACTTTCCGGCAAATCCCATTCCCTATTCTTAAGCCGAGCATGAAATGAGTTAATTGGCTGGAAAGTGAGCATGCCACATGCAGAGAAAGCAGCAACTCGACACCCCCAGGAATTTCCAATCCAAGATCCTGTCCTGGGCTCCTAATTCTTCCAGGGGGGTGTGTGTTGCCTTTGGCCCTTTCCACACTTACCTGTGTTAATCTGGGATCAGTGAATCTGGAATAACCTGGTCCACTGATTTGGGTCATGGGGAGGCGTTGGTAGGATCACCACTGCCTGCACTGAAGACACTCATACAGATTAGATGCCTACTTGCGCTACGGCCTGTAGTACACAGTTAGTGAACTTCTGGTGAACAGCATCTGCTTGTGGAGTAGGCTGTTACAGCCTCCAGGCGAGCCCTTCTCACCAGAAGTGCACTAATTGTTGATTAGGTGTGTAGCACAAAATTGTGCTCTACACCTTAACCAATGTTTACTAAAACTTACCTTAAGGGTCTGGACAGCAACCATTCACTCTTCTTCCAGTGCTCTAGGGTTGTTTGAGGTGCCACGCAAGTGTGTTGGCACCTCAGATAAACAAAGATGCAACCGTGCATGCGCAGAGTGTCAGTGTCGTCCAGGCAACAGCGTTGATGCGCACACCATTGTGGAGACTCCCGCAGCCAAAATGGCGGCACTCAGAATGGGACCGGTCCCGGGGTTGGTCCCAGGTGAGTGGCCGATTGCGCGGGGCTTCACCTGTGAGTGCTAGTTAATATTGTGTCATTGCGCTCCTTTCCTGTCCAGTGGATGGAGAGGGAAGTATGAAAACAGCCTAGCTCCCAGCTGCACTATGGCCTCTGGTATGCAATTAGGACAACTCTGATGAAGAGCATGCCCCTTGGCTGTTACAGCCTAGAAGTGTGCCCACCCTTACCAGAGCTGTCCTAATTGCTGATTATGTATGGTGCACAAAATCACTGATGCGTGTGTGTGTGTGTGGGGGAGATTGATCCAACCCAGCGGCAGCCAGTGTGGACCTGCCTGGGGCATATCATCACCCAGGGGGTATGCCTAGATCAGCACTGTGCCACCCTCTTGCCACAGCAGCTACCAGTGCAGACCTGCCCAGGGCACATCATTGGCCGCTGACATGCACCAGGCAGGTCTGTGCTGGTTGCAGCCGTGGCAAAAGGATGGCATGATGCTGACGGAGGCATGCCCCTTGGGCAATGACATGCACCAGGGAGGTCCACGCTGTCCACTGTGGCGGCAAGAGGGCAGCACGGGGTCAATGCAGGGGCGGGTGAGGCACGCCACCCCAACATGTCGCTGGTTCTAATCGATCCCCCCCCCCTGCATAGGCCTGCCAGCCAGCACATCACAGAACATGTGACATGGCCAACGGTGGCCAATCGCAGCACTGAAGAGGTGGGACTCCTGATGTACAAGGCAACGGTGCAGGCTGGTATGTTCCGGGTACAGGAGAACCATTTGCATATCTGGCTGATGAGAAGCATTCCTCCTGGCCAGAAATGCGTATGGTCCTCCTATAGCTGGAGTGTACCCGCCTTAATGCATGGCAGGCTAACTGCCTAAGTCCCAAAAGTCCTCACTGGAGGTCATGCAGAAGGATACATGCGTCCATGGGATAGTTTAGCAGGGGGACCTATTTTGGTAAAGCACCAAATTGTGCCATTGAAATGGATTCCTCCTTGCACTCCAAGGCCAGGAACTAAAGTTCCTGGCCATGGGAACCCTCGTAACAGGCTCCGAAGTTTGTGTGAGCTTCAGAGCGGTGCATAGACTGTCCTGGAACAGTCACCCCAAGTGTGAATGACCTTGTTCTGGGACTACTGGAACACTCCAGCTGGGAACCATTCCAGTAGGAATGGAAAAGGTGGAGAGATCCTAACCAGGTAAGTATGGAAATGGCCTTTGTGTCCAGCCCTTTTCTTACCCCTGTAAAACATCTCTTCCCTTCTCTATTACTTCTGAATAATTTTGCAGGACAAGGGTTTCTGGAGTGTCCTGCAGGACTGAAAGGCTTAGGAACAGGACTGGGTGGGTGGTCATTTCCATGAGACGCTTCATGACTGAAGCTGGTAAATGCCATCCTCACCACCCGCTGCAGTGGCGCTCAGGTGGACCTTTCTCCTACCCTTCAGACGTGATGAAGAACATCTATATCTCTCGCTCTCCTTAAACATTATGCTGATTACCAGCTCTATAATTCTACCGCGAGGCTCATCAGCATGGGAAGGCTAACAGGAAGTGAAAGGTCCTTGTTTGGAAGTGACAGCATCTCTGGGCATCTTTGCATCTTGAGGACAGGAGTCCCACAGCTGAAGGCCAGGTACAGAAAAAGTCTGACCTCCCTTGTACTTGAAGATCTCACTGCAGGCGAGTGAATTACAGCTTCCCTAAGGAGTGGGACTGTCTTGGCAGATCACCATTAAAAGAGAAGCCACTGAATACTCAGGCAGATAAAGATTCTTCTACTGGCTGCATTATAGTGATGGATAGAGATGTCCCATTTAATTCCTTACAGGTTTCTAACATGATCAAGGTAAACATGGGTTCTCCTTAATTCTGTTGTTGTTGTTGTTCAGGTTTGGGGAAACATATCCACCTGATACATGCATTTTTTCTACATCATTTTTTCTAGTATAAATTAAATTAATATATTTCATTCCTGTTTGATTCTTTTCTAGCTAATTTATACATTAGGGGCTTGTTTTCACTGCGCTATTTACTCCAGGTTTTAATCTATGTCTTTTTAATCAGCAGTGAGCTCTGCATTTTGGCAGCTTATTATGCAGACTTGTAGGGGGGAAAACCCCTCCCTCCTCTCTTTTCCATCATACCCTGGGTGGGGATCCAAGCCCCACCCACTATATAAGCCTGATTCAGATCGCCATGGGGAAGCAGAGAAGGAGACAAAAGGCTTTGTGGAAGGAGGGAAGGAGGGGGGCAGCAGGATGGAAACCTCCAAAGTCTCAATCGCTGGCAGAATGGAGAGACAAAGTAGGCAGCAGCTTTGCGCATCATCAGCACACCGTGAAATGGCAGGCATTTAAAAGTCTTTCCGAACCCTGCCTAAGTAAAATCAGACTCTCCTGGGGCTATGCTCTAATACCTCGTTACAATGTATTGTCAGATCTCTGGTTACATTGCAAGCTGCTCACTTTCAGCCAAGCATGTAATGGGGAGAGGGGGAAAAGGGGAGGAAATCACAGCTTATCATTGGATCTGATTAGCTGAAAGTATGCAGCCTTTGAAGAGCCAACAAACTTTCACAACCCCCAGGAGGGAAGCTGCCAATTTGAGCTTCGGGTGGGAGACAAAAGGCAATAAGATTCCTCCCACCCTCCTTCGTTTACTCTTCTACAGCTGAAACAGGAGACAGAGCACTGAATGGCACAATGCAGCGAGATCTCATTAGCAAACAGCTGGGGGAATGGAGGGGAAATCCTGGCTTATCATTGGCTCAGGGGAAAATGAAGTGAACAACTCTAAATCTTGCTTCCACACCTCCAAAAAAAATACTTATGTCCCCATTGACAAATAATGAGGATTATTTCTAAATCCTGCAGCGAGAGGGTTTTTTTTTATAATCTACTTTCCAGGACCTTTAATCCTCATGTGGGCACACGAACTGGCTCCTGGCCAAACGGCAGAAAACTCCACTGGAGGGAGCTTTTGTGTGTGGCCTTTGACCCCTAGGTTTCCTTAAATTTAAGCATGCATCACAGTTAAGGAATAAACTTATCAATTTGGTTGCTTGTAAAATTGATTTATGGAGACACTTTGCCCTAGACTGAATAGCATCTCGGCTCTCCCTCCCCTGGCCAGATGAGCTTCCTCAGAAAGACCCCCCTTCATAAAGTAATAAAAGAGAGAGGAATTGTGGGGGTACAATTTGCCCATCTCAGCTAAAGCAACAGTTGCTAAGCTGATATTGCTATGCTAAATTACTAGGCCAAAGGATACGTCCTGGGTCACTGTAACTTTCCTAATATCTCTCCCAAGGAAGTCATAACATCTACAATACATGTAAACAATGTGCAGCATCCAAGGATGCTGACACGAGATGTCCACATCCACAGAGACAGGCTTCTATTGGTCCTCACAATAACACCATATATGGCATTTCCTATGTAGCACTATCCTGCATTTAGGCTGTTATAACTGGGTATATACTGGTTCAGTCCAGTTCTCTTCTTGTAACCAAATATGGGTTTCCTGTGAAGTACTTTTCCATTGTTCAGAGAAACTGTATAAAAAGCCTTGTCATGTGTTAATAAAGAGGCTTACTACTTTCACTTGGCAACCATCCTGCGTGTGAGTCCTAATTCGTTACTACATCCTCGGAAACTGTGGATTCGTCTGATCCTGTGGGAAGGTTTAGCTTTAATGAATTCAAAGATCTTTAAATCTTACAAGGGGATGCAGCCTAAGAGACAATATTGTGTAAAAGCTGAGGTTTGGGGGTTCAGATCTCCAATTCTCTTGTGGCTGCCTCGTAGGCTGCGGTCACACTTAAGGCTTAATCCAGCTTCAATCCACTTTCAGAGTGAGAGAATACATCAGCAAAGTATTTTCTTTCACTGTTAAATAAGTCAGAAAATTCACCTTGGGATAAATAATATGGAAAGAAAAATACTGGTCAGTGTTCTCTCTAGGGATGTACATGAATATTTGTAGCATTCATTATTCATATGACTTTGTACAAATTCAGACATTCGTACACAAATCAAATGATGCAACATTCATACATTAACATTTGTATGAATATAAATATTTCCAATCATTTGCATAAATAGTTTGTACATTTGTTAAACTGGGAATACATATCAGATACATATTGATACGTATGTGTTCGTATAGGATACGTATCCGATACGTATCTGATATGTATGCATTAGTATAGGATACATATCTGTTATGTATGTGTTTGTACAGGATCATTATGCAGGATTTGTACTGGATATTCAAACGAATGAACATTTGTATCAAATAGAATCCTATCGCATTCAAAGGGGATCTATTCAAACAAATATGGATTTTCTAACATTTGATTTGTTATTAATCGAATGCCAAAAAAAAAACCCCATTCATACACATCCCTGGTTCTCTCGCTCTGAAGGTGGACTGAAGCTAGATTAAACCTTAGGGCCTTTCCGCACAGGCTCTAAAAACGCATTTAGAGCCTGTCCGGGGAGGGATTTGGACGTGGCTTCTGCAAAGGGAACGGAATTAGGGTCCCTTTGGGGATGCCACGTCCGCATGTCGGTGTACAAAACTGGTTTCTTAAAACCGGTTTTGCCACCAAAATCCAACCCAGATATAAGACCTGAAAAATTAGGTCTTACATCTGGCTTTTCCCCTGAAACCATTTCGGAAGCAAATGCTTCTGAAGCGGCAGGGGGAAAAGCCAGATTGCTGGTGCATGGCCAGCTGTCAAAGAGGCCCGCAGCCGGCCTCCCCGGCTTCCTCAGCTTCCCCCTCGCAAGAGAAGGGGCGAGGGCCCCTTCTCTTGTGAGGGGAACCCGAAGCCTAACACCCCCACCCCACCCAGGGTTGCACGATCACGATCGAGGTCTTCCCTAGTTGTGGCGCGGTGGCTTCTGGAAGCGGGGACCCGGCTTCCACTGCCTGTGCATGCGGCGCGGCCGCCATTGGCCACCCTCATGAAGGTGGCTGGGAAATGAAGTCTGCGGCGCACACACACACATAGTGGAAGCTGGGCTTCCCTGTGCCAGAAACCGCCGCAACGCGACCAGGTAAGCACTGGATCGGGAGCGCGGGACCCTGGGCAGGGTGACGGGGGTTAGGCTTTGGCTTCCCCTGGCAAGAGAAGGCGCCATCGCCCCTTCTCTTGCGAGGGGGAAGCCGGGGAAGCTGGCTGCCAGTCTCACCACGTCAGCTCAAAGGAGCCAATGCCGAAGGCCGGTGGGCAAGGCCAGCTGTCAAATGGAGAGCATGCGCTCTCCATCTTTGACAGCTGGGCAGGTCCTCTGGAGGCTGGTTTGGGATGGGTGCTGGTGTGTCCACACCAGCACCCTCTCCAATCCAGCCCTGCTGCAGCCGCCCCACAAGGAGGATGGGTATGACCTTTGGTTCCTTGGACGAAAGGCAACAGTGATTGGTACTGAGTAGTTTTTAAAAATATATTTCCCCCTAAAACGTGGCAATCCTGTTTTTGGAAGAGATATTCTCCCAGTATCTGGAAGAGTGTGAATTTTCAAAGAAGATTGACTTCAATTTGCCAGCCACTGTGGCAAGTGTGAATTTTGTATCTTTGCAGGTATAAGCAAACTAACTACATTTCTTTTTCACTTCACCTATGTTGAAACTGCAGAATCCAGATTCAGCGTGGGAGGAATCAAACATTATAAGAATAGAAGAGGCCCCTTGCTGGATCAGGCCACAGCCCACCTAGTCCAGCATCCTGTCCACACAGTGGCCCACCAATTCCTCTTGGGCATCTCAAGCAGAGACAAGGGCAAACCTTCTCCTGCTCTCAAATCCCAGCAAATGGCCTTCAGAGGCATCCTGTCTGTCTCTATAACCTAGAAGCAGCATCTAGGCAAGTCTTCTAGTAGCAATTGATGCATTTGTCTTTCATAAAATTGTCCATAAGGACACAAGAACATAAGGTAAGCCTGGCTGTATTAGGTGACAGCCCATCTTGGGCCTATTCACACTACGGCTGGTAATGCACGATTAGTGAACTTCTGGTGAAGAACATCTGCACGTGGAGGAGGCTGTTAACAGCTTCCAAGTGCTCTCTGCCTCACCAGAAGTTCACTGGTGCTCTACACGAAATTGTGCCCCACACCTTAACCAAAGTTACCTGAAAGCTTCCCTCAAGCTTCCAGGGCAGTGACCATCTGCACCTCTTCTGATGCTCCAGGCTTGTCTGAGGTGCCGCACAAGCGCGCTGGGACCTTGGATGACCACAGACATGACTGCGCATGCGCAGAATGGCGGTGACCAGAAGAGAACCAGCTCTGGGGTCAAATAAGGTAAGTATTCGATCGTTGGGGAAGGGAACGGCCAAAGTTGAGTAGTACTCCAATTGTGAGTGCTAGTCAACGTTAGTTCATTACACTGGATGGGAAGGGAAGTGTGAAAACGCCCCTCGTCTTACACAGTGATCCACCAATTGCTTCTGTGCATATCAAGCAGAAGACAGAGGTGGTGGTTTTGCCTTCATCTTCTGCTTGAGATGCACAGAAGCAATTGACGGGCCACTGTGTGAGAGAGGATGCTGGGCTAGAAGGGCTGTGGCCTGATCCAGCAGGGCTCCTCTTATTTTCTTATGTTCTTACCTGTGCTAAGCAATGGCCAGTGCACAAGAGCGACGAGAGCGACGAGCCCTGTTTTCTGTGTGCAAATCAACGAGCGTATGGGAAACACGTTGAGCCGGGCGAACCAAACCAGAGGCAAAAAGCAGTTAGGGAAAATGACGGGAGCCCCTGATGGGAGGTTAACAAGGCTGACAATAAGCCCAACAAACAAGATTATCTACTGCACAATGAGCTGCCTGAGTCCACACTGCAAACAGTCGGTGAGCAACTGACAGGCGAAGGAGGGGACAGCAATGGGATTTTGCTACGTGGAGCACATGGGTCTGGATGTGGCTCTTCACCAACAGGCCCAGCTGAGAGCAAAACTGCAAGAACAAAAGAAACACTTTGACCTCCCCCTTCCGTCATACGCCCTCTGAACCCAATTCATAAGAATGTAGAAGAAGCCCTGCTGGATCAGGCTGCAGCCCATCTGGTCCAGCATCCTGTCTCACACAGTGGACCAGCAATTGCTCCTGGGCATCTCAAGCAGAAGACGAAGGCAGAACTTCCACTTGCACTGGACTCCCTGCAAATGGCTTTGAGAGGCATCCTAAAAACATAAGAGGAACCCTGCAGTCCCTCTAGTCCGGCATCCTGTCTCACCCAGTCGGCTACCAAGGCCCTGGTCACACCTATATGTGACAGGACGTCTTATTCATAATTCGAACTAAGGTCGTATCAGCTCTGTTTACATGTAGATCATTATAGGTCACCCTCAGGCCGTCCTCACTCTCGGCTGCATCACTCACACCTTCCTGCGTGATCGACCTGAGCTTCCTCCACGGAACTCTTGCCTCTCCACCCCATTGGCTGCATCAAATCTTCCTCCTTATTGGATGCTGTTGTGTCACTCAAGGGAGGCGAGGGTGTGTGTGACGGTTTCAGGGGTCAGGCTGCAATGGGCAGTAAGGTTCCCATGTCCCTTGCAAGCCTGTTTGCTGAAGGCAGGGCTTTCTGCCTAGGCAAAGCCCTTGCAAGCTGAGTTTGCAAGCCTTGTTGCAAGACCTGGGTTTTGGGCTGCAAAAAGGGCGGGAAATCCTGTGCGGGCCTGAGTGCAAGGATTGGCTACAGCTGGTATTTGGAGGGAAAAGCTGTCCGGGGATCTTAGAGCTGGAGGGGGCTAGAGGAGGAGTTCCCACCAATCAGGCAAGGGGAACAGGCACCTCTACCAGGAGTTTCCAGAAGCATTTTGTGTCAGCAGTTTTCCCCAGGAGGTGTCAGCCAAACAGGGCCACAGAAAAAAGTTATAAAGGAACACAGAGTACAACAGACTATGTCTTCATGCTGGGACAAGAGCTGAATCCTGAAGGAGCCGGACCAGTAGTTGACCAGGGGTCTTTTGACTGGAAGATCTTGGAGGAAGACTTCGCAGGCAACTGACCAGAGGGTGATCGGTCAAGCAAGCACCGAGGGGGCCTTGTGATCATCCAGAGCTGCATTTTAGGACACTGGCTAGGCCTGGGCTGAAGCAGAGCTGAGCAGGGTGAAGAATGTGGAGAGGCTTGTCTTTAAAAAGGGAACTATTTTCCTTTAAGAAGGGGAGCTGATAGGCTGGGAAGCTGGTAACCTTAAGAGACTCGTAGACTTAAACCAACAAATACCTGAACCTTATTTTCTTTCTAGTATTGCTTGTGTATAATAATAAACTTGTTTTAGTTTACTGTTGAAACGCTTGCTACCAGTGTTTTGTGTCCACACTGTAGTATTCACTCAGCCGTTGCACGAACTCAGCATCCTAACAGGGCCAAGCTACTCCTAGAGAGGGCAGGCACTCACTGGAACGCTGGGGATCGTGGCAGTGTGTGTTTATGGTTCTTTTTAAAGCCTCATCCCCCACCTCCACGCCCCTTTCCTTTTTTTTATGTGCTTTTCTTCTCCATATGATTATTTTTTAAAAAAAATTGCGCAAAAATGCTAGATAGTAAGAGGAATCATACACATAAGCTGAGAAGAGAAGGGGAGGTGTCTCATGAACTCCATGTGTGCCACCCTCCCCTAGGCATTGGCTGAAAGGAAAGACTGAGCCCACCCACCACAGCACTGTTTAGCCTCCTTTAGCCTGTCTCCCCACTAACATTGAGGAAGTGAAAATGTCGTGGGATACCAGGACGGACTGAGTCCCCTGGTTAGAATGATCTGAAGTAATGCGAGTAACGTGACCTGAAGCTGACCTTAAGTCATCCGAAACTAGAGGTATAAACAGGGCCCAATTGCTTATGAGCATCCCAAGCAGAAGACAAAAGCAAAACCTTCATGTGCCCTTGACTCCCTGCAAATGGCCCTGAGAGACCTCAGGCCTTTTCGCACAGGCCTTTCCCGAACGCGTGGAGGACAGCTTCGGACGCAGCATACGCATTGCTGCGGCCGGGTTTCCGTCCCGGCGTGTCCGGAGCTGTCTTCCACGCATTCCAGATGCAGAGCACTTTAAAGTGCTCTGCATCCGTTCCAACGCGTACGAGCCGCCCCGGCGCATTCCGGGAGAGAAGCGTTCGCACGCTTCTCTCCCTGACAGCCGTCGGCACGCCCCCAGGGCCCGACTTGCCGGGCCAGCGATCGCGCCAGCGCGGCGAAGCCGGTAGACGGGACCCACCGAATTGGGGTTCCCCTTTCCCATCTGCCTGAGTCAATGACCCTGGCAGATGGGACAGGGGAACCCCGATTCGGTGCGTCCCATCTGTCGCCTCCGACGGCCGCCGGGATGTGGCTCCTTCCCGGGTCCGACAGCCCGAATCGGGCTGCCGAAGCCGGGGAGCCACCAGCATCGGCTTCCTGCAGCCCCATTCCGGGGTGGCAGGAGGCCGATGTTGGGCTGGCTGGGGGCGAGGAACGCCTTGGTCGACCGGAGCGCATCGCTCCGGTCCCCCAAGGGTCCCTCCCGCCCCCATTGCGGCCGTCTGCGGGGCGCGAGCGCCCCGCAGATCAGCCGCCCCCCTCCCCAGTCCCCAAAACCCCCACCCCAACCACCCTCCGGCCCGGATCGGGCCGATCTTCGCTCTGTGGGTGCCTACATCGAGGCACCCACAGAGCGAAGATGTTTCCCCCCCTCCCCCAGGGCCCTGGGAGTACTGCTTGTCCAATAGGGGGGCTAGGTGGGCTGCGTCCTGTGCGATCCCACAATGCCACCCTCAGTCGGACACTGGACGGCCACGAGGTAGGTGATCCGTCACGCGCGCGTCCTCCCAGGGCCCTGGGGGAGGGGGGGGGGAAACATCTTCGCTCTGTGGGTGCCTCGATGTAGGCACCCACAGAGCGAAGATGGGCCCGATCCGGGCCGGAGGGTGGTTGGGGGTGGGGTTTTTGGGGACTGTGGGGGGCGGGGGACTCATCTGCGGGCTGGAGGCGCCTAGATCCAGGCGCCTGCAGCCCGTAGATGGGCGAGATCGGGGCGCAGGGCGAGCCCTTGGAGATCAGAGCCAGGGGCTCTGATCTTCAAAGGGGTCCTGCCCCATAGGGGCCTTGCCCCGGGCCCCATGATGGGTGCCCGGGTGCCCGGGCATCTTCGTGCCAGGTCCCGCGGGCCCGATCCGGGCCCGTAGAGCTGGCACGAAGCGCGGGGCGGGTGGCTTGACAGCGCTGCCCGCCCCTTGGGTGCTCTCACCCAATGGGCGGCAGCGCTGCCGGCCGAATCCCCGCCCCTGGCCGGCCTTTGCCGGGCCAAGACAGTTCCGGGCGCTTTTACCGTTCACACACAGGCGCGCCGGAACGTGTTCCGGTGCGCCTGTGTGTGAATGGTGAAAGCGCCCAGAAGTGTCTTAAGCTTCCCGCCTGCACGCGTTCCACACGGAACGCGTTGCAGTGCGAAAAAGCCTCTCCTGTCTGTCTCTCCAACCTGGCTGAAGTATCTAGGCATCAATTCTATCAGCCCAAGAGTCAAACTTTGTTGTACCAGGACTCTAGGGGCCTGTTTGCACTCAGCTAATTGAAATGTAGGTGCATGATTCACTAATGGTGCACTAGTGGCCATAGTGCAAATACAACTACTGAATGTATTTTCTTCTTCTTTCCTTACTTTATCAGTGTGAATGCTTAGTAACCCTGTGGGCAACTTCGCCTTTTCCAAGAACGGAAGTGCAAATTCACCCCTGACTAACCAGGTCTTCAACAAGCTGGACTAAGAGCCTCCTTAACCAGATCTGTCTCTATTCAGTGTAAATGAAGCCAGACCAACAGGGGATGGGGCCTCTTTGGCCCACATTAGCATGCGGATCAGGATCAGGCCTGTGATCCAGATTAAGGGGTCTCTTTAAACTGGATCGTCGAAGGGTGCAGAAAGGGCCTTACATTTCTGTAAATTATAATCTTTAGTAAAGTTTGAATGTTCTAGTGACTGTTCTGCAGAATGAAAGAAGCCTACTATATCATTGCTGTTGGCTGCTGTTGCTTTGCCGTTATTATACTATTACCATTGAAATTGGAAGGAGAAAAACCCACACATTTGCTCTAAGAGTCAAATTTAGACACCGCCATCTGCTCATGGAGATGCTATTCTCAAAGAATATGCTTCAACAGATTCATGTTGTTCTACCATCTTCTCCTTGGGGACAAGGCCTTGTGCCAAAACAGCAACACAGGCCGCTCAATATGCCGCCTATCTTGAGGAAAATGGTTACAAATAGATTACTCTGCAGAGTCGTTCCCAAAGTATGCTGGACTCACCTCACATGAACTCCACGATTCTTCCCTCAACCAGTGAATAGATTCACAGGTCCTTCAGCAAAGCAGCTCATGTGTCTGAATCGCATTTTGTCTATCATATTTAGCAAGCAAGACCCTTCCTGCACTGGGCCTTATTCCGGATTATATCTTGAAACAAGGGCTGACCTGTCATTTGCATGGTGGAGGCCCCAAATTCAAAAAAGAAGCAACTTCCAAGTTTTTCACATGGGAAAAAGTACTTTGAAGACACCCAATTGGAATTTTGTGGCCCAGCATTGAGTATAATATTTGGTTCTGGACCAAATATGGCATTCAGGGAATTTGTCTTTGCATACCACATTTCCTCACAATCACAAGTGACAAGTAGGACTTCTCCTCCTCAAAGTAGGAAGGACTGTGTTTGGACCCACTTTGGAGGACCATAAATGATGTTGGAAGTCAGCCATTTTTTGGTCCTCCACACAATAACTGGAGTGGAATTGTTACACACCGCGTCATCTTTCCCCAACTATCTGTCCACATGTGGGAAGGTCAGCAACTTGGCTGACAGGAGTGACCTCGGAGTAATTTCTACAGGTTCACTGGTAGGTCCCACTCACTGTGGGCTGGGAAGTCTGGGGGCCAGTACTTCTAAAACTCATGTGACCTTCTTCAGACCCCAATTCCTTTCTCCTTTGTCTGGGGCACCCACCATCATTTCTGGTCAGATGTCATCTAGAGGACTGTGTCCAGTTCTGGGCACCCAAATACAAAAATAATATTGATAACCTAGAGCAAGTCCAAAGGAGGGCTACCAAAATGGTGAGTGTTCTGCAAATCATGTCCTACAAGGAAAGGTTAAAGGGACTAGGAATGTTTAGCCTACAGAAGAGAAGACTGAGAGGAGACATGATAGCAGTCTTCAAGTATCTGAAGGGCTGTCACAACGCAGAGGGATCGTTTCTATTCTCACTTGCACAAGATGGGAGGACTAGAAACAACGGGATAAAACTTCCAGGGAGTCAATACAGATAAATGTCCTGACAGTGAGGGTGATCAGTCAGTGGAACAGGTTGCCACAGGAGGTGGTGGGTTCTCTTTTGCTGGAGGTCTTCAAGCAGAGGCTGGACCTACATCTGGCTGGGATGGTTTAGGCAATCCTGCACTGAGCAAGGGGTTGGACCAGATGACCCCGGAGGTCCCTTCCAACTCTATGATTCTATGATTCTATTGCATGTCATCCCTGGGTCACATCCTCATCTTCTATGACAACCAGAGTGGACAAATCTAATCTCCCTCTCAATTTAATCTTAAGTTATCAATATAATTCCACTTTTGTGCAATACACTTGCTCAAATGGTACGGCAACATTTTGATTCCAGGCCTGATTCGCACTTGCCAGCCCAGTATGGTAGGTCGCAGGCCTCCCTGTTCTGGTTAACCAAACTGTTCCACTGAAATGTGTCCCCTTAAAGTTCTGCCCCATCAAGAGCCCTTGCAAAACAGGTTGCCCAAATGTGAATGGCCCTTTTCTGGGACAGTGGGACCGGTCCAGTTGGGAACAGTTCCTGGAAGAGCCGTCACAGGTCAGGTGATCACACTGTCGCAAGTAGGGAAATGGTCTATACTGAAAAATTTAAAATTAAATTGCTTCTGGTCATAAGAACCTAAGAGGAGCCCTGCTGGATCAGGCCACAGCCCATATAGTCCAGCATCCCATCTCACACAGTGGCCCACCAACTGCCCATAGGCATCTTGAACAGAGACAAGGGCAAGTCTTCTCCTGCTCTCGAATCCCAGCAAATGGCCTTAGAGGCATCCTGCTCGTCTCCCCAGCCTGAAAGATGGACTTAGGCATGCATTCTAGTAGCCATTGACACATCTGTCATCCATAAATTTGTCCAATCCTTCCTTAAAGCCATCAAGGTTGGTTGCCGTCACCCCCTTTTCTGGCAGCAAATTCTATAAACTGATGACCCTCTGGGTGAAGAAATTCTTTCCCTTGTCTGACCTGACCCTCCTGTCCAAGAGCTTCACAGAGATCAATTGCCACTATCTAGGATTAGGATTAGGGGTGTGCACAAATGCAATTTTTGACATACAATTCGCAATGAACTGAATACGAATAAAGAAAAACAGATGTATGGACATTCGAACCAATAAGAATACATTTGTATCTATTTGTTTGAATATTTGATATGTATCCAAGATATGTATTCGATACTCGCAATATATGTACTGATACATAAGATGCGTACAGATATGTATTATTATTATTATTATTATTATTATTATTATTATTATTATTATTATTATTATTATTATTATTATTGTTATTATTATTATTATTATTATTATTATTATTATTAAAGTTTATTTCTTGAGCGCTATAAATGTACATAGCGCTGTACAGACTACAAAATTGAAGAACAGTACAGTAACAGGAAACATAAAGAAAAGTTAAAATTACTAGAACAGTAAAATTGAAATAACACACAATATAAACATAAAAACATTAGAATAAACCAGGTGAAGAAGAAGATCGATGTCCAAATAACTCAAAATATTTGTATTTGCAGGAATAGTAACGTACAAATGCTGGGCATTCCATTTATATACAAATGTTTGGATTTGTCCAAATTTGTATTATTAATGAATATTTCAAATATTCATGCAATCCCTAATTAGGACTTAAAGATCACCTCTCATACAGTATACTCTCTCTCTCTTTCTTTCTCTCTCTCACACACACACGTATATGAATACATTTTTTATAAATTAATTCACTGACACATGTTTTTGCAGAAGTCTTTGGTAATAGGAGAGGCATAAATCTGAGTGTAATAATTACCCTGTGCACCTACTTAATGAACCTGAAAGTTAGCTTAACAAATAAATGAGCATTAGCAGCATTAATGTTAGGCATTAATTAACAGCCCCTTTCAGGAAGATCCAGGAAATCAGGTGAAATTCCAAACAACTATGTTGAATTGTAATATTCACATGATAAGATCTATTCAGTTTGTGCAAGTATGCAAAATTATGTTTGCCCCTCTTTTGGTCTAGTGGTTAGGGAGCCCAACTCTTATCTGGGAATACCGGGTTTGATTTCCCCCCACCCCCATGAAGCCAGCTGGGTGACCTTGGGCTAGTCACAGATCTCTTCTGAGCTCTCACAGCCCCACACACCTCACAGGGTGTCTGTTGTGGGGAGAAGAATAGAAAAGCTTTGTCAGCCACTTTGAGTCCCTTTAAATGAGTGAGGAAAGTGGGGTAGAAAAGCCAACTCTTCTTCTTCTTTATTTTTTAAAGAAAATTAATCCCATCCAGAATGAATGATAAATAAATGTATTAAATCACTCTGGGAGCAACCATTTGTCTTTGACACAAACATTTATCTTTGAGCATTCTCAGACTTGGTCAGTCCGGACAGTGGTAGATGCTCTGGGAATGCTCTATTTTCACGCTACCTTTGGGCATGCTGGGTAAATTCCCAGACATGGCGCTGGCACTACTTTCTTGTGTGAACACTGCATGCGGAGGGGAGAGGGCTATGCACTCATATGCCGCACTGTGATCAACATAGCAGGGGGCCAGCACGTGTGAGAAGTTGCCTGGCTGTTGCTATGGCAATGTGGACAGTCCCATCCATGCTGCAAGGGACGGTGCCAGCGCTCACAGGGTTTTCCCCCACTTACCTCCCTTAATCCAGATCTAAGATGATCTGAATCTAAGAAATGGGTCCTTCAACTAATCTGGGTTTAGAAGATCCAGATCTAAGGAAGTACCTGATGCTTCTCCACGGGTAGTGTGGTACCCAATAGCAATGGGTGCTAGGCAAGCTCGCAGTAGGAATGCTGGAACACCAATGTGGAACATGTCCGTACCCAAGTGGGAGACGTTCATCATGCCACATTTTGGGGGGGAGGGGGGTGATGTGTCTAATCCAGAGGCATTTCCGCACTGAATCGCGTTCGAAACCGAACGCGTTCAGGCGGAAAGCTTAAGCCAGCTTCGGGCGCTTTCCCCGTTCACACACAGACGCTCCGGAACGCGTGTAAACGCGTTCCGGAGCGTCTGGGTGCGAATGGTCAAAGCGCCCGAAGCTGGCTTAGCCGGCAAACGCCGGCCAGGGGCGCGCCGGCGGCCGCGGAGGCAGATCGACAATCAGCTGTTTGAAAAACAGCTGATTGTCAAAGCCGCGCGGCGTCGGAGGCGAGCCGGCAGGCGATCGGGAGACAGAAGCGGCGCGAACGCTTCTTCTCCCGAACGCCTGCGGGCGGCTCGTCCGCGTTGGAACGCGTGTAGAGCACTTCGAAGTGCTCTACATTTCGAACGCGAAAAAGCCAGCTGCGGACACGTCGGAACGCAAGGCGCGCGCGGCCAATGCGGATGACGTGTCCACAGCTGGCTTTTTCGCGTTCCATTTTCCCCCGTGCGAAAACGTCTCAGATCTGATGCCTGAAGATTGGATTGTAGACCCCTTTAATGGGGTCCACAGGAAATCCAGATTATAGGTCCTGAAGGACCCATTTAATCCGGATTTCCCTAGTAGAGGTATGAACAAACTGGGTTCTAATGGGGTCTGCAGTGGAAACGGAGTCTTCCTGCTCTGAGCCTAATGGGTCCTTAATGGGTCCCTAATGGGTACTTAATGGGTACTTAATGGGTACTTAGTGCTAGTGGGAAACCCCCAACAGTGTGAATGCTGGCTACCATCACTGAACCTGAGTGGGATGGTATCCCCCCGAAGTTTAGTGCAAAAAGGCCCTTTAGCTCTTCTTGCTCTCGAGATGAAGGACCGAATATTACAAACTGGACCCATTGGGAATGGAGCTTTATTGATGGGGGGGGGGGAAGGGCATTTTTGCTCTCCCCTTCCCATCTGCTGCACAGGAAAGGGACATGAATAACCAACGTTGACTAATACTTACCCGATTCAGTTGCGGGCCTGGCTCTCTTCTGGGCGCCACCATTTTGGCTGTGGCATCCTCAACGACTGTGCGTGTGTCAGTGCCGTACACCATGATGGTGCTGATGCTCTGTGCATGCGCAGTCATGCCTATGGCCATCCGGGGTGCCAGCGCACTTCTGCAGCAGCTCAGATGGACCCGGAGCACCGGAAGAGGTGCAAATGGTCACACTGCTGGATGCTCCAGATAAGCTTTTAGTTAACGTTGGTTAAGGTGAACTTCTGGGAAGGCAGGGGGCACTGGAAGGTAGTGCATAATTAGGGAACGTCTGGGAAGAGAGGGGGCGCTTGGAGGCTGTAGCAGCCTCCTCCAAGGGCAGATGCCCTTCCCCGGAAGTTCCCTAGCCACGCACTATGGGCTGTAGTGTGAATTGGCCCTCGGAGACAATCAGATAAGAGTCTGACTCTCTAACCACTAGACCAAACTGGCTCACATCAGGATGCTGAGCAAACTGGCTTGTCATTTTCTTCCCACGTTTATCAAGCCCAAAGGTGGGTTTCCTAGGTTAGGCAAAGCCAAAAGCAGCTCATCACTCCTAATGCTTTACCCCACTGAAAGTGAGCTGAAGCCAGATTAAAACTGAGGTGTGAACGCTGTCTGCGTAAAAACATGAGGGCAAAATTAGTGGCCCACGGAGTCAGACCCATGGACCACCCAGTTCAGCAGCCTGGCACACAGTTTGCTTTCCCAGCGGCCGCCCTTCAGAGGCATGGGTACCTGAGACATGCCCTCCCAGATTGGGCCCGTGGCCCATCTAGTCCGGCTGCTTGCCCTCCTCACGGTCCCCCAGCAGCTGACCTTCAGAGGTGGACAGACAAGTTTGCTCTGCTTGCAAGGACTGACCTCCCTCCCTCCCTCTTTTTTCTGGCTTTTCTTTAAAAGGAAGTCCCCGGCATAAGTGAGTGGCTCATAGGCACAGCAGTGGAGTAATTGTTTCTGACACCATGCCTGCTTCTTTTGATCCTGGAAAGCCTTAACATCTGCTCCCAAGGGAAATGCAACAGGCACGCTGCCTCACCCCCAGCAACCTCGCCGAAGGAAAATGACTAAAGGATTCTAAAGGGCTGAGCGAGGGAGGGAGCGAAGGAGGGAAGGAATCCATGACTGTCAGCTAACAGAAAGGGCAAAGAGGTCGGCGAATCCTCTGGCACTTGAGGCTACAAGAGGAACTGGGCAACGGTCCCCGTCAGGGGTGGGCAGAAGGGCCCACACCTTAACCAAGGGGCCACAGAGGATCCTGGATGACTCTAGATTCACAGTTCCTGCGCACACACTCTCTCCAAAATTCCCTCTGAGCAAACCCCAGCAGGGACGGAAGCGGGGAAGGGGTGCCCGGGCCTCCGCCCACTCACTTAGTGACGGAGGGCAAAGCCAGGGCAGAGATGTGAGAACAGGGATGTGGACGAATATTCGTATCATTAAGTGAGCCAATTTGGTCGAGTGGTTAAGGAGCCGGAGTCTTTATCTGGGAATACTGGGTCTGATTCCACAATCCTCCATGAAACCAGCTGGGTGACCTTGGGCTAGTCACAGCTGTCTTCTGAGCTCTCACAGCCCCACACACCTGACAGAGTGTCTGTGGTGGGGAGAAGAACAGAAGGTTTGTCAGCCACACCGAGACCCTTTAAATGGGTGAGAAAAGCAGGGTAGAAAAGCCAACTCTTCTTCTTTTTCTTCTTCATTTGTTATTCGGCCGAATTCAGCAGAATTTGGACATTTGGATTCGAATCCAACGCTGGCACATCTGAAGGCTGAGATTCGAACTCAAAGCAAATGTGCCGGAACATTTGTACGAAGCTTCGTTACATTCCTGAACCTGGGAGGTGGGAAAGTGGCTGCCCCAGCCGCACCTGCAACAGATCCAGAGCGGATTCGAAGTGGATTGAGAGAGGATTCAAAGTGGATTCAGGGCGGATTTGACACGTTCCGAGGGGATACTTATGGGGTACGTCTAGGATCCATATAGAACATTTGTATCGAATCTGTATGGAACGTTTGTATCAAATCGAATCCTATGACATTCGAAGGGGATCTATTTGAATGAATACAAATTTTCTTGCAATAGATTCAATATGAATCGAATACAAAAATAAATAAATAATAATGCACATTCCTATGTGGGGGACCTGATGAAAAGGCCTCTGGGTTATTAGGTAACCTCATGATATCACAGCAGGAAGGGGCAGGCTCCCAAATCCGCCTTCTTGCCTTCTCTTTCCCTCCTTTCCTTGGATTTTTGCAGGGTGCCTCTAAGGCTGCTTCCGCACTTACCTATATAAATCCGGATCTACCTCATCCAGATTTAGTAAATCCGGTTTAGAATACATCTGGATTTATTAGACCCAGATGCAGGGTAGATCTGGATAGATACAGATCTACCCACCCCTGTCCTTCCGCACACGCGACAGAAGGATGACTTAGATACGGATTTGAGGCGGGTGCTGTGCAGACACACAGTGCCCGCCTCACATCTGTGTCCCGGGGGCCCTCCCCCGGCTCGCCATGCTTGGGTCCAAGGAGCCAACCATGGCGGGCCGAGGGAGGGCCCCAGGTAGGCACAGTTTCACTGTGCGGACGCATCCTAAACGGATGCGTTTTCACAGTGAAACACCCTTTAAGGGCACATTATATGTGGTGTTTTTTTTTAACACCCATTAAGCACACATTAGAGACAGATAGGTGCAGACGCGGCCGCCCCTATCTGTCTCTAATGGGTACTGCTGTGTGGACGTGGTTTCCCACATGTGTGCTTAATGGGCGTTACTGTGCGGATGCTCCGTACTAAAAGAGGCTTTAAAAGGTGCCGCTGTGCAGAGGCGTGCTTCCACATGTGTCCTTAATGGGTGCTTAAGGGCATGTGCAGAAGCACCCTAAGGCTGTTGTCACACTTAAAAGTTTTAATGCAGCTTCAGTCCACTTTCAGAGTGGGAGAATACATCAGCTAAGAGAAAAGCTGCTTTATTTCAGTGTTGAATAACTCAGAAAATTCACCTTTGGGATAAATAATGTGGGGAAAAAAATCCTGGTCACTTTGTTGATGTGTTCTCTCAATCTGAAGGTGAACTGAAGCTGGATTAAACCATAGGTGTGAACACAGCCTTAGAACCAGACCTGCCACTTTGGAGAGGAGAGGTTTTGGGCAGAAAGATGGCAGATGACAACAGATGCTAGGAGAGATGCCTAGGTGCCACCCCCAGGTTGGAGAGACAAGCAGGAGGCCTCTCGAGGCTCCTTTGACTCTTTTGAGACCAGTAAGACAGTTGTGATAATCAAGGGGAGGGGGCTTCTGTTGGGGGTGTAATAGCCATGGCTATCCCTTTACTTTGGGAGGAAGAAGAAGAGAAGGAGGAGGAGGAGTTGGCATTTCTGTCCTGCCCCTCTGTTCTTCTCCCCACAACAGACACCCTGTGAGGTAGGTGGGGCTGTGAGAGCTCAGAAGAGTTGTGACTAGCCCAAGGCCACCCAGGTGGCTTTGTGGAGTTTCCAGTTTCCAAAACAATAACACCCACCCAAAATTGTCCCATTTGTATTTATTTTATTTTTTTTTTATTTGCATTTTTATCCTGCCTTATACCCAAAAGTTCTCAGGGCGGGTTAGAACACATAAAATGAACAAATTAAAACCACGGCAGCATCTGAATGTGGGGAGGAAAAGGCTGTTCCTTTACTTAGCCAAAGGGCCAGGGCAAAGAGGTGCGTCTTAACAGCTCCTCTAAACACACAGAGTGAAGGTGCCTGACGCACCTCAGGAGGGAGACTGTTCCACAGTCCGGGAGCCACCACTGAAAAGGCCCTATCCTAGGTGCTCACCCCTTTTGCTGCTTTGAGCGGTGATACAACCAGGAGGGCCTCCCTTCCAGATCCTAGGGCATGGGCAGGTCTATATGGAAGAAGGCATTCCCATGAGAAACTCTGCAGTGCTGCTGAACATGTGTATGGCCAGAAGAGTGCAAAACTCACTGGGCTGGAAATGCATTAATTCCGCAGGAGGCGATGCAATGAAACTATTTGTTTGTTTGTTTGTTTGTTTGTTTGTTCGTTCGTTCACTCATTTATTTACAATGTCTTTATCCTGCCCCATATCCTAACATCTCTAGACGGCTTACAATAAAACCCCGGTATACAACCAAACCTAACGCATCAAAAACTAGGCCTAGGGTGCAACAGTGTGTTGGAGGCCTGTGAAGTGCTGTGCTGTTCCTGTGACCAAAAGACCGGAGGAGACCGTCTGGGGTCGGCGCCCTCCCTTTCCCACTGACGTGACGCTCTGCACAGCGCAAGCCAGGCGACGCCGTGCTTCAGAGATCAAAGCGATGCGTCCTCAGCACTAACGGTCTTATTGATCATGTCTGCGTTGCCTGGCCCTGTCCTTGGCCATGTGGGAGGGCTTCCCGCAAAGCCCTCGGAGGGTCACGTAGGAAGAATGCGCTGTTAGTTCTGAATGGAATCCTGTGATGGGAGTGTGCTCCCAGAACACATTCCTCCTTGTCCTGCTGAGAAAGTGAGGCTCTCTCGCCAGTCCTTCTGGACCTCTTTTGATGTTCTGCCACCTCTGGTCTAGTGGTTAGGGGAGCCGGACTTGTATCTGGGAATACTGGGTTTGATTCCGCACTCCCCCTGAAGCCAGCTGGGTGACCTTGGGATAGTCACAGCTCTCTTCTGAAGAACAGAAGGTTTGTCAGCTGCCTTGAGTCCCCTTAAATGGGTGAGAAAAGTGGGGTAGAAAAGCCAATTCTTCTTTTAGTGGAAAGTAACTGCGTCAAAGACAACATAAGAACATAAGAGAAGCCTTGCTGGATCAGGCCACGGCCCATCCAGTCCATCATCTTGTCACATACAGTGGCCCACCAAATGCTCATGGGCATCTCAAGCAGAGACAAGGGCAATCCTTTTCCTACTCTAGAATCCCAGCAAATGTCCTTAGAAGTGCCCCCCCCCCGCCAGCCTGAAAGATGCACCCAAGCATTCATTCTAGTAGCCACTGATACATCTCTCATCAATAAATTTGTCTAACCCTACCTTAAATCCATCTAGACTGGTAGCTGTGACAACATCTTCAGCGGAGCCCAAGAGCTCCTTCCCCACAGTTCTCTTCATTCATTCATTCATTCATTCATTCATTCATTCACCCATCCACCCATCCACCCATCCATCCATCCATCCATCCATCCATCCATCCATCCATCCATCCATACATACATACATACATACATACATACATACATACATACATACATACATACATCCCTTATTTGTATTTCTATCCTACCCTATACCCAAAGGTCTCAGGGCAGGTAAAAACATTAAAAATCAGACATATATTAAAACAACAACAGTGACAGTAAAGTTGGAAGAGACAGTATATTCCCATTTAACCAAAGGCCAGGGCAAAGGGGTGCGTCTTCACTGCCCTCCTAAACCTATACAGTGAAGGGGCCTGACACACCTCAGGGGGGAGACTATTCCACACCCTGGGGGCCATCACTAAGAAGGTTGTCTCCAGGGTGCCCACCCCTTTTACTACTGAAGGTGGTGGGACAACAAAGAGGGTCTTCCCTCCAGACCTTAAGGCATAGGCAGGTTGATACGGAAGAAGGCGTTCCTTTAGATATTTGGGGCCCAAGTCATTTAGGGCCTTATAAGTCGAAGTTAACATCTTGAATTGGGCTCGGTAATGAATTGGCAGCCAATGCAACTCTTTTAAGACAGGCATGATGTGCACCCAGCCAGCTGTCCAGGTCAGCAGTCTAGCAGCTGCATTCTGCACTAGCTACAGCTTCTGAACTGTCTTCAAGGGCAGCCCCATGTAGAGTGCATTACAATAGTCTAGTCTGGAGGTTAGCAGAGCATAGATAGAACATAAGAACATAAGATAAGCCTTGCTGGTTCAGGCCACAGCCCATCTAGTCCAGCATCCTGTCGCACACAGTGGCCCACCAAATGCTCATGGGCATCTCAAGCAGAGACAAGGACAAACCTACTCCTGCTCTAGAATCCCAGCAAATGGCCTTAGAAGCACACACACCCCCACCCCCGTGGCCAAGTCATCTCTATCCAGAAAAGGCTTCAATTGGTGCACCAGCCATAGTTGGGAACAGGCACTCTCGGCCACAGCCTCCACCTGAGCTTCAAGCATTAGCACATAGTCCAAGAGCACCCCCAGATTTTGCACCTGTCCCTTCTGGTGCATTGCAACCCCATCGAGGACAGGGTGTCTCCCAACTACACACACTTGAGACCCTGTGACCCTGGGGGTTTTGGCTGTAAGTGACCAGTGCTCGCAAGTGCCAGCGCTAGTTAACGTTGGGTGATTACACTCCTTTCCTGTCCAGCGGAGTGGCCTGGAAGGCAACCCCGGGGCCTACGTTATTCTGTTCTTAAGTTAGGTGCAAGAGTTTTGCAGGCTCTCCACGTTTAGCCATTGCTTATTACATGCTTGCAAACGAGCAGACCTGCAACCCAGGGTTGCTGATCCAATAAGCCCTCCTTAGGACCAAGCGCAAGGAGCTAATGCAGGAAACGTCTACATTTAATCACGTGGTTGTATTTATAAAGAGAGGGAGAGGTGAAATAAAGAGACATCCCCAGCCCCACCTGTTTTCTCTTGTTTGTCCTCATTAAAACTGCATTACGGAGACAGGTATAACAGGAATAACCATTATCTATTATATATATCACATATAGACTTATACTGAAAACACAGGATGGCTCCACGGCTTTGCTTTTAAGATGGTCTATGATTGTAAAACTTCAGGGTGTACTAAGCATGTTTCTGGTTTTTCTGAGGGTTTTTTTTTTTCCACACCCTTCAAAGGGGCTGCCCTCAAAATTGTGGTGGCCTCGGTAACACCATTGTGGGAGGTGTGTCTCCTTTCTTTCATGTATCACCAAATATGAGACAGGGGCTTCATCCAAACCCAAGCGCATGGTCAGCTCTGGGACACTCCAGGGCTCTGTTTGCACTTGGCTTCATTCTGGAATATATCGTGGAATATATTTTTGCACCACGGCCTCTAGTGCATAATTAGTGCACCTCTGGGAAGAGCATATGCATGTCAGTCAGGCAGTTACAGCCTCCAAAAATGCCCCCCCCCCCAGAAGTGCACTAATAGTTGATTAGGTGTGGAACGCAAAATCGTGCACCACACATTAACCAACATTAGCTAATCACTTACCTCAAGCATCCATTGATGCAACCATTCGCTCTTGCGGGTGCTCCGGGGTCGTTTGAGGTCCTGCGCAAGCGTGCTGGGACCTCAGATGACCGTAGACACGATTGCGTGTGCACAGAGCGTGAACGTTGTCAAGGCAATGGCACCGATGAACATGTAGTCGTGGAGGGCGCCACAGCCAAAATGGCGGCATCCAGAGGAGGACCAGGCTCCGGGATCGACTAAGGTCAGCATCCGATCCTGGGGAGGGGGAGTAGATAAAGTTGACCAGCGCTCAAGTGTGAGTGCTAGTCAATGTTGGGACGTCACACTCCATTCCCGCTCAGGAGACGGGAAGGGTAGTTTGAAGAAAAAGAGTTGGCTTTTCTACCACGCTTTTCTCACCCATTTAAGGGGACTCAAAGCGGCTGACAAAGCTTCTGTTCTTCTCCCCACAACAGAAACACCCTGTGAGGTAGGTGGGGCTGCGAGAGCTCAGAAGAGAGCTGTGACTAGCCCAAGGTCACCCAGCTGGCTTCATGGGGGAGGGCGGAATTGAACCTGGTATTCCCAGATAAGAGTCCGGCTCCCTAACCACTAGACCAAACGGGCTCACTGCTGTCCACATGCTAGTGCATGCTATGGCAGGCCCTAAGTGAGACCTGCTGGAGTCTGCAATAGCATGACTCTATTGAGATATATTCCAGAATACGGCCAAGGGCTAACAGGCCCCAGGATGTGTGGAGCTGTTCCTGGAGCGGAGGTGCATATGGTGCATCTTGGAGCTGACCAGCCCTGCACCACGAAGGCCCTGACATTTCTTGTACTACAGGGCCGCATAATGCATTAGTTGCCACAGTAACTGTGCAACCGCCGAAGGAAAAGGCAAGGGAGTGGAGTTGTGCAATTCTCACCCTTAATTGTAGTCCTACACGTTCTCCCCTGTGGTGCTGAGAGCTTTGGAGAAAGAGTTCTGTGCTTCTCGCCTCCCAGTAGTATACCTGATACCAAGTTGATGGGGCAACCTCACAGCTGCCTTCCTGGGAACTTAAGCGACCCCCCCCCCCTGCTCCATTTTCTTCCGAACCAACAATCGCTCCGTGCTCAGTGTGCCACTTCATGTTTATATAAATCTGCCTCGCGTGCCCTCCTGACATTGAAAAACTTATTATTTATACTTCGTGCGGTGGCGGCTGGTGGGTGGAAAATGAAGGGATTAACAATGGGCCTTCTGTGGGTAGAAAGCAATGGGAGTGAAAAAGTCAGGCACCATGGCTGGTGGGAATGTACAACTGCCGGAGCTTGTGAAGACTAGAGGCCTATTCGCACTACAGCCTCTAGTGCACAATTGGTGAACTTCTGGTGAGGGGCACACGCACGTGGAGTAGGCCGCTGCAGCCTCCAAGCGTGCCAGCCCTCACCAGAAGTGCACTAATTGTTGATCATGTGTGGAGCATGAAATAGTGCTCCACAGGTTAACCAACCTTATCCGAAAGCTTACCTCAAGGGGCAGCGACCATTCGCTCTTCTTTCGGTGCTCCGGGTTCGTCTGAGGTGTCGCGCAAGTGCACTGGCACCTGATAAAGTGTAAGTGTGGAGCATGAAATCGTGTTCCACACTTAGACTGCATGCAGTGTGCTTCTGAGCTGGAAATGGTCCCTTCAAGAGCAGATGCTCCATCTGGGAGCGCACTCCATGCAAACTACGGCTCCATGTGCAGAAAGGCCCCTATTCTTTCTACCACTAATCCAGATTAGTGAGCCTTTAGCACCATTCTAATCTGTGCAAACAATGTGTTCTTGGCATCTCCTTGATCTGGATTAAAAAGTCAGTGCAGAAAGGGCCAAGGACAGGATCGCTGTGCGGTACCAGCATGGCCGACGTAGCTCACATGTGCCGCAAGTGATCTTTTAATCCAATTGGGATCCCTGCTTAGTTGATGGGACAGGCTGGTGGGAATCCTCCGCTCTCCACCCAACCGTCTCCTTGGCTGCATCCCCATTACAAGCTTATTTCGCTTTCCCTAAACCGAAATAATAGAACCGGATGCAAACGCGAATTTGCCTGATGCCATTACTTTTAACTTAATCACGTTCAATCTGGATTCTGAGGATCGTACGTGGCGTACGTGGCTCAAGGGGGGACTCAAGCGGCTACTTTTTAAAAGCCGCTTTTCGGGGCTGCCCTGCCCTCTTCCTCCTGGCATGGACGCGCTACCCATAAGGGACCCCTTCACGGAGCCTAGCTGGGTGGCTGCCGCATCCATGGATGGAGGAAAAATAGCAGTGGGCAGCCAGCCAGCGATTCTTTCCCCTCCTCTCCCCATTGCTTAGGGCACACAGCAGCAGTGGCAACTAAAGCCCCTTTGCTTTAAACATTCACACAGAACCTCAGCTGCTTTCCTCCCTTCCTTTCCCTTTCTAAAGGTCAGAACTTTTAGAATTGTGCAAAACTGCAACATTGTTAATCAGGTGTGAAGTGGTTCCATCGCTACAGTGTAGCGCAGCTGTTAAGGGTGGATTTTTACACTGAAATCAATGTCTTTGGAAGCAAGCTATTGGGAGAGGGAAACCCTAAACATGGATTCTCATCCCTTAAAACGGTAGGGTCCCCACAGTAAAAAATGTAACACGTATCAAGCGCAGGATCCTGAGTGAAACCTGTTGAAATGAGGATTAACATTTACAACGCTTTGGGGCGATTTAACACGGGGAAAGCGTGTTAAGCCAAACTGACATGCAGTCTGCCAGGATTGAAAATGTTTTGAATTCGAAATAAGCTTGCTGTGGGGATTCGCCCCTTGTGTGTTCAGCAAGACGAAAAACTCCACCCGCTCCAAGAGGCAACTGCTTGGGTGAGCGGCGTTTATCATTTGGGGAAAACCGGGAGAGCATTATGCTCCGTGTTTCAAAAGGAAAGGGAAAGCGGAGGGCTGTGAAGGTTATAAAATTATGCACGGTATAGAAAAGGTGGATAGAGAAAATTTATTTTCTCTATCACACAACACTAGAACCAGGGGGCACTCTATGAAGCTGATGGGTAGGAGAGTCAGGTCTGACAGGGGGAAGTATTTCTTCACCCAAAGGGTCATCGCCTTATGGAATGTGCTGCTGGAAGAGGTGGTGACAGCAACCAGTCTAGATGGCTTTAAGGTAGGGTTAGACAAATTTATGGACGACAGATGTATCAATGGCTACTAGAACGAATGCCTAGATGCATCTTTCAGGCTGGGGGGGGGGAGGAACTGAGGTGCTTCTAAGGCCATTTGCTGGGATTCTAGAGCAGGAATAGGTTTGTCCTTGTCTCTGCTTGAGATGCCCATGAGCATTTGGTGGGCCACTGTGTGCAATGGGATGCTGGACTAGATGGGCTGTGGCCTGATCCAGCAAGGCTTCTCTTATGTTCTTATGTTCCTAGCAGAGCACGCATTTCTCTGAATGCAAAGAAAGGAGTTGCCCTGAGGAACGAGCAGAGCAGAAAAGCTTTGCTAAGTGGCTTTCCTGTAAGGAGTGGATTGCCTTTATTTGCAGAAACAGAAGAGGGACAGAAAAATGCCCTCCTTGCTGATGGCCCTCAATGCTGCTGAGGCAGAAGACATTTTCATTATGAGGAGGCAATGGAGAGGGTAGGCTTAACGCGTGCCTATGAATACAACTTTTGGATTTGATCTGATTCGAATTGAATATTCAAACGTTTGCATTCAAATGAATAGAGAGAAAAAGAATGTATTCAAATTTGAATCCGATTTGAATACATTCATATCTACTCATATGAATTTTTGCTTTGTATTTGAAGATACAAATGTCGACAACACTAGTATGTGTCTGTACGCATCCCGTTTTTATCCTGTATGCGTTCCGTTTTCATCCCGTACGTATCCGGACAAATGCATAAGATGTGCACAGATACCTATGTAATTTGTACGCATCCGTACACATACGAATATCCGAATGATTTGTACGAATGATTCAAAACTTTCAAATTTGTTTGAATGTTAAAAACGAACGTATAGATATAATTGAAGGATATAAAATAACTGAAGGATATAAAATTGAAGTATAAAAAATTATGCATGGTGTAGAAAAGGTGGATAAAGAAAATTTCTTTTCTCTATCACACAATACTAGAACCAGGGGGCATCTATGAAGTTGATGGGTAGGAGAGTCAGATCCAACAAGGGGAAGGATTTCTTCACCCAGAGGGTCATCTGTCTATGGAATTCGCTGCCAGAAGAGGTGGTAACAGCTACCAGCCTAGATGGCTTTAAGGAAGGGTTAGACAAATTTATGGACGACAGATGTATCAATGGCTACTAGAATGGGTGCCTCAGTACATTTTTCAGGCTGGTGGGACAAGCAGGATGTATCTAAGACCATTTGCTGAGGTTCGAGAGCAGAAGAAGGTTGGCCCTTGTCTCTGCTTGAGATGCCCATGGCAACTGGTGGGCCACTCTGTGCGATGGGATGCTGGACTAGATGGGCCGTGGCCTGATCCAGCAGGGCTTGTCTTATGTTCTTATTAGATACTATATTGGAATTTGAATGAATTCAATTGAATTTGAATGTTTCAAATATCTTTGCACATCCCTGGTGGGGCTGTCCAGGAAGGAGGGGCGTGGATTGAAACATTGCCAATGATCAGGATCTACAAAACGCAATTCGCCTTTTAAATCGGAGCCAAGGGTCTCTCGTTAAATTATGACACATACTTGACACATTTTCCTCTTAGGGTGTGTCTCCAAACAGAGTATAATGAGCTTTGAGAGTGTTTTGCACACCCACCGTTCCCAAAATTATTAAAGAATTTGCAATTTCTGAGGATTAAAGGTCCCAAAACACAGATTATCTCTAGTTAGATCAAAAGAGGGCTCACTGCTGGATTTAGAAATACTCCATTTTATTTAGCAAAATGGGAACCCAATTGGTTTTTTTGGGGGGGAGGGAACCATGCTTTAGGGGTGTTCTCCTCAGTTTCCCAATCCAATGAGTAGCCATGATTTCCTTTGCTGGAGTCCCCTTTTCCTTGGGCTCTTCATTAAGGGCTAAGGAAATCTAGCACTGGCTGAAAGGGGAGGGGAAGGACGTGAAAAATGAACAGAGCCAACAGTAGCGAAGGCACATACAACAATGTTACAAGCTCAGACAAATGTATCAGGGATGGGAGTAAGTTAAAGTGCCTGATTTCAATAAGAGGGACTTGCTGGCAGCGACCAGACTTTGCAACGGTGTTGCAAAGTGTGTCGGCTTTGTGTAAAAGGCTGCCTGCTCCCTCTCTCCCTCCTTCCTTCCACGATCATCTCTGTGTTCAACTCCTTTTGCCTCACTCCCTGCCATTTCACGCTGCGCAGATCTACCGATCTAGCACAAAACACCATTATAAGAAGGGGAAGTGATCTTTAATCTTCTACTGCCTTGTTAACATAAGAAGCTGTGCTATGGTGGGGGGAAAAGTGGTGAACAAAAACTGTTGCCAAAGGACTCCCTGATCTGATGCAGGGGCAGGTTTATAGAGAGGGTGGGGTTTGAATTGCCCACCCCAATGAAGTCAATTGCTGACTGCATGGGGAGGGGTTTCTGCTGGGGGGAGGAGAGAAGGGAGGGGGGCTTGTCCCCTGTTGGGCACTGAAGATTAAATAGTGAGTCCACATTATAAGGTAACAGTGGGAACACAAAAAAACAGACCTCGCTGCTGATTTTAAAAAAAACAGTTTAAAACTGGATTAAATTGCCACGTGGGAACTTGGCCTTATGGAGAATTTGCACCTTCACTTCCTTGAGAAATGTCCCCAAGGAAGTGAAGTTGGGGGATGGATCAGGTGCCTGCACTTTGCAAGACCTGAGCCATCCCAACCTTACTCGGCATTTCACCTATTAGAGCTAGTCACTTCTCTGCAGCAATGACCATGTGTGCTGGCCATTGCTGGGATGACTGGGCAATATGGCATGCAACTGTAGCTGTGCCGCCCTGCCCCAAGCACTCTTCACCCTGAAGAGGTGTGAAGGGCGCACACCTGGCTGTGTTAGCCATGTCCCAGATGCACAGTACATGTGCAGTTTTGGGGGCTTTCAAGCAGAAGACAACTCCCTGCTCTCAACTGCAAATGGCCTTGAGAGGCCTCCTGCCTGTGTGATCAGTCTAGAGGATGTACCTGGGCTCCAGGTAAGCTTTCAGACGCACCAGGTAAGGGTTGGGTAGCTTGTGTAGTGTGATTTCTTGCTCCACAGCTAGTCAGCAATTAGGCAACATCTGGGCAGGCAGGGGCCATTTCTAGCATGTAGACGCCTCTACATCTATTCACCTCCTCCAAGTGCAGATGCACCTGCCCAGATGTTGCCTAATTGTTGACTACGGGTCAAAGTGCGAATTGGCCCCCAAGTGTGAACATTGCCTGAAGTTTCCTTACGCTTTCCTCAAGATCTGCAACCTCTGAGCCAAGTGACCTCTGCAGCCGAAGGTATTAAAGAGGCGAAGAACAGGCTCTCACTGTGACTCATCGCTACTGCTGATCCAACAAACTGTTGATTCCATTGATAAAAGCTTTTAGGCACCTGGCCAAATCCGTTTGGTTCATTCATAGAAAGCAGAGCTGGCAGAAAGAGAGAGAGGGAGGGAGGGAGAGAAAGAGGGAGGGAGGGAAAGAAATCAAGTGGGCACCAGGCCAGGAAACAGAAATCCGTGCTGGATTCTGGTGACCGGGCAAAGCTCTTAGGTATATGCAGAGGAGAGTTTGGAGCTCTTTTGCATGCAGGAATGGACAGGGATAGGAATGTACACAAATATTCGCAACATTTGTTATTCGCACGAATTCGGACATTGATACACAAATCAACTGTTACAACATTCGTACCCTAACATCTGCACAAATAGTTTGTACGTAAGTTAAACTGGGGATACATATCAGATACGTATTGATATGTATGCATTTGTATAGAACGGTGATGGCCAACCTATGACACGCGTGTCACAGGTGACACGCCAAGCCCTTTTGGGTGACACACCTGGTCACCCTGGCACCTGGTTGTGTAGTGCTTGCTTGTTCCTGAAGTGTGCGAAATACCAACTTTCAATTGAAGATTTAGCAAATGAAATTCAGCAACAAGTCACTAATGTAAATAATTGTTTGTTTTTGCCTTTAAAAAATACATATAACAAAAATTTAACTTTAATACAGCTACAAATATCACAAAAGTATGGATATTTCTAGATGTGACACAGCACCCGAGTTAAGCTAGGTTTTCTTGCGAATTTTGACACACCGAGCTCAAAAGGTTCGCCATCACTGGTATAGAATCATACAGTTGGAAGGGTCATCCAGTCCACCCCCCCCTGGTCAATGCAGGATCTCCTAAACCAGCCCAGACAGATGTAGGTCCAGCCTCTGCTTGAAGACCTCCAGTGAAGGAGAACCCACCACCTCCCGTGGCAACCTATTCCACTGACTGATCACCCTCACTGTCAGGAAGTTTTTCCTAATATCTAATCTGTATTGACTCCGGAAAGCGGCTCTCATAAGGTCCCCAATGCGGAAGCGTCAAAGGTTAAGTGTTCTTAATCTATCCTTAATGTGTGTCTATATCTGTTTTTAGGGCCAGTGTGGAAAGGCCCTAAGTAACCAACATCTGGATGCAACCTAAGAAATCGTTTTATTTAAGAATTTTAGTTGAAGAGAATTGGAGAGACTTATATAGATACATCACCAAACCGGATGCTAATAACAATTTGGAAGATAAGATTAATAAGTTTCTGAAAAGTCTGAGACAGAAGGTATTTAGAATTACTATCTGAGAATGGCGGAAGGGAATTTTGGTTTTAATTTCTTTTTTGTTGTTTGCAATAGGTGTATATGTAGTTATTATGGAGTTGATGCATAATATTATGTAGTTCGTATAAATAAAAAACTAAAAGAAAGAGGAAATATAGCATCTGAAACAACAACAACAAAAATAAGAAAACAAGAAGAATAAAACCAGAGCAAGGGTGGGAATAGTGTGGACTCAGCTGGCCTTAAATGGGATTTTGCTTCAATCCAGCACCGTGGCTCCAAGTGCAGCCCCCAAGCTATCCGGTTTCTTTTGCTCTGTGCAGGAGACAGGGCTTCCCTTCTTAAGTTCTTAAAAGGACTCTTCTAAGTGGAAGAGCTGTGTAGGATTTGCCATTCAGCCTCTGACACAACAAGGAATGGAATTCCAGCTTCTCAGACAAGGATTAGACCCCTGCAAAAGAGAGAGGCAGCCCTCTCTGCTGGTGATTTATGACTTAAACCACCAGAGGAGCAACATCTGCATTCATGATGAATCCCATCAGATGCCAAACAAAGCCTCCTCTGGGTAAAACTTTAAGCTCACTGCTTTTCTTTTGTCCACTCAGCAGAAAGGTGGACCTCATCTTAGGCTAATGCAGAACTGGACTTGGTTTCTTCCCTGAAAAGAAATGGAAGGATGGACTGTGCCGACAGCACCAGCTTCAGTCCATCCTTGGAATGAGAAAGGCTGTGGTCACACTGAAGGTTTAATCCGGCTTCAGTCCACTTTCAGAGCGGGAGAATACATCGGCAAAATGACCAGCTGTTTTCTTTCAGTGACAAATAACTCAGAAAATTCACCTTTGGGGTAGATAATGTGGAAAGAAAGCTCTCTCGCTCTGAGAGTAAAGCTGGATTAAACCTTAGGTGTAACCACACAGCCAAAGTTTATCCACAAAGTGACTAGTATTCTTTTCAGATTATTTAACCCAAAGGTGAATTTTCTGAGTTAGGTAATACCAAAGCACAGCAGCTCTTCACTTTGCTGATGGGTTGTCACGCTCTGAAAGTGGACTGAAACCAGATTAAAACTTAAGTGTGAACACAGCCGGAGCATCTGCACTGGGACTCAGAAATGGCTCCAGAGCGCAGAAAAACTTGTGCCTGCTTTTCCTGGCTGACCTCTTACAGCCTTACCTGGATGGGAATACCTTGGTACTGGGGAGGAATCAGAGGGCGTCTGTGGTGGGAGGAAGAACAGAAGGTTTGTCAGCTGCATTGAGTCCCCTTAAGGGTGAGAAAAGTGGGGTAGAAAAGCCAAGTGCTCTCCTCCTCCTTCTCTTCTGTCCGCCCCCCCCCCCCCCCGTTCAATCCTGTACTTGCCTTTTTTATTTTGTCTTCATTAGGGTTAATTTAATTATGTTTTATATCTCTCACTGTTATGTGCTCCTGATTGTTATTTGCTGCCCTGAGGCCTTGGTAATAGGGCAGTATATAAATTTTTAATACACATCTTAAATAAACAAACATAACCCTACGGCGGCCACTTTCTTGCCTGGAACTTGTTATACTGCGTTGGCATCATTCTGAAAGGCAATAGGAAGAGTCTGGGCATGAAGGAATGCCAACTCAGCAGCGCCTGGGCATCGGACCCAACACAGTAATCCAAAGTGTGTAAAGGTGACATCTGACATCCGATTGGCTGCCAGAGACACAACCTGACCCAGTAATAAATACTGATACCAACTCCAAACTTAAAAACAAATTCCTTGGGTATTTATTTATTGCATTTCTATCTCTCCCTATATACAGACAAGGAAGAAGAATTGGCTTTTCTACCCTGCTTTTCTCACCCATTTAAGGGGACTCAAAGTGGCTGACAAACCTGTTCTTCTCCCCGCAACAGAACACCCTGTGAGGTAGGTGGAGCTGTGAGAGCTCAGAAGAGAGCTGTAATTAGCCCAAGGTCACCCAGCTGGCTTCATGGAGGAAGAAGAAGAGTTGGCTTTTCTACCCCGCTTTTCTCGCCCATTAAGGGGACTCAAAGCGGCTGACAAACCTATTCGTCTCTCACAACAGTCACCCTGTGAAGTCGGTAGGGCTTTGGGAGCTCCGAGAGCTGTGACTAGCCCAAGGCCACCCAGCTGGCTTCATGGAGGAGTGCAGAATCAAACCCCTCAACTGTGAGGTGTGAGTCCGTCACTCTAAACACGATGACGAGGAGGTTAAGTGCCTCTTAGGTAAAGCTGTTCTTTTTAAAATCAACCTCTTGAATGTATAGATGGACGGAACTCCAGGTACTCTGTAAGGAAGGATATTATGGGTAATGTGGGGGCCATCACAAAGAAGGCCTTTTCGCCTCAAACAAGATTTAGTCATTCTGTAAGCCAACTAATATAAACTCTTGCATTTGGGACCATTTCAGGGAAGTCAATCCTAAAGAGAGAGCATTAATTACTGTACATTTCATTGGGCAGGCAATCTACTGTATTTTCTGGCGTATAAGACTACTTTTTAACCCAGGAAAATCTTTTCAAAAGTCGGGGGCCGTCTTATACACCGGGTGTTGTCTTCTTATACGGCGAGTATATCCCAAACTCTATATTTAACTGGAAAGTTGGGGGTCGTCTTATATGCCCAGTCGTCTTATACACCGGAAAATACGGTATTTGTTTTCCTTTTCAATCAGAAGGCCGGCTCTTGGAATCCAAGCAGTTTAATATCTCAACAGCTATTTCCGTGAGCGATCTATCGTTATTTTCGAACCGCTGCTAAATCTAAATTGTTTGCAATGTTATAATCTCCCTTCAAAAGCGTAATAATTAAACACAACCTCAACAGACCTTCCCAACAGTTTTATTAGAAGCTGGATGGTAATAAACCATCACAGCCACGGTGCTTTGGGGTCAATATATGTAAATAGGTACATATGGAAGTACAGTTTTAAAGATCCAGTATTGACGTTTCCCTAACAATGCCTTCAAGTTCTGCAACATATTAAGGACTGTTTATGAATCTGGTATGCTAATACTGATGGGCGAGAACAATTTCGCTTTGCATGTTTTTAAAGGGGTAGTAAAAAGGCCTCTCTGTCTAGACTGCTTGTGCTCTAGCACTGAAGACCGCATTAAGACCCCATTTGGAATCCCATTGGCACCCGATTGGCACCGATCAGGTATGTCCTGTTCCCACGCAAGACCCTTTTAGGACCCCATTAGGGGCCCATCCTGAAGCCCTGTCTCCACGAGTGCTGGAGAGATCCAGATTTAATGGGTCCTTCAGGCCCTTAAATCTGGATTTATTGCCGATCCCTTTAATGGTGTCCACAATCCGGTCTTCAGATGCGAAGACTGGACTAGAAGACACCCGCCTGCAAGACTTAACGGCCGATGGCATCCAGGGGCGGGCCCAGCAGAAGGGGAGCTGTACACCTGCACACCTGTGCTCCTGGCAGGTGCACTCCTGGGAGATGGCCAGCTCAGCCCCACTACTCACAGCTACGGAGGCCTGCAGGGCCTCTGAAGCTGTCTACAGAGTCAAGCACGGGCTTTGTAGTCGCTGCATAAGCAGCCACGATGCCCCGCCTCTCTGCCCCACCCTTTGTTGGCAGGAGTATGCCACTGGTGGCCCTTCCAGCTCTGGCTAAACAGAGCATTGGATTGACAATGTCTGCACGGTGCCCTGCTTAGCACCCATTGCATTTAGGTGCTAGAGGGCCAATGCGGACATATGGAGTCCTTGCTAAGATCTCTTTCACGGCCAGATTCAAGGGAGGACTCCAAGATCTGGATCTTCTAAATCTGGATTTCCAAAGGTAAGTGCAAAAACGGGATAGATCATAAATGAGAGTCAAACCAGTCTGAGGGTGCCACTATGCAGGGTGTTTTCCCCCAAACACCCCTTTTACAGCATGTGGCCCTTGTGTACCAGACCCAAAAAACAAAAATTTAAACAGGAATACCTTATATTGCTGTTCTTTTGCCTCAAAGTTTGGCAGCACCAAGTCTAAAGCAACAAACACTTGCCACCTATTTAAGAACATAGGAAAAGCCCTGCTGGATGAGGCCACAGCCCATCTAGTCCAGCGTCCCCGTCACACACGGTGGCCCACCAAGTGCTTGTGGTCATCTTGAGCAGAGACAAGGACAAACCTTTTCCTGCTCTCAAATCCCAGCAAACGGCCTTAGAAATGTCCTGCTTTTCCCCATTGGTCTGGATTTCTGGGTCTCTGATTGATCAACCATCCCAAGCAACAATTTCTATTGGCTACAGGAGCCTCTACAGCTTCCTGTCCACCTGTTCCAAACAGGAGTCACTCTGAGTGTTATTGTTTCCCATCTGTGGAAGGGGCAGATAACTGGAAGCCTGGGCTTCCAATAAACGGCATTTTTAAATTTCCTTCTTGTCCCTTGAGTCTTAAACTTGCCCTAGATCCGCCTCTTTTAACGTGTCTGATCACAGCCTGGGTATGCTTTGGCCAAACTGCATTTAAAAAGAAAGAAAACAATAGACACATATTTACAAAGTCCCCTTGAAGTACATTCTTTTAAAAGTTCTATATTTTTGGTGTTCAAGGGTATACCATTCCCACATAAGCACCCATGAGGAAAACACGAGTACAAAAATGTGCCTTGCTCATGCGCTCCTGGAGATGAGCTTTAGAAGCAAACTGGCCCCTCTTATACTGCTGGGAGCCAGTTGGCCATGAGACCTAGCAGTTATCAGTAGCCTTTGCTTCCACGAATTTGTTCAAGCCTTTTTTCTGATGGTGTCAGCTACCTCTGCTTCCAGTAAAAGAAAAAAAGCAGCTTAAGAAACAGTAACTGCCACACGCTAGTGTATCCATCCCGACTTCAATTGACATTAAAGAAAAAGCACTCTCAAAGTGGTTTAGAGGTAGAATGGGAGTGCTAGCTGTCACACTCTACCACTCCTAAGGACCTCTGTAAAGGGTATTGCTGCTGCTGTCCCAGAATGCCGGGGGTGTGTGTGCCCCTCTAGCTGCCCCAATTATCATTAGCCCCGGACAAGTGAAAACCATGTTCATAGCTTCACCGGGAGCAGCTGGTGAGCTTCTGTACACATCATGCCACACTCTCTTTTGGGTGTGAAATCCACAAGTGGGCCAGATGGTGCGGCTATTCAGCTGCATGCCGTGTGCTGTGTGTGGATCGTCATGGCAACATCTGGCACAAGCCAGATGTTGCTACGGCCATTGCCGTGGTGATCTGGCTGGGCCCGGCCAGCTCAGACCTATTTGCACTTAGGCCTCTAGCATGCAATTAGGCCAGCTCTGGTACAGGCCGTTTGCATTTGCAGGAAGGCGTTTCTGCACAGAAGCGTCCCAGCCTGTACCAGAGCTGTCCTAATAGGAGCTGAGGTGTGGAGCATGAAATTGTGCTCCACACGTTCCCCAGCCTTAATCCGGCGCTTACCTGAGCCGTCCGGCAGGGAGACCATTTGCATTCTTCCTCCGGGCTGCTCAGAAATCCCACCTCCTGGCTGCTGCTATTGGTTGCTGCTGGCCACATCACACACTCTGTGATGTACTGGCTAGCAGTCCAATGCTGGGGGTGGGATCAAACCGAGCTGGTGTCATGTTGGAGGGCCGTGGGCCCCCACCACCCTAATCGGGGCTGCCCCAGCCTCCCATAGTGGCAGTACGCTTCCCACACCGGCCAATGCAAATGGTCAACCTGTCCCCCACACGTACCAGCTTTGGAGCACTCCAACCTTCTGGCTAAAGTATGCATATGCTTGAAGTGCGTATGCCCCCCTCTGCCCCTGATCGTTGCTACACTGAGGCTGTGTCCCCATGCTAGCCATCTGACACACTCTGGGTGCTGTTTGGGCACCCATGGGCCAGGCACGGGACCGAGAGCACATTTCAGGCATCCCCATGAGATTCCCGGCAATGCGGGACAGGTACGGGTTGGGCACGGATGGTGGCATCCCCATGAGAACCATGCTGAACCCTGGTACGGGGGAGCAGCGCCCCCTTTTCTCCGCCCCTCTCTCCTCATTGGCAGCCGGACTGTTGTCAGCCCACCCCTGGGCCGCATTCCCCCCTCCCTTAGCGGCACCGACAGCCAGGACTGGGGTAGGAAGCATGGAAGCAAGTTGAAACAAAGCTTCATTCATAAAAATAACTTTAAAAAAAATTAAAACATCGAAAGCCGCTACGAGATTTAGCAGCAGTAGGTGCTTGAGCAGTTGTGCGCACCTCTGCTCCACAGGGGATCACGAGAACAGCGGTAAACTGAAAATCAAGCCTTTATTTATGATCGCCTTGCAGATCGGGGAAACGGGGGTTGCAAATGGCACAGAAATCAAGCCAACATGCAGCCTGCCTTGGCAATCTTGAAACGGGGTTGGAACTGCCTCTGTGGAAATGGCAGAAAATTTAAAAAGCAAGCTGTTCTCCAGCCTGCCTTTGCGATCGGCATTTTAAAAAGTCAGTGGCCATAATCTTCAATGGACAGGGCAGGGAACACCCCACCTTTCAAAGATATGAGCGCAAATCTCCCGGTTAGCCCACTAGTGTCCCCATGTGCGTTCCTGGCTCGCTGAGCAATGCATACCAGTCCCCCAAAGCGTGCCAAGACTTCTTTTTTCAGGTATCAAATTTGGCACCGTTCTGGCATGGTTTGGCACATTCTGGCACATTCTGGAAAGCGTTCCGCAGACCAAATCCAAAACCAATGGGGACAGATGGCGCCGATCCTGCGCTTGGAACCGTACCAAACTTGCATGGGGACAGGGCCTGAGGGTTTCAAGATTTAAAGAGCTTTGAGACCATTTTGAGTGCTCACCATTTCTAACGTTTAAAAGAATCTGCAGTTTCTGAGGATTAAAGGTCCCGAAACGCAGACTATCTATATTCAGATCAAAAGAGGTCTTGTTGCTGGATTTAGAAATACTCCACATTATTTAGCAAATAGGAACACAAGCAGTCTTTTGGGGGCGGGAACCATGCTTTATGGGCCTTCTCCTCAGTTTCCCCTGATCCAACGAGAAGGTGTGATTTCCTCCCTCTTCTTCGGACTCTTCATTACGGGCTAAGAAAATCTACCGCTGACTGGAAGGGGAGGGGAATGAGGTGAATAATGAACAGAGCCCACGGTACTTTGTAACAAGAGATCAGTCTAGCAATGTTACAAGGCTGATATCCTTCCTTCCTTCCTTCCTTCCTTCCTTCCTTCCTTCCTTCCTTCCTCCTCTCTGCCATTTGGCCTTTTGCCTTCCTCCCTGCCATTTCACGCCGATCTGATCTAACGATCCACCACTAAGGTGTCGGCTCTTGTATAAAAGCCTGCCTGCTTCCTCCCAGGATACCTCTGTGCAAAGCTCCATTATAAGAAAAAAGGGAAAGTGATATTTAATGTTCCACTGCCTTGTTAACAGGAGAAAGAGGTTATGCTATGGTCGATACAAAATGGGGGTGGGTGGGACAAGCGGTGAACAAAAGCTGCTGTCAAAGGACTCCATGATCTCATGTGGGGGAAGGTTTATATGGAGGGTGGGGTTTGAAATGCCCGTCCCAATGAAGTCAGGATTATGACGGTGTCCAATCGCTGACTGCACGGGGAGGGGGTTCTGCTGAGGGGAGGAGAGAGGGGAGGAGGTTCCTCCCCTGCTAGGCAATGAAGAATGGAGAGTGAGTCCATATTATAATCTAGCAGTGGGAACAGAAAAAACCAGACCTCGCTCCTGATTTAAAAATCAATTTAAAAGGGGATTAAATTGCCAAGTGGGAACCTGGCCTGAGATGGTATTCTTATACCATTCCATCCAGTTAGCAAAGTGCACACAGGCTATGCAAGCGAATGCAGCCATCTGAGCCGGGGCCCTGCCTCATATCTTGCGGTAATAAAATCCATAGTTACAGGATTCTATCCCTGTGAATTCCTGTAACAGCCTGTAATTTTTGTGAAACGTATAAATGCTGGAGAGCAAAGTAAAGAACATCAGTCACCTCCCACAAACGCATGCGAGGACTCAAGGGGGCATTATGAAAGCAAAATCCAGAGTCTATACCCATGGGCATCTATTTATCATGCTCTGAAAATGAAGCATGCCACTCCATTTTTTTGTGGGGGGGGGAACAAGAGCGTGTGAAAGAAGTGAGCTGGAAGCCTGAGAAATTCCTCATGAAAGGTTCACATATCTGTGATCCAATGCTCAGGTAAATCCAAATGAATGCATGTAGTGTATATAAAAATATATACAAATACAAACATCTAGACTGCATAAAAGTAAAGGGCCACTTCTGGGCTTAACTCCTTTTGAACACATGCAAAACCCTTTTCCTGAGCACAGTATACAAGTGGATCTACCTACCTACCTACCTACCTACCTACCTGTCTGTCTGTCTGTCTGTCCAACTATCCATCCATCCATCCATCCATCTATCTGTCTGTCTGTCTATCTATGTGTCTATACCTACCTACCTACCTATCTGTCTGTCTGTCTGTCTGTCCAACTATCCATCCATCCATCCATCCATCTATCTGTCTGTCTGTCTATCTATGTGTCTATACCTACCTACCTACCTACCTACCTACCTACCTACCTACCTACCTACCTATCTATCTATCTATCTATCTATCGGATTTCCTGCCTGTCTGCTGGTCCAAGGACTGTCCCTATTCTCACTTGCACAAGATTATTATTGCATTCAGCCAAACATGCTGTAAAAGGAACAAACGTAATGTATAAATGAGTTTTTAAAACAATGTTCAGATCAATAAAACATTAAAAATTGGATAAAATAGTACCGATAACAAAATGAAGATCAACTTAAATTATTTCTGACCAGAGATGAGCAACAGCGACGGCATAATCTTTGGCACCGAGCAGTTCCTCCATTGTCCAGATGTTGTGTTGTTTGTTCAGCATCACATTCACACAACATGGAAGAACCTTCTAAATATTTCCATTTATAAGGTCTATCTTTTGTGAGCCAATTTGGTCTAGTGGTTAGGGAGCCAGACTCTTATCTGGGAATACTGGGTTTAATTCCACCCTCCCCGATGGAGCCAGCTGGGTGACCCTGAGGTAGTCACAGCTCTCTTCTGAGCATTCACAGCCCCACCTACCTCACAGGGTGTTCTGTTGTGGGGAGAAGAACAGAAGATTTGTCAGCCGCTTTGAGCCCCTTAAATGGCTGTGGAAAGTGGGGTAGAAAAACCAACTCCTCCTCCTCCTCCTCCTCCTCCTCCTCCTTCTTTTGTTCTACCACTTCTGAGCCTATTTAGGGATTTCCATACTATCCATTCTTGGTTTGGGGGAAGAGTCTCAGTTGCACAAGATGGGAGGAATAGAAAACGGGATTTATTTATTTATTAAACTTCAAGGGAGTAAATACAGATTAGATATTAGGAAAAACTTCCTAAGAGTGTAGGTGATCAGTCAGTGGAATAGGTTGCCACGGGAGCTAGTGGGCTCTCCTTCACTGGAGGTCTTCGAGCAGAGGCTGGACCTACATCTGTCTGGGATGGTTTAGGGAATCCTGCATTGTGTAGGGAGTTGGACTGGATCTCCCTAGAGGTCCCTTCCAACTCTATGATTCTATGATCCTATGACTTACCAAATTGGTTAGGCAACATTTTGTGTTTTTGAATGGAACCCAAATATGAAAAGGTCACATCCATCCATCCATCCATCCATCCATCCATCCATCCATCCATCCATCCATCCATCCATCCATCCATCCATCCATCCATCCATCCATCCTATTATTTGGATTACAGAAGAATATGTGTGGTTTACAAAACGCTGTATATACAAAATCCATACAAATGGAAGCCCCTGACTCTGCATAAACCCGTAAAATGTGCTCATAATGGAACAAAATCAATTTTTGTAACACGTTTAAGCAAAAATACTGCAAGGATCACTGAAGGTGAGGGATACACCAGCTGTGTCTATGTTCACCGGCCAATCCTGGATTTAAGCTGGTTCCAAACACTGGCCGATTATGCTTCTAGCAAGCAATAATCTGGAAAACTGCCCCTCAAACGTTACCGCTTGCTAGCCAGACAGACAGTGCTGTTCTTCTGTTTTAGAAATGCGCTCATCCGGATATTCAGCCAACACGGAATATCAACTTTGATTTCGCGCTTCCCTTCCTGTCCCATGTGAGAGACTGATGTTGACCAGTGCTTGCAACAGCCTAGCCGCTGCGTAATGGATCTACTCCTGGGCACCGCCATCTTGAGCACGGTGCCCTGTGCAACTGCGCATGCACCTCCGGTGTTGCTAGAGCAACGCTGACACTCTGCGCAGTGGCAGTCACATCAGGGGGTCACGCTGGCTGCCAGTGTGCTTGTGTGGCTGCTCCAGTGACCTCTCTAGCGAGCCAGAGTAAAGATGGTCGCCTCCTGGACGCTTCCGGTAAGCTTTTGGTTGGAACTGGGGAGGGCTGGGTTGTGTGTGGTGAACAGTCAGCTGACAATTAGTCAACATCTGGGCAGGCAGGGGGTGCAGACGCACCTGCCCAGATGTTGATTAATTGTAAACTATGGGCCGAAGTGGTTTGAGAGCAAGTGATATTAAAGAGATTGCAATAACACGGCATGTAAAGGAACCAGATCCTTCACAACTTGAACTTCTCAAAGTACTTTTGCCTTCATCTTCTGCTTGACGCCCACAAGCAACTGGTTGGCCAGTGTGTGGGACAGGATGCTTAACTAGATGGACTGTGGCCCAATCCTGGAGAACTTCTCTTATAGGCTACCTCTAGACTAGTGGAATAAATCCACAGTTAAATGTCAAAGTGCAGTATACTTACTGCGCAGCAACGATCAGGCATCCGAACTCAAAAGGCAGTTCTGTAGATTCCCCATCGAATCTGCGAGAGCTGAGTCAGCACACACCGTCATACGGACTGAGGCAGCCAATCAAATTTGAGCTGCCCTTCCTGCTCTCGTCTTGCTGTTCTCTCCATTCTCCCTTCAATGGAGGGAAACTTCAGATTTTGTTGATACTGTGCAGTGAGGGACCTTGATCCGGCATTAAGGTAAGTGTGCGGTCCTAACTGGATAATGCAGCACCATGATGATCCATTGTTCAGCATGTGTGACGCCTCAATCAGGACTGCGCATTCCACTGTGCAGTATAAACATGTCTGGATGCAGCCATGTTCTCTTGTGAGCTGGTTTGGTCTAGTGGTTAGGGAGCCGGACTTTTATCTGGGAATACCGGGTTTGATTCCGCCCTCCTCCATAAAGCCAGCTGGGTGACCTCGGGCTAGTCACGGCTCTCTTCTGAGCTCTCACAACCCCTGCCACAGGGCATATGTTGTGGGGGAAGGTTTGTCAGCCACTTTGAGTCCCCTTAAATGGGTAAGAAAAGCGGGTAGAAAAGCCAACTCTTCTTCTTATATTTTCATTTCATTCATCGCCAGTGCAGGAGAATGCTTCACAGGAAATGACCCACCAGGAACAATTAGCTAAAAAGGGAGCCTTTCTTGATATCGACCACTACAGTCGGGCATCCACAAACCAATTAAGCCCAGGTTCCTTGCTTTAATCCTCTCCTGATCGCATCAAAGCTGACAGCCCCAGTGAACACTCTGCAGCCATTTAAATGTGCCCAGTTTGAACACTGAAACAAGAGCCCGGCCTTCCGCTGTGTGCACCCGCGACGCTTTGTGAAATTAATTGAATTTGAAGTTGACTGCGAATACTCAGTTCATCTCTAAGAATGAAAGCCTGTGCAAAATTTGAAGCTGCAGGGGAGAGCGCAGAAAATCCATGTCGAAAGAGAGAAAGACTCTTCAGAAGTAAGTCACCGGGGACCGAAACATTTGGCAAAAATGTTAACCCGGAAACAAGATCAGCAGACGATCAATCATGGAGCATTGCAACCGGCATAAGACAGCAAAACTATGATAATGATGATAAGGAGTTAATTAGGGCCTTGCATTTGCATGCATTGGCCTGAAAACTGTCCAATATCTTTGGCAAAAAAGGATTCATTTCCCAGAGACAGCACCCTGGCTCCAAAAAAGCCATAGATCACGCGCTAATTTTAATTCCTAAGCTGTGGAGAGGGCAGACTAGAGTTCCAGAAGTCATAGGGTGTTTTTCCAGTGTCACTAGAAGTACCCATTAAGTACCCATTAATGGGTACTTAATGGCATTTTTGAACCCATTAATGGGTACTTAATGGGTACCTCTAGTGACAGTGGAAAAACACCCATTCGCACCTTTGAAGTTAAGAAGAGTTGGCTTTTCAACTTCGCTTTTCTCACCCATTTAAGGGGACTCAAAGCAGCTGACAAGCCTTCTGCTCTTCTCCGTCCCACAGACACTCTGGTGAGGCAGGTGGGGCTGTGAGAGCTCAGAAACAGAGCTGTGACTCACCCAATGTCGCCCAGCTGGCTTCATGGAGGAAGAAGAAGAGCTGGCTTTTCTGCCCTGTTTTTCTCACCCATTTAAGTGGACTCAATCCGGCTGACAAACCTTCTGTTCTTCTCCCCACAAGAGACACCCTGTGAGGTAGGTGGGGCTGTACGAGCTCAGAAGAGAGCTGTGACTAGCCCAAGGTCACCCAGCTAGCATCCTTGGAGGCTGTAACAGCCTACTCCACGTGTAGATGCTCTTCACTAATTCTTGACTAGAGGTCACAGTGCCAACAGACCTTGGGTGCTGGCAGCCTTTCCCCAGTGGAGGCCTCTCCAGTTGGAGGGCTTCCACCTGGCCTCCCTCCCCAGCAATTATGGGAACAGCACGCAGACCAACGTGCTCACGAGCCAGCATTCACCCCTTCTGAAGTGTCTCCTTGCACCCCTAAAAGAGCAAAGCCTGGGAGAGAGGGCGGACGAGGCGGTTAAAGTGCTTCTCTTGAAAAGTGATGGAGAACCTTCTGAAATTAGAAACTTAACAATGAGGCAGGCCCGGCTGTACAACTTGCCGGATCCGGTTACCATGGAGACGGCCACAAATGTGTGTCAGCTGCAGTGCGCTCTGAAGTCACTACAATTAAGAGGGGAAGAGGGAACCCTTTTGCTCCTTTAGCGGCTCCGTCTTTTATTTATTTTATTATTTACCTTTCTTTCCCCCACCCACCCTCTTATTTTCTAAAGGGCACGGGGGATTTCAGACGGAACGCCAGCCACGGGCTGCGAATGCCGGCTCCTTGGAGCTGTCGTGCGCGCAGGGCCGGGAGACATCAGCTCAAGGTGGCTGCTGTTTGCAGAGAGTGGAGGCGTTTTGGCACTACCCTTCCCGTCCCCCGGGCCGGGAAAGGCGTGTGATGACCCAACTTCACCCACTTCCTTCCCCCGGGATCAGATACTCAATTTATTCGATCCTGGGCCCCTGTCCTCCATTTTTGCGCCAGCGCCTCCATGACTGCAGGTACATCAATGCCGTCACCTTGTCGACACTGATGCTCTGTGCATGCACAGTTGCGTTGTCATCTGCTCCCTCCCCCCAGGTTCGGATACTCAAGCTATTCGATCCTGGGGACCGGTCCTCCATTTTGGCAGCAGCGCCTCCATGATTGCACGTGCATGCGCGGTCACTTACACAGCACCTCAAATGACCCCATAGCACCGGCGAGAGCGAACGGTCACGCCGCTGGACAGTTCAGGTAAGTAATTCGCTAACATTAGTCAAGGTGTAGAGAAGCATTTCATGCTCCACGCCTAATCAACGATTAGTGCACTTCTAGGAAGGGAGGGCACGACTACTTGACATGTGTATACTCTTCCTCAGAGGTGTGCACTAATGATGCACTAGGGACCATAGTGCAAAAAGGCCTCAGGTGCCTGCCTGTCTGCTCCATTCAGCCTGCTGGGGTGGAGTGTGAGGTTCCACAGGTGATTTGCCCATCAAAGCTATAGTAGCCTCTCAGGGGCTGGATTTCCATCATGAAAAGGCCCAGGTATTCCAACAGTCCTTGTGGACTGGCTCACTGCTCAGTATGTCTACTTGGGGCCTATTCTCATTCACCTAAGGGCTTCCTCTGCCATCCAGAGCATCTGGGGGCATCCTGGACTTGCCCTGATCTTCTCTGGTTGTTAAAGAAGTAAGATCTTCTCCACAGCTTGACCAGGGGCATTTTCGCACTTCCCCTTCTGTCCACTGGACGGGAAAGGAATGCCATCAACTAACGTTTACTAGCATTCGCACTTAGCCTAACTCTCCCCCGGCAACCGAACAATTACCTCCCATTTGACCACCAGCTGGTACTCTTCTGGGTGCCGCCATCTTGTGTGCAGCGCCCTCCATGAGTGCGCACGAGTCAGTGCTGTCGCCATGATGACGCTGAGGCCCCTTCCGCACTGGCTCTAAAGACGCATTTAGAGCCAAATGTGGGAAGGATTAAGACGTGGCTTCTTCACAGGAAACCCAATTAGGGACCCAATGAGGAAGGCGCGTCCGCATTTCGGCATGCAAGACTGGTTTCTTAAACTGGTTTTGCCACCGAAATGCTGCCCCAATGTAAGACCTAAAGAATTAGGTCTACCATCTGGCTTTTACCCTTAAACCGTTTCGGAAGCAAACGCTCCCGCACATGGCAGGGGAAAAGCTGGATTCCCGGCGCCCGCCATCTTGGGGAGGGTGGAAGCAGGCTGGTTTGCCTGCTTCTGCCCTCCCCGGTGCGCCATCATGTCTCGATGACAGGCAGGGGCGGAGGTTGCCTCCACCCTGCCTGGTGTCGAAGTGATGAGCATCCCTGACAGGTGAAGGCAAACTTCCTCCTTCACCTGGCAGGAATCCCCGATCGCCAGAGAGGAGGGGAGGCAGATGGCAGATGCCTCCGTCCCCCCCCCCCCCGCCGCTGCCTCCAGGGGCAGGGCATCGTGTGGTGGCAAAGCCAGGCTTTCCCTCTCTGACAGCTCGGCCCTCCCCCCAGCCTCCTGGATTGGCTCGCTTGGAGCCAGGCATCGGGAGGCCATGGGGTGCCTTCCCCGGGGTCCCTCTCACCCAAGAAGCAGCAATCAGGCAATGGGACCCCGTGGCCTACCCCACCCCACCTCACCCGGGGTCGTGTGCACGCAATCCCCATCTTGCTTTGTCACTGACAGCCGATTCTGGCAGCGGGAGGCCCACCGTGCAGTGCGCGTTTGTGCGCTGCGGCCCCCCACTGGCCAGCCGCCCTCAGGGGAAGGCACCCCACGGCCTCCTGATACCGGGCTCCAAGCGAGCCAATCCGGGAGGCCAGAGGGAGGGTCTTCGGAGACCCCCTCCAATCTGGCCTTGCCACCGCCATCCCGTGGGTGTGCGGATGCGTGGGGCTTCCGAGGTTCTGTCCCTAATTGGCACAGATCCTCGGGAAAAACGGTTCGCCGGAAAATGGATCTTTATAGATCTGTTTTTCGGCGGCATGTACAGAAAGGTCCTATGAAGCTGACGGCCATCAGCTGCTTCTGGGAATGTCAAGCGGGAGACACAGTCACAACCCTCAGCTTCTCTTGACTCTCAAGAACACAACACTAGAAACAGGGGGTATTCTATGAACCTAATGGACAGGAGAGTTGGGACCAACAAGAGGAAGTATTTTTTTCACCCAGAAGGCCATTGGTCCATGGAATTTACTACCACAAGAGGTGGTGGCAGCAACCAAACTTGCATAGCTTTAAAAAAGTGTTGGAGAAATTCATGGAGGGCAGGTCTACCAATGGCAACTAGAACTGATGCCTAGGTATTTCCTCCAGGCTGGAGAGAGAGGCACGAGGTCTCTACAGGCTATTTGTAAGGATCTGAGAGCAGGGGAAGATTTTGCCTTCATCTTCTCCTTGCAATTGCCCAGAAAGAATGGATTGGCCACTGCGTGAGGCAGGATACAGGACTCAATGGGCTGCGGCTCGATCCAGCAGGGTTCCTCTTATTTTCTTCTGCTTGAGATGCCCATAAGCAGCTAGTGGGTCACTGTGAAAGACAGGATGCTGGACTAGATGGGCTGTGGCCTGATCCAGCAGGGCCCCTCTTATGTTCTTATGACAATAAAGATGTGGAAAACTGCTATGGGGAAAATGTTGCATTTTTTTTAACCCTGCCTCTTCTCCAATGAGCTCAGGGTGCTCAGAACCCATGTGCCTATTTTACCTTTCCATAGCAGTAGGTTGGTTTCCGGTAAAAAGTCCCTAAGAAATCTTCAAAGCTAAAGCAGGATTACATTTCCCAGGTCCTATTTTGATCATTTACCACCTGAGCTGGCCAAACTGTGGCCTTTCAGATGTTGCTCAACTATAGCTCTCATTGTTCCTTGCTGCTACTCCAACTAACTGGGATTCCTGGAAGTTGTAGTTTGCAATATCTAGAAGAGTGATGGCCAACCTATGACACGCGTGTCACAGGTGACACACCAAGCCCTTTTGGGTGACACACCTGGTCACCCTGGCACCTGGGCGTGTAGTGCTTGCTTGTTCTTGAAGTGTACAAAATACCAATTTTCAATTGAAGATTTAGCAAACAAAATTCAGCAACAAAAGTCACTAATGTAAAGAATTATTTGTTTTTGCTTTTAATAAAATACATATATCAAAAATATAACTTTTTTACTAGAGCTACAAATATCACAAAATTATGGATATTTCTAGAGTTAAGCTAGGTTTTCTTGCAAATTTTGACACACCGAGCTCAATAGGTTAGCCACCACTGATCTAGAACGTTCTAAATTGCCAGCCCTGCTGCAGACCCTGGGGCAGCTTCCATTAGAGGCTGTCCATCCTAGGAAACGGCTGGTCCACATGATAGTGGCAGCTAGCCCACACCCTTACAGGAAATGGTACCAGGGAGCAGACTAAAGGGAGACCCCTAACCATTCCTACATGTCCATTGTGAGTGACTGGGTCAGTCCAGCCAGTGCATCTTTCCGGCTGCAGGGACGGGCAGGGTGCCTCTAGGGCCATTTGCTGGGATTCAAGAGCAGGAGAAGGTTTGCCCTTGTCTCTGCTTAAGCTGCCCATGGGCAATTGGTGGGCCACTGTGTGAGATAGGATGCTGGACTAGATGGGCTGTGGCCTGACCCAGCAGGGATCCTCTTAGGTTCTTATGAGAAAGTTTGCCCTTGTCTCTGCTTGAGATGCCCATGGGCAATTGGTGGGCCACTGTGTGAGATAGGATGCTGGACTCGATGGGCTGTGGCCTGACCCAGCAGGGCTCCTCTTGGGTTCTCTTATGCATGGAGCCTGGGGCCATTTTGCCAGGCTCCTGGAAACAGCCTCAGAAATCGGCTCTTTCTAGATGACCGGTCCAGACCCATGGGCTCGGACAAGCTGTTGCAATTCAGGTGGCTGCTGGCACATAATTTGGGCCAAAACGTGCCTCCATGTCATGCACCACAAGGTGCTGTCCAGAAAATACTTGGGTATTTACCACAAAGCATTACTTGGAGGTTCACCTGGTGTTTCAGAAGGCACTTTGCTTCTTCCCAGTGGTCCACCAGTGGTTACAAGACTTTCTTTCTCTTTCAGGATTACATCAATTAATTATCCCTTTTTTAAAGGCCTTGTCAGCAGAACTGCTGCGCCCGCAACCAATTCATACATTTCCCTTAGAAAAGATATTAATATATTGGTCCTTTCTTTCTTTTGTTGAGTCTCACTGGGAATCCATCAAGGCTCGTGGTCCTGCTGTTTTTCAAAGCTTGGGGAACATCCAAGATTCCCTCTTCAGCTACTCTTCTGTCCCAACCTTTATCTTTTTGGTTGCTGTTCTTCACAGATCGGTAGGGGTCCAATTGTCTGCAAGAACCTTTACTGTACACCACCAGGTCTTCTATTATTATCCCAGTTGCTGAATTTCCCCAAAATCGACTCTCCAAATGTGCAGCTGCTTCATTCTACGCTGGTGCCGCCTACATTTGACTTGCTAGCAATTGACGGACTACTGTGGTGTGCTACGTGTGGGACCACCCTTGAAGCCTCTAAGGAGAGTGAACATAAGAAGAGTTTCCATATGTCCGTGGAAAGCAAAGTGCAAACTCATCCATGCTTGTACTAAGCATTGACACTTGTGAATGCTTAGTGCACGTGAAACCTCCCCCCACACGGCTAGAGACTTACCTGAGGTGTGTACAGTGTCTGGGCACCACATCATGTTCGCCATTGTTGGCACCAGCGCATGTGTGGAGTCGCCAAGTCAACCATGATGCGCCAGCATGCTTGTGTGGTGAGTCACATGCACCTTCATTACCAGAAGAGGTGCCAATAGGCCTGCAAGGAGCCTTACGGGCTCCGGTTCTGTCCCCAGTGCAGGCAATGGTAGGGGTTAACCTACACCACCATGCAGTCACTCTGGATTGAAGGAGCCATTTCTGGTTAGGGAACAGTTCCTTCATGTGACCCATAGCGACCTGCCCGTGCCTTAAGATCTGGAGGGGAGGCCCTCCTGGTTGTCCCACCACCCTTAGTAGCATAAGGGGTGGGCACCCGTGAGAGGGTCTTCTCAGTGATGGCCCCTAAGCTAGGCAATAGTCTCCCCCTTGAGGTGCATCTATCACCTTCACTGTACACATTTAGGAAGGCACCTCTTTGCACTGGCTTTCAGTTAAATGGGGACATACTTTCCCTTCCCACTCGCAGGTGCTGTTGTTTTAAGACATACAGTTATTGTTTTAATCAGGTTTGATTTTAGATGTTGTTACCTGCCTGGAGACCTCTGGGTATAGGGCGGGACAGACAGACAGACAGACAGACAGACAGACAGACAGACAGACAGATAGATAGATAGATAGATAGATAGATAGATAGATAGATAGATAGATAGATAGATAGATAGATAGATAGATAGATAGATAGATAGATAGATAGATAGATAGATATTGGTGTCTTCACCCCTTGGAAACCAGGAGACCAAGTGCAGAAAGGCCCCAGTTCTGCATCCTAGCTCTAGATGATTGTTTTCAGAGCCATTTGTGTGTTCTTACTATTAAAATCTATTCCTTGCCTTCCCTAAGGACTTCATGGAAATTGATTTTTTCTTTTTCCTTTTTCAAATTGGATTTCAATAATTAGCTTTTTATTGTTTTAGATTATCCTGTTTTGCTACCCACCCTCTGGGTGAGTTATGGGGAAAATAACACATATTTTGTATACAAGGTGCATTTTAAGCGTAAGGAGATCCAGGATGTTTCCACACTGGGCCTGTATTCCAGGTTATATCCCAGAATAGGGTCATGCTACCTGTGTGCTGGGGCAGCCTTGGTAGGTCCACATGGGTATCAACCCCCTGAATCATGTGCACCAAGCACATACTAGTTAGCTCAGGACTAAAGCATGTATCAGTCATGTACCCAGCATCTCTTCAGTTTTTGCAGGGCATATTTTTGGTCTAGTGGTGAGGGAGCCAGACTCTTATCTGGGAATACTGGGTTTGATTCGACACTCTTCCACGAAGCCAGCTGGGTGACCTTGGGCTAGCCACAGATCTCTTTCTAAGCTCTCACAGCCCCACACTCTTTGACTGGCCTTCCCTGCAGCTTTTCCAGTTTCATAATCTCTTTTCAGAAATGTGTTGAGCAGAACTGTAAACTATAATTCCAAATGTGCCTCACCACAGATTTACAAAGAGTCAAAATGGCTCTTGCCAACTTATTTTCTATTCCCTTCCCAATTATCCCTAGCACTGAATTTGCTTTTTGCACACTGGGTCAACGCTTTCATTGAGCTGCCCTCCAGAACCTCAGAGTCAAACGGTTCGAGCTGTGTCCGACATTTCACATGCTTTTGGGTCTTGCTTAGCCGCACAATCCGGAAATCATGAGTGGAGCCCACTCTTAACTGCCAAAACTTGCTCAAAGCCCTGAGCCAGTTTGGTCTAGTGGTTAGGGAGCCAGACTCTTATCTGGGAATACCAGGTTCAATTCCGAAAGAGAGCTGTGACTAGCCGAAGGTCACCCAGCTGGCTTCACAGAGGACTGTGGAATCAAACCCAGTGACTGTGAGATATGAATCCGTCACAAGACCAGGATATAGACATATTTTAACAGGCCTACTGGTGCCACAAGGTCTCTTGGAACTGGGAAGCCTGCAGAAGGGCACATGACTCCCTGTCCCAGGTTGCCAGGGACACCCAATTTGGTGGTGCATCAAACTGCACCATCGTAATATTCCTCCCCAGGGCTTTGAGCCTTCGGTGTGGCATGGGCCCTGCCCTGGACCGCCTTGGAGCACTTTCAGCTGGAGTGGGCCAGCCCCCAGAAGGGCAGAAACTTCCAAAATTTTGGGAAATCTCTTCATTGAGACTGACTGCAACTCTTGCCAAAGTGAAGCATAACTAGATTCTTCGTTTTTTGTGAGAACATATTGTGGCTAATTGTCACGCAAACGTACTACCTTCTGGCACGATGCTGTGTTCACCATTGCTGCTGAGTGTGAAAGGCTAACACCACCACCACCACCCCTCACACAGCAGCTTCTGTTATCTGTTGGTGGCTTTTTTCTATGAGGACGGATTCCCGCCAAGCCTAATCATTCACATTCATAAAAACAAAAGAGGCTTTTCGTTTCTGCACAGGCCAGAATATAGGTTTTGATGTGTCATTTGGTAGACGGTTGGGGATCTTCTCTTTCTCGCCCTTAAGGGGACTCAAAGCTGCTGACAAACCTTCCATTCTCCTCCCAAGGACAGTCACCTTGTGAGGGTAGGTGGATCTGTGAGAGCTCAGAAAGAGAGCTGTGACTAGCCCAAGGTCACCCAGCTGGCTCTGTGGAGGAGTGCGGAATCCGACACCCTAACTACAAGACCAAACAAGCCCATCCTGGTAGATCTCTTCTTAAAAGAGATGAACTAGAGGCCCTTTAACCAGACCACAGAGGTATGTGCCCTCCAGCTACACACAACCCTCAGTTCACCTCATCTTTTGTCAACTCCATCCTGGTTAGGGCTGATGAGAGATATAGTTAGGAACAGCTGGAGGGCTGATGCTTGACCAGTCGTGACCCAGAAGCTCAGCAGTACTAGGATAGAGGGAAGAAAAGGGGGCTAAACACAGGACTACCACCTTCGGTAGCAAAGGTGGTGAGCATTTGGGATGGGGCCTTCTCAGTGGTGGCTCCCAGTTTACGGAATGGTCTCAGGAGAGCTGTGACGGCACACCTCTTTACCCTGGCCTTTGGCTAGATAAGGAAACAGCCTTTCCTCCCCGCTTTCAGGCACTGTTGTGGTTTTAAATTGTTCATTTTATATTTGGCTTTTCATGTTGTACCCAACCTGAGATCTTTGGGTACAGGGCGGGATAAAAATGCAAATAAATAATAATAAATAATAAAACATTTCTAATCCAGGAGCTTGGTAATATACTCATACTCATACTCATACTAACTAATAATAATAATAATGAAAAAATTATTGAACTACGGCGACTCTAGCATAAACCACCCAAGGTGGTCCCAGTGGTTCTCGGGACACTGGGGGCAGTGCCAAAAGATGTTAGTGGGCACTTGAAAAGCATTGACAACCACAAAATATCCACCTGCCAGCTACAGAAAGCCACTTTGCTGGGATCTGCTCGTATCATTTGCCGATACATCACTCAGTCCTAGGCACTTGGGAAGGGCCCGACTAGTGATAACAGTTACCAAAACCAGCATAAATATCTTTTTTGCTGTATGTTACTGTTGTGTTATATCAATAATAATAATAATAATCAACCATGTACTCAGCCGCTGCAAAAAGATCGTGCAGACTGATTATAAACAGCAGCACAACACTGTTGCCAAAATGATCCATTGGAATCTACGCCACAGTTGCCATCTGCCAGCAGCACAGAACTGGTGGGATCATAAACCCCAAGAAGTGGTTGAAAATGAACAGGGTGAAATATTATGGGACTTCAGAATACAAACTGATAAAGTTTTGGGACGTAACACCCCTGGCATCACCACTGTTGAAAAGAAGAGGGTGTTGCTCATTGATGTGGCTAGATCAGGAGACAGCAGGGTTGACGTGAAACAAACAGAGAAAATTACAAAATACAAGGACTTAAAAGATCGAAATTCAAAGACTCTAACACGACAGCAGTGGTGGTCCCAGTGGTGATCGACAAACTGCATGCCTCTCCAGAAGATCTTGGAAGGCACTTAAAACAGTTCGACATTGACAGGGTTACCACCTGTCAATTGCAAAAGGCCACCCTGCTGGGTTCTGCTTGCATTGTCCACCAATACATCATGGCTGCATCCCCATTACAAGCTTATATCGGTTTCAAACCATTTTCAATCCTCTCATACTCCACATCAGTTTGGCTTAACACGCTTTCCACGTGTTAAATCGCCCCAAAGCGTTGTAAATGTTGACCCTCATTACAACAGGTCTCACTCCGGATCGTGCGCTTGATACATGTTACATTTTTTACTGTGGGGACCCTACCATTTTAAGGGATGAGAATCCATGTTTAGGGTTTCCCTCCCCCAATAGCTTGCTTCCAAAGGCAGTGATTTCAGTGTAAAAATCCAACCTTCACAGCAGCCGCTACACTGTAGCAATCCAGGCACTTCACACCTGATAACAATGTTGCAATTTTGCGCAATTCTAGCTCTTTGGAGTTCTGACCTTTAGAGAGGGAAAGGAAAGCAGCTGCCGGTTATGAGAGATGTGTGAATGTTTAAAGCCCCCTTGCTTGAGTTGCCGCTGCTGCTGTGTGCCCTGGGCAATGGGGATAATTGCTGGCTGCCCGCTGCCAGTTTTCCTCCATCCAGGCAAGCAGCAGCCACCCAGCCAGGCTCGGTGAAGGGGTCTGTTATGGGTGGTGCGTTCATGCCAGGAGGAAGAGGGCACGGCAGCCCCGAAAAGCAGTTTTTAGAAAGTAGCCACTTGAGTCATGTACGCCACCTACGATCCTCAGAATCCGGATTGAATGCCATTAAGTTTAAAGTAATGGGAACAGGCAAATTCGTGTTTGCATCCAGTTCTATTATTTTGGTTCAGGGAAACCGAATTAAGCTTATAATGGGGATGCAGCCAACGCCATCTTAGGAACTTGGGAAAATCCCGATGCATTATGAAATATCAAAGCAAACATGTTTAGTGTCATATTATATAATAATACATAATAATAATAATAATAATAATAATAATAATAATAATAATAATAATAATAATAATAATAATAATAGAATACAGCTTTACTTAGCTTTACTGCATTAATTGCTTGTTCCTAAGAATGGGGACTGCGCAGAAATTGCTGTAAAGAACTTCCCAATGGATAGTATCCTAGGTCTATATTTAGAATAAATACATTAAATAATAAAGGCAGGAGATGGAATCCCTGTAGCCCAAATGCAGCATTAACACACTGTGAATGGGAGAGAGAAATCACGGCGCATCCTCTGAAATCAATTTTGATTCTACAAAGTCATCGCTTTCACGCTGGAAATCCCCTTCCGATGACGCCAGTTCCACGAACTGGCATTCCCAGGCATATGCCTTGATTTAACCTGGAAACACTGCGCGGCGGCGTATGCCAAGGGAGACTTGGCAGACCGAAAACCGTCTCCAACAGCCAGTCAGCTGGCGTTTCCATCCGCCTCTCCATAGAAGCAGCAGGAGGATAGGAAAGTGCAAAATAGCCACACGGCGAACGTAATTATTCTGCATATTTTGGTCTGACCCACTTAGAGAGGCAGCCGGAGACGCGGATCATAAACAGTTCCCTTGTTCCACACATATGGGCTCACACTCTGTTCAGATGAAACCTCCTTGCCCCTGACTCCCACCTGCCCCACAAACACACAACAGAGCTAAACTGGGCTTTTCCAAATTCGTCTTCCAGACGATGACCCTTATTTGGAGTTTATACAACAATGTAACCTTTTGAATCGTGTGTTTTATTGTATTTGATTGTGAACTCTTGTGCGCTGATTTGAGTCCCTTCAGGAAAAAGGAGGGAACAAATAAAAGTATCTACCTACCTACCTAGCTAGCTATAAAGCCAGTTTGGTCTACTGGTTAGGGAGCTGGACTCTTATCTGGGAATACCGGGTTCAATTCTGCCTTCCCCTATGAAGCCAGCTGGGTGACCTTGGGCTAGTCACAGCTCTCCTCTGAGCTCTCACAGCCCCACCTACCTCACAGGGTGTCTGTTGTGAGGAGAAGAATAGAAAAGCTTTGTCAGCCGATTTGAGTCCCCTTAATGGGTGAGAAAAGCGGGGTAGAAAAGCCAACTCTTCTCCAGAGGGATCTCTTAGCATTGGGTGAGTGGGCAACCAAGTGGCAAATGTGCTTTAATCTTAACAAGTGCAAAGTCATGCACATCGGGGCCAAGAATCCAAATTATATCTATAAACTGATGGGGTCTGAGCTTCCTGCAACACACCAGGAAAGGGATCTTGGGGTTTTGGTGGACAGTTCAATGAAGGTGTCAACCCAGTGCGCGGCAGCAGCAAAAAAAGCTAATTCAGTGCAGGGAATAATTAGGAAGGGAATAGCAAATAAATCAGCAAGTGTCATTTTGTCCCTTTATGAATCTATGGTGAGGCCACATTTGGAATACTGTGTACAATTCTGGTCACCACACTTCAAAAAGGATATTGTGGAACTAGAGAAGGTGCAGAGAAGGGCAACCAGAATGATTAAGGGTCTGGAACAAAATCCCTTACGAAACCAGGCTGCAACGTCTAGGCCTCTTCTGTCTGGAGAGACGGCATTTGAGAGGGGACCTGATTGAAGTATATAAAATTATTCATGGTATAGAAAAGGTGGATAGAGAAAATTTCTTTTCTCTGTCACACAATACTAGAACCAGGGGGCACTCCGTGAAGCTGATGGGTAGGAGAGTAAGGTCTGACAGGGGGAAGTATTTCTTCACCCAGAGGGTCATCGGCTTATGGAATGTGCTGCCGGAAGAGGTGATGACAGCTACCAGTCTGGATGGCTTTAAGGTAGGGGTAGACAAATTTATGGATGACAGATGTATCAATGGCTACTAGAATGAATGTCTAGGTGCATCTTCCAGGCCTGGGGGAGGGGGGAATGGGGCACTTCTAAGGCCATCTGCTGGGACTCGAGAGCAGGAGAAGGTTTGTCCTTGTCTCTGCTTGAGATGCCCATGAGCATTTGGTGGGCCACTGTGTGCGACAGGATGCTGGACTAGATGGGCTGTGGCCTGATCCAGCAGGGCTTCTCTTATGTTCTTCTACCTACCTACCTACCTACCTACCTACTTACCTACCTACCTACCCATCTATCTAGTTGAGGGAGGGACTTTCTGCTCTTCCCATCCTGTCCCATATACAACAGCAAAGTGACAAGCTGTTTTCTTTCACTGTTAAATAACTCAGAAAATTCCCTTTTGAGTTCGATAAAGTGGAAAGAAAATGACCGGTCACTTTGCTGATTAAACTTTAGGTGTGACCACCTACCATCAAAGTGGTGCCTTTTGGATAATGACGGCCAGCATATATGAATAAGCACATTCAGCAACCCCTGGATTAATCCTCATTTGAAATCCTGGGTAATTACCAGTGGGGGAGGGTGGATGAGAGCACCCTACAAATATAGGTTAACGCGTAAAGAGATCTCGTTTGCGAGAGGTTTATCCATGGAGCCACTCACAAGCGGATTTCTACATTTCATTATGGAAAGATTACAAAGCAGGTAATACCCCCACGTAAAAATATATATATATTTTTATGGGCGGCGGGGGGGGGGGGGTGTTTTAAAAGAGCAAGAGAGGGAGGAGAGAGAATCCCCATTCACCATCAGCAACTCGATAAGAAGCAAAGGGTTTGACTGTGTTTTATCCGAATACCTGGGAAGAAAGTTAATAGGTTCATGGAGTCTCCGGAAAAAGACGAAGGCTGTGGTCACACTTAAGGTTTAATCCAGCTTCAGCCCACATTCAGAGTGAGAGAGTACATCAGCAAAGTGACAAGGAGTGTTTTTCCACCATGCTCCTTTAATCTGGATCTAAGAAGACAAGGGGGCTGCTTCCGCACAGGGGCAAACAAATGCGGATCTATCTTACCCGGATTTAGGAAAACCAGTTTAGAAAAGAGGGGGATTTGTTTACAACGGTTTCTAGTAGATGCGGATGTCGCGAATCCGGATTAGCCTAGATGTGGATGTAATAGAACCAGTTTTGCTGGAAGCGGATCCCGGTTGATCCATATGTAGAATATACGGATCTATCTGCACGGGTTGTGTCCGCACATGCGTGGGAAAGGGGCCCAGCGGAGGACGGATTCGGCCCGTGCCGCATGGACGCAGTAACACGGATTTGCAGGGAGGCCTTCGGGGAGCTACGTGATTGGTGCAGGGAGCTGTCACTCACGGTGAATGGCAGCCACCGTTGTGGGCGCCGCCGCCAGGCCGCACACCGCCCAGGGGGCGTGGTCGCGGCGTGGCGACGCAAGTGCTGGCAGCGTGGCACGCTGTGTTTGACAGCTTCGGCCGGCGCGGCACGATCAGCCAGCGGGATGCTGCGGCCAGCCGCCTACAGAACGGTGGGTGCACCCGCTGTGCGGCCCAGGACGGGGCTGGCGGCGGCGATCGGAGCTGCGGGTGGCCTCCAGCGAGCTCTCCGCCATGATGGACGCCCAACGGCTAATGGGTGTTGCTGTGTGGACGCGCCTCACCGGAAGTGTGCTAAATAGGTATGTATGTGCGGACGCGCATCTCTGAATGTGTGCTTAATGGGTGTTAAAAAGGCCTGTGCGGAAGCACCCGGGGAAATATTTCTTCACCCAGAGGGTCTATGGAATCTGCTGCCAGAAAAGGTGGTGACAGCAACCAGCCTAGATGGCTTTGAGGAAGTGTTAGACAAATTTATGGATGACAGATGTAGCAATAGGGTTCTTAGGTTCCCTGTGCAGAATTGTCATCCTTTGATCCGGAATTTGCAGGCAGCAACGATTTGAATACCTAATTTTTCAGGTCTTCCCGAAAATGGGATTCGGCAACCTCTAGACCCCATTACAGACGGATCTCACATGAGGCCGTGCGGAAGTGGTGTCCTTGAAGGGACCCTAATCTGTCCTGCTGTGTGGAAGGTAACTTGTGGACGTGTGCTATATGTGTCCTTATCTGGTGCTTAATGGGGTCTTAATGGCCTGTGCGGAAACACCCATAGTTTACTTGTCCTCACGCCTGCCAGCCGCGTTTTGACCAAGCACTCTCTTTCAGTGGCTTAAGTGTATTTACAAACAGTTAGAAATACAGAATTTCATAGGGACTAAATAAGTGTATAATAAACATCGATACGACTCACCAAAAAGTAACTGTGATCCTGTGTTTACCAAAAAGCACTTCAGTAATGCATAAAGGTGCTATAAAACTAGCCATACTACTACATGTTATAAAAGGGACTGTCCCTGCAAATGAGCAACACCTGTTCTGGACCACCTGTTCTGACCGACAGGTAGGCAGCCAGTATAGAGGAAGAAGAAGAAGAGTTGGCTTTTCTACCCCACTTTTCTCACCCATTTAAGGGGACTCAAAGCAGCTGACAAAGCTTCTGGTCTTCTCCCTTAAGGGACTCAAAGCGGCTGACAAAGCTTCTGGTCTTCTCCCTTAAGGGACTCAAAGCGGCTGGCAAAGCTTCTATTCTTCTCCCCACAAGAGACCACCCTGTGAGACGTAGGGCTGTGAGAGCTCAGAAGAGAGCTGTGACTAGCCCAAGGTCACCCAGCTCACTTCATGGAGGTGTGTGGAATCAAACCTCGTATTCCCAGATAAGAGTCCGGCTCCTTAACCACTAGACCAAACTGGCTCACTTAAAAAATAAATCACAATGAATGCTAAAATCAACTATATCCGAAGAATAATAATGCTACAACCATCCTAAAGTAATGTTGTCCTTCCACCTTCAGTAGTAAGAGGGGTGGGCACCCAGGAGAGGGCCTTCTCAGTGATGGCCTCTAGGTTATGGAATAGTTTCCCTCTTAAGGTGCATCCAAAGGCCACCCTGCTGGGCTCTGCACCCATTATCCGCTGGTAAATATCATCATCTTAGGAATTCGGGAAGATCCTGATGCATTATAAAGTACCAAAGCTGACACTTTTGCTGTTGTGTTATATTGTTATGTTTCTGTTAACAACCACAACACTGCACACCAATGGCCCCAGCCTCAAACCGCCTTGCCTGTTCAACAGGTGATCATTCCACAGGTGCTTTTTTCCAGAATATCACCTGCAGGCGCCATATTCATCCGGCGTCTGGAGCCAGCTCTAGAGACAGCCAGATCTGTTTGTATACATGACAACTCTGTTTACAAATAAGAGTCGAGGCAATTTAAGTCTCACAACTTTTAGCTCTTAGGATGGTGATAAACTAGGTGCATCGACACACCAGTGGTGCTGGGAAAGGTAAGAGCAAATTTTTCCACCTACCCAGGACGTGTGATCAGCAGAGACCCCCCACCCCACCCCAAACCATTCCCACACCACACAACATCCTGGAAGTGGAACTGATTCACATTGGCCTAACTTGCTTCCCCCACAGAATCCAGGGGCACGAGAACATAGCAGGGGCAAAAGATGAGAATCAGTCAAAAGCCTGGCCTCAACTGGCCATCTGCACAGGCGTGGGTGCCTGGCCAATGAGGGGCCGCCCCGTGAGCATGCACAGTATGTCCCCAGCCTATTCTGCCAAGAATCGAGCTGGCAGCAGCAGGTAAGCACTGTTCATGCATGCACGTGACCCCAGGATGGGCTGGGGGGGTGCTGGGGGGGGTCCCACTACTTGCATAGGACCCCAGGGCAGGGACCCAACTGGCCTTCTCACCCCTGGCTGCAAGGCAGCCAATTGGGGGAGGCCAGGGGAGGGTCTTCGGCCCAAACGCGTTGAGTACAGTTCTCCGTCCGCACGTAGGTGTTTGGAATGCCAGTGCAGATGGGGAACTGTACTCAACGCGTTTGGGCTGAAGCGTCCTGAGGTGTCTTCACCTTAGTGTGAAAACGCCTCTGTACTCTTATCTGGGAATACCAGGTTTGATTATGCATTCCTCCATGAAGCTAGCTGGGTGACCTTAGGTGAGCCCTCTGCTGAGCTCTCACACAGCCCCACTGACCTCATGGGGCGTATGTGGCGGGATGAAGATCAGCAGGTTTGTCAGCCGCTTTGAGTCCCCTTAATGGAGAAGAACAGAAGGTTTGTCAGCCGCTTTGAGTCCCCTTAATGGAGAAGAACAGAAGGTTTGTCAGCTGCTTTGAGTCCCCTTAAATGGGTGAGAAAGGTGCAGTAGAAAAGCCAACCCTTCCTCTTCCTCCTCTCTTGAAATTTTGCATTATGCGCCAATGTGTTCTGAGGCTCTTTGATAACAAATTGTAAATAAAAGCAGCATTGCTTGTGAACCTGAAGACACTCCTAGTTAAGCTTCATCTAGCATCATCCTGCCGTCCCGTACAAGTCAGACAAAACCTGTCGCTACGGGCTGAACATGTCAGTTCAGAGTGGCGCTTGCAGAAACAACAAGGAGTTCTGTGGCAGTCTAAGGTCAAGGGAACGCGCTGTGGTGGGCATTTCTGTGGGGAGGCGCATGGCACATCGCCTGCGATTAATAATAATAAGTCTAATCATTAGTCAATATTGCCCATATAAAAAACACGCATGCATAAAGTCAACACCAAACGTAAGTAAAAACCCAATGATAAAATCCGTGCTGGAAATGGAAAACTCATGAAGGTGCTTTCTACCCTATGTGGGGGTATCCTCACCCCCATCTTCGTGTCCCTGGGCCTTTTCACATTGAGGTGATCTCAGAGAGAGCGTCTGCCCTTGAAGGGGCTGTTTCCAAACCAGGAAGGCTCCTGTGGAGCATGCTCCACCCACAGAGTTACCTTGACGAGAGATGGCCTTTGCTGGCTCCGGTAAAGCCCATCCGTACCTTGAGGGTGCTGTACCGGAGCCAGCAAAGGCCATCTCTCTGGGTCATGTAAGGAGCTACGCAAGTGCGCTGGCATCTCAGATGACCTCTAATGGTGCATCACCCTTGTGCATCACCATCATCCAGTGGCGATTTTTCACTTCCCTTCTCGTCCGATAGACGGGAAAGGAGTGTGACGAACCAATGTTGACCAGCGCTCACGCTCAGAGCGCTACTCAACATTACATGACCCCCCGCCCCAACGATCAAATACTTACCTGATTTGATTGTGGGGCCGGTCCTCTTCAGGAAGATTTTGGAAGATGAGCCCTGCTGGATCAGGCCACAGCCCATCTAGTCCACAAGACCCTAAGAGGAGCCTGCTGGATCAGGCCACAGCCCATCTAGTCCATAAGAACCTAAGAGGAGCCCTGCTGGATCAGGCCACAGCCCATCTAGTCCATAAGAACCTAAGAGGAGCCCTGCTGGATCAGGCCACAGCCCATCTAGTCCATAAGAACCTCAGAGAAGCCCTGATGGATAAGGCCACAGCCCATCTGGTCCATAGGAACCTAAGAGGAGCCCTGCTGGATCAGGCCACAGCCCATCTAGTCCATAAGAACCTAAGAGGAGCCCTGCTGGATCAGGCCACAGCCCATCTAGTCCATAAGAACCTAAGAGGAGCCCTGCTGGATCAGGCCACAGCCCATCTAGTCCATAAGAACCTAAGAGGAGCCCTGCTGGATCAGGCCACAGCCCATCTAGTCCATAAGAACCTCAGAGAAGCCCTGATGGATAAGGCCACAGCCCATCTGGTCCATAAGAACCTAAGAGGAGCCCTGCTGGATCAGGCCACAGACCATCTAGTCCACAAGAACCTAAGAGGAGCCCTGCTGAATCAGGCCACAGCCCATCTAGTCCATAAGAACCTAAGAGGAGCCCTGTTGGATCTGGCCACAGCCCATCTAGTCCAGCATCCTGTCCCACACAGTGGCCCACCAACTGCCCATGGGCATCTCAAGCAGAGACAAGGGCAGAAACTTCTTCTGCTCTCCAGTCCCAGCAAATGGCCTTAGAAGCATCCTGTTTGTCCCCCCCCCCCCAACCCAAAAGATGTACTTAGGTCAGTGATGGCGAACCTTTTGAGCTCGGTGTGTCAAAATTCGCAAGAAAACCTAGCTAAACTCAGGTGCTGTGTCACTTCTAGAAATATCCATAATTTTGTGATGTTTGTAGCTCTAGTAAAAAAGTTATATTTTTGATATATGTATTTTATTAAAAGCAAAAACAAATAATTCTTTATATTAGTGACTTTTGTTGCTAAATCTTCAACTGAAAGTTGGTATTTCATACACTTCAAGAACAAGCAAGCAATACACGTCCAGGTGCCAGGGTGACCAGGTGTGTCACCCAAAAGGGCTTGGCGTGTCACCTGTGACATGCGTGTCATAGGTTGGCCATCACCGACTTAGTTATTCTCCTTCCTGCTCCCCCACTATATGGGGACTGTGGTTTAAAGGTACATCCATGTGCAATGCAGCAGCATAGGGATACTGGCTAGAACCCAAGATACCCATACTCAGTGCACTAAACGTGATACTGAACTGGCACCCATGAAACCAAAAGCTTGAAATGTTACATTTAAGGGCATCAGGAAGGCTCTGGTGGGTCCGTCAATGTCCCATTGACCCAGCAACCAGATCGCCTAGTGGGTGAGGAAGTGCCTAAGGAAGCGCATAAATTTGAGAACATCCATGCCTATGTCAGCAGGCCCCTTCGTGGGCTACCACTGTCAAATACCTGGGGTACCCGCCACTCTGAAAAGGACACCGGAGGGCCTACCAGGAATATTGGGTTTGGTTCCGCACTCCTACATGAAGCCAGCTGGGTGACCTTGGGCTAGTCACAGCTCTGTTTCTCAGCTCTCACAGCCCACCTACCTCACAGGATGTTCTGCCGTGGGGAGAAGAACAGAAGGTTTGTCAGCCGCTTTGAGTCCCCTTAAATGGGTGAGAAAAGTGGGGCATAAAAACCCAACTACTACTACTCTTCTTTATCTGATAGTCTCTTGCTCTGATTCTACACTCCTCCATGAAGCTAGCTGGGTGACCTTGGGCTAGTCACAGCTCTCTCCTGAGCTCTCACAGCCCCACCTACCTCACAGGGTGTTCTGCCATGGGGAGAAGAACAGAAGGTTTGTCAGCCGCTTTGAGTCCCTTTAAATGGGTAAGAAAAGCAGGGTAGAAAAGCCATCTTTTCTTCTTCTTCCACCATGCCCTGGCTCAGAGAGGGAAAACGGAACTGAAAGCCCCAGTGCCCACAGCCGTTATTACAACTGTCACACAGACACACAAAACAGGAAAGGCTGATTCAGGGCCTGCTCTGTGTAGGCCCCGGGCTGGCAATTGTCATTTATGGAGCTTTTTCTGCCATGCAGACGGACCTTCATCATCCCAGTTCTGGAGCTGAGCTGTCAGCTCTGAAGACACTCTGGGGGTGTCCTTATCTCCTCATGCTCTGTGCCACTGAAGTCTGGATGAAGGATTTGTCAATTCTCCTTTGACGCTATGCAGACAGTAGCAAGCGCACTTCTCCTGATAATAAATTCAGTAGCTTAAGGTACATTCTGTGTGACTAATTTTTCTCTCTGTTAGTTCCTTCATGATCAAGCAACCCAGTTTGACCTCTGCTTTGAGTATTTTGAGAAAAGAGCAAAACTTTTATCTTCTTCTTGGCATATTCTACAGATTACCATGTCTGCCAGACTTTAAAGAAGTTGCATTTTTTTGGTTTATAACTCCCATGATCCTTAGCCAAGACCCCCAGAGATCCTGGGACACTAGATCCTGCATTTTCCAAAACACAAAAGCATGTCCGCAGACCCATATCTCTGTAGGCTCAGAACACAGAAAGCATTCAACCATCTTTCAGTAGAAAGCATAAGAACCTAAGAGGAGCCCTGCTGGATCAGGCCACAGCCCATCAAGTCCAGCATCCTGTCCCACACAGTGGCCCACCAATTGGCCATGGGCACCTGAAGCAGAAGACAAGGGCAAACCTTCTCATAAGAACCTAAGAACCTAAGAGGAGCCCTGCTGGATCAGGCCACAGCCCATCCAGTCCATAGGAACCTAAGAGGAGCCCTGCTGGATCAGGCCACAGCCCATCTAGTCCAGCATCCTGTCCCACACAGTGGCCCATTAATTGCTTCTGGCTGTCTCAAGCAAAAGGCCTTTTTGCACGATGGATTTTCGAACGTGTTGGGATGGAGCATCGCTCCTCTGGGCCGGCAGCTCCGTTTCAGGCTGCCGCAGCCTGTCCCAATGCGTCTACATGCGTTCCAGTTTCAGAGCACAAAATTGTGCTCTGAAACCATCTCGGTGCATTTGGCCCGTCCCTGGCCGTTCCCAGCTGTACTGGAGGGAAAGCATTCGCACGTTCTCCATCTGTGACAGCCAGGCCCCTCCCTCGGGCTGTCCCCATTGGCTCCCTTGGAGCCAGGGGTGGAAAGCCCTGGTGCCTCTCTTCCCTGGGGTTGTGCATGCTCTAGGGGCCCAGATTGGGCTCCTGCAGCTGGCAGGACCCCCCCCCCACAAACACTGCAGGATTTCACTGGAATTATGGGAAACGAAATGCATTTCCTAGCGTTTGCTATTATCCACGATTTTATGTTATCCGCAGTAGGGCCTGGCATGTATCCCCCACGGATACGGCAGCCCGACTGTTATTATTATTATTATTAGTTTATTTCTAAAGCGCTGTACATGTACTCAGCGCTGTACAAAGTAAAATAACCAAAGAGTAAAAAGTAAAAAAGAGTAAAACCTGCCATTGGCGTACAATCTAAAAACAGTAATAACATACAGTAACAGAGACAATGATTAAAATAGTCAGCAGACTGTATTGCCAGGAATACAGAATCTCACTTGAACACAAGCAGAAGAAAAGGATTTCCCTTAGGGATCTGGACGAATATTCAAAGTAGAGATCCAAATATCTGAATTATTTGAATGAATACATACAAATGTATTCATATAGACTCGAATGTCCATTCATTCATTTTTCCTTATTCGTACAAATTCGGATTTTCGAATATTCGATTCGTTGCGGATCGAATGTTGAAAATTGCATTTGTGCACATCCCTAGTTTCCATTCTTTGGGGCTGAGCATGGGGTTCATGCTGTGGCCCATTTCTTTCCCTCCTTTAACAAAGGGATTCAGACCTTTTAACCGGAGGAAGTCAGTGTATTCTTAAATACAGGGCTGCTAACGACAGCCTCCAAGAATTCTCTGGGGACCAACTCAATATCAATATCACATATTTCTCCTGGGTGATGAAAGCACATTACAGGCTGATAAAAGGCAAACGCCGTTCGTTTTTACAAGCCTCTGCAGATGAACGATTTATTAGATGCTCAGAAAAACTGGAGCAGAGGTGGGGGGGGGGCAGCGGAGAGAGATGGGGGGAGCACATAGCAGCTGTACACTCTATCAAAGATCTGTGCTGGATTCACCTTCTGTTCAGCAGTTACTGGGGTTTATCCCACTCAGTTATTTTGTGCTAATTGCCATAGCTAGCCTTTCGAAAGATGCCACCACTGTTCTGAAAAGAGGCTGATGATAGCACAGGTCATGTACAAGTCAAGGGAAAGGCAACTAGACTTAGGGAAGAAAGATTTTTTGGGGGGCGGGGGAGAAGAAGTGGATGCTGTTATCAAATGGCCAGAAACAGGGTAACAGAAGCAAAAGCTTCACCCAGTCCAACATCCATAATGTTTAGAAATATAGGCTGTTTCTGTACTCAGGGTGCAATCAGGCAGGGAGTTTTTCCAACACTCCTTTTGGAAAAGGCAGCCCCTCTGAAGACAAAACCAAAAGCAGGCATTCAGACTCCAACCTCATTCCTTTGCCTTGAAGCCTGTCCTTCACTGACTGGCAGCATCCTAATGCAGCTTAAAGAATGAGTCGCCCTCAGTGTTACGATTTTCCATCTGAAGAAGGGGCTATGTTTCCAAGACTTTGAGGCAGGGTAGGGCATATGTAAGGGTAAAGTATTTGGTGCCCCTGTCTCAAATTTGCCTAGAAGGTGGCCTTTTCAATATGCTTGATCACAGCTTTAGCTGTGCTCTGATGAATCGCTTTGGAGGGATGGAATCAGCTGGAGCAGTGCACCTCCAGATCCCATCCACGTGTCCTGGAATGACAGTATTTGCATTGGGATGGTTGCTCTGGAAGAGCCACCACACTAGCCTCAAAGCATGAGCTTCAGAATTGGCTCCTATGAGAAGGAACTAAAATTCCTGGCCTCAGAGCCCCCAGAGCTCCTATTTTGGCAGCATAGTTTGGGACCTCTGCTAAAGCAGAACATGGAGAGATGCATATTTCCATGATCTAACCCCGTGTATGCTCTGTTGGATTTGGATGGTGCATTCCAGAGGGGGCATGGTCAGCGTGGAAAGACCCATAACCTACAGCCTTTGGCCTACAGCACATCTATCACACCAGCAAAAGCCTTACTCCTGAATCCTTATGAAAGACCATCCTGAAGGATGAATGGTTGAAAATGCAGAGGAGTCCTTAACATATCCCCTTCCTCTGGCTTGCTACTTTAACATGTTTTACAGATCTAGAACACAAGGAGAGAAGTCAAGACAACAACATCAAGGAACCTCTTGGTTTTCACCTTAAATGGGTGAGAAAAGCAGGTCGGAGAAGCTAATTCTCCTGCTGTTGCTGCTGTTCCTTCTTGAGATGCCCAGAAGCAATTGGTGAGCCACTGTGTGAGACAGGGGCCCTTTCTGCACTCGGCCTTATTCTAGAATATATCTTGGGATAGGGGTCTGTTGTCCACATGCTAATGCAGGCTATGGTAGGCCTCATATGGAACCTGCCATAGCTGGCATTATCATGTGGACAGCAGGCCCCTATTCTGAGATATAATCCAGAATAAGGCTAAGTGCAGAAAGGCCCAGGGTGCTAGGCTAGATCGGTTGTGGCCTGATCCAGCAGGACTCCTCTTAGGTTCTTATAGAGTTAGACAAATTCATGGTGGACAGGTGTGACAATGACTGCTATAATGGGTGCCTGGGGGACTTGCTCTAGGTTGGAGAGACAGGCAGTATGTTTCTAAAGGCCATTTGCAGGAGCTGCGAGCAGGTGAAGGTTTTGCCTTTGTCTTCTGCTTGAGATGCCCATAAGCAATTGGTGGGCCATTGTGTGAGATGGGATCCTGGGCTAGATAGGTTATGGGTGATCCAGCAGGGCTCCACTTAGGTTCTTATATTAATCTTGCCATTATCATTGTTCTGCAACTGATCAGAGCTTTTCCATTTCGTATTTCCCTAGTTTTTCCAATAACCGTGCATTGATGAGACTTTTGGTATAAGGTGGGCTATAATTGTAAACAAACTCCCGCCTCTACCTTCTTGGTCGTCTGAGCCTGGGTGACTTGCACTTGGCCTGGGCAGATCGTAAATAAGCCCCCCTGCAGCTTCCACACACAGCAGGTGATTTACGATCACCGAAACGCCTCTCCTTCTCTCCAGGTCAGCTAATTCTTCTGATACTGTCCTGCTCTCAGATGGGATGGAGGCAAAACTGCCAGAAATTGCTTTGCTGAAGAAGAAACAGCAGGAGCAGAGAAGGGCTGATGTGCACGAATATTTGAAGGTATTCGAAATTCAATAGCATCTGTCCAAATTTCGACATTTGAATTGAATGTCCATCAATTCGAATGAATCTTGAATTTTGGATCTGTTAGTTTGATGTATCCGGACGTTCACCTGTGTATGGGGCCGTACACAATGCGTACTTGTAGACACGCATCTTTCCCACATGAATAGGCATCTGCACAGATCCCTACGGGACAAAAACGGGTTGCATACAGGATAACTACGGGATGCATACGGATTTGTACGGATGCATATGGGATGCGTAATGATGGATAAGGGCACATGCAAATGTTGTTGACATTCGTAAGCAGATTCGAATAGAAAATTCAAACGAATAGATTCGAATTTGCCTAATTCAAATTGAATTATGGGTGTTTTTCCACTGCAGCCCTTAGATCTGGATCTAAGAAGATCCGGATCTAAGGAATGGGTACATTCCTTAGTAGATCCGGATTAAGGGAAGGACCCAATGTATTTCCACAGGAGCTGCTGTGGAAACAGCTTTGCACCCATGTGGGGAATCCGGATCGACCCCCAAGGTGTTTGGGGGGGCATAGGGGTGCATACTTTGAAGCCACTTCGAATTGACTTAGAAGTCATTTCAAAGTCATTTCGAAGTCATTTCGAAGTCACTTAGAAGTCTGTGCAAAATAGCTCCGGAGTGCCTTTGAAGTCTGTGCTGATCTTTGGAGTGAACTTTGAAATGACTTTGGAGTCACTTTGGAGTCACTTTGGAGTCACTCCGAAGTTCACTCTGAAGATCAGCACAGACTTCAAAGGCGCTCCGGAGCTATTTTGCACAGACTTCGAAATGACTTTGAAATGACTTCGAAGTGGTTTCGAAGTGGCTTCAAAGTGACTTTGGAGCCTAGGTTTAGGGGGACCCCAATGGGTGCATCCCCTCCCCCTAGCTTCCTTTGGACCCCATTGCCTGTTTCCAGTGGAAACAGGCTCCCTTTAATCCGGATTTTCTGGCAGAAGACCCCATTGTAGACCCCATTAAATCTGGATTAAAGGCCAAAAGGTACCCATTAGATCCAGATTTCCCCCACAGCAGTGGAAACAATCGGGTCCCAAATGGGTGCCGTGGTGGAAATGGGATCATCCGGCTCACACCCAAATGGGTCCTAAATGGGTGCAAAAATGGGTACTTTTTGACAGTGTCAAAACACCCTTGGTTAGATTAGAATTGAATTGAATTTTCGGGTATTCAATTCAAATCATATTGAATCCCAAAAATTGCATTCGTGCACACCTCTACAGCAGAGTGTCACTGGGAATGAGATCCTCATGGTCGACAAGAGCTCCTGTATTCACATTCATAAAACATTTGGTTCTGCTATAGTGGGCACTATCCATAGCTGAGGGAGAGAGCCAGCTCTTTTACAGAGACGTGACAGAATAAACGATCGAGAGCAGGTGAAGGTTTTGCTTTCATCTTCCGCTTGAGATGCTCAGAAGCGACTGGTGGGCCACTGTCTGGGACGGGATGCTGGACTAGATGGGCTGTGGCCTGATCCTGCAGGGCTCCTCTTAATTCTTGGAGCACATGTGGATCAATGGCTTCTGGAACGGATGCTCAGGTACGGACTCCAGGTTGGAGAGACAAGCAGGATATTCCTTTAGGCCATTTACAGGAAAGGGGGAGCAGGTGAAGGCTTCGCCTTTGTCTTCTGCTTGCAATTGTTGAGGAACAATTGTTAGACCTCTGCGTGAGAACAGGATGCTGGACTAGGTGGGCAAACGGGATAACGTGAGATGTTGATTCCATACCAGCCATGGAGCAGTCTTCAGGCGTTTTAAATTACGTGTGCATCTGGACATCCGGAATGGTCTTATCTGAGGCAACCTCGCCATGGCACTGCAGTAATGGTGCTATATTCTTGCCTGTCTGAGTGCTCCCCTCCCTCATTCCTAGTTCCCTCCCTCCTTCTTTCTTCCCTCCCCCTCCTCCCTCCCTCCTCCTTCCCCCCTCCCTCCCCCCCTCCTCCCCCCCTCCTCCTTCCTTCCTTCCCTCCTCCCTCCTTTCCTTCCTTCCTTCCTTCCTTCCCTCCTTCATCCTTCCCTCTTTCCCTCCCTCCCTCCTTACTTCTTCCCTTCTCTCTCCCTCCTTCTCTCCCTCCTCCCTCCCTCCCTCCTTTCCTTCCTTCCTTCCTTCTTTCCTTCCCTCCTTCCTTCTTCCCTCCTTCCTTCTTCCCTCCTCCCTCCTTCCTTCTTCCCTCCTTCATCCTTCCCTCTTTCCTTCCCTCCCTCCTTACTTCTTCCCTTCTCTCTCCCTCCTTCTCTCCCTCCTCTCTCCCTCCCTTCCCTCCTCCCTTCCCTCCTCTCTCCTCCTTCCCTCCTCCCTCCTTCTTCCTTCCCTCCTCCCTCCCTCCTTTCCTTTCTTCCTTCCTTCCCTCCTCCCTCCCTCCCTCCTTTCCTTCCTTCCTTCCTTCCTTCCCTCCCTCCCTCCCTCCCTCAGTGGAAAATGAAGGGTCTCAGAAAATGCAAAGGGTGGGAAGAAGATGGTGGGCGTCGCTAAGTGTGCCGTAAGTGAGGCGGCGAATCTTCTTCCCGGGAAATGGGGCAGGGTCCACCAAGGACCTGTCTTGACAAGTACCTGGTGGTTGGGTGGAATCTGTACCTGTCAGGAATTTGCCCGGATTAGGTGACCAGAATAGCAATTCTCTTTTCTCAGTGAGTGCAGGAGAGAAGCCACAATCATCTCATAAGAATGTGATCTGCCGCCTTAGAGAGCCGCTTAGCCCTGATTTTAATGCTGTGTAAATTACATTTGCCTCAGCAATCAAATCTCCTTTTCATTACCTCACTACTGCCAGCTTTCTGATATAATTGACACGATTGCTTGTAATGCAAACCGAGCCTGACTTTTAAAAATAGCCGTATCCACCCTTTTCTCCTCCTCTTTGCTATGGTTGCTGGTATTTATTTCAGCCCCCCCCCAAAAAAAAAAACAGTCCCCTCCGAAATATTTATTTTGTGCCTTTGAAAGTAAACTCTGTCAAGTAAGCTCAGAGTACAGCTTAGAAAAAGCAACAAATCTACCAATACATAAAATATTAGGGGACCAGCACTAACAAAATGGCAGCAGGCATTAAATTACTGAAATGTTATTACTGTTGAGTTATGCTTTTGATGTACACAAGTGACAAGCTACGTCTGATTCCTTCACTCCCCATGAACAAGGAGCCGTGCTGGATCAGGCCACTGCCCGTCTGGTCCAACATCCTGTCTCGTACAAAGTGGCCAACCGGTTTCTTCTGGGCATCTCAAGCAGAAGACAAAGGTAGCACCTTCACTTGCCCTGGGTTCCCTCCAAATGGCCTGAAGAGACATCCTAAGAACCTAAGAGGAGCCCTGCTGGATCAGGCCACTGCCCTTCTAGTCCATCATCCTGTCTCACACACTGGCCCAACAATTGCCCATGGGGATCTCAAGCAGAGACAAGGGCAAAACCCTCACCTGTTCTCAACTCCTGATAAATGGCCTTAAGGGTCACCTGTCTCTCCAGCCTGAAGGTGGTATCTAGGTGGCCATTCTAGCAGCCATTGATGCATCTGGCTTCCATGAATTTGTCCAATCCCTTCTTCAAGCCATGCAGGCTAGCAGGCAGTCATAACCCCCTCTGGTAGTAAATCCCATAGACTGATGACCCTCTGGGTGAAAAAAATTACTTCTATGGGTGTTTCCGCACGGGCACAACGAACACATTTAAAGACACATACAAGATACACTAGACACACATTAAGACTTACCTTCCGCATTGGAGGCCAGATCCGGGACTCTTGCCACCAAAGAATCCAGCCTCCAGGAAGACCTCGAAAATTAGGCCTTCCATCCGGCCCCTCGCCTCGATCTGGTCGGCAGCAGGACGCTTCCACACACAGAGAGGCGAGGGGCCGGATTTGCCGGTGGCCGCCATCTTGGGAAGGGTGGAAGCAGGCCGGTCTGCCTCCTTTCGCCCTTCCTCCATGCGCCGTGCACCGCTGGCAACACATGGTGACTGGCAGCTGCATGATCCAATCCGATGACTCCGGGGATGGCGTCGGCAGTGTGGGAGGTCAGATTCCCTTTGGAATGGGTGCTGCGACCTCTGCACAGCACCCAGGGGATCCAGCTACCCAATCTGGCCTCCCCACGCATGTGCAGACACGTGGGAGGCCTCCAAAAATCCATCCCAAATTTGGATGGATCCTTGGGAGGCCGGATCACCAGGAAATGGATTTTCTTAGATCCGTTTCTCGGCAGCAAATGGGGAAACACCCTACCTTTCCTGCCTATTGGGAAAGGACCTACAAGTCTTTTGTGGACCACCAGCACACAGGGGCCTTTGGCACAAATCTTTTATAACATAAGAACTTAAGAAGAGCCCTGATGGATCAGGCTACAGCCCATCCATTCCAGAACCTGCCTCACACAGTGGGCCACCAATAGTTTCTGGGTTGAAACCTTCACCTGCTCTTGACTCCCTGCAATTGACCTTGAGGGGCTTCCTGCCTGTGTCCCCAACCCAGAAGAAGCTCTCAGGCATCCATGCTAGCAGCCATTGATACACCTGTCCCACATGAATTTGTCTAATCCTTTCTTGAAGCTCTTCAGGCTGGTTTGTTTGTCAACCCAACCGTGATGACTGCTTCCATAAACAATAGTGTTTGACTCCTGGCAGTGGGACATCTTTTCACGTTTTATCTGCCTACCCAGGAACATCCTGAATAATGTGTTGGTGGAAAAGACATAAATAACATTGCGTTTTACAGTTCATTTGTTTAACTTGAGGCCTTTTCGGCTAAGACACTTTTGGGACAGTTTCCCCATCTGCACGCAGGCAGGAAAAGAATGCATTTGCACGCGTTCCTACCTGCCTACGTGTGAATGGGGAAAGCGTCCCAGACTGTCCTAGCCTGAAAAGGCTGGACAGGGGCTGGGACGCCCCTCCCAGGCCTGCCTGCCATTGGGTGAGAACACCCAGGGGTGGGCAGACCTGTCAGGGGCCTTGCGCGGGTTCCACCCGGCACCCCACCCACCCACCTCGGGGCCTGGGGTCGTGTGTGCGTTTGTGCACCTACCTGCTGCCTGTGCTGGGTCCAAATGACCCGGCTCAGGCGGCGCTGCACGCATGGCGCGGCGTCCGATTGGCTGGCCAGCCCACGTTCTGGACCCCCTCATGAGAAAAGGCCTGTGGATTTCAGGCTTTAAAGGTATTTGATGTACATTTTCACCTCCTATTTTATCCTTTTCTTCTTATTTCTTTCCATAAGCTGCACCAAGACTGTGTTATAGTGCCGGGTAATAAATTAATGTTTCTTAAAAATTTGCTTTACAAATTATTGCTTCTGGCTTTTTTAAGTACTAGGGCCATGCACGAATGCAATTTTTAATTTGATCTGTAACAAACTGAATATTCACAAATAAGAATGTATCCAAATAACAAAAAGGCAAATGTCTGGACATTCAATTCGACATGAATACATTCGTATGTATTTGTACGAATAATTCAGACATTCGTATCTGTACGGCTACATACACATTTCGTACATACCTGTAAGCACCCTGTATGTATTTGTACGCATCCCGTATCCATCCTGTTTTTTCCCCATACAGATGTGTACAAGATGCGTATGTACCCATACATAAGAACATAAAAGAAGCCTTGCTGGATCAGGCCACAGCCCATCTAGTCCATAAGAACCTATTAGGAGTCCTGCTGGATCAGGCCACATAAGAACATAAGAGAAGCCTTGCTGGATCAGGCCACAGCCCATCCAGTCCAGCATCCTGTCGCACACAGTGGCCCACCAAATGCTCACGGGCATCTCAAGCAGAGACAAGGACAAACCTTCTCCTGCTCTTGAGTCCCAGCAAATGGCCTTAGAAGCGCCCCGGTTCCTCCCCCCACCCCCAGCCTGAAAGATGCACCCAGGCATTCGTTCTAGTAGCCATTGATACATCTGTCGTCCATAAATTTGTCTAACCCTTCCTTAATGCCATCTAGACTGGTAGCTGTCACCACCTCTTCCGGCAGCAAATTCCATAAACCGATGACCCTCTGGGTGAAGAAATACTTCCCCCTGTCAGACCTGACTCTCCTACCCATCAGCTTCATAGATGCCCCCTGGTTAGAGTGTTGTGCGATAAAGAAATTTTCTCTATCCACCTTTTCTATACCGTGCATAATTTTATATACTTCAATCAGGTACAGATCCGAATGTCCTAATTATCCATACAAATAACTCGAGATATTTGTATTCGTTTAAATTCGGAAATCCGAATGTCCAGACATTCGATTTAATATATGAATGTCCAAATTTGTCCGAATAACGAATATTTCAAATATTCATGCAAATCCTTATTAAGTGCCTAAGAGCATAAGCAGTGTCCTGTGTTTAACAGACTTTCGGAAACGACTCTATTTCCTCTGGCAATGGCCAGGCTATAAATTGAATCATCCACACAAGCGCACACAACACTCGGCCCACTTTCTGTCTAGAGCATATGGTGTTCTTTGGAATCTCACGATTGCCGGGGCAACGCGTGGGTCTTGGGAAAGCCTTACCCAACCGGGCATCCTTCCAACGCCTTCCTGTCTGCCAGTCTCACGTTATGGCAGAAGATTTTCTCTGCCAGACCCTCTTCAAATAACTGCTTCCCTCCCGTGCCATCAGTTAATGAGATGGAAGGCCAAGGTGGAGGCACTGAAACCAGTCTCAAAAGGAGGAGAGAAGGGACCTGAAACTGAAGAACACCTTTCCGTGGATGCCTTGCAAGGGATGTGAACTTTCCTTTGGGGGCATGAATCATAGAATCATAGACTTGGAAGGGGTTTCCACGGCCATTGAGTCCAACCCCCAGCTCAATGCAGGATTCCCTAAACCATCCCAGACAGATATAGGTCCAGCATCTGCTTGAAGGCTTCTAGTGAAGGAGAAGCCATACCACAAGAAGGCGGGGAAGGAAGTGACCTCAGGATAAAATCCAGGGAGGTGATAGATGTAGTGCATCAGCTGGGCAGGTCAGAAGTCATTCTGATGTCATATCCTGTGGCAGGCAGGAAGAGGAAGGTTGTTCTCTACGCTGGCCATGCGGCTGGGTGGCCATTCTGCCCCTAGGCTATGAGTCCAGCCCCTGCTGGTGTCGAGTGTGCATTGCAAGCTTGCGGAAGCAGGGAGATTCCTTTACCCTGAGGCTTGAGAAGCTGGTGGAAAAACCTGGGCAAACTTGCAATTGCTACAGCAACCTATTCCATTGACTGATCGCCCTCACTGTCAGGACGTCCTTCCTAATATCTAATCCATATTGACTCCCTTGAAGTTTCATGCTGTTGTTTCTAGTCCTCCCATCTTGTGCAAGTGAGAATAGGGACAATTCCTCTACACTGTGACAGCCTTTCAGGTATTTGAAGGCCACTATCATGTCTCCTCTCAGTCTTCCCTTCTGTAGGCTAAACATCCCTAGATCTTCAACCTTTCCTCCTAGGACGGTGATGGCCAACCTATGAGACCCGCGTCACAGGTGACACGCCAAGCCCTTTTGGGTGACACACATGGTCGCCCTGGCACCTGGGCGTGTAGTGCTTGCTTGTTCTTGAAGTGTACAAAATATCAACTTTCAATTGAAGATTTACCAAATGTAAAGAATTATTTGTTTTTGCTTTTAATAAAATACATATATCAAAAATATAACTTTCTAGATGTGACACAGCACTCGCGTTAAGCTAGGTTTTCTTGCGAATTTTGGCACACTGGGCTCAAAAGGTTCGCCATCACTGTCCTAGCACATGCTTTCCAGACCACTCACCATTTTGGTAGCCCTCCTTTGGACTTGCTCTAGATGGTCAATGTCTTTTTTGAACTGGGATGCCCAGAACTGAACACAGGACTCTAGATGAAGTCTGGCCAAGGTAGAGTAAAGAGGAATAATGGACTTAAGCCAGCAAAGATCAGCAGCAAGGAACGGGCAGAACATTCCTTTTCCCCATGGGATCTCCTCTGACATTCTGGGCATTTTCATACTTTGTTTTGGCATAGAAACAGGTGAAGAACTGGGATGGATTGTCCGCACTTTGGAGTGCTCAGTCCATCCCAAATGTACCCAGCATGTAGTCAACTGCTGCTGTATTAGTGGTGATCACCTTGCCATCCAACCAGGGGCCAATTTACACTACAGCCCGTAGTGCATGATTAGTGAACTTCTGGGGAAGGCCATCTGCATTTGGGGGAGGCTGCTACAGCCTCCAAGCACCCCCTGACTGCCCAGAAGTTTCCTAATCATGCACTACCTGTGGAGCACGAAATCAAATTGATCTTACCAGGATGTGGTTTGGTCCACTATGGATGAAAATATGGTTCGATCAGATCAAACTGAAGCTGAAGATGTCAGCCCAGTGCGCAGCGGCAGTGAAAAAAGCTAATTCAATGCTGGGAATAATTAGGATGGGAATAGAAAACAAGTCAGCAAGTGTCATTTTGCCTCTTTATAAATCTATGATGAGGCCACATTTGGAATACTGTGTATAATTTTGGTCACCACACCTCAAAAAGGACATTGTGGAACTGGAAAAAGTGCAGAGAAGGGCAACCAGAATGATTAAGGGTCTGGAACACCTCCCTTACGAAACCAGGCTGCAACGTCTAGGCCTCTTCAGTCTGGAGAGACGGCGTTTAAGAGGGGACCTGACTGAAGTATATAAAATCATGCATGGTACAGAACAGGTGGGTAGAGAACATTTGTTTTCTCTTTCACACAATACTAGAACCAGGGGGCATCTATGAAGCTGATGGGTAGGAGAGTCGGATCTGACAAAGGGAAATATTTCTCCACCCAGAGGCTGCTGGAAGAGGTGGTGATAGCTACCAGTCTAGATGGCTTTAAGGAAGGGTTGGACAAGTTAATGGATGACAGATGTATCAATGGCTACTAGAACGGGTGCCTAAGTACATCTTCCAGGCTGGGGGTACAAGCCAGATACCTCCAAGGCCATTTGCTGGGATTCGACAGCAGGAGGTTTGCCGTTGTCTCTGCTTGAAATGCCCATGGGCAACTGGTGGGCCACTGTGTGCGACAGGATGCTGGACTAGATGGGCTGTGGCCTGATCCAGCAGGTCTCCTCTTAGGTTCTTAGGTTCTTCCAATCGGAGCCTCACTTTGACCCTCTCCCACCAATGGAAACACCCCACAGCGACAGGAGGGAAGTGCAATATTCCTGGTGCCATCTCAGAGGAAGCCCTGTTATGTACTCCAGCCCATCACACATCCGAGATTCCTCCTCCCCAGGAAAGCAGCCCACCTTAAAGGTATCAATACATGGACAAAGTCTTTCTGTGAGCAGGTGTTGCCTCTGATGCACTGCAGGATACAAGACTAGATGGACCTTTGGGCTGACCCTATGGGGCCCTATGCGCTCCCACTGCATCGCAAGAGTTAAACGGCTCGTTCAGTTCCCTATGAGCATCCAAGCCCTTCCCCCTAACCCAGCTAAGATGCTTACACATTCCTTGGTCCATCTGTTCAGCTTTGCTTCCTTACATATTTTGAACGTATCTCGTGCCGACTTCTAGGAGCGGCTCAGCATTTTAATCACAGTGATTAAAAACACCAAGAAATTGGAAAGGTTGTGTGTTTGTGTATGTGTGTGACAGAGAGAGAGAACCGGAAGCCGTTAGTATTTTCAAGATTCGTCTAGCACTCCCAGCTCCATTCATGGAGGCAGAGAATGCTTGTGAGTCCTGAAACACATACATAGCATGCCTCTGTATAAGCTTAATCCAGTTTCCTTAAACCGAAATAACAGAACCGGATGCAAACGCGAATTTGCCTGTTCCCATTACTTTCAGCTTAATCGTGTTCAATCCGGATTCTGAGGATCATATGTGGCGTACATGACTCAAGGGGGGACTCAAGTGACTACTTTCTAAAAGCCACGTTTGGGGGCTGCTCTGCCCTCTTTCTCCTGGCATGAACGCGCCACCCATAAGGGACCCCTTCAGGGAGCCTAGCTGGGTGGCTGGGTGGCTGCCGCTTGCCTGGATGGAGGGAAAATGGCACGGGCAGCCAGCGATTCTTTCCCCTCCTCTCCCCATTGCCCAGGGCACACAGCAGCAGCAGCAGCAGCAACTCAAGCCCCCTTCACAGCCTCAGCCTTTAAAACAGAACCAGCTGCTTTTCTTTCCCTTTCTAAAAGTCAGAACTTTCAGAATTGCGCAAATTTGCAACATTGTTATAAGGTGTGAAGTAGCTAGATCGCTACAGCGTAGCTTTTTGATAGTGGCTGTTTTGATGGGTGGATTTTTTCAATGAAATCACTATCTTTGGAATCAAGCTCTTGGGGGAGGGAAAGCCTAAACACGGATTCTCATCCGTTAACACCGTACAGTCCCCACAGTAAAAAATGTAAAACGTTTCAAGCGCATGAACCGGAGTGAGACCTGTTGAAATGAGGATTAACATTTACAACGCTTTGGGGTGATTTAACACGCGTAAAGCGTGTTAAGCCAAACTGACGTGGGGTCTGCCAGGATTGACAACAGTTTGAAATCGAAATAAGGCTGTAATGGGGATGCGGCCTGTATTTCATTCATGATCAGAGGGCATGGAACACCCAGACCCACTGAATCTGACCATGGGAAGTCACGGACAGCTTCATGGCCACACCCTCATGTCTCCGGGGTTCAGGAACCAAAGTTCCTCGCCTCAGGGCCTCCGGAGGGTCCTTTTTGGTGGTGCACTCTGGATGCATTCCGTGTTCTGGATCAAGGGCACTGGTCTGCCAGTGATCCATACTGCAGTGATCCATATTAAGGCCTCTCTAGTCCGGATCAGCAGGCCGTGCAGCCTCACAGATCAGGGACCTTTCTGCACTTTCTGATAGGGCTGCCCTGTACCAGGGCTGGTAACCTTCTGGTGAAGGAGAACCATTCACATTTGCCACGAGGAAAGCTTCTCCAAAGTGTCCATTACTGGCCATTACTGCCTCCTCGCTGCTGTGATTGGCCGTTCTGTGACATGCTCAGACGTGTCTAACACAGAGGGGCATTTTCGAGCAGAGGTACACATTGCGACATGATTGAACGTGCAGCGCTCACCACTCAGCTGATGATCAAACACCCCTCTCGCGACTCGGTGACCGGACGCCACTCCTGGGGATTGGTGTTCTGATCACATCAGAGGTCAGCGATTGATGACGGCCGCCAACAGAAACGCATCTGCGCGGAAACTGCCTCCCCCACTCACCGACCACAGGGAACCAGAAGAAGACCAAATGGTCATGCCGCTGGACGCTTCAGGTAAGCACCGCAAATGGCCTTTGGAGGTCAACGGTAAAGATGTGGAGCATGATTCTGTTCTCTACACCTAATCAACAATTAGAAGAAGAGTTGGCTTTTCTACGCTGCTTTTCTCACCCATTTAAGGGGACTCAAAGTGGCTGAGAAACCTTCTGTTTGTTTCCCCAGAACAGAACACCGTATGAGGGAGGTGGAGCTGTAAGAGCTTAGAAGGAGAGCTGTGACTAGCCCAAGGCCACACAGCTCGCTTCATGAGTTGGCTTTTCTACCCCGCTTTTCTCACCCATTTAAGGGGACTCAAAGTGGCTGAGAAACCTTCTGTTCTCCTCCCCACAACAGATACCCTGTGAGGTAGGTGGGGCTCTGAGAGCTCAGAAGACAGCTGTGACTAGACCAAGGTCACCCAGCTGGCTTCATGGCAGAGGGCAGAATCGAACTTGATCCAGCTCCTTAACTGCCAGACCAAACTGGCTCACTAGTGGACTTCTGGGGAAGCAGCGCATGCTTGGAGGCTGTAACAGCCTATTTCACGTGTGGATGCTCTTCACCAGAAGTTCACTAATTGTTGACCTAAGTGGGAATAGGTCTCAGGATTAACAGAGAGACCTATGAGGCCTAGATGGGTGCTTCCACACAGGCCCTTTAACACCCATTAAGCACACTTTTGGAAACGCACGACCACACACACGTTGCTGTTTGGCAAACTTCTGGTGAGGTGTGTCCGCACAGCAACACCATTTTGAAACCGGTTTTTGGCGGCGCGTCCGCATTTGCAGGCAGCCCTTGCGCCTGCGCAGAACGCCTCCTGAGGGCAAGGGCTGCCAGGAGCAGCCCCGGCCACTCAGGAGGCGCGCAGGATGCAGGCACGCTGCATCCTGGGTGCCTCGTCTCAGAATCGGGGCGATGCTGAACAGGTAAGGAGGGGGTTCCATCGGCTCCCCCCCCCCGGGTGGGCTAGGGTGGGCTTTACGGAAGCTCACCCTGGCTCCAGAAGCAGCAATCCACCGCTTCTGGGGCGAGGGTGAGCCATGGCAGCGACGTCCCCTGGCTTGCCATGCTTGGCTCCGAGGAGCCAATCATGGCGGGCCGGGGGAGGGCCCTGGAGCACGGATGGGAGGTGGGTGCTGTGCGTCCGCACAGCACCCACCTCCAATCTGGATCTATTCCACCCTCATGTGCAGAGGGCCGGGGGCTGGGGTAGATCCGCATCTATTAGATGCGGATCTACCCCGTAAATCCGGATCTACTGGGAATCTGGATTCAGTAAAACCGGCTCCTCTGGGATCTGGTTTTACTAAATCCGGGTGCAGTAGACCCGGATTAATTAGCCCCTGTGCGGAAGCACCCAATGTGTGCTACAGGAACCTTTAATCCACATTAAGGGGCCATGCAGAGAGGACCATAGGAAGAACTCCATGGGTAACCTGCCCCAGCTCAAGCTTGTGGTGTTGGTCAAGCATTTGGCTCCTGCACGCTTACAGCAGCAGAAGACAAGAGATCTGCAAAACATGGAGCATTAGGGTTGGGCCATAGTCCGTGGAGAGCTGGGAAGTGAGTCCTGGGATAGGTCAAGGCAGGGAAGGTGGGGAGATGCATCTGGAAAAGGACAAACTGCTGCCTTAAAGCGATTGGTCATTCTGGTCTTACTTTACCACCAGAGTGGGTGGTGAAAGCTTTTAGCTTAGATGCCTTCAAGAAGCAACTGAATAAATTCACAGAGGACAGGTGTATCAATGGCTACAAGAATGGATGCCTAAGTATTGCCTCCATGTTGGAGAGACAGGCCTCCGAAGGCCATCTGCAGGGAGATCTATAGCAGCTGAAACCTTTGCCTTTGTCTTCTGCGTGAGATGCCCATAAGCTAGTGGTGGGCCAACTGAGATGGGATGCTGGATTAGATGGGCTGCTGCCTGATCCAGCGGCGCTCCTTTTTATGTTTTTATAAAATTAGACAAATTTATGGTGGACAGGGGTAGCAATGGCTACTAGAATGGATTCCTAGGTACCAACTCTGATGTGGAGAGACAGGAAGGATGCCTCCAAAGGCCATCTGCAGGCAATCGAGAGCAGGTGAAGGTTTTCAAAGGCATCTTCTGCTTGAGATGCCCAGGAGCTATTGGTGAGTCACTGTGTGAGACAGGATGCTGAACTAGATGGGCCGTGGCCTGATCCAGCAAGGTCTCTCCTATGTTCTTATGGTCTGCCTTCCAACCAGCAGAGTTTGGGGATGCCTACGAATTGGCACCTTGTTCTGGTGCTGCTGCTGCTTTTGAATGTCATGTCAGTTCAAAACAAAACACCAGTAATTTATAATTTGGTCCTGGAGGATTTCCTAGGCTATGAGATGGTCCACAAAGAAAGCAGTGAGGTCCTAGGTTTCCCAAGACATCTAGGCTGTCTCTCAAGAAGCCATAGGTTCTTCTCCTGGTAAAATGCAATAGGTATCTCCTCACCTTCCATAGGTACCTGCAGAACATGAATTACTATCAGTGTGTGTGTGGGGGGGGGGCAACCAGAATGATTAAGGGACTAGAACACCTCCCTTATGAAACCAGGCTGCAACATCTAGGCCTCTTCAGTCTGGAGAGACGGCGTTTAAGAGGGGACCTGATTGAAGTATATAAAATTATGCATGGTATAGAAAAGGTGGATAGTGGAAATTTCTTTTCTCTATCACACAATACTAGAACCAGGAGGCACTCTATGAAGTTGATGGGTAGGAGAGTCAGGTCTGACAGGGGGAAGTATTTCTTCACCCAGAGGGTCATCGGTTTATGGAATTTGCTGCCGGAAGAGGTGGTGACAGCTACCAGTCTAGATGGCTTTAAGGTAGGGTTAGACAAATTTATGGATGACAGATGTATCAATGGCTACTAGAACAAATGCCTAGGTGCACTTTTCAGGCTGGGGGGACGGGGTGCTTCTAAGGCCATTTGCTGGGATTCTAGAGCAGGAATAGGTTTGCCCTTGTCTCTGCTTGAGATGCCCATGTGCATTTGGGGGGCCACTGTGTGCGACAGGATGCTGGACTAGATGGGCTGTGGCCTGATCCAGCAAGGCTTCTCTTATGTTCTTATGTTCATAGGCATTTTTCATCCAAGCATTGACAGGAACCAGAGGCTAATTTGCACTTAGCCTGCTAGTAGACGCTGGAGTAGCTTCTGGGAAGCACCATCTGCACTTGCAGGAGGTGTTTCCACATCAGAAACATCTCCTTCCATCCCAGAAGCTACCCCAGTGACTACTAGTGGTGCTGCACAAAATCATGCACCACACACATCTTAACCTTTACGTGGTCTGGCAAGAGGAGTGACCTTCTGCAAGTTCCAGGGGTCACCTGAGGTGCCACACACACTACTGTAGTGTACTGTAGTATACTGTAGTGACCTCTAATACTACTACAGTCATGCTGGGCTCCGTGCAGAAGATGGTGGTGCCCAGAAATGCATCCAGGGGTGATTTTGCACTTCCTTTCCTGTTTGCTGGATGTGAAAGGACGACGATTAACCAACGCTGACTAGTGCTCACACTTGGAGCCCTAGTAAACTTTAGCGGTTCCCTCCTCCTGCGATTGAATACTTGCCTGATTCGATTGCATGGCCAGTCCTCTTCTGGGTGCCACCATTTTGGCTGCAGCACCCTCCGGGATTTTGCGTGCATTAGCACTATTGCCATGACTCTGCGCTAACACTTGAAGCTCAGGTGGAAGCCGTGGCCAGGAGCGCCTACTCCCAACTACGGCTGGTGCGCCAACTGAAACCTTTTTTGGGCAGAGATGACCTGGCCACAGTTATCCATGCTCTGGTAACCTCCAGGTTGGACTACTGTAATGCACTCTACATGGGGCTTCCCTTGAAGACGGTTCGGAAGTTGCAGCTAGTGCAAAATGCAGCGGCCAGAGTGCTAACAGGAACATCTAGCCAGACGCATATTACGCTGGTTCTAAAAGAATTGCACTGGCTGCCCATTCACTACCGATTGCCGCTAACTCTGACTTATAAGGCCCTAAATGACTTGGGCCCCAGATATCTAAAGGAGAGCCTTCTCCCCACACTTCCCCCACTGAAAATAATTGCTGTTTTTAACTATTCTTGTACTTTTAAAACTGCATTTTTAAACTTGTTTTGTTTTTAAACTTGATATTGTTTTTATACGTCTGTTCTTAAATGCTGTGAGCCGCCCAGAGACCCTTGGGTATGGGGCGGCATATAAATGTAAATATAAATAAATAAATAAATGACATGGATGCTCTGCACACATGCAGTCGCATCTATGGTCGTCTGAGGAACCAGTGTGCTTGCGCAGCACCTCAGGCAACCCCGGAGCACCAGAAGAAGTGCGAATGGTCACGCCACTGGACACTCCAGGTAAGTTTTTAGTTCACGTTGGTTAACGTATGGAACACAATTTCATGCACCACACCTAATCAATGATTGCTGAACTTCTGGTGAGGCAGGACACGCTTGGAGGCTCTACCAGCCTCCTCAAAGTACAGATGCCGTTCACCAGCAGTTCACTAATTATGCACTACCGGCTGAAGTGTGAATAGGCCCCAGATCCAGATAGGTTCGTGGCCGCGTTGGGGGTTGGTTTGGCGTGCACTAGTGCTCACAAGTACGAACGCTAGTACACCAGTGGGGATGAATTCCACAGGAAGTCTTATTGAACTAACTCCAGATAACTACATACAGGCCAATGAACCTGGCACGCATTTCTCCTTTGTGTGCAACACTGTTTTATCTGTATTTAATTCTGTTTTATGTGCATTATTCTAATTGCTGTAACCCACATTGCACCCGGTCTATTACAGCCTGATGACATAGACGAGCAAGACGGCAGCCCCGGAGTGGCTGAGCAGGCGAGAACACAGCATTCTGTCCATGATGTGAAACTTGGAGCCGGGAAACCAGTTTAATCTGTGATAGTCCCTTTGGTACCCCAAACAGCTCCCAAGAAGCAAACTGTTTGTTCCAGTGAATGCTCGTCTTTGCTCAATTCCTTTCTGAATAAGGACTATCAAAGCTTAATGTGAGAGGGCAGAAAACGCCCACAGGCCTCATTTGAAAATAACCATATGTCTCATTCTAGGGTCCTTTAATTATTTTAAAGCTAATAAATGGGGGTTGTCAGAACCTATTTGCTAAAGAGGAGAAAGCCTTTCGAGTTACTCTTGGGTCGTGTTTGACTTAGAAGCGTGCAAAATAAAGTCAAGGAATGTTATGTAGTATTTGATTCTAAAACTACCTTCAGAAACTTATCACAGGTTAGGAGACATGCCTTGCTCTGAAGCTTACAGAATGGACGGCATCATTTTGCCTTTTTTTATAAACCTATGCAAAGGGCACATCTAGAATACTGTAAGGATGTGTACGAATATCCGAAATCCAATCCAGTGAATGGAATATCCCAAAATTCAAAGGTAAACATTTGAATTGAATTTTGAATTTGGGATCTATTCATTCAAATTATCTGGGCATTTGTATGTGTACGGGTTCATACATGATGCGTACTTGAAGATCTGCACCTTTCCCACATCCGCACATATTCGTGCAGATCCGTATGGGGCAAAAACGGGTTGCCTACGGGATAACTACGGGATGCATACGGATGCGTACGAATGTGGGGGAGATGCGTACGTGCACATACGAACGTTGTTGACATTCGTATGTGCAGATTCGAATCGAAAACTCGAACAAGTAGATTCAAATTTGGTAAAAACGGATTGAATCTTGTTAAATTTGAACTTGAAAGATTCAAATCAAATCAGATTTTTGGGTATTCCATTCGATTCGAATAGAATGTCAAAAAAAAATCTGTGCACATCCCTAGAATATTGTGTACAATTCAGATCATCACACCTCAAAAAGGATATTTTGGACCTGGGAAAGGTGCAGAAAAGGGCAACCAGAATGATTAAGGGGCTGGAACAAAATCTCTTACGAAATCAGGCTGCAACATCTAGGCCTCTTCAGTCTGGAAAGACGGTGCTTAAGAGGGGACCTGAATGAAGAGTTGGCTTTTCTACCCCGCTTTTCTTGCCCATTTAAGGGGACTCAAAGAGGCTGACAAAGCTTTTCTATTCTTCTCCCCACTGTGAGAGCTCAGAAGAGAGCTGTGACTAGCCCAAGGTCACCCAGCTGGCTTCATGGGGGAGGGCGGAATCGAACCTGGTATTCAAAGATATGGCTATATCATGAATAGTACAGAAAAGGTGGATAGAGAAAATTTCTTTTCTCTATCACGCAACACTAGAATCAGGGGCACTCTATGAAGCTGACGACCTATCAATTATTTCTGGGTATGCCAAGCAGAAGACAAAGACACAACACTCACCTGCTCTTGATGACCTGCAGATGGCCTTTAGAGACATCCAGACTGCCTCTCCACCCAGAGGTGGTATCTAGGCATCAATCCTAGTAGCCACTGATACACCTACCGCCAAGAACTTGATAGGAACATAAGAGAAGCCCTGCTGGATCAGGCCAAAGGCCATCTAGTCCAGCATCCTGTCTCACACAATGGACCACCATTTGCTTCTGATCATTTTTAAACAGAAGGCAAAGGCAAAACATTCCCCTGCTCTCAACTCCCTGCAAATGGCCTTGAGAACCTGGAGGCAGGGTTAGGCATCCACTCTAGTAGCCATTGATACCTCTGTCCTCCATGAATTTCTTAAAGCTATCCAGGCTGGTTGCTGTCACCACCTCTTCCGGCAGCACATTCCATAAGCCGATGACCCTCTGGGTGAAGAAATACTTCCCCTTGTTGGTTCTCCTACCCATCAGCTTCATAATGTCCCCTAGTTCTAGTGCTGTGCAACAGAGAAAATGACCAGAACCAAATGGTGGCCCATCGTGGTGCTGCTCTCTGTTCCTGCTTTGAAAACCTGTTTCCCCCCTTAGTTAGGTACAGATTTCACACTTTAGCCTCATCTGTGAGCCTCTCCAGATAGACCTGCACAATAAAGGCTGTAAAACCTGCTAAGACTTGCTTTCCTGTCTTTAAGGAGGGCTATATTTAGCCACTACAACATTTTTGGTGCATTGGCCAATGAAGCAGCAGCCTTTGGGACTTGATTGGCCCAGCAAGCATAAAACCCCAGGTAGCTCTGAAATTGCATGCTGCTTGCTTGGACACTGTCCTTACCAGAGCAAAGATTTGCGAACATGGCTTTAAGGAGGGCTGCAGTTGGACCTTTTCTGCCTTTACTTGTTAATCTGGAACAAGGAGCTGTTTAGTACATCTCATCTGCATTGGACTAATGTTAATCCAGGGGCCCTATTCACGCCATGGCCGGTAGTGCATGATTAGTGAACTTCTGGTGAAGAGCATCTGCAGTTGGAGGAGGCTGTTACAACCTTCAAGCGTGCCCTGCCTCACCAGAAGTTCACTAATCATTGATTAGGTGTGGAGCACGAAATTGTGTTCCACGCCTTAAGCAGCACTGACCAACGCCTTACCTGGTGCATCCAGGCAGCGGCCATCCAAACTCTTCTGATGCTCCAGGGTTGCCTGAGATGCCACGCAAACACACTGGCACCTCAGACAACCACAGACCCTACTGTGTGTGTGCAGAGCGTCAGTGTTGTCATGGCGACGGTGTTCATGCGCACGCAGTCACGGAGGGCGCTGCAGCCATAACGGTGCCACCCTGAAGAGGATCGGTAAGTGTTTGTTCGCAGGGGGGACGGACGGCTAGTCAAGTGTGAGTGCTAGTCAATGTTGGTTAATTGCGCTTGAAATTGCCCCAGGTCGGATCTGTGCTAAGGGCTCAGTAATCTGGATTACTGTAGTTGTAGAACTTGATAATTGTGGTCTGCATCCATGCTAGCACCTTCTGATCTGGATCAAGAAAGGGGCGTCTTCAAGTAGAATGGATCTAAGAAGAACATAGGCATGGTTGTGAGAGACACACACAGTTACCATGCAACTTCAAAGGCTCCTTCACAGCTGATGAAGGTGTCTTCTCATTGCCTTTGGAGGCCCCAGGCTCCCACTACCTGGGCGCAGCATTTGATCAGTGGGGATGGGGGGCAATTGCCTCATGGTTTGGGTGATTCTTGTGGCAGTGTTTCATATGCACTGATGCAGATCAGGGCTCAGGCATCTGCACAGCATCGCTCCTTAGCACACACTTGCTGCCCTACTCCGTGCAGGTGCTTGTACCTGCGATTGATCCGGATCTTGCTAATCTGGGACATTTCCGCACGTGCCGCTGGAAAACGGATCTCAAAGATCCGTTTTCAGGCGGAACGTTTTAAAAAAGAATCTGACCCATAGATGGTCAGATTCTCGGAGGCCCCGCATGTACGCACATGTTGCGGGCAGCGGCGACAGGGCCAGATGGGGAGACGGATTGGGGTGGGCGCTGTGCGGATGTACCAGCACCCATCCCAAACTGGCCCTGACGGTGCATGCCCAGCTGCCAGAGAGGCAGAGTGATGCTCTGCGTCTCTGACAGGTGGGCGAGTCCGGCGGCCGGCTTCTCTGCCTTCCCCCTGGCAAGAGAAGCAGCGATTGGCCTTTTTCTGGCCAGGGGAAACTGAGTCCTACTCCCACCTGCTGAGGGTCCCGCGCTCGCGCTGTCTGCCTTACCTCGTTGTTGCCGGCCCCAATCGCACATGCGCACACCACGGCCCTCCTGGGCCCACGAACTGTAGTCCACGGTGCGCGCATGGGCGGCAAAACCGGTTTAAGCAACCGGTTTTGTGCACTAACGTGTGGACGTGGCGTCCTCAAAGGGACCCTAATTGGGTTCCCAGTGCCGAAGCCATGTCCTAATCCTTTCCGCATCTGGCTCTAAATCCCTTTTTAGAGCCTGTGCGGAAAGGCCCCTGGATTCACTAATATGGATTAAGTGAGGCTAGTGCAGAAAGGGCCTTAGCTTAAAGTGGCAGATTTCTGTCCTGTGTCGGCCTCTGGCTTACGAAACCCCTGAGAAGCAAAGGAGAATTCTGAGTCTTCTATTAGCTTTGGTTTGATGCTTGCAAACTACAGATACCTGGCTGAGCTGGTCAAAAACGACCAGGCCAGGCTGGAATGGTTCCAGTGTCAGGAATGTCCCCAATGTCACTTGGAAGGTTGTTCCAGGACAGTCCCTGTGACAGCTCCAAAGATAACATGGGTCCTTTTCTGCACTTGGCCTTATTTCAGGATATATCTCAGGATAGGGGTCTGTTGTCCACATGCCAATGCGGACTATGGCAGGCCTCATTTGGGGTCTGCCATAGTCTACACTAGGATGAAGATAACAGACCCCTGTTCTGAGATACATTGAAGAATAAGGCCAAGTGTGGAAAGGGCCATGATCTTCAGAGTCAGCTTCTTGGTTCTCCAGTTGGTGGGAAATAATGTTTCTAGCTTCAGAAATCCAGGCGAAACCGGAATGTTTCTGCGCTTGCCTTCTCATCCATTGGATTGGAAAGGTGCAGAACAGACTACTGTATACTAACATTCCCACTAGGGAACACTAGCACATGATAACCTAATCCCCACGCATGCAGAAACTTACCTGGATCCAGTTGTGTGTACGATCCTCCGCAAGATGCCGCCATTTTTATTGTGGTGCCCTGCACGACTGCGCATGCACTGCTGCTATGGCAACGATGGTGCTCTGTGCACACGCAGTCACATCACGGGTCATCTGAGATCCCAGAGTGTCCGCAGGTTACCTGGGATGACCCCTTGCAAATTGTCGCCGTGTGGACACAACAGCTAAGCACGCAGTCACGTTTAGTAAAGGTTGGGTTGCTTGCGGCGCATGATTTTGCGCACTACAGCTAGTTTGCAACAGGTTAACATCTGGGCATGCAGGGAGCATTTATAGGATGTAAATGCCTTCTGGAAGTGCAGCTGCACCTGCCCAGATGTCAGCCAATTGTGAACTTAGAGGCCAAATGCAAATTGGCCTCCATTTTGATGCCCCATCTAGTGCGTTGGTGAAACGGGTTCCCCTTTTATACCAGCACAGGGAGGCATGCACCCTTCTGTGTGCCTCCCTGTTGCATTCTGCGGGCCTTTCCACACTTTGGCTGGTATTCGTGTGAGGAATGCTCCCCAACAGAGCATCTGAACTTAAAGGAGATGTTTCTGTACCAGAAAAGACTCCTTCCGGGTGGGAACATTCCCCGCATGAATTACATGTGGTGCAGGTTACACCTGCTACATACCTGCCCTTACCTTAACGTGAGCCGGAGCCATTAAGATTCTGGACGCTCCCTTCACATGCCTTCTGCTTTGGAAGACATAGTTGGAGGGTCAGGTGGTGCCCCGTGCATGCGCAGAGACACGGCACATCACACCGTTGTCTCAGTTGCGGGGTTGGGGCACGCAAAGTAGCGCCAGCACCAGGGCTTCAAGATGGCGGCACCCAGACACTGGCCGCACCTCCAGTTAGTGTCTGGCTATGTGGGGAGAGTAATTGTGGGCACTAATCATCCGACAATGCAGTTGCTTAGTGTGCGTGTGGGCAAGTAGCAACTTCCTCCCCAGTCCTGGATCAGATGAATGGAAAATGCAGCTGGTGATTCCACCCCTCTCCTTCCGCCTCCCTTTCCCTTTTAAATCACTCCCATACGCCTATCAAGATCTCTGGAAGGACTGAGAGGGAATCTTTGCAAAGCATCCATTGCTATGATTTTGCATTTTGAACCACGGAGAATGAGAATGTTCTTTCCATCCTCGTCTTTCTTTTTTTTAGCATCCTTGATCTTGTTATAACAATGTTGTTTTGATGCTGGTTTGTTTTTAATGTATTTTGTAAGCTGCTCTGAGATTTCTTCTAAAAGGGACTGTCCCACAAATTCAAATTTGCAGCTGCAGCAGAAACCTGAAACGTGTTTCCTCCTAGTGCCTTGAATTATGTCGGACATAACATTTTTCAGGGTAACTAGAAGTATACATAGTTGCAGCAGAAGTATTTGGAGACCAATCAGGAAATCCTCCGGTTGAAAGGAGACCACCAGGAAATCCTCCGGTTGTAGAGTTGACTGCATGGCAAAAACATATCACTTTTGGCACCGTTGCCAAGAAAGCTATATGGTGCGTCTGACTAGCCACCAAGGGTTTACCTTAATTCAAGTGCATTTCGTTGGTCAGGAGCAGAACACTGAATGGTTTGCTTCAGTGCACAGACAGAAGAAGAAGTAGTGTTGGCTTCTCCACCCCGCTTTTCTCGCCCATTTAAGGGTAGTCAAAGCAGCTGACAAAGTTTTCTATTCTTCTCCCCACAACGGAACACCCTGTGAGGTGGGTTGGGTTCCGAGAGCTCAGGAAGAGAGCTGTGACTAGTCCAAGGTCACCCAGCTGGATTCATGGAGGAAGAAGAGTTGGCTTTTCTACCCCACTTTTCTCACCCATTTAAGGGGACTCAAAGTGGCTGACAAAGCATCTGTTCTCCCCACAACAGAACGCCCTGTGAGGTGGGTGAGGCTGTGAGAGCTCAGAAGAGAGCTGTGACTGGCCCAAGGTCACCCAGCTGGCTTTATGGAGGAGCATGGAATCGAACTCAGTATTCCCAGATAAAAGTCCAGCTCCCTAACCACTAGACCAAACTAGCTGGGAAGCGTCTCTCTTTTCCTTTGCAAGACCCAAGCGCCTGGGCGGACGTAATCCTCCGCCCAGTGTTGCGACAGCAAGGCCTCCTCTTGTTATTTTGAATACTTATCATCCTGCCATTCAACGGCACAGGCACGTTAACGCAGCTTCAGCCGTAATGAGACAATCAGACACCGTCCCAGCAATTCTCCACATTATTAATTTAAATGAGCTGATTCCCTTCCCTCTGATTGCCTTGGTGTGGCTAAAGCTTTCCACCTATTCAATTTTATCTCTAATCACTCTTATTAATAGCTCATCTCATGTGTGGGGAGAGCTTAACCCATTTCACATCGTTTTTTGTAGGGCTGGGAGACTCTGTAGGATAAATAACAAAGGGGCTGTTGACTTGATTTGCGGAACCAAGAGGCAAAACTGCTTCTACGCTGTGCCACCTTCTCCTTCGAGGACAAGCTATTCCCTAGAGAAAAACCCGGGGGAAGATTCTCTTGCTAGCCTGTTTGTTTATTGCATCGATAGGTGGAGTATTTCAGGGAGTTCCCCCCTTGTTTTGCAAAACACGGTCCTTTCGGATCGGAATAATATTCTTATTTAATGAAATAATGCTCAACCAGCCAGCACAGTTGCTTCAAGACACAAGGGGCAGTAGCTCAGCCGAATAGTCTTCAAGGATCGCCCCACGTTAAGGAAACTGTGTCTGCAGATGAGACTGAAAAGCAGCTGTGTACGAAATCCTATAAAGCCTGAGATCGCCTTAGATGCACAATGCCAGCTGAAATTTGGCTGGCTCAAAAGAAAATATATTAAAATACACACTCTCCAAAAATATATAAAAATGAAGTAATTAAAACATGTTCTAAAAATAAATTAAGAGGATTAAAGTCAAACACCCAGCCAGATATCTAGAATACCTTAGTGAATACAAAGGTTTTCACCTAGTGTCTAAAAACATACATAGACCCTTTCTGCACTGACTGGTGATCCACATTAAGGCATCCTTTAATCTGGATCATGGGCCTCCCATCCAGTTAACGCAGATCAAGGAGCTCCTACCCGCTCCTGGTCCAACTCTGTCTGCATTAGAGGCCCTTTACCCACAACTGTTGTGGATGAGGGATATGCACGAATATTCATAGCATTCGATATTTGTACAAATTAGTACGAATTTGGACATTCAAATACGAATAAAATGCCACAACATTCGTGCATAGACATTCCTATTTGTACGAATTTTTGGGACACTTAGGACACCACCGCTGAGCCTAAGCGTGCTTCCACACCTGCCGCCGAAAAACGGATCTAAAAAGATCTGTTTTTCGGCCATCCATTCTTCCGAGGATCTCTCCCAATTAGAAACAGATCCTTGGAGGCGGCTGCAGCAAGGTCAGATCGCCCGGGTGCTGCGCGGAACCCACAGCACCCAGGCCTGAAGGCATCCCGGTTCCCGCGCCACCACCGCCGCCGCCGCCCCCGAAGCCGCGGGACTACAGCACGCAGCTGCCAGTCACCGTGTGTTTCCGGCAGTGCGCGGAGGAGGGCAGAAGGAGGCAAACCAGCCTGCTTCCGCCCTCCCCAAGATGGCGGCAGCTGGGACATCCAGCCTTCGCCTCTCTGTGTGCAGAAGTGTCCTTCTTCCAAAATGGATTGAGGCCAAGGGCCGGATGAAGACCTAATTTTTCAGGTCTTCCCGGAGGCAGGATCTTTCGGCAGCAAGACCCGATTAAGAATGGTTCTTGCTTGCCAATGTGTGGAAGTGCCGCCGAAAAGGGTCCTTGATCCAGCCTCCTGAGCAGAAGTTAAGTTTATATGTTGTCTGTACGTGTGTCGAATGTGTGTTTATATGTGGTTTAAGGGCCGGTGGGGAAACACCTTAAGGGGCTGCGTCGAGACACATTTATTCTGCGCATTGGAATATGCAGTCCTGATCGAGCCGCCACACACAACAATAAATCGATCATAGTGGTGCCGCCTTATATGATCAGGACTGCACACTTACCTTAATGCTGGATCATCATCATTCAATGTGCAGTATAAATCCAGAGCTTTAAGCCAATGCAGGCAGGATGGTGAGCAAAGCAGACGAGATGCCAGCTAAGCAGGAAGGGCAGCTCAAAATTTGATTGGCTGCCTCAGCCCACATGACAGCGTGCCCCGACTCAACTCTTGCAGCTCTGACAGGGGAAGCTTCAGAGCTGCCTTTCCAGTCAGGACACCCAATTTTCGCTGCAGTGAGTATACTGCGCTTTTACATTTATTCTGCTAGTCTGGAGGCAGCCAAGCATAGATTCAATGTTCCAAAATGTGTACACAGGATCTATCCATCTATCCCCCATCTTCACTTTGCCAGTAAGTTTTCCCGGTGAAGTGAAGGTGTGAAAAAACCCTGTTTCTATGGCTGTTGCCCTAGTTGGCTTAGGAAGTGCTAGTGATTGTGCAATACAGCAGGGTTTTTTTTTCAAGTCAACTGGCCCCACAGTACAGGTGTAGAAAGTGCCTTCAGTTGGCTCAAGCAGCGAAATGACTGCCAGAAACCGAATCAGTCTCTCTCTTCAGTATGCCTTGCCTTCCACCACAGGGTGGCAGCAGGGGCTTGTAGTGGTTTGGAACAGGGAAGACATTGAAATACCCTTGGTGGTGCCCCTTACCTCTGCCACCACAAGCACCCTCCTTTGGCACAACTGCAGACACAGAGAAACATATTTCCACCTTTGGTTGGAATATGGTAGTATTAAAAGGTTTTGGAAAATTCTTCAGACCAATATTAATAATACTTTAAATATGAATGTGGAATTAACATCCCAAATAGCTTTGTTACATGTGACAACAGAACAAGAGCAGATAAACAGTATTTATTAATCTACAGCTGTACTGGGATGGAAGGACAGAATTAAATGGTCATCAGATAAATGGTGTAAGTCTCTAACGGAACAATATAGATTTGGAAAAAAAATGCAGGAATTTAGCCAAGGATTGAAACTACTTTCCAAGACAGAGGACAAATGGAAAGAATTATTGAACTATTCAATGAGACCCAAGGCTCCAGAATTTTTGAGAGATGAAATAACACGACTATTTCTCTGGTCCAATTAAAGTAGAAGAAAATGAGAAGAATTATCTCCTGAAACTAACAGGATGATATTTAATAGAGACAAATGCAAAGTCCTACATCTTGGTAAGAAACATGATAAAAATGAATACAGAATAGGAGGAATCCAGTTGAGTAGAAGCACAAGTGGAAAGGATCTGGGTGTCCTGGTTGATCACAGGATGAACATGAGTCAGCGATGTGATGCAGCTGCAAAAAAAGCAAACACCATCCTAGGAGGCGTCAAGAGGAGCATAGAGTCTAGATCACGAGAAATAATTATTTTTCTTTACTCTACCTTGGTCAGACCTCATCTAAAGTACTGTGTCCAGTTCTGGGCACCCCATTTCAAAAAGACATTGACAAACTAGAGCAAGTCCAAAGGAGGGCTACCTAAACGGTTAGTGGTCTGGAAAGCATGTCCTACAAGGAATGGTTGAAGGATCTAGGAATGTTTAGCCTACAGAAGAGAAGACTGAAAAGAGACATGATTGCAGTCTTCAAGTATCTGAAAGGCTGTCACAGTACAGAGGGATTGTCCCTATTCTTGCTTACATGAGATGGAAGGACTAGAAACAACAGGATGAAACTTCAGGGGAGTCAATACAGATTAGATATTAGGGGGAAAAAATTCCTGACAGTGAGGACGATCAGTCAATGGAATAGGCTGCCACAGGAGGTAGTGGGTTCTCCTTTCCTGGAGGTCTTCAAGCAGAGGCTGGACCTCCATCTGCCTGGGATGGTTTAGGAAATCCTGCGTTGAGCAGGGGGTTGTAATGGATGACCCCAGAGGTCCCTTCCAACTCCATGATTCTACAATTTTAGGATTGTATAATATGTTGTCAACTAAGCACACTTGAGGGTAGACACATGTACATCTAGTTATTCCTGTAGAGTCACCCACCCCCCTTTTTGTGTGTTGTTATTTTTTCATTTTGTGCTTATGGAAAATCAATATTCTTTTTTTAAAAAAGACAGAGCATAATGCAGATGAGTGGTAGTCTTTGAGATCAGGGACTACAAGCACACAAGCTCAGCCCAGTCTGTATGGAGGCATGGAAAAACCATTTCAACAGTATACCAAAACTCAAGGCTAAAATGGGTTCCTTTCATCCCTAGACCTTCGGAGCTCTCAGAGACCGGAGGTTTGGGGCTGGGTCTTGTGCTGCACCTGTGACACTGGAGACTTCACCATGTCCTCCCGCAGGCTGGGCATGAAAACTGCAGCTTCGTGTGTGAGATTGGAGCCTTTGCTATGGCCTCCTCTAGGAGTAAGTTCCAGGCTGAAGATGGAAGAACAGAAAATCACCTGAGTTGTTGGTTGTTGCTGCTGCTTTGACGCAATGTCTGCTTAGCTTCCCCTTTGACATTTTTAGTGTTCTTGTATTAATTGCCCCTATTGTTGTTTGTTTTCTTATTTGATACTGGTTACTGTAATTTCTTAGATTACCTAGCTTATTATTAGAGTTCTGTGCATTGCTTATAATGCACATTTGATGTTTTATTTATTGAAATGGATTTCTTCACTTGCTGTATTTCTCTGATGTGATGATCGCGTATGTTATTTTGTACAGCCCTTTGGTGAAAGGATGTTATACGTAAATGGTATGTATGTATGCATGTATGGATGTATGGATGGACAGACGGACAGACCTATGTGTTGTCCTATAGGGATGTGGATGGATGGATGGATGGATGGATGGATGGATGGATGGATGGATGGATGGATGGATGGATGAATGGATGGATGGATGGATGGATGGATGGATGGATGGATGGATGGATGGGTGGGTGGGTGGGTGGGTGGGTGGGTGTGTTGACCTATAGGGATGTGCATGAAAAAGTATCATGTTCCTTTTGCTATTCGATTGAACATCTGATAATCTGTTTCATCGCAGATTCATTAAATCGCAGGTTCAGACCTTCGCATTTGCACTTGCACATTTTTGTGACTTGTTTCCCATTGAAAAAGCACTTTTTCATGACCAAACCATGGCGAAATGTGACTATTCAATCAAAGTTTTCATATTCATGAACAGGAGACCTTTTGGACATTCGAATGTCGTCCGGACTTTCAATTCGGTCGAAATATTTGGCCGGATTTGTGACTGTCATTTTGCTCAGCCCTACAGCCCTGCAGGTGGCGCTGTCTCACAGCATGCCTTGCTGTGGTGGTCTAAAAACCATTGAACCTTGGTGCTCCAGACCCACCTGTTTGGACCAATCAAGGCAAGATTGCCCTATGACTGCCTTAACCCTGAACTTGAGATCATACATTTTTCAGTCACCCTGCAATCTACCTCTGAGATCTCAACATTCTTAAGGAAACTCTGAAATCCACTTATGAGAGCCTGGATCAAAGTTCCAAATAGTTTATTGTTTCTCTGTTTGCTCAGCCTGATCAAAAGAGCCGCAGCTTACGCTTTATCTAGAGCAAATCTGGGCAAATCTCACAGTGGAGCCATTAAAGAGTTGCTCCTGGTGAATTTGCAGTTGAATGCTTCATATTTTATCTCAGTGGTGCAACAATCAAGAAGCAGCTCTTTTAAAATTATTATTATTATTTTTAAGTCGATTTCTAGAAGCGGTTTCCCATTGTTTGAGCATTTACAATGGCAGGAATTTCACAAAAAATTGTATCCATAAAAATGTTCCTCCAGATGTGGAGATCTATTCTGGGGGCCTAACAGATGTTTTCACTAAGGATTTAGGACAGAGAGAATATAAATGCAATTATAATGGCTGCTTAATGAAATTTAGTCTGCAATTAATTCACACATCCAATTAATATTATCCCCAAAGGAGAGTCTATTACCAAGACAGGAAACCTTTTGTTGATCACAAGGGTCAGCATCAGGCAAAAGATCCAAAAATTGGAAGCGGATGCCTTAATTCTCTAAGTTGCAATGAATATTCCCAAAGATATTTTTTAAAATAAATAAATAAATGCATCAGAAGCAATAAGCAGAGGTATTTTTGCACTTACCAGGGGCCTATTCGCACTTGGCTTTATTCTGGAATACATCCTGGAATAGGGACTTGCTGTCCATATGCTAGTACAGGCTTCAGCTGGCCCAAAGTGAGGTCTGCTAGAGTCTGCATTAGCATGTGGACCACAGACCCCTATCCTGAGATATACTCCAGAAAAAGGCCAAGTGCGAATAGGCCCCAGATTAGGCTGCTGTAAACTAGGGCTGGCAAACTTTAGGTAAAGGTGGACCATTCATGGGTGTTTTTCCACTGTCACTAGAAGTACCCATTAAGTACCCATTAATGGGTACAAAAATGCCAATACGTACCCATTAATGGGTACTTTTAGTGACAGTGGGAAAACACCCCACATTTGCCAAGAGGAAAGCTTCCCCAAAGTGTCCATTACGGGCAAGACTGTGAATGGTCCTCCTGTTTACCAGCCCACACCACTGCATCTGAAGCCGGGTTCATCTCCTCACCGCCACAACTGGCCACTGTGGCAGAGGAGCATGTTCGAGCAGGAGTGTATTGCGGTCGATCACGTCAGCGCCCATGATCAAATGCCCCTCTCGCGAGTCTATGACCGGATGCCACTCCCGGGGATCGGTGGCCCAATCATGCCAGAGGTAAGCAATCAATCATGGCTGCCACTGCCACCACACCTGCTGGATGCTGCCTCCCCTGCCCACCGACCGCAGGGAACTGGAAGAAGGGTGAATGGTCACATTGCCAGACACTTCAGGTAAAAGGTGTGGAACACAATTTAGTGCTCCACACCTAATCAACAATGGGTGAACTTCTGGGGAGGCAGGACACACTTGGAGGCTGTAGCAGCCTAGTCGACGTGCAAATGCCCTTCACCAGACTTTCACTAATTGTTTACTAGTGGCCTAAGTGCGAATAGGAATTGTTCACACCCTGTGCTGAGAAACCCCAAATTCCACCTTACAGAAGCACTTTTACAAACTTATATCCCACCATAGTGGTCACTCTGCAGACATGTTATCCACTTTGAGGACGCATGACACCACCTATCCAGGCATCTCATGCATGTAGATCAAACATCACTGCCACCACCCACGGACCCCCAAACAGCTACGAATGTGGTTTGATCTACTCTTTTAACAGTCCTCCGTTTAGCAAGATGCAATCATAGGTACTTGTTATTTGCTTGTTTGTTTATTCATATCTATCCCACCCTTCATTGAAAGGTCCTAGGCCACATCACAGTAATAAAAAAATAAAGTATAACTCTTCATCCCTCGCTCCTATTCGACTTTCCTTGGCAGGACAGCACGCACAGGGAGCTAAACATCAAAGGCCTGAGTGAAGAGCAATGTTTCATCTAGGGTCCTTTCTGCACCTGGCCTTGTTCTGGAATATATCACAGAATAGGGACTTGCTATCTGCATGCTAGTGCAGACTATGGAAGGGCCCAGGTGAGGTCTGCCATAGTCTGCATTAGTTTGTGGCCAGCAGATAGCTGTCCCGGGATTTATTCTGGAATAAGGCCAAGTGCAGAAAGGGCCCAGGTGCTGAAAACCATATGATGTAAGGGCCTGGCAAAGCTCAAGAAGGAGGCTGTTCTGGAGTCTGGGGGACACCACAGAAAGGGTTCTGCTGTGTGTCCTTACCCCCTTTGCCTCTGAGAGAGGAGGAATTTCAAAATGGCCCTCTCTCTGGGATCTCAAGAGATGGGCAGGTCTATATGGGAGGGTGCTCCTTCAGATGACCAGGGCCCAAGACATTTAGGGTTTTATATGTGAGCGCCAACACGGTCAATTGGGCTCAGGAGCAAACAGGCAACCGGACCAGATCTGTTGTGCATCAGGAGTTCAGGACATCAGACCTTAAAAAACTGCAAGCGATCCTATAAATCCAAACCAGACGGTGCTTTGGCCACCTCACCAGACACCGTATCAAAAGTAGCATTCAGGTCAGCACAAAGATGGGCACTTTTATGCTCAAAGTACCTTGCAGACCTATTACAGCAGGTTTTTGAGGGCTCCAGCACCGACTGTGATGAGGAAGATTATAGAAGCCACTTCACTGTTACCTGAAGATGCAATGGAGGCTTGAAAATAAACTTTCTTTGTAGCCTCAGGCGTGATTATGTGCCCTTATGTGCGCTCAGGCATCTTCACGCGACAGCCGGGCTAAGGCTGGTACACGCAGGGATGGAATGACCTTTCACTTTGGCTGCTAAGGGATGCGTATTCTGTCCTGGGTGCCCACTCCCACCCAGGGGTGTGGGCCACCCCTAGCTCCCCTTGAACTGTGGCCTCGATTGGCCCACAGCATGCACCTCGCAGGACAGCTGGTTTGATCCTGACAAGCCCCGCACCTGGGGCCTATCCCGTAAGAACCAGGCGTCTGAAGAGGTAGGTCATGTGCTGGGAGCTGGGGGCAGTGTGTACCCCTCGGTGGGGGTGGGCACCCAGGAGGCCCGCGCAGGCTGCCACTGGTCCAACTGGGGCAGTGTCACAATTTTGTGCTCCACCGCTAATGCATGATTAGTGAACATCTGGGGAGGCTGGCAGGTTGTGAGGGTTCCTGCAGGTGTGAATGTACCTCCCCAGATGTTCACTTCTTAGGCACTGAGGGTGCTTCCACACAGGCCTTTTAACACCCATTAGGCAAACATTCGGAATCCCGTGTCTGCATACGCATTGCTGTTTAGGACACTTCTGGTGAGGCGCGTCCGCACAGCAACGCACATTCAGCACACTTTTGGGAGACCGCATCTGCATTGTCGGACCTATTAGGCACACTTCTGGTGAGGTGCGTCCTCACCTATCTGTGCCTACCCCATAAATCTGGATCTACCGGGCATCCATATTTGGTAAAACCGGGTCTACTGGAACCCAGTTTTACTAAATCCGGATGAGGTAGATCTGGATTTATTAAGGCCTCTGCAGAAGCACCCTGAGAGTCCAAGTAAGAACTGGCTGCATGAGGCATTATTGACAATGGTGGCACCCCCTGGCCACAGGAATCTCACCCTTTATGGTATGTATGTATGTATGTATGTACGTACGTACGTACGTACGTATATTTCTATCCCACCCTATACCCGAAAGTCTCAGGGCAGGTAACAACCTCTAAAATCCAGCATTTAAAACCAACACATTAAAAAACAGTGAAATATCAGTTAAAACAGTAGCGTTTGCAAGGGGGGGGGGCAAACATAACCAACATTTAGCCAAAAGGGCAAAGAGGTATGTCTTCACCGCCTTCCTGAACCTAATCAGAGAAGGAGCCTGACGCACCTCAAGGGGGAGACTGTTCCATAGCCTTGGGGCCATTACTGAGAATGCCCTTTCCCGGGTGCCCACCAGCCTAGCTTCTGAAGGCGGTGGAACAACCAGGAGGGCCTGCCCTGCAGATCTTAAGGCATGGGCTGGTCGATTTGGGAGAAGGCGTTCCTTTAGATATTTGGGGTCCAAGTCATTTAGGGCATTATAGGTCAAAGTTGACACCTTGAATTGGGCTCAGTAGCGAATCTTAAGGTTTAAAATCTTTAATGCATGCTTCACAATTAATACTTTGATTTGTTGCTGTTGCTGTTGTTTTCTTGACAGTCTGGATCATGGGAGTAAGGAGTACAATCAGTTGATAAAGCAGAAGGGGCTGGCGAATTGGCTTGCTTCGGAGGTTCAGAAAACACTGCTCAGAAGGAAACATTCAGTGCGAAGGGAATGGCAGGAGATTTTGGACAGGCGAAAGGAAAATGGCAGAGCTAAATAGCCGAATTTGCTGTCAGCAGATGCGCTGCTGACCAGAAGCTCAGAGGACTTGTAGAGAGGATTAACAAATTTATGCATGCATCTCTCAACAGCAAGAAAGCAAATATTACAAGGGGACAAATTAATTCACAAGGCAACAAGTAGTTCGCCCTTCTTTCCAAAACTTGGTATCATCCAGGTATTCTGAGCTACGATGCCTATATCAGCTCCAAGCTGCCACAGACCATAAAAGGAAAGGTGAGAAAGATGTATCAATGGCTACATGAAAGGATGCCCAGATGCCTCCTCCAGGTTGGAGAGACAGGCGGGATGCCTCTAAAGGCTATTTGCAGAGAGTAGGGAGCAGGTGAAGGTTTTGCCTTTGCCTTCTGCTTGAGATGCCCACAAGCAATTGGTAGGCCAGTGTGTAAGACACTATGGTGGACTTATTGGGCTGTGGTCCAGTCCAGCAGGGTTGGTCTCAATCAATGGAAGGAAGACGTACCAAGGGCTACTGGAATGGGTGCCTAGATACAACCCCCAGGCTGGAGGGACAAGGAGTATGCCTCTAAAGTTTTTGAAGTTTTTATAACAACATGACTTTTTGAAGTGTGTGTTTTATTGTATTTGATTGTAAACTCTTGTCTGCCACTTTGAGTCCCTTCAGGAAAAAGGCAAGATATAAATAAAAGTATCTGCCTGCCATCCATCCATCCATCCATCCATCCATCCATCCATCCATCCATCCATCCATCCATCCATCCATCCATCCATCCAACCATCCATCCATCCATCCATCCATCCATCCATCCATCCATCCATCCATCCATCCATCCATCCATCTATCTATCTATTTTGCCCTTGAAATGCCCAGAAGCAATTGGTGGGTGACTGTGTGAAACAGGCTGCTGGACTAGATGGGCTGTGGCCTGATCCAACAGGGCTCCCCTTGGGTTCTTAATTCATGGTGGTCAAGTGTATCAATGGCTACTAGAATGAATGCCTAGATACTGCCTCCAGGAGCAACCTGCCTGGATAGCTTTAAGAAAGGTTTAGGTAATTAATTAAGGACAGGTGTAGCAATGGCTGCTAGAATGGATCACTAGGTACCATCTCTGATTGGAGAGACTCTCAGTATGCCTCTAAAGGCTGTTTGCAGGCAGCAAAGAGCCAGTTAAGGTTTTGTCTTTGTCTTCTGCTTGAGATGCCCATGGGCAACTGGTGGCCCACTGCCTGAGACAGGCTGCTGGGCTAGGTGGGCTGCAACCTGATCCAGCAGGGCTCCTCTTGCATTCTTATGTTCTTTTGGGCTGGCATTTTCTATCTTGAGCCGCCACAGTCCTTTTGGATGACAATTACACTGATCCTCAATCACCAAGGCTATGTTGGACCACAATTCCCACCAGCCCTGGCCAATTTAGCCTTTTTGGATCGCTACTTTTTCAGCTTTAACTTAGACTGCAGTCCCACCAGCCTCTGCTAGAACAGCCGTTTTGACCTACCCTTCCCTTGATCTCAGCTAGTATCCTGCTGTGGGTCAAAACATCTGAAGACCTCCAGATTGTTGAACACTGCACTAACTACTTGGAAGCCTCATGCTTTGGGAAACCAGAACCTCTTTGCTATCCGGACCTTTAAAGGACCTTTCCTGGGAAACGTGGTGTTCAGATCTAGCTTAGATCTGGATCAGTGACCTGAGGCCTTTTCGCACTTACCTTGGTAGTGCCTTGTTCTCTAAGGCCAATACACTCCAGGGACAGGAGGACCATATGCATTTGCTGGGAGGAAGGCTTCCCCAAAGCATCCATTACTGGCCTGAAATGTGAATGGTCCTCCCATTTACCAGCCTGTGCCAATGCGTCAAGAGGCAGAACTTCCGCCACCTTGTAGCCATGATTGGCCGTTTGGATGCCATTGTGAGAGGGGTGATTGAATAAATTGAAAGTGAATCCAGACAAGACAGAGGTGCTGTGTGTTACAGGCTCTCGGGTCCAGGTAGTTGGGAGATACCCTGTCCTTGATGGGGTTACAATATCTAGGAAAGGACAGGTGCATAACTTGGGGGTACTCCTGGACTCTGTGCTAACACTTGAAGCTCAGGTGGAGGCCGTGGCCAGGAGTGCCTACTCCCAACTACGGTTGGTACGTCAACTGAAACCTTTTTTGGGCAGAGATGACCTGGCCACAGTTATCCACGCTCTGGTAACCTCCAGGTTGGACTACTGTAACACGCTCTACATGGGGGTTCCCTTGAAGACGGTTCAGAAGTTGCAGCTGGTGCAAAATGCAGCAGCCAGAGTGCTGACAGGAACATCTAGCCGGACACATATTACACCAGTTTTAAAAGAACGGCACTGGCTGCCAATTCACTACCGAGCCCAATTCAAGGTGCTAACTCTGACTTATAAGGCCCTAAATGACTTGAGCCCCAGATATCTAAAGGAGCGCCTTCTCCCATATCGACCTGCCCGTGTTTTAAGATCTGGAGGGGAGGCCCTGCTGGTGATCCCTCCGCCTTCAGTACCTAGGCGGGTGGGCACCCGGGAGAGGGCCTTCTCGGTGGTGGCCCCCAGGCTATGGAACAGTCTCCCCCTCGGGGTGCATCAGGCCCCTTCTTTGTTCCTATTTAGGAAGGCGGTGAAAACGTTCCTCTTCATGCAGGCCTTTGGTTAAATGTCCCCCACACTTCCCCCACTGAAAATCACTGTTGCTTTTAACTATTTTTGTATTTTTCTAAAGTTGCATTTTTAAACTTTTTTCTGATTTTATGGTTGATATAATCTTTAAATGTCTGTTTTTAAATGTTGTGAGCCGCCCAGAGACCCTCGGGTATGGGGCAGCATATAAATGTAAATATAAATAAATAAATAAATAAATAAATAAATAAATAAATAAATAAATAAATAAATAAATAAATAAATAAATAAATAAATAAATCCCTCTAGTGATTCTAGAATCAATCACCATTCCAGGGCACGGGTGTGTGATCGATCAGCACTGGCAAGGCCACCACGCTTGCGTGGACGCTACATTTCCCGCCCACCTAATGCAGCACACGGGAAATGGAGTGAACGGTAGCACCGAATGGACACTTGTGATAAACCCAGGGTATAGGTTGGGCTCCACACATGATACGCAATTAGTACAGCTCCGATGAAGGCATGGATGAGTGAAACAGCTTTTTAGATCAGAGTTGGTTCTGGTCATTCAGGTATTCCTGAACAGCTCCCAGCACTCTGTGGGGCTGGAATGGAACACTGGGAGTTGTAGTACAGGAACATTTGGAGGACCAGAGTGAGAACCACTTCTCTTGGCACAGCTAGTTCACAGAAGTATCCAAATCTGACACCGGTACTTCCTTGTAAATCCATAAACTATAGAACAGTGCTTTACTGTTTGGCAACCATGGAAAGCTGAGCTGGAAGAAGGAAGAAGAGACCACAGAATCAAAAAGGTGGCAAGAAACAGTCTTTCACCTTCCTCGGGAAGAAATTTCCCTAACCCCCCCCCCCTCCAAAAAAAGAAGCCCATAGCAATGTTGTTAGTGAGCTATCACCACTATACCTGGCTTGCTGTTTCTCACAGCTTTGTGAAGAAGAGATCATTGTGCTAATTTAGGTATAGGGAGGTGTTAGGAAAATTCCAGAACCCTATCAGCAAATGCTACTCATATTAGTTTCTTAATAAGCAGATGGGTCAGAGAGAAAAGATTCCTTTTACTTTTGTATGCTGCAGCATAGGAAGTCCGCTTTCCAGAACCCCACCAAGACGAACTTCAGACCCCCCACATTCCAACACAATCTATATACCTAAACCCGGACGGTAATTACAATATTCCCGGTAATGCCTTCCAAGTATGAATAGAAATACAAATCAGATTTCTCTGACATGCCCAGTAGAAACAAAGTCCATAGCTGACTGGTTTAGACCAGTTATTCTTTGAAGACTTCTTATCATGTCTCTTGGCAAACACACTGTCCTTGAGAGCATTCCTAATACAAATAAAATATAATAAAATACATAAACACAAATAGAATTACAAGCCCATTCATTCATTCATTCATTCATTCATTCATTCATTCATTCATTCATTCACATTTTTTCCCGCCCTACACCCAGAGGTCTCCAGGTGGATAACAACATTTAAAATCAAACATTATTAAAACAATAACAGTATGTATTAAAACAACAGCATCTGCTAGTGGAAAAGGAAAAGAGTATCCCCATTTAGCCAAAGGCCAGGGCAGAGAGATGTGTTTCACTGCCTTCCTAAATGTATACAGTGAAGGAGACAGACGCACCTCAAGGGGGAGACTATTCCATACCCTAGGGGCCATCACCGAGAAGGCCCTCTCCTGAGTGCCCACCCCTTTTACTACTGAAGGTGCTGGGACAACCAGGAGGGCCTCCCCTCTAGACCTTAAGGCACGGGCAGGTCCATATGGGAGAAGGCGTTCCTTCAGACATCTGGGGCCCAAGTCGTTTAAGGCCTTATAAGTTAAAGTTAATTGGGCTCGTTAGTGAATTGGTAGCCGGTGCTACTCTTTTAAGCGGCATGATGTGCATCCGGCCAGCTGTTCCAGTCAGCAGTCTAGCAGCTGCATTCTGCACTAGCTGCCGCTTCCAAATGGTCTTCAAGGGCAACCTCACATAGAGTGCATTATGATAGTCTAGTCTGGAGGTTACCAGAGCATGGATAACTGGATTATTTGGTTCTATTAGGACTGCTTTGGTCATGTTCTGTCACCATCCTCTTCTTCTTCGGGGCGGGGGGGGGCGGAAGCAGGATGTTTTTAATGCCATTTGCTAGGATCTGAGAGCAGTAGAAGGTTTGTCCTTGTCTCTGTTTGAGATGCCCATGAGCATTTGGCGGGCCACTGTGTGCAACAGGATGCTGGACTAGATGGGCTGTGGCCTGATCCAGCAGGGCCTCTCTTATGTTCTTATGTTAGCCTTCTACCACGTGTGGATTAAGCATTTGCACTGGACTATGCCTGGTGCACGTCAACCCTCCCCCAATGTGTCTAGACAACCACCCGAAATGCAAATGGATGTTTGGGTGCAACCACTTCCCTGCGCCATTACTTCCGCTAGCGCATTGGCACCGCCACCACCACCAGGATCCCTGTGCTATGGAACCACCAGGCAAGGGCAAATAGGCCCGCCCAGAGCTTTATCAGCTCTGGTGCAGGTCGAGGGAAATGCAGGCTGTTCCAAATCCCAGGGGCCACCACAAAGAGTGCTCTGTCCTCATTCTCTGCCTCCCAAGCCTCCCCTAGATGATCTTAAATGGGAAAACGCTGCCACTTTCAGAGTCCCACTCAAAAAAAAAAAAAAACCTTGGAAAAATCTTTGTTCTCTGACTGGTGCTCAGAACCCTTGCAACACAGCCAAGATGCATTGTTAGAGGGAATCACTTAGAGTTTGCACTAATTTCTTTTTAAGGCTAAGGATTGTATTCCAAAATGCTCAGTGCTTGGCCATCTTTGCCCTTTCTTGGGCATAGACAACCTGGCCACCACTGTCCACGCCTTAGCAAATGCACATTTAGATCACTGTAAAGTATCCCACGTGGGGCTGGATGGGGCTTTTGCCAGGTTGTTGACTGGGGTACCTGTTTGGACACACATCACACCTGCGCTGCTGGCCAGTCAGCTACTGGGCCAAGTTCCAGGTTTTACCTTTGGCATACAAGGCTATATAAAAAAAATTAGGATTACAGTACTGTAAAGAATGCCTCCCTTGCCTAGAACCCTGGAGGAGCCCTGAGGTCATCCGGGAAACCTTACTGCAAAATGTGGAATGCCATCTTACAAGGGCCCATAGCAGGGCCTTCTCAATGGTGGGCCCTTCCCTACTTACACTTAAGCCTATTAAAGACTAGGGGTGTGCAAAAATGCAGTTTTTGAATTATTCGTACGAATAACTCAAAATATTTGTACTCATATGAATACTCATGTACGAACATCTGGACATTAGATTTGTATATAAATGTCCGAGTTTGTCCAAATTTGTATGAATAACGAATATTTTGAATATTCATGCATACCCCTATTAAAGACTTCTCTTTTTCAACTAAAGTATTCTGTTTATGAATGTTTGTTTCTTCCTGAGCCCATCTAGTTTTTAATGTGTTTTTAATTGCTTGTGTTTTTTTTTTAATTCTGTGTGTGTTTTTACCCTTGTTTAAATGTCTTTTGTAACATTTGATGAGCATGTGTTGGTTGGAGTTTCCTGCGCTCTCCCTGGCCAAGACTATCTGGCTGACTCAGCCTAACTGTTCCCAGCATGCTCTGCAGGATAAATACACGGATGACTCTGTCAATTACCATCCCAATGTAGACAATGAATTAATTAAAGTGGTACCTGGCAAAAGCCCCGTCTAGCCCCCATACAGGGACTGGAAGCTTTTATCTTGGACCACTGCCTTGCCTGACTAGAGCAGACGGCTCTCTTAACAGAGTATGGTAAGCACCATGTACATCTTCCCCTCTCTCCATGGTTTATTTTTGCCCACCATGTTTGGGCACTGTTAGAACATAAGAGAAGCCCTGCTGGATCAGGCCACAGCCCATCTAGTCCAGCATCCAGTGGCCCATCGATTGTCCATGGGCACCTCAAGCAGAGACAAGAACAAACCTTTTCCTGCTCTCGAATCCCAGCAAATGGCCTTAGAAGCATCCTGCTCCCACACCCAGTCTGAAAGATGCACCTAGGCATTCATTCTACTCCACATTGATACTGTACATCTGTCGTCCGTTGGGCTCAGCATGGCCAAGGAGAAGCCAAGATAGATAAGCAACTGGCAAGTGAAGAGCATAAAAACTTAAGACCCTAAGAGGAATCCTGCTGGATCAGGCCACAGCCCATCTAGTCAAGCATGCTGCCTCCTACAGTGACTCACCAATTGATTCCGGGCACCTCAAGCAGAAGACAAGAGCAAAACCGTCACCTGCTCTCAATTCCCTGCAATGGCCTTGAGAAGCGTGATACACCTGCCTCTCCATGCTTTCAGCCATTGAGCCATTGATATACCTGTCCCCCATCAGTTTGTCTGAAAGGACGTGAAAGGAGCGCTGCTGGACCGGGTCACAGCCCATCTAGTCCAACATCCTGTCTCACACAGAAGCCCACCAGATGCATCTGGGCACTTCAGCCAGAAGGCAAAGGCAAAACCTTCACCTGCTGTTGGCATCCTACCTGTCTTTCCAACCTGGGGTATTTTCTCACCTTCCCGTCCACTGGACAGGAAAGGAGTGTGATTAACCAACGTTGACTAGCACTCACACTTGGAGCGCTGGTCAACTTTGACCATTCCCTCCCGCCAGGATCAAATACTTACCTTATTCGATCCCAGGCCCTGTCCTCTACTGGGTGCCGCCATTTTGGCTGTGGTGCCCTCCGCGACTGCGCGTGTGCCAGTGCTGTAGCCTTGATGATGCTGACATTCTGCACATGCACAGTCACGTCTGTGGCTGTCTGAGGTGCCAGCACAGTTGCGCGGCACCTCAAACAACTCCGCACTGTGAAAGAAGAGTGAATGGTCGCTGCCCCGGACACTTCAGGTAAGTCTCTGGGTAACGCTGGTTACTGTGGGGAGCACAATTTCCTGCTCCACACATAATCAATGACTAGTGAATGTCTGAGGAAGGTGGGCACGCTTGGAGGCTGTAGCAGCCTACTCCATGTGTATATGCTCTTTCCCAGAGGTTCACTAATTGTTCACTAGGGGCCATAGTGCGCATAGGCTCTGGAGGCAGTCCCTAGGCATCCATGCTAGTAGCTATTGAAACACCTGTCCTCCATGAAGCACCTTTTCTTGCCTTTTCTTGACATTTCAGTTGCTTGGTCAACACTGGGGGGAAGGTTATGATCCAGAAGGTTATGCCTTATACCAGTGGAGTGCTATTCACACGCCCACCACGGCTCACAGTTGCACAAATACTGCAGTCAAGGGCATCCGGTCTCAGCTGGGACAACACAGGAAGTAGCCCCAGATGCCACCAGGTGCCCATGAACCGTGAGTGCACAGGGACATGCAGACTTCGCACACTCATGGCACATTCATGGCACTGTGCAAACATTGCCAGATTCCATTTTCTCGGGCATGGGCTCTGTCGGGTCCAGACTTCCCTTCATGTCTGTTGGATGGGAAATGAGTGCATTCAACTAACATTTACTAGTGTTTACCCTTGCAAATGCTTGTAAACATCAGCCTAACCCACCCCCCCAACCACAACTGAACACTTACCTTCTGTTTGGTCACTGGCCAGATCTCTTCGGGACGCCGCCATCTTGTGTGCGGTGTCCTCCGCCACTGCGCGTTCATCACCGCCATCCCCATGATGACGCTCATGCTCTGTGCAGTCACAGCTGCATCAGGAGGTCAGCAGAGCTGACAGCACACTTGCCTTGCTGCTCTGCTGACCTCCCCGTCCAGCAGATGTGCAGACGGTCACCGGCTGGATAAGATCGGGTGAGTTGGAGTAAGGATTGCTAAGCCTGTGGAGCAGGATTTCGTGCTTCACAGCTCGTTAATAATTAGTCAACTTTTGGACAGTCAGGGGGCGTTGCTAAGCTGCAAACTGCAGATGTACTTGCCCAGGTATTGCCTAATTATCAACTATGAGCCAAAGTGTGAATTGGCCCCAGTTCTCACCATTGCTAACCACAGGCTAATACAGGCGGGGGACAGATCCACCATTCGCTTTGGCTGGTAAGGGACAAATTCTCAACATGTCCCTCACCAGCCAATGTGTGAATGGTGGATCTGTCCCCCTCCTGAAAAGGCTGCTGCAGGGGGCGGACACCCCACCCCAGGTAGCCGTCATTGAGCCGTATCGGCCTACAGGTTGGCAATCCTTTTGGGGAGTGGGGCGAGACCGGGCCAGGGCTGTTCTGAGGTTCCGCGGGCTGATGCTCCCTGATGGGCTGGCAGCAGCCAGCAGGGGCCTCCTGGGTGCCCAGCCACACCCAGAGTTGCGCACCACTCCCCACTTACCTTTCTGGACCCCTGGTTTGGGCTGGATAGGTCCCGGGGCTTGCCGAGATCGGTCAGCTGCTGTGTGCACAGGTGTGCGCAGTGGCAGACCGCTCCCATGCTGACCTGGGGGTGGGACTCCAGAGCTGTCCAGCAGGGAGAATGCGAATGCTCTCCCTGCCGGACAGCTCTGGGATGGCCAGGGATGGCTTGGGTCAGGAGTGGAGCACGATTTCATGCTCCACACCCTGGACGGGAGTAGTCCAGCTCTGGGACAGGCTGGGCCGGTTCCGCATGGAACCAGCTTTTTGCAAGAGCGAATGGCCTGTCCCAGGGCCTAAGTGCGAATAGGCCTCAGGTAAGCAGAGGTGGCTGGCAAAACATGGGGACTTTCGGTCCTCGTTCCTGTAGCGTACAGTGGAGGAGCTTCTTGAGAGGAGCATTTGCACCTGAAGGACCCTCTGCCACATATATTGTTTTGTTTTTAACATGCTGGATTTTAAATGCTGTGGCGGGTCTTATTGTTTTAATATATATCAGTTTTGTCTGATATGTTGGATTTGAAAGGTTGTTACCCACCCTGAGGCCTTCGGGTATAGAGTAAAGAGTGAGAAAAGCAGGGTATAAAAACCGCACAGGATGTTCATTGTGGGAAGAACAGAAGGTGTGTTAGATGAGTCTGCTTAATGGGTGAGAAAAGCAGGGTATGAAGGCCAACTCTTCTTCTTCCTCTTCTTCTGAAGAACTGAGGGCTTTTCACAGGAGGGCCTACGGAACCCGTGTAGGACGCCCTGGGTCGGGACATTCGCTCCGCTGGGCTGGCAGTTCCATTTGGAACCACCCCAGCCTGTCTCAGGGTGCCCATTCGTGTTCTGAGTGTAGAGCAAAATTTCGTGCTCTACACCTGGCTCAGGGTGTTCCTGGCCATCCCACAGCTGCACGAGAGGGAGTACATTTCACATCCCCCCTCCCTGACAGCTATGGGCCCCACCTCCGGCTGCACCCATTGGGCAGGCCTGTCCGGTCCTACCCCCGGTTCCTGTGGGCTCTAGGGGACCAGATCCTGTTGCCACGTAGGCCCATGCCCAGGGTGTGCGGGTGCCTGGGGGTGGTGGTGGTCCTGTGGGCTCTAGGGGAGACGATCTGGTCCCCTAGAGCCCACGGGAACTGGGGAAGGGACCGGACAGGCCTGCCTGCCTGCCCCTGGATCTTACCTGACCCAATGTTCCTTACCTGCCTAGGTGTGAATGGGGAATCCATCCCCATGTGTCCTAGCCTTACTGCACTACAGCCGTTCAGCTGTAGTGAGAAAAGTCCTCTAGAGTCCACAGTCTTTATCTATTTTAGCTGTGCTCCTTTTCTCTTCTCTCCCCCCCCTCATTTTTTTTTGGGGGGGGGGGAAAGTTACTTTATGTTTTATTCCTGGAATGGCTCCCACTTCTCCATTTGCGTCAGACTGTGTGTACATTTTTCGACTGCCTTCTGTTGATAAACAATCTGTTGAGTGTTTCCTCGACTTAGACGGAGCTGGGATGAGATCCAATCCAAGCCTAAAGCTGTCCACAGCTTGGGGCAGCTGCCGTATTGTGGGCTGCATACAGTTCCAGCACATTTCAGGAAACTCAATGGAGATGCACGAGACGGAAGATCTAACTGGTACATCCCGAGCGACCAACGTCAGATAACCTCAGAGCCTGAGTCCATGGAGTTTTCACACTCCTGTCAATCAAAACATTCCTTTTCTTTTATTAGAACCCAAGCTAAGTAGGGTAGGCATGCACGAATGCAACTTTTGGGATTCGATTCTAACCGAACACCCAAAAATTCGATTCGATTCGAATCTTTAAAATTAGCAATCAACCAAACTCGATTCGAATTAAACAAGTTCAAATCTATTCACTTGAATTTTTTTATTCGAATTTGCACTTACGAATGGCGCCAACATTCATACGTGCCCGTACGCATCGTTACGCAACCCGTACGCGTCCGTAAGCATCCCGTAGTTATCCCGTATGCAACCCGTTTTTATCCCGTACAAATGCATGTGTATCTACAAGTGCCCATCATGTACAAACCTGTGCGCAGGCAGATGTCTGGATAATTCGAATGGATAGATCCGAAATTTGAAATTTGTTCAAATCTTTATATTCGAATTTATGGACTTTTGATTCGAATTCGAATGTCGAAATTTGGACAGATTCGATCGAATGTCAAATACCTTCGAATATTCGTCCACATCCCTAGTGCAGAGAACTCAGAGGGCTCAGGAAGCCCAACTCACCAGCCTTGAGATACAGATAGGAAGAAAATAGATAAGTTTCCAGAAGAGAGGTGTGAGACTGTCAGAACCTCAGGGAGAAATAAAGGACTCCTCTATATAACTCTCCATCTCTGGCTCCTGGTAATCCAATCTCCCTAGCAGGACAGCACTCAGAGGTGTCTAAACATCAAAGGTCTGGGCGAAGAGGAATGTTTTAACCAGGCACCGAGAACCAATCTTAAGCCGATTCCCTACCAAGAACAATTATGGTACCTCTATGGCCCTAAATGACTTGCCCCCCTCCCAAAAAAAAATCTCAGTATCTTTCAGATTGACCTGCCCATGACTTCAAATATGTAGGGGTGGTCCTCCTGGGTTGTAACACCACCTGCAGCAGCAAAAGGAGTGGCCACCCAGGACAGGGGCTTCTCAGTGGTGGTTCCCAGATTATGTGTGTCAGGCACCTTCATTTCACATCTTCAGGAGAGCAGTGAAGGTGCGCCTCTTTGCCCTGCCCTTTTGGCTAAATGGGGAAACAGTTGTTTCTTGCCACTTTTAGACTCTGTTATTGTCTGACTATGCTCATTTGTATATTTTGTTTTAATGTTATTACCCACCCTGAGATATTCAGGTACAAGGGAGGAGAAAAACATGGATGGATGGATGGATGGATGGATGGATGGATGGATGGATGGATGGATGGATGGATGGATGGATGGATGGATGGATGGGTGGGTGGGTGGGTGGGTGGGTGGATGGATGGATGGATGGATGGATGGATGGGTGGGTGGGTGGGTGGGTGGGTGGGTGGATAAATAAATAAATATATAAATAAATAATGTAGCCACCTGACAGACTTCAGGAGGGAAGCTCTGTGGGGGCCACCACAGAAAAGGTATAACAATGTGGTAGAATCTATCCAGTGAAGCTTTATTTAAAAAAAAAGAAGAAGCTCCTACTGGTGAGATGCCACAAGGAGTATCCTCAGTAGACCTCAAGAATCAGATAAAGATATGGAGCCTTTGCAGGAAAAGTGTGCTGAAGCCAAGAGAGACAGTTTCTACAAGGCATCCCAAAAGTGGAGGAAATATTTGGTCTGGGAAACCAAACAGGGCTTGAAACAGTACTGGGTTTGATTCTGCACTCCCCCACAAAGCCAAATGGGTGACCTTGGGCTAGTCACAGATCTCTTCTGAGCTCTCACAGTCCCAACTATCTCATAGGGTGTCAGTTGTGGGGAGAACAGAAGGTTTGTCAGCTGCTTTGAGTCCCCTTAAATGGGTGAGAAAAGTGGGGTAGAAAAGCCAACTTTTCTTCTTCTTCTTCTTCTTCATCTTCTATAGATGTGTGGCAAAGCTGGAAGACTTCCAGGTGGGAACATTCTCTGTTGCCCTCTGTTCTGCAACCTTCACACCATGTCACCAAATCTACACACCCCGGTTTGCTGTGGAAACTCCTCTTTCTAGGAGTGGAAGTCCTGAGAGCCCTTTGCTGTTGCACTTCCAGGGACTTTCCACATGATCCATTTGGACTGTGATGCCCAGAAATGTGGGAACCCCCCCCCGAGTGATCCCCCAAAAAGGTACACTGGCTATCTGCCATGCAGGAGGTTGAAGCGGCCAGAAACACCCCAAAAGTGGCTTGTTTGCAGTCCAGTTCCGTAGCCCCCTCCTTTCCAGCCTACAACTTTAGAGGGTGGGGAACTTTGGTTTCCTGGCCTCCAAAGAAAACTGGGATGGGACCACAGCACCACAGACACCTCCAGCTTTGCTTTGCTTTTGGTACAGATAAAGCAATCCTTCCATAAGAGGGACCTTAATATTGTGGGCCAAGGTATGCCGTGGGGACGATCCTCAACTTTCCTCATGATCCTCAGGGATCATGGGGTCTATAAACCAGAGACTTACAGAGAAGCCAAAGTGTCCCCATCTTTGTGCTCCTCTATATAAGAAGGGGTTTATGGAACCAGGAACAGCCACGATCAACCATCTGAGTGCAGAAGGTTTGTTCCAGGACGGCAGGGCCATTTGTGCTGACAGGCTACATTACTGTCAGACGCCCATATCTGCTGAACTGGTAACCGTGGTTTCACTTATCTGTGATGACCAGACCATCCACCCCACCCCACCACAGCTGGGGCCATTGGACATATCTTGGAGGCTTCTTGGAGGCCTGGTGTTGTGTCCCGAGCAAACACACACGCACTCAGGGCTAGCAGTAGTAGCGACCAGCCAAAGTTCAAAGTTCTTTCAGGGACCAAGGGTGTTTTTCCACTGTCACTAGAAGTACCCATTAAGTACCCATTAATGGGTACAAAAATGCCATTTCGTTAATGGGTATGAAATGGGTACTTTTAGTGACAGTGGAAAAACACCCCAGGAGTCAAGGGTTGTCAAGCATCCCAAGTTCCAAGATGCCAGAGGGTCTGCGGTGTCAGATATCCACCCAAGGATGAGAAATACAAAGAGAAAAGGGGCCGAGGTTGCAGGATAAAGAGACATGTTGTCTGCAACAAGTGCTGCAGATGTGAGACGCATTTAAGTGGGAGAGGGAGAATCGCTCCCCCGAGGGCACAGGTGTTTGGCCTACAAACGTGTTGACCGCCTCAGCTGTTGTCGCTCTTGCCTCAGAATGCTCAGGGAAGGGTGTTGCCCAGCATCCTCATCCGAGCTGTCTCCATCTAGGGCTATAGGGTCAGCATTCACACTGAGACCCTGCGCTGCACCTCCCTTGCCCTGACTGTCAGGGAAGCTGAGCTCGCCTTGGTTGTCCTTGGTGGCAGACAGCTCTTCGTTGGAGGAGGAAAAGCTGAGAGGATACCTGGGGCAGTCAGAAACAGTGCGAAATCACACTCGATTTCCCATGATTCTTGGGAAATCTCACGGGATTCTCCAGGAACCATGGGAAACTGAGCAAGATTCTCCATGATTCCTGGGAAATCGCATGGGATTTCCCTGAAATCATGGGGAACTGAGTGTGATTTCCCAGTATTTCAAATATCCGTGGTTTTTAGTGACCGTGGTACGACCTGGAACCCATCCCTCGCAGATGTGGGTGTCCAACCGTATTTAGAGATTGCTTTCACCCCAAACCACCTTCCTGTTGTCGAAGATCAGCAGCCATACTCTTCCTCTGCATTTCCTCATGGATTGATGTTGGATCAGCAAAGTGTTTTATGTAGTCACATAACAGTCCTTTCTTTTATCATCCCTTTTTACTACTCTTGTAAATTATCCTGGGTATTCCCACGTCCCACCATAACCATGCACCTATTTTTTTTAAAAAAAAACTCCTCCATCCATGTTTCCTACATTTTGCATGTTGTTGGACTAGAAAATTAAGAAGTGAAGGCAAGCTTTTTATTTACCCATATATTCCGGCGTATAAGACGACCCCCAACTTTTCCAGTTAAAATATAGAGTTTGGGATATACTCGCCGGGAATACTGGGTTTGATTCTGTCCTCCCCCATGAAGCCAACTGGGTGACCTTGGGCTAGCCACAGCTCTCTTCTGAGCTCTCACAGCCCCACCTACCTCACAGGGTGTCTGGTGGGGAGAAGAACAGAAAGCTTTGTCACCACTTTGAGTCCCCTTAAATGGGTGAGAAAAGCAGGCTAGAAAAGCCAACTCTTCTCCTTCTTCCTGCACGTTTCAAAATCAAAGTTGATTTATGTGTGCAAAATGATCTGCTATATAAACTGAGACAGTGTTTGCAAATTCCTGTTAGCAGTGTCAGTTTTCATGCTGGTTCACCTGAACTGCAGCCTTACCAGGGTCTTGCTTACCGTAGTCAAGCTTTTGCACTTCTCTTCCCATCCGCTGGACAGAAAGGAGTGCAATGACCCAACATTAACTCGTGCTCGCATTTGCAAGCCCCAGGTAATGACAGCCAAAGCCCCACACGATCAGTCACTCACCAGAGACTGATCCCGGGGCCGGTCCTCTTCTGGGCACTACCATTTCGGCTGTGGTGCCCACCACGGCTGCATGTGTGTCATTCGCAGTTGCCACGATGGCGCTGATGCTCTGTGCATGCGCAGTCGCAGCTATGGTCATCCCAGGTGCCAGCACACTTCTGCGACACCTCAGGAGACCCCAGAGCATCAGAAGAGGTGCAAATGGCCACTGCCCGGATGCTCTAGGTAAGCTTTTGGGTAATGCTGGTAAACGTGTGGAGCATGATTTCATGTTCCACACCTAATCAACCATTAGTGAACTTCTGGTGAGGCAGGGCACACTTGGAGCCCATAGCAGCCCCCTCCAAGTGCTGATGTCCTTCCCCAGAAGTTACCTAATCATGCACTACTGCCTATAGTGCAAATAGGCCCTGGTTCTGACCATGGCTGTAGTGCACTAAAACTGGTACACATAGGGGACAGCTTGACCATTTGCACTCGCCAGTGAGGGATGCATCAGCAGATGTCCAGGTCAGCACTGGGCTGATGCTGCACTGCACCCCTGCATAGAACACATGAGGTCAGGCGTGATGAGCAGCAAAAGCAACCATCCGTCCTCAACCGCCAATCCAGACAGCCAGTCCCCACTGGTAGCTGCCGGCCTGATCGGGACGGTGGGGGGACTGCAGCACCCAACGCGCCATTGAGCCGGGCTGGTCCCACCCCCGGCATTGCACTGCTAGCCGGTAGGGCCAGTAGCAACCAGGGCGGGACTCCTGAGCTGTCCAGCAGGAAGCAATATGAATGCTCTCCCTGCCGGCCAGCTCTGGCATGCCTGGGGTGAAAGTTGGGCCGGGTGTGTTTTGGCACAGCTCTGAGACAGGCTGGCATGCATCTGGGCAGAACCAGCCCTCCCAGAATGCATATGGTCTGTCCCAGGGGTGTGCTAATTATTCACCAGAGGCCTTAGTGCAAATGGGCCTCTTGCTATCACTTCCTTTTAGGTACACTTATTTATATTTATATTTTACATTTATATCCTGCCCTATACCCTAAGGTCTCAGGGTGGGTAACAGCATATTAAGAAACAAAAACAGACATACTTAAGATAAAACCACATATATAAAACAGTATGAAACAATAATAACTGCAGTGGGGGGAAACTGCCACATTTAGCCAAAGGCCAGAGCAAAGAGGTGCGTCTTCACCCCTTTCCTGAACGCATACAGTGAAGGGGCCTGACGCACCTCGAGGGGGAGGCGATTCCACAGCCTGAGCCATTGCTACGTATTTCACAGTCCTAGTGATACCACACAGTACTTTCGAATCTAAAGATGTGTGTGAACTTTGTCATGCTTTCAGTTCAAACTTGACTTTTTTTTCTCCTTTCAACAGCAGGGTGTTTGGTTCCAATTCAAATACCTTTGAACACTTTCAAACCATGATCGAACAGGGTGTGTTTGCTAGGTTTGTGTTTGGTTAGAATCAATGCTTGCTTTCAAACAGGAAGGGGGGGTTGTTTCGAACAAAGACTGTTTGACCACCCTGTTTGGTTCAAATCAGTTCACACCTGGCGCAGGTCTGTTTAAGTCCAGTTAGCCTGTTTGACACTCTTGAATAAAGTTTGTTGTGTACTTAGAGCCATATGGCTTGTAAGGTCAACATGGAACAGCAGTGTCTACCCATACCCATGTCCATACCCATGCCCATGTCCATACCCATACCCATGCCCATGCCCATGTCCATGCCTACACCCACACCCATACCCATACCTACCCATACCCATACCCATACCCATGCCCATACCCATGCCCATGTCCATACCCATGTCCATACCCATGTCCATGCCCATGCCCATGCCCATGCCCATGTCCATGCCCATACCCATGCCCATACCCATGCCCACTCCCCCTTTCTCCTTCATGCAGGCACATAATTAACTACATTCACAGAGGTCATATTCACATGGTTTCGCACAGAAGCACAGACTTGGCAGACAGTTGTAGCCAGAGGCACCAAGGGCACTGGAAGATCCCGAAATTTTAACATTCCTGGGTGGGCACCCACCATTCATTCTGCCTACTCTGGCCTCTGGTATGCCACCCGGTTCAGAGCTTTACCCTCTTCTCTACCAACCACTAAGGGCACTGGCATCTTTGTCGTCAGGCAGGCAAACACATATAAACTAGGCATGTGCAGGAATAGGATTTTTTGCATTTGATTCTTATTGAATCGAATGTTAGAAAATCTGTATTCATTCTAATAGATCCCCTTAGGATGCGGTAGGATTCTACTCTATGTGCGTATACATTTGTACGATTATCCATATCAGGTATGTATCTGACATGTATCCATATGTATCCTGTAACATATCCGCTCTGAAAGCGTCAAATCCGCCCTGAATCCACTTTGAATCTGCTCTCAAACCACGCCAAATTCACTCTGGATCCACTACAGACGTGGCTGGCGCGGCCACTTTCCCACCTCCCCAGTTCACAAATGCTTCGAAGCTTCGTACAAGTGTTCCGAAACATTTGTATTTGTACGGATGTCCATGTACAAATGTTGTAGCATTTGATCCGAATGCAAATATCCAAATTCGTCCGAGCAAGGAACATTACAAATATTCCCGGACATTCCTATAAACCCTTAAGTTGACCTTGGCCCTTGGTGGCTATAAGGGCATATGCTTGGGAGCCTACACAGCGATCACCAATTCCATGCCTAAGACAACAAGAGTTATCCACCTCTGAGTAGCAGGGAAAGCAAGTAAACAAGAGAAATTGTGGTGTCAGATTCAAAGACCTCTCTAGTATCATACTGGAGACATGAGGATGTTGAAAATGGAAGGAGGAGGAGGACAGGTTGGCTTTTCTACCATGATTTTCTCACTCTTTTAGGGGGCTCAAAGCGGCTGACAAACCTTCTGTTCTTCTCCCCACAACAGACACCCTGTGAGATGGGTGGGGCTGTGAGATCCCAGAAGAGAGGTGTGACTAGCCCAGTGATGGCCAACCTATGACACGCGTGTCACAGGTGACACGTCAAGCCCTTTTGGGTGACACACATGGTCACCCTGGCACCTGGGCGTGTAGTGCTTGCTTGTTCTTGATGTGTGCAAAACACCAACTTTCAATTGAAGATTTAGCAAAGGAAATTCAGCAACAAAAGTCACTAATGTAAAGAATTATTCCTTTTTGCTTTTAATAAAATACATATATCAAAAATATAATTTTTTTACTAGAGCTACAGATATCACAAAACTATGGATATTTCTAGATGTGACACAGCACCTGAGTTAAGCTAGGTTTTCTTGCGAATTTTGACACACCAAGCTCAAATGGTTAGCCCTCACTGGACTAGCCCAAGGTCACCCAGCTGGCTTCGGGTAGGAGTACAGGACTGAACCGGGACACTACCAGATAAGTATCAGACACTCTAACCAGATGAACAAACTGGCATAGCCATAATGGTCCACAGCTGCCAACCACATCTCCTCTGCCAGGATTGTGTCCACACACTGCCTGCCTCCATTTGAGGCGCTATGAGCCTGTCTCCTTAAAACTGGACCTGAGGGCAGCAAAATTCCACATATAAATTCTCCTTTTTAGGAACACAAATGGCGAATGACTGTTTGCAAGCATGACTGAGCTCCTGGGAGAAGCAAAGAAACAGTGATCCAGAGAATCGGTGTGGAACAGTCCCACGGGTTTTGCTAGGCCACATTATCAAACAGAAGAATCTGTATCACTTTTGGTCCATCTCCCTAGACCTTCTAGAATGAGACTTCCATGCTCCAAGAAGGTCTTAGGCTGATGTATTTATTTCTTCAGAGCAACAATAAACTGGAGGGGCTTTGAGCACCATCTATATGGGTGCTAAGGCATGGGCACCTACCTTTAGGCACGACCATCCAAATGTTGCTGACCCAGAGCCTACCTACTTGGGCATCCAGACGTTGCTGGCCCGAGTCATAAGAACACAAGAGGAACCTGCTGGATCAGGCCACAGCCCCTCTAGTCCAGCATCCTGTCTCACCCAGTGGACCACCAATTGCTCATGGGCATCTCAAGCAGAAGACAAGGGCAAACCTTCTCCTGCTGTCCACTTCCTGCAAATGGCCTTGAGTAGCATCCTGCTTCCCTAACGTAGGCATCCATTCTAGTAGCCATTGATACACCTGTCCTACGGGAATTTACCTGATCCTTTCTTAAAGCCACCCAGGCTGGTTGCTGTCACCACCTCTTCTGGTAGTAAATTTCATAGACCGATGACTGGTGAAAGGATTCTTTGTTGGTCCTAGGACCTAACTGTCCTGCCCATCGGCGTCACAGTACAGCTCCTGGCTCTAGTGTTGTGCGTCAGAGAACAAAAATTCTCTACCCACCTTTTCCATATCCAGACCCTCACCAACATGAAGTACCTCTAGTCCAGTTCAAAGTACTCAAAGATGCTTCAACCGGGGAAATTACCTTCTCGCCATCTGGATGTATGGTGGAAGAAGCAACCTGAGGCTCTGAGACCCTACCAGGGTCTCTACTGTGGAACAACAATGTATGACTTCCAGTGCCCATTTCCATTCTGCTCCAAGAGTCCCAGCAGGGCACTTGTTGCTATGAGTTAGAACATAAAGAGCATAAGAGAAGCCTTGCTGGATTGGGCCACAGCCCATTGGGTTGTGCCTCACATAGTGGACCGCCAATTGCTTCTGAGCATCTCAAGCAGAAGATGAAGGCAAAACCTTCACCTGCTCTCAACTTCCCACAAATGGTTTTCAAGGGTATCCTGCCTGTTTTTTCAACCTGGAGGCAAAATCTAGACATTCATTCCAGTAGACATTGACACACTTTTCTTCCATGAATTTATCTAAACCAATAAGATCATAAAATGAGTCCTGCTTGATCAATGCACGTAGCCCAGCCTCCTGCCTCACACAGTGGCCCACCAATTGCTTCTGGGCATCTCAAGTAGAAGGCAAAATCCATGAGATGCCCATGGGCAATTGGTGGGCCACGGTTTGCAACAGGATGCTGGACTAGATGGGCTGTGGCCTGATCCAGCAGGGCTCCTCTTATGTTCTTAGGTTCTAACCTTCACCTGCTCTTGACTCCCGGCAAATGGCCTTTAGAGGCCTCCTTCCTGTCTCTCCAGCCTGGAAGATATACCTAGCCAACCATTCAAGTAGCCATTGATACACTTGACTTTCTGTTCACAGGAGCCTTCCAGGAGCTCCAACATGGTGCCCACTTCTTTTGATCCCAAGCCAGCCTGGCGTTCCAGCACCCTCAGATCCCAACCCTCTCCAGCCCCTGTACGGACACAGCCTTTGTGAGCCTGATTTGAAGTTGGAGTTGCACATGAGCACACAGAATCGACTACCCTTGAACGCCACCTCAACCAAGCATGAATCAGACGCCGCTCTCTCCAGCTCTGCCTGCCAGAGGGACAGCTGGGAATCCACGCAGCTCCAGATATGCCATGCTGCAATTCGTCGCTGAGTGAAGAGGGATTAAATTATATAGCCTCACTTGCAAGCTAAACTTCTTACAGCCCAGCCCCCACCTCGGGACAAATTATGACCCACTAACCTACTTGTGGCCATTGCTGAAACAAAAGGTATACATGGGAAAGAAGGCGGCAAACGCTTTGCCACTGTTTGGCGCCGTTCCTTTCCTTTGCCAATATGGTGCAAGGTGTGCCGAGTCTGAGTGATGGGTGGAAAAGATCCGGAAGCTCGCTGGAAAGCAGACAAGTCCAGGAGGTCTTCTCCTTGATCATCAACACCGTGAGTGGGATCCAAAGCATATGGTGGGATCTAAAAGTAGGCACGGCATGAGCAAATTGCCTGAGGATTGTTCTCAAAACTTTAAAAATGGAGGTCACCCAATAAAGACAAATTCCAGAAGAATCAAAATGTAGAAAGTAAAATATTTCTTAAGGATATAAGAACACAAGAGGAGCCCTGCTGGATTGGATCACACCCCAACTAGTCCAGCATCCTGTCCCACACAGAGACCTACCAAGTGCTTCTGGGCATCATAAGCAAAAGAGAAAGGCAGAACCTTCACCTGTTCTCCAATCCCTGCCAGTGGCTTTGAGAGGCATCCTGCCTATCTCCCCAACCTGGAGGAAGTATCTAGGCATCCCTTCTTGATAAAGAGAGTCCTACTGGATCAGGCCACAGCCTACTGGATCAGGCCACAGCCTATCTAGTCCAGCCTCCTGCCTCACAAAATGGCCCACCACTTGCTTCTGGGCATCTCAAGCAGAAGGTAAAGGCAAAACCTTCACCTGCTCTCGACTCCCTGGTTCAGAGGCATCCTGCCTGGCTCTCCAGCCCAGACCTAGGGCCTAAGCATCCATTCTAGTAGCCATCCAAAGAGCCACTGGTCCTAAAGCCATTGCTGTGAAAGTTTTTACGGGCCTGTAAACACCCTCTTGGCTTTCCAGTGATGTCTCACCCAGATTCACCTCCAGCGTTGCACAGGCAAGTAAACATGACGCCGACTCTTTCGCTGCACACCAGCTTCCCTTTCTCCATGTCTCCCAGGAAATCCCTCTCTAAAGGGAAACATTTTGCCAGACTCGTGTGTGCAAGCAGTGATGTAGCCGCTGGTAAGGGTGATAAAACAGTGGCACCAGGAATAGTCACACCATGGTAAAGAAGAGCTTCTCAAAAAAGGCTCCTAACAGCGTGAGAAAATAATAAAGTCTCAAAATTCCCCCAACAGAACATGTTGAGACCCACAAATTAAGCAATGGTTGCTCCTAATGCTTTCAGTTCAACCAATATTGAATGGCTGTGATTTCAGAGGTTTCTCCATCATAAATGATTCAAAGTTTTCCCAGTTTCAGCTCATTCCAGGTGCAAAGCTTGGGAGATCTTTCTTAGGGCTTTCCCTTGTTTACAATCAATGACTATCCAGAGCTTGTGGGATTAGTCAGAGACTCAATGAGGCTGAATCCCCCCTTTTCCTCCCTTGTGAAACCGGTTTATTTTTGTTTCACGGCCCTCATTATTTGCAAAGTGCTTTTATTTTATTTTACTTTACTTTTCAGAAAGAGGAAGCAGAAATGTAACTCCAGGCGGCCCCAATTCCTAGAAATTGCCAGAAAAGCTCATGTTTTACTCCAGCCGGTTGCTACTTTTGGTGCCCTGGCAGGTCAGAGAGAAAGAGGGGGGGAATGAAGGGAATGATCTTACGGGAAAGAGAAAACAGAAATCTTCCTTTGGGGGGGGTGGTGTCTTGATGGGGGGAGGATATGTTGCTCCACTCCATCCATCCATCATGCTTTCAGGAGCACACAGGAGAAGTGGGAAGCCATTCATAGAAATCCTGCCTTGCAAAAGGAGCCGCGCATGACGTTTTGGAGAAGCGAAGAAGATTTTCCCTCCCTTGCAGGGCGCAATTTCACCAGCATCTACCCAGTTTGCAATTTCCCAGGAGCTCCACACTCAGGATGTCTGTTCTCAGCAGCCTCCATCTTCCCTTGGATCTCTCCACCACCTCCCAGCCCACGCCGGCACTACAGCCACCTTTTCAGGGTGCCTCCATTTTAAATTGGTTCAAAGCAAATCCGGAGATTTCTACAGGAGACGTCTTAATGTTTTAACCCTTCCAGCGTCTCCCCTCCATCTCCTCTGGATTCCGCGATGTCACACACTTGGCCAGCTTATCCAAAACCCACCGTCACCCTCTGCGTTTCCCAGCCGGTTTCTTAATACATCTGTGTTCTCAGGCATTAAATCAGCACATAGATTAACCCCTTCCTTCCATGGCCAACCTGCACCTCTTCCTGTCCCCCGTCCCCCACCCCATCTCTTAGCACCTGCATGCTTCGCTTTCTTGCTTCCAGGTCCCTTCACGGAAATCAAGCCAGTTTATTCCAGCTGCTAGACCCATGCCCACACATATCTGCACACATGTGCACCCACAGGCACTCAGATCCTTAAAGCTGGCACTTCCAAAGCATCAACTTATAAAGGACTGTCAGCTACATGGATGTAACCGCTCGCCCCAATATTCCTGTTTTATTTTTTGCCCAAAGGAAGGAAAATTAACAACAACAACAACAACCAACAACTTAAGGAAAGTCTCAATTCACTCCGGTATCCTGCTACGTGCGACATGTTTTGCAAAACATCTAGTGTCCGTGCATGTCTGAGACGGGCAATTTCTTTCCGGTTCTTTTTTCCCCCCTGGCTGTTTTGCACCAAGAAATGCACCAAATAGGCGAAGATGCATTCAGAACGCCCCCCCCCCTCCACACAGCACACACACACACACTCCACATCTGAGCCATCTTCTGCCTGCAAAGATGTTTCCCCTCTTAGCAAAGGTCTCTCCAGGACATTCTCTGCATCTTTTCCCACAGTTCCTCACTCAAAATGAATCCTGAGCTCACGGAGAGCTCCCTCCCTCCCTCCCTCCCTATGGCTGGCATGCACTCTCCAGTGCTCTCCCTTCACGTAGCCAAACCATGTGGGTGGATTGAGAGCAAGAGGGGAGGGTGGTGGTGGTGATGGAGGAGGAAGAGGCTGGTGAGGGCCGAGAAGAGCAGAGAGGAGGGAGTTCCAGCTCCAGTTCACACGTGACAATTGTCCTACAGGGGAAAGAAAACATGGCCGCCATCCAGCCGAAAACACGGTGGCACAGGCCTTATGGCTTTGCCACTGGACCCATATTTTCCTCCAAGGGGTGGGGTGGAGTGGAGAAAGGTGGCCCTGAATGCTGGCGGCCGCTCTGGGCTCCACGCTCGGGAAATGGATCCCTTTGGCCTGAATGACACCATCTTTGGGAGGCACCCCTCCTCTGGTCTCCCCCCTCCTTCCTCTCCCCTGCAGATCTCTCTGTGCTTCCACGGCTTGGCTCCCTCTTCCTCCCGATTTCGTTGATGGGCATCCTTGCTTATGCAGATGTTCATGCTTAAACACCAACCCCCACACACACACACAAGCACACACACACATGCTCTGCACAAGAGGCTTAAAGTTATCCTTGATGGACAAAGTGGACAACCTGCTTCAAAGTCCAGCGTGGAGAGCCGTGGCCATTTATTTGCCATTAAATCCCCCTCTATTCAATTGCGCTTCCACCCAAAGTGCGTATATCGGCGCCAGTGGGAATTTCTCTCGGTGCTTTCTAGATGGAAACTCATCCTCTGTCACCTCCTGTTGGCCTGGGGCCTCCTTCTGCAGTCTCCAGGACTGGGGTGAGGCCCGGCAGGTCCACCAATGTGTGCCTGTGTGGAAAGCGTGGCTCTCCGGTCCACAGAGTGAAGGTCGCCCAGCTACAGTTAACTTAGGAGGCATCAAGGAGACATTTCTCCTCCAGGTTGATTGAGATTTTCTCATGTGCTTTCTGACAGCCCTTCTTTCAGTCCCCAGGATCTGTGCCCTTTAAGTGTGGCTGGACTACAGCTTCCATCAGCCCACGTGCCCAGGAGTTGGGGGTGATGGGAGTTGTAGTCCAGCAGCAGCCAGAGCAGGGCTGGTCAAAAGATAATCCTTCAGATGCCATTGAACTATAACTCCCATGAGCCCCTGCCAATCTAGCCAATGGCACGGGATGATGGGAACTCTGGTCCACCACCATCCATGAAGGGGGGGGCAGGGGTTATATATGTTGACCAGTCCTGACCAACAAGGTTCCTTCATTCACTGTTCATCAGAAAACCTCAAACTCGCTTTTGATTGTGATGGCCCCCAAAGTCCTACCTTCACCTGTGAACCTCCTTCTCCAGTTCAGGAGGCCACATGCCCTTGAACCTGCCTCCTCTCTCTCTCTCTCCATGGCTTCAGGTGACTGGCGGGGGGCCAAACCTGTAGCCCTTTGGGCATTGTGCAGTTACAGTTTCCATCATTCCAGGTGAAGGCTGATGGCAACTGAGAGGCCACGGTTCCTTCACCTTGGCATCCAAGTGGTCTCACTCCCAGGTTGTCTCCCATGAGATGCCAACCTAGCAGCCTTCACTCTGATCTTCAGAAGAAGAATCCCCAGTCTCAGGTGCTGCCTTTCCACCTGCAACATTTAGGTTGTCTGGGAGGGAGGTCTGGTGTGTGTGTGTGTGGGGGGGGGGGGCTCCTGGATGTCTCACCACCAGGATAGGCCTCCTTCAGGACTCCTTGCCTTCCTGGCACCCTTTTCCAAAACCAGGGTGTCTGTCCCCCCACCTCTCTGGTCCAGAAGTCTTCTTCTCCTCCCCTGAGGGTGCTTGCAGGAAAGCCTTGGAGAAGCAGACCCAGCTTGAGGCTGTGGGTCCTTCTCCCTGTCTGGCCACTGGGTCTACAGTGTTTCCCTTGGGTGGAGGGGTCTGACCACATACCCCCCCCCCAGTGCACCAACCCCACCTGGAATTTCAGAAGGAGGGGTACTGTGTGCCCTTGCTTCTGCCTTTCTGGTAGGCTGTGCATTTGGGGAGGGGGCAAAGGCGCTCCAGCCTGGATCTCCATCAGGCATAGCTGCCCGGGCGCTTGGAGGGTGGGCAGGGGGCTCTGTCCCCCCTCCCATCCCCAGCGCACCCCACCCCAAGTGGCTCGGAAAGACTCACCCTCCACTCCGCCTGCTCCTCGCCCTGTACAAATCCTGCCAAGGGAACCGTGACCGTCGAGGGACGGGTGGTTAGCAGCCTCGGAAGGGGCCGTTTCCCCCTCCCCACACGCTCTCTTCTCCCCCCTTGCCCAAAAGTACCGGGGGGGGGGTGTTTATGGCCTTGGGGTGCGCTAAAGCATCAACCGTCTCGTCCCACCTGCAGCCGGCTGGAGCTACCGGAGGGGAGGGGAGGGGAGGGGAGGGGTGGCCCACCCGTTCAAGCGCCGCTGCTACCCTGTCCCCCCTCAAAAAAATCCAGCCCCCCCAACCCAGCCCCAGCCTCCGCGTCGCCCCCCTTACCTCCAGACCTGTCCCATCTGCAGCAGGTGGATGACGGATTGCCAGATCCAGACGGAGAGCCTGCAGAGGCGCTGCGCTCCGGGCGTGCCGTGGTGGTGGTGGTGGTGGTGGTAGTGGTGGTGGTGGTGCCGGTGCGCGTGAGGCCCCGCTCCGGCGCGCCGGGCGCCGGCGGCCGCCCCCACCGAGCCCATCATGGGCGGGCCGCGGCTGGTGAGGCCCTGCACGGCGCCCAGGCCGCCTCCGGTGTAGTCCTGCACGAACCATCGGAAGCTGAGGATCTGCACGAGCACCGAGGGCAGCAGCACGAAGGCGAGCGTCAGGCCGCACCACACGTAGTCCCGGCGGCCGTAGTGGTCGAGCGCCAGCCAGAGGTCCGTGCCCACGTCGCCCACCAGCACCAGCAGCGCCAGCACGATCCACAGGCAGTCCAGCCACGGGCGCTCCACCGCCGACGACGAGCCCGCGGGGCCCTCCGCGCCGCCGCCGCCGCCGCCGCCGAGCCCGGGCGCCAGGGGGTCGCTGGCCCCGGAGGCGGCGGCGGCGGCGGCCGCAGCGGCGGCGGCGGCGGCGGCGCCCCTGGCCGCCCCGGCGCGGCCCAGCAGGCTCCGCAGGCAGGCGCTCCGGCAGCCCCAGTAGCAGGAGGACGTGTTGCAGCAGTGGCAGATGTGCACCGAGCTGCTCCCGCCGCCCTCGTCCTCCGAGCCGCCCGCGCCGGCCCCGGCAGCGGCGGCGGCGGCGGCGGCGGCGGCGTGCGGGTGCGGGCGCGCGGGCAGCGGAGGGTCGTCCAGGTTGTGCAGCTGCGAGAAGCCGCTGCCGTCCGACTTGGCAGCCATCACCGCCGCCGCCGCCGCCGCCGCCCGCCGCCGCCCGCCCCCCCTCCTCCACCACCGCCGCCGCCGCCGCCGCCACCAGGTCCCCCCGCTGCTGCCCGGGCCGGCAGCCCGCCCGCCGCCGCCGCCGCCTCCCTCTCCCTCTGGCTGCCCGTCCTGCCTGCCCGCAGCCTCCTCCTCCTCCTCCCCTCCCTCCCTCCTCCCGCCCTCCCTCCTTCCTTCCTTCCTCCCGGGCCCCCTCCGGCCGCAGGGCTCGGGATGCCCTCCCCGCCGCCCACCCGCGGCCGCCTCCTCCGCCTCCGCCTCCGCCTCCGCCCGCTCCTCCTGCTTTCCCCTCCGTCCGCTTCCGGGGGAGGAAGGAGGCGCTAAAGACCGAGCGGCGGGGCCCCCATCCCCTCCCCACCTCCTGCCCGACCGACCGACAGACCGCCCTCTCTCCTCCCCCTCCTCCTCCCCCCTCCCCTCCGCAGACCCGCAAGCCGCCGCCGCCGCCGCCGCCGCCCAGGAAGAGGGAGGGAGGGAGGGAGGGATGGGGCGGCGGGGGACCCCTAGCGCCGGCGACGGGGAAGGCGGACAGGCTCCTCGCCGCCCGTACCGGAGCGAGGAGGAGATGGAGAGAGGGGCCACCCGCGCACACACCCGCGCCCCCCACCCCCCGACGGCCACAGCCGCCGCCTACGCCTGCTGCTGCTGCTGCTGCATTGCCAGCCAGGCCTCCCCGGCTCCCACCGCCCCCCCTCCCTCCCTTCCACACCCCCCCCCCGCTCCGGTCTCTCGGCTGGGGCGCTTCAGTCACCGCGCCCCCCGCCCCGAAGAGGCCGCCTCTCTGCAGCCATCAAAGGCGCGGCGGGGGCGCGGCGCTTCCGCCATGCTCCCCATCCTGACCCGGCGGCCCCCTGCTCCGCTCCCTCCCCCTCCCCTCCCCTCCCTCTCGGCAGCCCGGGCGGGCAAGGGGAGTAGCGTCAGCCCCTCCACTCCCCTCCCCCGCCTCGCCGCCTCGCTCCCCAGTGGAGAAGCATTGGACGGGGGCTTCCCCAGGGACCCAACCCCCCCCCCCGTCGTGCCCCGGCGGTGCCTCCACTCGGGAGCCCGGCCCGCCCTTCTCCGAGCCCTGGGCCCTACGCAGGAGCGCGTGGCTCTTCCCTCCCTCCTCTGTCCAGCGGACCGATGCCCTGCGGCAGTGCAGACGGGCAAGGCGGGCTCAGATCCATCTCCTGCCGCTCGCGTCCCTTGGCCTCGCAGCCCCGCTTCCCAGCCAACTTTGGCGCCCTAAGCAACAAAGTACGGGATCCCTTCCTTCCTTCCTTCCTTTCTCCCTTTCTCCCTCCCTCTTTCACTCCCTCCCTTCTTCCCTCCCTCCCTCCTTTTCTCCTTCCATTCCTTCCTTCTTCCCTCCCTTTCTCCCTCCGTCTCTGTTTTCCTTCTTCCCTTTCTCCCTCCCTCTTTCACTCCCTCCCTTCTTCCCTCCCTCCTTTTCTCCCTTTCTCCTTCCCTTCCTTCCTTCTTCCCTCCCTTTCTCCCTCCCTCCCTCCCTTCTTCCCTTCTTCCTTTCTCCCTCCCCCTCCTCCCTCCCAACCATTTCACTCTGGGGCAATTAGCTTCCCAGGTTAAAACTGACCCTTCCCACAACTTTCCTTGCCTCTTCTGAAAGCACCTGCTTGACTCCACGTTCATTTTCCTCCCCTCCCATCTAGAACCTCACACACCTGTTCCACACCTCTAGAACCCCACCTTGCCGGCCCATGCTCCTAGAACCTCACGTTGCCCACGCCAAGCCTCCAGAGCAGATCTCCGCTTACTGACTTCCTGCACGCCTAAGACGGTGGAGGATGCCCTGGAAGAGCTGTTTCCTGCGAGGCTAGTGCCACGTTCCCCTCTCTGCCCATCACTTAACGTATAGGTGTTACTACTATTCCCCCAACACACACACCCCAGCCTCCCAGCAAATTGCAACACCTCCTAATGCAAGCTCAAATTTCCTCTCTCTCTTTTCTTTTTTGGGAGCAGGCAGGGGAGACACACTTGAACACTGTTGTGACTAGAAAGCTTGGGAAGAAAAACTACTGTAGGTGAACGACAAGCCTGCTGCAACCTCTGATCCCCCCGGGTTTCCCATTCTGAGGGTCAGGAGACAATCAGGTGGACCCAGGTTCCAAGGAAGGGGCTGACAGATCAGTTGGAAATACGGAGTGACAGAGGGGCCAAGGTTGTTTGGGTGTGTGTGTGTTCTCTGAAGTGTTTCGGATCAGCGGTTGAAGGCACCAGACAGACTTGCAAAGAAAATGCATCCTGAGGGTTCAACCAGGTGGACGGATGCAGGCAGGGAAGAGAAGGGTTTACATGAGAACCTAAGAGGAGCCCTGCTGGATCAGGCCACAGCACATCTAGTCCAGCCTCCTGTCCCACACAGTGGCCCACCAGTTGCCCATGGGCATCTCAAGCAGAGACAAGGCCAAACCTTCTCCTGCTCTCAGATCCTAGCAAATGTACCAATGGCTACTAGAATAAATGTCTCAGTACGTCTTTCAGGCTGGGGGGGGGGGGCAAACAGGATGTCTCTAAGGCCATTTGCTGGGATTCGAGAGCAGGAGAAGGTTTGCCCTTGTCTCTGCTGGAGATGCTCATAAGCAACTGGTGGGCTGCTGTGTACGACAGGATGCTGGACTAGATGGGCTGTGGCCTGATCCAGCAGGGCTCCTCTTAGGTTTTTAGGTTCTTACATATCTTCCCCCTAAATGCACCCCCTTCCTACATGCATTGTCCTGTCCCTGTGTCAGCCTTCAAAAGTTATAGTAGTAATATGACTTGAGACACTTAGACTCCTTCCTTCCTTCCTATATCCTATTCCAGGATATAATATGGAATAAGTCTCAGTGCAGAAATAACCCTGATCCTTCCTCTTGCCTTTACCTTCCAACTTCAGCCCAGCTTTGCCTTCTGAACAGTTTCTTAAAGCCGGACAAGTTTGCTGATTGCCTTTAATTTCAGTATGGGTTGCTGTCCATGGTGCTGAAGGTGGGCCGCTGTCCATGGTGCTGAAGGTGGGGCCACTGTTCATGGTGCTGAAGGTGGGCCGCTGTCCATGGTCCTGACTGTATGACCCTCTGTCCTTGGTCCTGAAAGATAAAGCAGACTCTTCTCATTTGTATCAGTTTTGGGGCTGTTATGCCATGTTCCAGGTTTCTTCCTCTGAGAACCTAAGCTTTCGGATATAACTGTGATTTCCACCTTCAGAGGTCTTTGCTCTTGGCTGAGTCAAGGCTGACTGGTGTCTTACTAGATTTTGTTCCCCTTCTTATAGGTGTCTGCTGTTTGCTTGTCAGTTCTTCCTTTGTTTGAGTTGGTAATGAGTCATTGGTCTTTCCCTGGCTGCGCCCTGTTGGTATTGTTTCCTTGAGTGGAAGTGTTAATGGCGGGTTATTGAGGCTTACCTGTTTACTATTTATTGTGTAACCCCTGGTGTTTGATCCAACCCTTCAATGGCCTGAATGCACGGAAACAACAGTGGATAGACAGTTGCCATCCACAGTGCCAGAGCCCGCCCTACATTTCAGAAAAGTAACCTGGCTCGACCAGCCCCATGCAATATGTATACCTATGAAATGCATACACAAGAGACATGTTAGATGTGCCGCTGATCTTTAGAAGTGGGGAGTATCTTCATTCCCAATATGTGACTGCAGGGCAGAGAGACAAACAATCCAGCATAATGTGAGAGAATGCCAAAATCAAGCATATAGTGGGAAGTTTTCTAATTTCTTGGGCCCTGGGTATCTGAAGGAGTGCCTTCTCCCATATAGACCTGCCTGTGCACTGAAATCTCAAGGAGAGGGCATTCTCGTAGTTCCTTCTCTTGAAGAGGTACAAGGCATGGAGACATACCGGGGGGGGGGGGTTTCTGTGGTGGCCCCTAGACTTTGGAACAGCCTTCACCTTGAGGTTCACCAGGCTCCAATGTTATATATGATATGCTATCTTTTCAACTAGGCTTTTGGCATTTAAATAGCTTCCTCAGGGTGCTGCCCTGTTAGGAAAGGAAGGGGTGTGAGGGAAGGAAGGAGGGGATGGAGGGAGGGGTGATATTTTAAATTATGTTTTATTATTTGATGGATTTTATTCTTATTGTAACCCACCCTGGGATCATTCAGTGAAGGCTGGGATATAAACAAACAAACAAATTTCCTCACAGTAACAAAAGATGCAGTAGACTATATCTGTGATTTAGATATTTATTTATATTTATTTATTATATTTATATCTATATCCTGCCCTATACCTGAGGGTCTCCAGGTGGCTAACAGCCTTTAAAATCGAACATATCAAAACAATAAAAAACCAATACAGCATTTAAAAACCAACATGATAGAAATGATACAAAAATTATTAAAACAGTAGTGTTTGCAGTGGTGAAACACGAGCAGTATTTAACCAAAGGCCTGGTTGAAGAGGTATATCTTCACCACCTTTCTAAACACAAACAGAGAGGGGGGCCTGATGCACCTCCTGGCGGATACCATTCCATAGCCTGGGGGCCACTGCCGAGAAGGCCCTCTTCCGGGTGCCCACCCACCTAACTGCTGAGGGTGGTGGTACAACCAGGAGGACCTCCCCTCCAGATACTAGGGCATGGGCAGGTCAATAATGGAGAAGGCATTCCTTTAGATATTTGGGACCCAAGTCATTTGGGCCTTGTTAGTCAGAGTTAACACCTTGATTTGGGCTCGGTAGTGAATTGGCAGCCAATGCAATTCCTTCAATGTTTGTTATTTTGCCACGGGATCTTTCCAGATTTTTCTTGTTTTCGATCTTGTGTTAGCTATTTTATTAGTGTATTACAATGTGAATTTGCCATGCACTAAATAAATAAATACACCTTCCTACACTGCAAATGAAAAGGGAGGGCTTGGGAAAGAAGTTAAAAGCCATTCAGGAGAATGAAGAGGAGGAGCCAGAATGCCATAGGACTGCATCCTTGGATTCTGAAAATACGGTGATGCAGATGATCATTTGAGGATTCACACACACCTGCACACACCTGTGTAGGCCGGGGGGGGGGTAAGAACATTAGTTCCAGAGTGTAAAGTTAGATAAATCTGTGACCTATAACAAAGCACATTTTAAAAAAGTTTATGTCAAGAACTATAAGCTCATTTTGGGATGGAGTGAATCCTTCTTTAAAATTTTGCCCACCTGAAGAAGTCTGTTCCTCAGTCCAGCTTCCATCTTTGCAGAGGTCTAATCAGGATTGGGCTAAGTCCCTTTTTTTGACTATGTGTGTGTCTGCTGTCCCAAATCATTCTTGCATTTTGTGACCCTAAGTTACCTCTCTTCTGAGCTCTCACAGCCCCACCTACCACACAGGGTGTCTGTTGTGGGGAAGAGGATAGAAAGCCTTGTCAGCCGCTTTGAGTCCCCTTAAATGGGTGAGAAAAGTGGGGTAGAAAAGCCAACTCTTCTTCTTCTTTTCCTCCTCCTCCTCCTCCTCCTCCTCCTCCTCCTCTCAGCTTGGTCCCGACAACCCTTCCTGTCTGGCTGCAATTTTGGAAGGTTGGTGGGGGGATTTTGAAGTCATGGCTGTAGAGGGAACAATGCCAGAGAGAGCTGGGATCAAGAGCGGCAGCTGTTGAATGGAAAAGAAAGTACCTTGGCCTCTTGTCCTCAAAATACTCTGTTTCCTCTACGTTCAGTCATAGTCCTCGAGGTGGGAAGGCAGGGCAAAAGCAGATGGCTTCAGGACTGCCTGGGCAGATTGCATCTCATGTACAACATCTATGTGGGGAAGCTAGTGATGACAGCATCCAGACGGTCTATGGAAACCGTTAGCTTTCTTTGCTAACTGGGAAGTTGCTAACTTGTCCCAAAGATTAACAGGGTACCAGATTGGGACTTGTCTGGTCAACTCAGAAGACCGTGAAGAAAGTGCACAAATGGGCCGTTGATCTCTCTGTCACCACCATAAGACTCCTAGATAGAGATGGCCAAAAAACGTTTGTTACCTTTGCAGTTTGTAGAAATTGCGAAGGTTTGAATGTTCTCATTCAAATAGAATACTGGCTGTTTTCCAAGACTGACTTTTAAGGGTGTGGACAGATATTTGTGCAATCCGTGTGTGAATCCAAAGGGGGCTAAATTCATAGGCTGCGTTCATCCATAAATCAAATGGAACCGGCATTTCGTAGAAACTTCAGTGAAGGCTTCTCACTGTCTGCGACAGGATGCTGGACTAGATGGGCTGTGGCCTGATCCAGCAAGGCTTCTCTTATGTTCTTAAGGCTTGATCTACCCACCCTGCCTTCTGTCCCCCCTGGACGTGCCCTTTGACCCCCCAAAGCAGGCGTGGCTGCACCCTCTGTGTCCCCCTCTGCCATTTGCACCTACAGGAGACCTACATGGCTGTTAGACAAGCATGCAGATGGTGGCAAAGGTCCATCCCTAGCCTCCTGTCCGTACCGGGCTGGCCCCCTTAACCCAAACGCACACTCATCTGAGCCCAAGTAGGTCTTCCAGATGGGTGTGCTACAGGTTTAGCACGAATGCAATTTTTGACATTCGATTGATAACGCATCAAATATTCAAAAATCCAAATTTGTACGAATAAAGAAAAATTAATGTCTGGACATTCAAAGCAATACGAATGCATTTGCATCTATTTGATCAAATGTTTTCTACATATCCAATGATACGAATCTCCTACGTATCCATAGACATCCTGTATGCCTCTTGCCTCCATCCCATATGTATCAGTACAGATGTGTACGGATATGCACAAGACGCGTACAGATGTGTGCGTAATGCGTACAGATCCATACACATAAGAATCTCCAAATTACTCATATGAATAACTCGAACTATTCGCATCCGTACAAATACTAAAGTACAAATGTCTGAATTTATCTAAATTTGTACGACTAACGAATATTTTGAATATTCATGCACATCCTTAGTGTGAGCATATCCCCCCCCCCTGTCCTGGAATTGTGAGAAATCTCACAAGATTTCCCATGATTCCTAGATGGGGGCCTACTTGGGTCTTTGAAGGACAACTGATGATGCCAGGGGTGAGAAGTGAAGGGCGGTAGTGGGGTTCCCTTCACATACAAACATTGGTCAGATGTTTGCACATGAAATCAAAGCACAAAGCATCGAATCAAACAAGGGAATTTGGCTTCAAGCATGTGGAGCAAAGCTTTTGTGCCTTCATTCAATGTTTGGGAGCCAATTCGGAGAGGATTCAGCACAGATTGGGAGGCGCAACGGTTGGCGGCAGGGATCCAAAGTGAGTTCGAAGCCTCGCCCATCTGAAGTGGCTCCATTTGGACTAATGTGAAGTTCCATTCACTTCGATGTGCGGCAGACGGGGGGGGAGGGGGAATTGTGCACAACCCTACAGCTAGAATGAAGCCAACGAGATTGCGTCGCAGAAGATTCAGGGCAGATAAAATAATACTACATTAATCTATGAAATTTTCTGCTGCCGGAGACAGCGTCAGCCCCTAGCTTAAATGGCGATGAAAGGAGATTAGACCAATATGTCGAAGGGAAGCAGAATCCATCAGCGCTACTTGACATGGTTTTCGTGTGATGGACTTTTCATTTATCTGTCCTGCATGTTCCCATTTTTTATTTTAAAAAATCCTGTTCTTCGATTGTTTGTGCTTTGTAAGTAATTGTGTTGATTCATTTATTCCTTTCAGCAATCCTGACCAATGCATGTACATGGAAAAAGTGAGGCATTGCTTTTCCCAGGGATAATGGCAGCCCACCCTTTCATTCATTCATTCATTCATTCATTCATTCATTCATTCATTCATTCATTCATTCATTCATTCATTCATTCATTGCCATTGCATTTAGTTGCTAATCATAGCTACCCAAACGTAAGAGACCTCCATCTCATCCTCTGCCATCTTATTTATTTATTTATTTATTTATTTATTTATTTATTTATTTATTTATTTATTTATTTATTTATTTATTTATTTATTTATTTATTTATTTATTTATTTATTTATTTATTAATTATTTGCATCTGTATCTCATGCCTCTACTTCCTGGGAAAGTGAAGATGGGGACTGGATCCAGAGTCCCCACTTTGACATGCCGGATGTATCCCAGAGTGTTGGCAAGGTGCGAATTGCCTCCATGATAGAAGTGATTGTGGAGCCAGGGCAGCAGTGTCAGCGCGCCTACATGTCACCGTTGCTGTGGGGACTGACAACACATTGCACAGTGCGCCTGTGCCACCCGGTGTCATGCTCCATCTGCACCTCTCCCACCCAGAATAGGTGCAAATAGAGCACGCGGGGCTGTCCTAGACCTACCGCTAGTATGGAGATAGAGTAGACACAACTGCTTGTGTGGGGGGAACCCCTGCACATGCAGAACCACTTCTGGTAAATGCCTCATGTCCTCTCTGACACCTCAGAGGAAGGTCTCGCTCCTGCCAGCCAAAGTGAGGGAGGCAGAGGCCAAACGTGGAAACTGCTTCAGTCCCCCTAGATGGGGATATTTCGGACTCAGACAACACACAACACCCAGAACCGAGTTCTTTCCAGAGAGAATGGCAACAGCAGCACTGCTCGGCTCACCTCCATGCGGAACAGTTGTGCCAGCAGGGGTGTGACTCTCCGAGTGCTACTTACGGAATGCCCAACTCTGCATTGCAAACAAAGAATCTTGGCAGCCCCCGACTCGTGTGAACCCACATTCTTGACTCCTGACTGACTTCCTGTCTTATGACGACTCTCTGGTACCCCGACTCTTGGCCGGCTTGACTCCGCGTATTCTATATCCTCAAGAACTCTGGAAACTGACTTGGCATCTTGCTGTCGCTAGCCGGGCACATGCGTGTGTGAGTGCTTTGCTAATCGTAGCTACCCAAACCTAAGAGTCCTCCATCTCATTCTCTGCCATCTTCTTCTCCTTTTGCCTTACATCTTTCACTTTTCCGATGAGTCCCTCCTTCTCATTATATGCCCGCTCTGGACGCAACAGTAAAGAAGTGGTTCCGCGTCATTTGGATGCCCCGTGCGGAAGCCTCCCAGGAGGGAACTGGGTAAGTGTGAATTCGACCTCAGACCAGGCCCATTTTGTTCCAAATTCAGACAACACCTTACTTCTAAGGGTCGTTTTGCTCAGAATCCGAGTTCCAAATTCAGAATGTTTTCACAGAACCGCCTGCAGCGTGAATGATCCCAGATTTGTGGACGGCCTTATCAGAGGGCCACTGCAGTGGTGGGCTGAGATCACCAAAGGGGCTGTGTTCTTTCAGTATCTGATTACCTGTGAGAAGAAAGGCATGAGAGATCGCCAGAGTGCCCTTTTGAGATGCTAATGAACTTGCCATGGCCGTTGGTTTGTTTCCTTTTGTCTCACTCCCTCTGTGCGGGGATAGAGAAATCTTGCCAAAACACTGACTTAAAACCCCTATATTGCCCTCTATGCAAGGATCAGTTCAAAACTAGGGAAGTGCACAAATTGGGGGGGGGGGTTGTTTCGATTCGTATTGAATCAAATGCAAGAAAGTTTGAATCCACTCCAAATCTGTTGCAGATGTGCCTGGCGCAGCCGCTTTCCCACCTCCCCAGGTTCATGAACGAAACAAAGCTTCATATGCATGTTCCAAAGCGTTTGATTCTAATTTGGACACCCGTCTTCAAATGTGCCAACACCCAATTCGGAGTTGAATGTCCGAATTCGGACAAATCCATTCAAATTTCAAATGTGATGAACATCCGTGTACATTCCTATTCAAAAACGATCTTTCATTCTCCGGGTCAACTCACCAGTTACGTTTGCAGGCAACACTGCAGAACCTGCCTATGGGCCTTTCCACACTTAAAGGAGCCCCCATAGTCAGCTGATGGGCATCACCAGTCTGCATGTTACAGCAGATCTGTGAGGTCCAGCCCATATTTCCAGTTCTCCAGAGCAAGCCTGTGCAGAAATGCCACAGCTGTGAGTGGAGTTCTGCAGGACCCTCACTGGGGACAGTGGTCTTTGATTGCTGTGATATTTGCTCCACCGACAAGTACTCACCTGCTGCCTTGAATCCTACCTCTTTGACTGCTCAGGTGGATACAGCTTCCCCAAGTAGATCAAGACTTCAGACAAGGCTTTTAAAATCACCCCTTTAAGAAGAAGCATTCCTTCCCCAGGTATACAAGGTCTTCCAAACAGTTATGACTAAAGATCCTACTTTCTTTGCCACACTGCAGCCTATATTCACATTCAAGTCAGACAGCCTATCCTGACTACAAGGGTGCTTTCCACTGATTGTCTGTTTGGTGGCTTTAAAAATGATAAGCCTTCAGTGTCATGATATTCCAAATATTGAAGAACTCAAAAAGGATATTATGTAACTAGAGAAGGTGCAGAGAAGGGCAACCAGAATGATTAAGGGTCTGGAACACCTCCCTTACGAAACCAGGATGCAACATCTAGGCCTCTTCAGTCTGGAGAGATGGTGTTTCAGAGGGGACCTGATTGAAGTATATAAAATTATGCATGGTATAGATAAAGTGGACAGAGAAAATTTCTTTTCTCTATCACACAATACTAGAACCAGGGGGCACTCTATGAAGGTGATGGGTAGGAGAGTCGGATCTGACAAGGGGAAGTATTTCTTCACCCAGAGGGTCATCGGCTTATGGAATTTGCTGCCAGAAGAGGTAGTGATAGCTACCAGTCTAGATGGCTTTAAGGAAGGGTTAGACAAATTTATGGATGACAGATGTATCAATGGCTACTAGAATGAATGCCTAGGAGCATCTTTCAGGCTCGGGGGGGGGGGGGACCAGGGCACTTCTAAGGCCATTTGCTGGGATTCTAGAGCAGGAATATGTTTGTCCTTGTCTCTGCTTAGGATACCCGTGAGCATTTGGTGGGCCACTGTGTGCGACAGGATGCTGGACTAGATGGGCTGTGGCCTGATCCAGCAAGGCTTCTCTTATGTTCAACCTTTCCGAGGCTTCAGGGCAACTCCAGGTGGGAAATGTCTGGTGTTCCCCACTCCAATTCTCCCAGGAGGCAACTCTTCAAGCATGTCTGATTGCAGCGGAAGAGGCCATTTTAGCTTGAATATGAAGGCAGAGAACAGCTGAAAACCATTCTGGCCTTCCGTCACCTGTGTAAATATTTTTGTTGAGAGAAAACATCTGGTGTTGACACCTTTAACTGCACCTCTGCAAATTAAGGGAAACAACATGCTTCAAATATTAACTCTAAAGGAAGGCGTGAATCAAAAGCAGCAACAACCAGAGATGTGCAGATATATTTGAAATATCCATTATTCACATGAATTTGGATGAATTTAGACATTCGTATGCGAATGGAATGTCTGGACATTTGGATTTCCAAATTCGAATGAATGCAAATATTTTGAGTTATTTGTATGAATAATTTGGACATTTTCGTGCATCTTGTACATACCAATACAGGATGAAAACAGATTCGTATAGATTCGAATGTCCGGACATTAGATTTTCATTCATATGGATTCAGATTTTTGAATATTCAATTTGTTACGAATTGCATGTTGAAAATTGCATTCATGCATATCCCTAGCGACCACCCTCACCACCACTTTCCCCTCTTCTAACTTTTGGGGTTTTCCATACCATTTGGCTGGAGTTTATTCCTCTGAAAGCAAGACATGTGTGTTTCGAAGATTGCTGTCTCATTAATGGGAATTACTGTTAGCGCAACTGTTGGCACAATAGAAGAGAGGAGGATGGGGAGAAAGAAAGCAATGAAGCATTCTCCTAGACCCATATGTGTGTGTTTGGAAAGGGTGGGAAATTTGTCAACTTGTGTGTCTTCCACACGCCCCATAATTAAAAACTGCTAGTAATTAGTCGGCATTTAAAAATAGGGGTTGGCTGTTTTGGCGCTGTATTTAGAGTCTGTTCAGTGCTAATTAGGGTGCCTTCCACTCTTTTAGAAAGGATATGGCTTGTTTGTTCAACAACAGTTGCAAAAGGGTCATTTATTTATTTATTTATTTATTTATTTATTTATTTATTTATTTATTTATTTATTTATTTATTTTAAACAGTTTCATTGATTTCAAGACTGTGCTAGGGGCCGTGGCATCTGAGCCATGATCTTTATCTCCCTTTCTTACTTTAAGAAAATATATGTATAAATTGAATTGAATTAAATTAAATTAAATGGAAGTCAAGCTATCTATCTATCTATCTATCTATCTATCTATCTATCTATCTATCTATCTATCTATCTATCTATCTATCTATCTATCTATCTATCTATCTATCTATCTATCTATTTTGACATTCAAACTCGAATAGAATGTCCCAAAATTTGAATGTAAACATTGGAATAGCATTTCGAACTTCGGATCTATTTGTTCTTATTATCTGGACACTCATACGTGTGTGGATTTATACACGATGCGTACTTGAAGATCCACTTCATTCCCAGATTTGTATGTATCTGTACAGGACAAAAACGGGTTGCATATGGGATAAGTATGGGATGCATATAGACATGTATGGATGTAAGGAAGAAGAAGAAGAAGTTGGCTTTTCAACCCTGCTTTTCTCGCCCATTTATGGGGTCTCAAAGCAGCTGACAAACCTTCTGTTCTTCTCCCAACCACAGACACTCTGTGAGGTAGGTGGGGCTGTGAGAGCTCAGAAGAGAGCTGTGACTAGCCCAAGGTCACCCAGCTGGCTTCATGAGGGAGGGCGGAATCGAACCCGGTATAAGAGTCCATCTCCCTAACCACTAGACCAAACTGGAATGTTGTCAACATTCCTATATGCAGATTTGAATAAAAAATTCAGAGTCAAATTTGGTACATATGCATTGAATCTTGTTAAAATTGAATTGAAAAGATTCAAACCGAATTGGATTTTTGGGTATTTGATTCAGTTTGAATAGAATGTGAAAAAAAATATTCATGCACATCGTCACGGTGGGTCACAATAGTTAAAACTAAAAGTTATATAAAATATCAAAACATATTTAAAATATATCCCCCCCCCCTTTCTTCCTAATTGCTAGAAAACTGATTCCTGAGAAAGCAGCAAAATTCCCAGCCCACCACCAAGCACAGTAGTTATGAGGGGACAAAAAGAAAGAGAAATCTCGTAAAATAAAGCACTCGGCTGTTGAGGATCCATTATTCACAAAATCCACAGCTGTGACAGATGTGAGGCAGATGTTGGATACTTTGGGAGTTGCCTATGTATTTTCTAAATAGATGAGGATTACCGCAGCCTATACATATATAATCCTTTAGTAACCCGACATGTCAAAGAGCGTGGAAAATAAATAAATAAAATGAAAAATGTCTTAAAATGTGCTTATGGCTAATCACCCAGCTCAGCCAGTTCTGAAGAACCATGCCTTCCTCTTTCATTTTCCCTACACACATATTCTAACAGTTCCAGCCCTGAAAAGATGCCTCATAACCTCCTAGAAAGTCACCAAAGCCTCCTTTCTCCTATACTGTATTTTCTGGCGTATAAGACTACTTTTTAACCCAGGAAAATCTTCTCAAAAGTCAGGGGTCGTCTTATACGCCGGGTGTTGTCTTCTTATACGGTGTGTATATCCCAAACTCTATATTTTAACTGGAAAGTTGGGGGTCGTCTTATACGCCCAGTCGTCTTATACGCCGGAAAATACGGTAATTTAAATTTTATCCCAGAGCAGAGATGGGCACAGATTTTTTTTGTATTGAATTGAATGCAAGAAAGTGTGTATTCTTTGAATTGGCCCCCTTTGAATATTTACTGGGGAAGTATTTCCTCACTCAGAGGGTCACTGGTCTATGGAACTGGCTGCCAGAAGAGGTGGTAACAGCTACCAACCCAGATGGCTTTAAGGAAGGGTTAGAGTAGACAGATTCATGGATGGCAGATGTATCGACGGCTATTAAAATGGATGCCCAAGTACATCTTTTGGGCTGGGGGGACAAGCAGGATGCCTCTAAGGCCATTTGCTGGGATTCAAGAGCAGGAGAAGGTTTGCCTAGATCATAGAATCATAGAATCATAGAATGGTAGAGTTGGAGGGGACCTCCTGGGTCATCAAGTCCAACCCCCTGCTCAAGGCAGGATCTCCTAAACCATCTCAGACAGATGGCTGTCCAGTCTCTGCTTGAAGACCTCCATCGAAGGGGAACCAACCACCTCCCGTGGCAGCCTGTTCCACTGGTTGATCACTCTTACTGTTAGAAATTTTTTCCTAACATCTAAACTAAATCTTTTCCCCTGCAGTTTCACCCCATTGTTTCTAGTCCTTCCTTGAGAGAGTGAGAACAGGGCTGATCCCTCTGCTTTGTGACAACCCTTGAGGTATTTGTAGACAGCTATCATGTCTCCTCTCAGTCTTCTTTTTGTTAGACTAAACGTTCCTAGTTCCTTAAGCCGTTCCTCATAGGACATGGTTTGCAGACCGTTCACCATCTTGGTAGCTCTCCTTTGAATGACCATGAGCAATCGGTGGGCCACTGTGTGGGACAGGGTGCTGGACTAGATGGGCTATGGCCTGATCTAGCAGGGTTCCTCTAATGTTCTTATCATCTTATGTTCTAATATAGTGGGATTCAAATTTGATACACATGTTCAATCCCATACGAATCTCATACATATCCTATACGAGTCCCGTAGGAATGCAAAGAAATACCATACGAACCCCATACATATCCTATACAGATCCCATACAAATGCATACAAATCCCATATGCAGCTTCTTTCGAATGTATCAGAACATTCTATTCAAATTCGAATGTCAATCTACGAATGTGCCATCATTCAGTTTGAATATAAACGTCCTACCCCAGAATGGACCAGGTAATAATTTCAAAGAGAACCTTTACAGGGGTTGCAAGTATGCCAGCCATTTTGCCTACACACCCATGAATCCATTTAACAATGGTGCAACCTACTAAGACTGTACTAAAGAGCGAAAGAGACTTACTCTGATTCCCTTTTGGGACTGATGCATTCTCATCCGCACCCATGTATAGGTTCTGTCTCTAATGCCCCCAAATCATTTCTAAGCCTTTCCTCCATCAATGCCCCTCCCTCCTCATCAGAGATATGTTGGGGCTTGGCAACAGAATAACTGCATGGCATAGACATGTGGAGGATGGCTAATTCCTCCAGCCAAATAGAAATATGTGTCCATCGTCTCTGGCAGGATGTTCAGTATCTGGTTGTTGGATATCAGTAACAGAGGGATTCTGGGAAGTCCATTGCCTTAGCCTTCCTCTCTTTGGCTTTGATCTTTTCTGCACTCTCCCCTCTTGTTTCAACATAGGGTGGGGCATCCCATCCCACCAAAAGGAACCGTCTAATCCTGGGACAAGTTACTGCTGGAGCAGAATGAGGCCGGAGAGCCCTCAGAGATAGAGTTGAGATTTTGAAGGCCAGGAAATTCCTGGTCTTCAATGGTTCTGAGGGGGTCCTTGGTCTTGTGGTTAGAGTGTCGGGCTCATAACTTGTATTCAGTGAGTTTCATTCTGTGATCCTCCACGAAGCCAGATGGGTGACCGTGGGCTAGTCACAGCTCTCTTCTGAGCTCTCACAGCTTCACCTACCTCACTAGGGCCCTAGTCACACAAGTAATTTAGAATGACCTCAGGTCATCTTCAGGCTGTGTTACATTACTTTTAATTTAATTCATTTTCCAAGCTGGGCTACCCCCATTAGATCGTATTAACCGTACTCATTTTTACAGGACTGAGGAGGATTCAGCCCATCCTGACGTCTCAGGCTGTCTTCTCTTCCTCAGTGTGGGGTGGGGGGCACAGGAGGCTGTGGTGGGTGGATCCAGTCTTTCCTTTGGGCAATCAGCACATATGGAGTTCATGAGGCAGCTCCCCTTCTCCTTGTGCAATGCAGCCCAAGGTGAGGACAGCCTGAGGACAACCTATGTGTGACCAGCACTGGTACAACCTTGGTTCGAATTAATAAATAGGCTGTCCTGCCTTAGACTTGTGTGACCAGGGCCTAGGTGTTTGTTGTGAGGAGAACAGAAGGTTTCTCAGCCACTTTGAGATCCCTTAAGGGTGAGAAAAGCAGGGTAGAAAAGCCAACTCTTCTTCTTCTTCTTCTTCTTCTTCTTCTTCTTCTTGAGGTGCTTCCCGATGCACCATACAAAAGGTTCTTCCATGAAACACTGCACCATGGGGGCATGCCATCCACACGCCCTTGTAATGTAGTACACCAGAAGAGGTCTACTTGGAGACCTCCCTGAAAAGGTCTACTGGTGGACAGGGATAGGTCACATTCTATCTAAAGCAGATGGAGCAAACCAGTGGGGGACTTGATCACCTAGATCCACATTGTGCAGATCTATCCAGCCCGGATCCAGCGTCCATGCGGAAAGGGCTGTGATCCATTCAAATCCTAACCAAGGATTTAGGAGTCAGTTGGGAATAAGACTGTGTCTACCTCCAAGCCATGTTGCTTTATGCAGTTATGGATGGCTATTTGATCTATTCTGTCATCTTCCAAATATCATTCAAGTTTCTTTGATATTGCACCTAATGCATCAGTAACTTTGAGAGCTCCGGTTGCCTCTTTTTCTCCCAGAGGCATTAGATTTTGATTTGTAGACCGTGACATCCTGTGGTCTTCTTTAATTCCTCGCTCTCATTTCGACCGCCCCTTGGGACAGCCCCATCTCTCATGATAACATTATTTTTTCTGAACTACAGTCATGTCAGGCAAATTATGATCTGGCTGCTTTTTTGTTTATATGTCTGTCCCGCCCTATATCGAAAGGTCTCAGGGCTGGCTACAATCATATCACAATAAAAACAGATTTTTTAAAAAATTACTAAAACATGACAGTGCCTGTATGGGGAGGGAATCTTGGATGTTTTTCCACTGACAGTAAGTACCCATTTTAGGACCCATTAAGGACCCATTTGGCTGAGAGCTGGATGACCCCACTTCCACTACAGACCCCATTAGAGACACATCTGTTTCCACCACAACTAGGGAAATCCGGATCATATGGGTCCCTCAGGACCTATAATGTGGATTTCTTAAACACCGTCTCTCAGACAGAAGAGGCCTAGACGTTGCAGCCTGGTTTCGTAAGGAAGGTGTTCCAGCCCCTTAGTCATTCTGGTTGCCCTTTTCTGCACCTTCTCTAGTACTACAATATCCTTTTTGAGGTGTGGTGACCAGAATTGTACACAATATTCCAAATGTGGCCTCACCATAGATTTATAAAGAGGCAAAATGACACTTGCTGACTTATTGTCTATTCCCTTCCTAATTATTCCCAGCATTGAATTAGCTTTTTTCACTGCTGCCGCGCACTGGGTTGACACCTTCATTGAACTGTCCACCAGAACCCCGAGATCCCTTTCCTGGTGTGTTGCAGAAAGCTCAGACCCCATCAGTTTATAGACGTAATTTGGATTCTTGGCCCCAATGTGCATTACTTTGCACTTGTTAAGATTAAAGCACATTTGCCACATGGTTGCCCACTCACCCATTGCTAAGAGATCCCTCTGGAGCTCTTGGCAATCTCTTTCCAATTGGCACATGGAATGAACGCAAACACTGGCTGCTCTATCCTTTGGCTTCCTCCTTTCCCTTCCCTCTCCTTCCCTTTTTCCAAAGAGCTCAGGGGCACATAGATCATCCGCCATCACTGATAGGTAGCAAGGTGGCATTTGGACACTGCTTTCCATGCGCTGCGTCCCCCACTTTGAATGAACATGGAGCTGACGGAGGAAAGCGGATGGGAGAGACTTTCTCCCGTGTCGTCTTTCGGATCAATGTCTTTTCGAGTTCCCACATCAGTGTATAAGCAGCTGGATAGAAAGTGGCAAGACAGAGAATGGGAGAGAAGGAGCATTCTGAAAAGGGGAGAGAGGGAAACGAAGCGACAAAGAACCAAACGGAAAAGGAAAAAGGAGAGAGAGGGGGGATACACATGCCTAGAGCACCCACACCCACACTTTGGACTGAGTAACGCAGATGCTTCCAACACCCACATCACCCTTAAATCACAGATCACATTTCTCTCCCGTGATGTTCCAGGGTTTCCATGGCATACAAATATACAGCATTGAACCAACTTTCTAAATTCTTCCTCGCTTCCTTGAATTTTGTTCCTGCCTGCCTGCTGGCCTTCTTTCTTTGTAATAAGAACATAAGAGGGACCTGCTGGATGAGGCCACAGCCCATCCAGTCCTGCATCCTGCCTTGCACAGTGGCCCAGCAATTGCTTCTGGGCACCTCAAGCAGAAGACGAAGGCAAAATCTTCACCTGTGCTCAGTTCCATTCAAAATGGCCTTGAGACGCATCCTGCCTGACTCTTGAGCCTTGAGGCAGTATCCAGGCATCGTTCTAGTAGCCTTTAATACACCTGTCCTCTGTGAATTTGTCTAACCCTGTAAGAACACGAGAGGAGCCCTGATGGATCAGGCCACAGCACATCTGGGCCAGCACTCTGGGCCTTTTCCCACTAGAGCTCAGAAACCTTCTAAGTCCCCATTAGGAACCTGATTAGTACCTGATTGGTACCAATTGGGAAGGCCTTGTCCCCACCTGGACCCCATTGAAGGCCCCATCTGCAAGGCCCTGTCCCCGCGAGGGCAGGGGAAATCTGGATTTAATGAATCCTTCAGGCCCTTAAATCTGGATTTCGTGTGGACCTGATTAAAGGTGTCCACAATGGGGTCTTCAGGCATCTTCAAGATCTGGATCTCCAGGAGGACCCCATCTCAAAAGATCTGGATCTTGAAGATCCGGATCTTTGACTGTGTGTGGAAAAAGGGGGGGGTATCTCATGAATGGGCCACCACTTGCTTTTGGACATCTCAAGCAGAAGGCAAAGGCAGAACCTTCACCTGTTCTAGACTCTCTGCAAATGGCCTTTAGAGGCATCTCACCTGACTCCCCAGCCAGGAGTGAGTACCTAGGTATCCATTCTAGTAGCCTTTTAATATACCTGTCCTCCATGAATTTGCCCAATCCTTTCTTAAAGCAATCACCACCTCTTCCGAAGGGTTGGCTCAGAAACACTATCAAATCCTAGATCATTGACATGGCCGGAACAGGTGGCAGCAACTAAGGACACACACACACACACATGCACGCATGTATGGCTAGTGGTAGCAAGGAGCCAAGTCAGTTCCAAGAGTTAGTCAGGATATAGAGTTACACGTAGTTGGACAAGTCAGGGGTCAGGTTACCAGGGGGTTACCAGGGGTCAGGGGTCAGATTTGGTATAGAAGTGGGAGCATACCTGGAGTAGAGTTGTGCAGAAATATTCATCCCATTTGAAATTCATATGAATTCATTCAAATCCGGATGCTTGAATTCAAATCAAATCTTGGTACATTCAATGATTGACATTTGAATGTGAATCAGATGCTTCTATACATCCGTGAGCCTGGGGAGGCGGGAAGGCAGTGGCCTAATCACGTCTGCAGCGTATCCAAAGCAGATTCAAAGTGGATTTGACACAGTCAGAGCTGATTCGTAGGGGATTTGTACACATGACTGGCAGTAGGGAATTTGAATCAGATTCAAATAGCATTCGAAGAACATTCGTATTGAATTCAAATCCTACCACATTTGAAGGGGATCTGTTTGAACAAACGTGAATAGAGCCTAACTTGGAGTCCCCCAGACCGGTAAGTGCGAATTCACACTGAGTTGTGAGATAACAGAAATAACTGTCCTGTTTACATTTTAAGGTTCTTCCCTTGTTGTGCATGCCTAGCTAATGAGAGTTTGCAAAGCATCAGTTTCTAAGGCCTTTGGCTTAATTCCGCAGTAATTCACTCCTACTCTGTGCTCACCTTAGAAAGCATCCTGTAGTTATCCCGTATGCAACCCGTTTTCATCCCATACGGATCCGTACAAATACGTACAGATGTGGGAAAGATGCGGATCTTCAAGTACGCACCATGTTGGAACCCGTACACATACGAATGTCCGGATAATTCGAATGAATGGATCCGAAGTGTGAAATTTGATTCAGATGTTTACATTAGAATTTCGGGACATTCTATTCGAGTCTGAATGTCAAAATTCAGCTCATTTGATCGGATTTTGAATGCCTATGAATATTTGTACGCATCCCTACGAGTGACACATCATGACAGTGGATGTCTGCTGGACAGCAGGGAACGTGCCCAAACGCGGCACATATGCTCACTTGACATTGGCAGGGCACAAACTGAGCCATGAGGGAGGAAAGCTGGGTGGATCTTGCATCCTCATGGCTCTATAACGGTGCCAAGAACATCATGCCTTTGCAGGAGTCATCATCACATCACTCACAAATTGTACAGTCATCAGTGGGCTGGAACACCTCCCCCATGAGAACAGGCGACAACGTCTGGGCCTCTTCAGTCTTGAAAGACGGTGTTTAAGAGGGGACAGAATCATGCACAGCATGGAAAAAGTGGATAGAGAACAATCCTTTCCTCTACACTAGATCCACTTTTTGGTGGCAAATGCGGAAACACCCCTAGTGCGGACAAAAGGTATGTGCAGAAAAGTCTCAAAACAACTTGAGACTAATCCTTTGATACAGGTCTGTAAGAGCCCCCCGCCAGTATCACAAATTACGGATGGCCACCATCGGTTATCCAGCAGCTAGGCCTTTTCCGTGGTGGCACCTACCTTCCTGTAATCTCTCCCCTTTGATATTTTTGGCATTTTGGATCAAAGTGAGTTTTATTAGGCAGTTCAAACTTTTAAGTATCCATTATACCCAGAAGAGGGACACCAATATTTGAAAGAAACCACACTCTCGGTTTACTAAACTACGGTCCTGTATACTTAAGGGATTTCCACCATCCTTTTTCTTTTTAATTGTTTTAATCAACCGATAATTTTAGTTGTTGTAATTTCATTCATCTTTGGGAGCGGTTTGATTTTGTTCACCATCCTTAAACCTCAGAAGAAAGATGGTATATAAATTGAAAGAAGGGAGGGAGGGGGGCCCTTTCTGCATTCTGGTGCAGTAAATCCAGGTTTCCCAGGATCTGTGGACTCAGATCATGGGGAGGTGACAGCTAGATCTGCAGTGTCTGCATAGATGGAGCCAATCTGGATCAAGCTTCCTGCACGGTGTGAGCTTCACAGTGGCGTCCCCCAATCCCCACAGATAGGAATGATAGTTCCTAGCTGTGGAGTGTGTCGGGATGATTTTTGGTGGCGCACTACGGTGCAGCAGACTGAAAATCACTTCCGGGATTTCCGGATCACAGAAGCATGCCATGTGCACACCTTTGGGATCTGGACTCAAGTCATTAGGCCGGATTGTAGACCCCACTAACAAGGTCTACAGTAGATCTGGTCTGAGGGCCTCTTGATCTGGATCTAGCTCTGTCTCATGCAGACACATCTGGCCTAATGGGGATGTGGAGATGCCTCTGTGATCCACATTAATATGCAGTTGTGGAGGCCATGAATCTGGATCAAAGACCCTCTGATCCGGACCAAAGCCCTCATGCAGAAAGGGCCAAGAGGAAAGGAAGGAAGGAAGGAAGGAAGGAAGGAAGGAAGGAAAGGAAAGGAAAGGAAAGGAAAGGAAGGGAGGGAGGAAGGAAGGAAGGAAGGAAGGAAGGAAGGAAGGAAGGAAGGAAGGAAGGAAGGAAGATATATATAAAAACTTGGCATGGAGTGGTGACACTGGCAAACTGGGCTGAACCTTTCTCTTCTAGCGTGCTGGTCACTTTAATTCAGTTTGGAGCATAAAAAAGAAGGAAGGAGGGAGTCAGAGGGGAAGTAATGGAGGGAAGGGAGGAATCCGTTATCCTGCAGCTACAGGTCTCAGCACAATGTGCAGGTTCAAAGATCCGAGAAGATAACAATGGTTGGCAGTTTTAGGCCACAAAAAAGGGTAAAGAGCTGAAACGACAAAAGAAAGACAGATTTGGAGCTGAATATCTCCACTTGCTCTCCTAAATCTCTATCAGGCTGACACATGAGGGGCGTTTGCTTCAGTGCATCTAGGGTGTCAGTCAAAGATCTCACTGCCATGGAATTTAAAGCCGAGCTTGACCACAGAGGTTCCCTGCGTGACCCTGAGACCCTGATGACCTATATACCGGACCAGCAAATGTGCTCAGAGCTTCCCTTCTGCATGCTGATAAGGTCTAAGGGAGGCCAAATCCCCCTGGACCCTGCTTCTTTAGACTGCGCCGAAATGCAGAAGAAAAGCTCCTCGTTCACTTTCTGGCCAGTGTGGAATCAAAAGATTAGACAGATTCATGGAGGTCAGGTGTATCAATGGCTACCAGAGCGGACGCCTAGGTACATCTTTCAAGCCGGTGAGACAGGCAGGATGCATCTTGAGCCCATTTGCAGGGATTTGAGAGCAGTTGAAGTTTCATCCTCTGTCTTCTGCTGGAGATACCCAACAGCAATTGATGGACAACTGTGTGAAACCAGATCCCGGATTAGATGGGATGTGGCCTCATCCAGCAAGGCTTCCCTTGTGTCCTTATAGACTAATCCATGCATGACAGGTATCTATAGCTACTAAAATGGACACCTAGGTACTTCCTTCAGGGAGGATGCCTCTAAAGGTCATCTGCTGAAATTTGAGAGCAGACTAATGCTTTGTCTTTGACCTCCTCTTGAAGAGGCCTAGAAGCCATTGGTGGGCCACTGTGGAAGACAGGATGGAGGACTAGATGGTCTGTGGCCTGATCCAGCAGGGCTCCTCTTAGGTTCTCATGTTCTTTCAGCTTAACGTACTTCATGGGGCTTTGGGGAGAGCAAAGTGGAGGAGGAGAAAAGAGTAGCCTGGACTGCCTGGAGATCCTTTGAAGAAAGATGGGAACCAAATGTCCCAAAGACAAGCAAGAACCATACTGTACCCTAAAGCCTTCCTTGGGGTGGAGAACATGGTCCTGTTTTCCTTAATATAGGAAAAGTCTGACCTTCCGGCTAGTGGTGTTTCCACCACAGGGTGGAAACAACTTGTTGCAAACAACTTGACACTTTTTGCTCTGCTTTACCGTCTGTCCCGCGAATCCTGATGCAACAAATTTAATAGCGAGAACAGCAGGCTGGTGTTGATGGGAGGTGAGGCCCAAAGCATCCAGAGGGCCTCATCCTGGCAACCCAACTCTTGGCTTAAAATGATAGAGGTAAGAGCTTTGTTGCAATTTTCCTGGCTGAGTTATGGAGAGCGTGTGGCATTCCTTCTTCTGGAGACTATCCCAGGGACTGAACCTTTGACCTTCTGCCCAGAAAGCAGATGCTCTGCTGCTGAGGTAAACAGCCATGCCTGGCTTATTCCTCCTTTTTCTCTTTTTCTATCCTGCCCTGTACCCAAAGGTCTCAGGCTGAATCATGATAGAATCAGCGTAAAAACAGATACAATAAATTAGCTTAAAGGGTCTTCAGGCCTCCATTGGTAGGGAATGTTGCCCCCGGGGCTGAAGGCCCGGGCAAAGAATTCCCTCCTCACCAGTCGTCTGAATACATACAATGAGGGTGTCTGACGCATCTCAGAGGGAAGGCTGTTCTATAGTCTGGGGGCTACCACGGAGAAGGTCTTCCCCTGTATCCCCGCTCCCTTAACTGATGAATGGGGTGGTACAGTCCAAAAGGATCTGTACCAATATTCGTAACATTCGATACTGGTACAAATTAGGATGTGCATGAATATTCGTAGGCTTTCGAAATCCAATTGAATGTGCCAAATTTTGACATTCGAACTTGAATAGAATGTCCCAAAATTTGAATGTAAACATTCAAATAAAATTTCAAATTTTGGGTCTGTTTGTTTGGATTATCTGGACATCCGTATATGTACAGGTTCGTATGAAGGTTCTCATCTTTCCCACATCCAAAGACATTTGTACAGATCCGTACAGGACAAAAACGGGTTGCGTACGGGATAATGACAAGATGTATATAGACATGTATATAATCTTTAAATGTCTGTTTTTAAATGTTGTGAGCAGCCCAGAGACCTTCGGGTATGGGGTGGCATATAAATGTAAGTATAAATAAATAAATGTATGGATGCGTACAGATGTAGGGAAGATGCGTACGCGCACAAATGAATGTTGTCGACATTCGTATGTGCAGATTCCAATAAAAAATTAGAACAAATAGATTCGAAATTCGAATCAAATCTTGTTAATCTGAATTTAAAAGATTAAAATCGAATTGGATTTTCAGGTATTCGATTTGATTTGGACAGAATGCCAAACATTTTTTGTGTGTACCTCTCTGATATCTGATATGAATGCATATGTATCCGATACGTATCCCGTAACATATCCACTCTGAAAGCGCCAAATCCGCCCTGAATCCACTTTATGAATCTGCTCTCAATCCGTGTCGAATGCACTCTGGATCCATTGCGGATGTGACTCACACAGCCACTCTTTCACTTCCCCCCTTTCATGAATGTTCCAAAGCATTCGTATGAATATGAATGTCAATTTATTTATTTATTTATTTATTTATTTATTTATTTATTTATTTACATTTCTATCCCACCCCATACCCGGAGGTCTCTGGGCGGGTAACCACAGATTAAAACAAATTAAAACAGATACAGATTAAAATGAAATACAGTTTAAAAACAAAATATGTAGGAATGTCATAACATTCAATCCATAGACGAATGTCTGAATTGATCCGAATTCATAGGAATATCGGATGTTACGAACATTCATGTACATCCAGCCTAATTTGCAGCCTCCCTGTGAATCTTGAACCAGTTCCCTGCCTTTTAGTGCGGCAGAACTTTTTCAATTTGGTAACACTTTCGAGTGGGTGGTGAGAGATTTCAACCCCGTCAGGAGGAACCATATGTTAACCGAGTATTTGTTGTCTAAAGATGAGGATAAGAACATATTTCTCCCAAGTCAAAACACAGCACATGTGATGCTAACACCCACAGTGAAGGCTCTGGCTGGGGGGGGGGGGGAGTTCCACTAGCACTAAGTACCCACTAGGCACTCATTAGGCTCAGAGCAGGAAGACCCCATTTCCACTGCAGACCCCATTAGACCCACATTTGTTTCCACTAGTTCTAGGGAAATCCAGATTACGTGGGTCCTTCAGGGCCTATAATCCGGATTCCCTGTAGACCCCACTAAAGGGGTCTACAATGGGGCCTTCAGGCATCAAATCCAGATTATATGGAGCACATTTCCATTGTGATCAGACAATGGGGTCTAGGGGAGGCACACCCATGGGGGGGGTACCCCGAAACCCAAAACTCTGAAGCTGGCTCTGAAGCTGGCTCCAAAGAATAGCACAGGCTTCGAAGAGGACCCCACGCGAGAGCAATGCCATTCTTATGGACCTTTGTCAAAGGCTCTGGAGGTTCTTCAGAGTTTGCAGCAAATCTTTGGAGTTTATGGCAAAGCTCTGGAGATACTCCAGAGAATCTTTGCAGTTCATGGCAGAGCTCCAGAGATTGCACCCCCTGTCCCCCCAAAAACCTGGGGTGACAAGTGGGTCCCATGTGGGTAGATCAGGATTTGCCACATGGTTAGGGTTAGGGTACCTCCTTTAATCCAGATCTACTAGATCCAGATTAGTTGAAGGACCCATTCCTTATATCTGGATCATCTTAGATCCGGATTAAGGGAGGTAAGTGGAATAACCCCATAGATTAAGGCAGCATTCCCATGAGAGCACTGTTTGTGCACTATGAGTGGGCAGAATCCCCATCACTCTGCTCCCCCCGGCACACTGGGGGCACTGGATGAGTGTGGTGTCTGTTCAAAGAGCCACAACTGTTAACTTCACATCCAGGGAACAAAAGTCGCCCAGCTGCAATGTTAGCACAGCCATGGGCAGCAGGAGACAGTGGGAGATGTATTTCCAGTAGACCACCCATCGCTAGATAGCCCTTGCATGGTTCACTGAATTGTGCATCTAGTGTACTAGGGATGTGCATGAATATTTGTGACATTCAAGGTTCGTAAAAAATTCACACGAATTTGGGCTTTTATATATCAATAGAAAGTTACGACATTTGTGCATTGACGTTCGCATTCGTACGAAGCTTCGGAACATACGTGAACCAGGGAGGTGGCAAATCAGCCGCACCAATCACATCTGCAACGGACCCAGAGTGCATTCAACATGGATTGAGAGTGGATTAAAGTGGATTCAGGGCGGATAGGTATGGATAGGTATCGGATACATATCAGATATGCATGGGACAAGTATGCATTCATATCGGATTTGCACGAAAACTTTCACATCAAATAGAATCCTACCACATTTGAGGGGGATCTATTCAAATGAATACTAATTTTCTTACATTTGATTCTATACAAATCAAATGCAAAACATCCCATTTGTGTACGTCCCTACCATGTATCCTATGCCTTAGCTGTATTGCCCGCTTTTTCCATGCACAGTCAAAGACCTGGATCTTCATGATCCCAGATCTTTGAGAAGGGGTTCTCCTGGAGATCCGGATCTTGAAGATGCCTGAAGACCCCATTGTGGACACCTTTAATCAGGACCACATGAAATCCAGATTTAAGGGCCTGAAGGAGCCATTAAATCCAGATTTCCCCTGCTCTCATGGAGACAGGGCCCTGCAGATGGGGCCTCCAATGGAGTCGAGGTGAAGACAGGGGCTTCCCCATTGATACCAATCAGATACTAATCTGGTTCCTAATGGGATCTTCGTAGGGTTCCGAGCCCTAGTGGGAAAAGGCCCAAGGATTTACATTCTCTCAGCTCCATATACAGTGTCCCTTTGGCGTATGAGTGACCCTTAAGGCTGTTCTAAATTATACACTATCAATACATTCTGTTTGCTGAAGGATTCCGACTTCCAAACCTGTGGTCTCACTTAAGGTTTAATCCAGCTTCAGTCCACTTTCAGAGCAAGAGGACCCATCAACAAAGTGACCAGTAATTTCCCCCCCCCCCATATTATCCATCCGAAAGGTGAATTCTCCGTGTTATTTAACAATGAAAGAAAACAGCTTGGGTGCTTCCGCTCAGACCCTTTAACACCCATTAAGCACACATTGCTTAATGGGTGTCTGCACACGTGTGGCTGTTTTGGACACTTCTGGTGAGGAGTGTCCGCACAGCAACACGCATTTAACACACTTTCGAGTGTGCGCGTCCACACACTCGGACCTATTAAGCACACTTCCGGTGGGGTGCGTCCGCACCTATCCGGACCTAAAGTGTGCTTAATGAGTGTTAAATACACACCACATACGATGTGGTGTTAAAGGGTGTTAAACTGTGTATTAGTAGTATTAGTAGTATTAGTATTAGTAGTAGTAGTAGTAGTAGTAGTAGTAGTAGTAGTAGTAGTAATAGTAGTAGTAGTAGTAGCAGCAGCAGCAGCAGCAGCAGCAGTAGCAGTAGCAGTAGCAATAGTAGTAGCAGTAAAATCTGCCTGCTACCACCCCTAAGCCACTTCTGAGCTGCTTAAAAAAATGTATGTGAATGCAGCTGCAGAATCCAAACCGTGTTCTTTAATGCTTCCAGAATTTCATTAAACAAGCCAAGTCAGATTTTACCAACTGTGTAAAAGTGTATCATGTGAAGAACCTAAGAGGAGCCCTGCTGGATCAGGCCACAGCCCATCTAGTCCAACATCCAGTCTCACACAGTAGCCCACCAATTGCTTCTGATATTCAGAAGCAGAAGGCAAAAGCATCACCTGCTCTTGACCCCCTCATCTCTGCAACTATTAAAGGAACAGAAAAAGAAGAAGAGTTGGCTTTTCTCACCCATTTAGGGGGACTCAAGGTGGCTGACAAACCTTCTGTTCTTCTCCCCACCTCAGAACACCCTGTGAGGCGGGTGGGGCTGTGAGAGCTCAGAAAGAAAGCTGTGACTAGCCCAAGGTCACCCAGCTGGTTTTGTGGAGGAGTGCGGATTCAAACCCAGTATTCCTGGATAAGAGTCCAGCTCCCTAACCACTAGACCAAACTGGAGGAACTCTTCCCTCTCTTTTGTATGGTAGCCCGAGCTCAACACTGCCTGTTGCTAACAAGGTGTGTTACAAAGGATGTGGGCCCCACTTCCTCCTGTTCTGGTCACACGGCTGCAGGGCGGCTGGAGGCTTTGACGAGGCCTTGCTCTAATCCGCTCTGGCAAACGGCTACGTCAGAGCTGGGGAAATCTCAAAAGAGGGAAGCGTGCAATTAGCGTGCCAGGGTGAACCACTTTCTTGCTGTGCGCTGAAGAATTACATAAAATTGTGCAGTTGAGGAAACAGCCTTGCAGGCAGGACTCCAAGCACACAGAGATGGAGAGGGAAGGGATGCAAGCAAGACTGCGGGGTGGTGGGGGCAGGCAGGGACTTTGCAGAGCAGCAGTCCACACGCAACGTAGCAGTATGCATGCGTGTGTGTGTGTGTGGGAGAGAGAAAGCATGTGCAAGGATTCTGGATTGTACCAACTGATGCTGAGAATTCCTGGTGTGGACATGAAGTGATGGTAAACGTCGTTGCTTTCATTCTTCTGTACCAGGCTGCTGTTAAAGCTACCGCAGCAAGGTCAAGAAACCTGACAAGAGACAAGCCAATAGATACCCAGTGAAGTTATCTGAAGAAGACCCATCCCCATTACCTTATTTCGATTTCAAACCATTTTCAATCCTGGCAGACCCCACGTCAGTTTGGCTTAACATGCTTTCCGCGTGTTAAATCGCCCCAAAGCGTTGTGAATGTTAATCCTCATTTCAACAGGTCTCACTCCGATTCGTGCACTTGAAACGTTTTACATTTTTTACTGTGGGGACCGTACTGTGTTAAGGGATGAGAATCCGTGTTTAGGGTTTCCCTCCCCCAATAGCTTGCTTCCAAAGATAGTGATTTCATTGAAAAAAATCCACCCCTCAAAACAGCCACTATAAAAATCCACTCCTTAAAACTACACTGTAGCGATCTACCCACTTCACACCTTATAGCAATGTTGCAAATTTGCGCAATTTTGAAAGTTCTGACCTTTAGAAAGGGAAAAGAAAGTAAAGCAGCTGGAGGTTCTCTTTTAAAGACTGTGGCTGTGAAGGGGGCTTGAGTTGCTCCTGCTGCTGCTGCTGCTGCGTGCCCTGAGCAATGAGGAGAGGAGGGGAAAGAATTGCTGGCTATCCACTGCCCTTTTTCTTCCATCCAGGCAAGCAGCAGCCACCCAGCCACCCAGCTAGGCTCCCTGAAGGGGTCCCTTAGGGGTGGCGCATTTATACCAGGAGAAAGAGGGCAGAGCAGTCCCGAAAAGCGGCTTTTAAAAATTAGCCACTTGAGTCCCCCCTTGAGTCACGTACGCCACCTACGATCCTCAGAATCCGGATCGAATGCGATTAAGCTGAAAGTAATGGGAACAGGCAATTTTGCATTTGCATCCGGTTCTATTATTTCAGTTTAAGGAAACTGGATTAAGCTTATAATGGGGATGCACCCAAAGACTAGGGAAGGGCAAAGTCCAATTTCCTGGGCTGAACAGAGAAGGGGGATGAAAAGACTAAATACATGATGTTTTCTAGAGTAACCCCTTGCCTGCAACATTTCCTTCTGGCCACCTTCCACCTTGATTTGCAGGACCAACCTCTAAGCATTGCTTGCGGTTGCCTAGATTTTCCAAGTGAGAAACAGCTCTAGTATTCTAGCCAAAGGATTCCCATTCTCCACTAGGTTTGGGGCAGAAGGTGCCCTTGGTGATCCATCTCTATCAGTGTAGCAGCATTACCACCAGCTCATGCCAAGGAATGGTTCCATCAACGAGATGGAACCCAAAGGCACCCAACTAGCTGGTATTATTTGATGTGTAATTATTTGCTCTTGACTGGCTGATGGTCCGATTCTGTGCAAAACATTGTCTTTGATTTGTTGGAGGACGGAATCTGATGCAATTAATCTAATGTAGAATTCCAGGTTGGAAGATAGAACATAAGAACATAAGAGAAGCCCTGCTGGATCAGGCCACAGCCCATCTAGTCCAGCATTCTACGGCACACAGTGGCCCACCAATTGCCCATGGGCATCTCAAGCAGAGACAAGGGCAAACCTTCTCCTGCTCTTGAATCCCAGCAAATGGCCTTAGAGGCATCCTGCTTGTCCCCCAAGCCTGAAATATGTACTTAAGCATCTATTCTAGTAGCCATTGATACATCTGTCATCCATAGATTTGTCTCAGGGATCTCACCCAACTAGGTTGTCTTCTCAGTCAGGGTCCTTCTGAACTGGTGAGATCCCTGAGCATGAGGAATGAAGAAGAAGAGTTGGCTTTTCTACCCCACTTTTCTCACCCGCTTAAGGGGACTCAAAGCGGCTGACAAAGCTTCTCTTCTTCTCCCCACAGCAGAACACCCTGTGAGGTCGGTGACGCTGTGAGAGCTCAGAGGAGAGCTGTGACTAGCCCAAGGTCACCCAGATGGCTTTGTGGAGGAAGAAAAAGAGTTGGCTTTTCTACCTCATTTTTCTCACCCATTTCAAGGGACTCAAAGCAGTTGACAAACTTTCTATTCTTCTCCCCACAGCAGAATACTCTGTGAGGTAGGTGGGGCTGTGAGAGCTCGGAAGAGAGCTGTGACTCACCCAAGGTCATCCAGCTGGCTTCATGGGGGTGGGCAGAATCTAACGCAGTATTCCCAGATAAGAGTCCAGCTCTCTAACCACTAGACCAAACTGGCTCACATGAGTTCTCATGGACAGTAAAACCAAATGATCCCAACTTGAAAGCAACCTTAAGGAAAAATGAATGACACATATGATATTTTTCAAGTCTACACACATTTTATTATTATTATTATTGAATAAGAGGAAGCAAACAAAGCTTATATTTTTCTTTGCGAGTGCTGAAGAGATGGTGCTTGGACCCAACGCTTGTCTTCTTCATTCCTCCAGGCGCTCAGCCTTTGTAGTGTGGCCTCCAGTGGTACTTGGGTGGGGGGAGGAGGGGGAGGGGGAGGAGGTGGGGGAGGAGGGGGAGGAGGTGGGGGAGGAAGTGGGTGCCATTTAGGAGGTTGTGGTGGAGGAGGAGGAGGAGGAGGAGGTGGGGGAGGAGGAGGAGGTGGGGGAGGAGGTGGGTGCCATTTAGGAGGTTGTGGTGGAGGAGGAGGAGGAGGAGGTGGTGGAGGTGGTGGAGGTGGTGGGTGCCATTTAGGTGGCTGTGGTGGCGGCGGCGGCGGTGGTGGCGGCGGTGGTGGTGGCGGCGGCGGCGGTGGTGGCGGCGGGTGGCGGCGGTGGTGGTGGTGGCGGTAGGCAGCAAATACCTCCAGAAGATGAACAGTGACAGTTTATTGTAGGAGTCCATCCAGGTGGGCAGGTTTTACCGCATTGTCCATAACAGTAATGGTTGCAATGCCGCTTTACCCCCGCTGTAGAGAAAGTTAGGATAGGTTAGGGAAAGATATTGATATCAGCGTGAGCTGTCTTGCGTGAGTGAGATGGTCATAGTGGTTCTGTACCCCAGATCAGACACTGGTCTCAGGGCACGATGGGATCATCAGGGGTCTTTTCCAAGAACCACTCAGATGCTGGAAGCCTCTGTGGTCTACCTGGCGAGCTTACCTTCTCCTTACGGCTTAAACAGAGGAGCTTCACAGCTGATCAAGGGAACATTCCAATTCCTTCCCCTCTAGCCTCCTGATGGAGAATTTTCAGAGATCCTAAAGTGGACACCATTCCTTCTTTACTTTCAGCTGGATTTTAGCTAAGGGATGGCATTTGACCATGCAGTAGACCACTTTGATTTTTAATTTTATTAATTTTATCTTTTTTGGAGTTCTGGGGCATTTTCACATTTCTCTACCTGTTCGCTGGATGGGAAAGGAGTGTGATGACCCAACATTAACTAAGCCCCACATGATTGGTCACTCACCAGAGACCAATCCCAGGGCCGGTCCTCCTCTGGGTGCTGCCATTTTGGTTCTGGCACCTTCCATGACTGTGCATGCATCACCACAGTCACCGGCACCTCAGATGACCCCACCACCAGAAGAGGTGTGATTGGCCGCTGCCTGGACGCTCCAGGTAAGCTTTTGGTCAACATTGGTAAAGGTGTGGAGCACAATTTCATGTCCCACACCTAATCCACCATTAGTGAACTTCTGGGAAGGCAGTGGGTGCTTGGAGGCCATAGCAGCCTCCTCCATGTGTGAATGCTCTTCCCCAGAAGTCCACTAATTGTTGACTAGTGGCCTAAGTGCAAATTGGCCCCTGGTTAAGTAGAATGAGACAACAATGACTACCTAGACTTCTGGGATGGGGAAAGAGATACCGCAGCTCAGATGGCCAGTCATAGGAGTTCATGTTTAAATTTAAATTTTGCTATTTCTCTACAGGGGGTGAAAGGTGAGGTGGAGGATCCCTACAAATGAATTAATTGGACCCTTTCCTCTTGATGTGATTTTTATCAAGCACCTAAAATTGGTGGTAACCTTTGTGAGACAATCCCCTTACTGCCAGAGAATTCCTAAAAGCTTGGGAAGTATGTGTAGCCAGGTTCCAAGGGAATGCTGACCCAGATACCAAGGGGCCTATGGGCCTCTCTTCTGCTGGTATCCTTGATTTTGAGGTCCACCATCCTTCTCATCTCTACCCTCCTTCCCACCCACTCACCCTTCTCTCTAACAGGACAGCACCCTGAGGAAGCTATTTAAGCAGCAAAAGCCTGGGTGAAAAGATACATTCTCACCAGGTGTCAAAACTGTACAATGTAGGCACCTGGCAAACCTCAAGGAGGAACCATGGTCTAGGGGCCACCACAGAAAAGGCCCTCATACCTCTGAAAAGGATGGAACCACAAGAAGGCCATCTCCCAGAGATCCCAGTGCCTGGGCAGGTCTATATGGGAGAAGGCATTCCTTCAGATACCCAGGGCCCAAGTTGTTTAGGACTTTATATGTTTGTGTCAACACCTTGAACTGGGCTCGGTAGCAAATAGGCAACCAGTGCAGATCCTTTAAGACCAGTGTGATCCAAGTCCGGCCAGCTATCCGGCCAGCATTCTGCACTAGTTCCAGCTTCTGAACCCTTTTCGAGGGTAGCCCCATGTAGAGCGCATTACAGTAGTCTAATCTGGAGGTCATCAGAGCACGGATCACTGCTTTAGAATCCTTTCCCCTCATTACCAGTTAACTGATATGCGTGAGAGATATTAATTTTAAGAGCTTATTTGCTTCAAACATACTGATAGTCAATGATCAACCACATTATAGTGGTTATTCTATTAATGCCCTGAGTGGAAACTGTAAGAGCAGTTCTATGGACTATATGAGCCATTAATCCATGCCAACAGCCCACTTCTGAAGTACTAACGTCCTTAAGTACCACCTAACGTCCTTATCACCTAATTTTCTTTTGCTTTTGCTCATTAAAGACTAGGTGTCAATAACCTCTAGTAAGGTGCAAGTACCCTTGCTAACCTTCCATACCTGTGGTTATAAAGGGAAACCACTGAGGTGGAAGAACCTATCTCCTTAGGTCTCCCCTACATAGAAAGCCCATAGAGAATAGCAAATGTGTCCAGTAGTCCATCAACAATGGTCCTTTCCCACCTTCAGAGACAACCTGCCTGAAGCAACCTGGGAAGTGATATGACTGTAGCATTCAGGGAGCCTTCTTCTCAAGGAAGCAACCAGCTGCACCCTGTCTTCAACATGAAGCTTAGGTTTCATCCTCACCTAAAAACATATCAAGGATTCTTGTATCCTTACCTTCAGAGGCAACAACGAAGAGCAGGAGGACAGCCGAGGCGACCAGCAAGGCCTTCATGGTGGTTGTCTGCTTCGGATCTCACCTGGTGAGTCCCGACAACAGATGATCCGATGGAGAGGAACTCTCTTGGAAGATCGGATGGAGACTGTGGCTTGGAGGCTCGGTATTTATGGGAAATCCAATGAATAGAAGGGGCGGATCTTAGGGCCAGGTGATGGAGCAGGATTTCTCCTGGACCACTGTTGTGTCATCCTGACCTGGAGAGGATTCCATAGACTTTTTCTCCTGAAAGCCATGGGTGCCATCTTATTCTGCGGCCCATGTGGGGCCTTGTCTGGTGCCAGAGGCCGGATCTGGCCGCCCTCCAAATCCGGCTCCCTATCTTTCTAGAGATGTGATAGATAAGCAGCACCTTAACAATCCCTTGGGATGAAAAATGTCAAGAACACCTCAGAAGAGAACAGTAAGAGGAGAAAGATTATGATCGTGACTGAGCTCTTTTGAAGACCAGGAAGCCAGAAAGACCTGGATAGAAATCTGGGGTGAAACAAAAGAAAATGCCAGGCCTTTGCTCAGATCCCAGAAAACCTTGCCTTAAGGCAGACTGGCATTTAAAATAAAATGGAAACAGCAATGTAGATTGAGTGAAAATCTGCAAACATTCACAATCTGGCAGCATTGGAGTGGGCAAACCACTCATATCAACTTTGTGAGTTCCCAACCAACCAGTCAATATATTAAATTTATGATTTGTTCTGTTTTAAGGCTGTTAAAATGGCTAAGATGTTAGGGAGACTGTCCTGGGAAGAAAGGATAACACATTTGGATCTTTGGGCTTTTTTCCACTGGGGCTTAGAACCCTACGAAGACCCCATTAGGAACCTGATGGGTACCTGATTGGTACCAATTGGGAAGACCCTGGTCCCCATTGAAGGTGCCATCTGCAAAGCCCTGTCCCCATGAAAGCAGGGGAAATCTGGATTTAATGGGTCCTTCAGGCTCTTAAATCTGGATTTCGTGTGGAGCTAATTAAAGGTGTCCACAATGGGGTCTTCAGGCATCTTCAAGATCTGGATCTCCAGGAGGACAGCATCTCAAAGATCTTGAGGATCCGGATCTTTGACTGTGCGTGGAAGGGGGGTTCTTTCTTTCTTTCTTTCTTTCTTTCTTTCTTTCTTTCTTTCTTTCTTTCTTTCTTTCTTTCTTTCTTTCTTCCTTTCTTCCTTTCTTCCTTTCTTCCTTCCTTCCTTCCTTCCTTCCTTCCTTCCTTCCTTCCTTCCTTCCTTCCTTCCTTCCTTCCTTCCTTAGGCTAGGACACGCAAGGACAGATTTCCCATTCACACCTAGGCAGGTAAGGGACTCGCATCCCAACCCGAAAAGGCTGGCACAGGTGCGGGACACCTCTCCCAGGCCTGCTGACATTGGGCCATAGCAGCCCACTGGCTGGCAGGCTGGTCCTGGCCCATCTTCGGGTCCCGCGGGCTTTAGCCATCCCGATTAGGACCCCCTGGGCAGGGCTTACTGAGTTCAATAAGTGGTGTTCTGCACAGGTGAACGTTGCTGCCTGCGATTGGTCCGTGTCACATGCCTGGGTAGAACACCTAGTTCAGTGTCGATCGAACCAGGCATTCTGGGCAGGCACACACCGCTGACCAATCGCAGGCCATGATCTTGGGCACTGACCAGGTAAGTCACGCACACACATCTGGGGGGGCAGCGCAGGCCCCTGGGAGGAGGGTGGCCAAGGGGTTCCTGCAGGCTGCAGATGACCCAATTGGGTCGGCTAAAGCCTGTGGGACCCCAGGACAGGCTGGCCTGGTCTTGCTGCTCTCCAGAAAGGGGCTGTTGGCCAGAGGGCATGCAAGGGCCCATTGCCCATGGGTTGGGCTGGGGCCCAGAGATGTCAGGCAGGCACAGTGTGAATGCTTTCCCTGCTGGACGGGGATGGCTCTGGGATGGACAGGGCCTCTGGCCACAATTAGGCCACCCTGGGACGGCACAGGACAGTTCTGGACAGAACCGCCTGCCTGGCAAATTGAATGCTCTGTCCCAGAGCTGACCTAATTGCGCTATGAAGGTCCTAGTGCGAATAGGCCTCTTCTCACCTGCTTGGTCTACTGTGAAGAGAGGGGACTGGGGCTGAGGGAGCCTCATCTCTTACACACACAAACATCTCCAGGAACGGCAGAGGCAGCCTGTGACTTGGGCACTCCGGGCTGTGATCTTTCTCTGTCTGGAAAGGCAGCCTTGTTTTCCTTGTCTAACTTGAAATGGCTCCACGCTGCTCTCTGACGTTCAGTGGGTTTTTTTAAAAGTGGCTTTATTTTTGATGTTTCCCTTTGTTTTATCAGTTGCGTGCCACTGTGAGCAACGGAGACAGCTGACCTTTCGACGGAAAGCACGAGAACGGTGCACGAAATCAAGCTTGTCTCTGTGTCCAGCCATGATTTCCTCTGGGGTAAGTCCGCCCGCTGCACTGTGGGGTTTCTGTGCCGTTTGGTTAGTGACGGAGGGCTTCGTTGCGGTGGAACCAACCGCTTCATGGGCCTCTTTCATCCCCTGAAATGGCAGTAGGATAGACACGTTGCAAGATGGAATGGCGGTTGGGGGACAGCAAGACATGGTCCATTGGATACCAACAGACCAGAAAGAAGCATGGGGTCAACCACGCAGCAGATGGCGGATGGAATAAGAAAGCATGCTTGTAGTTTATGGGGAAGAAACCCCCCTTAGGATCACAGAGTAGTGGAAAATTCTTGGATCAGAAATGGTTTCTGGTGAGCCTGCATGCATATGTGTGTGTGTTCACACACAAACCAACCAGTGTAGTTGAGACCACAATGTGATAATAAGGCCAAACACGAGCCCTGCGTTGGTGCTGCTTTCCCATAATTGCACGCTGCTAGTAAATACTAGAATCAGAGGTCCCTCTATGAAGCTGATGGGTAAGAGAGTCAGATCAGACAAGGGGAAGGATTTCTTCACCCAGAGGGTCATCGGTTTATGGAATCTGCTGCCAGGAGAGGTAGTGACAGCAACCAACCAGGGGTACAATTTGTTTTTTAAGGGGTGCAATTCAAGAATAAGTTATTAACAGTGGGTTTTGGGTTTTTTTTGCAATTCTTATGGTTCTAGGGCGGTGATGGCCAACCTATGACACGCGTGTCACAGGTGACACGCCAAGCCCTTTTAGGTGACACACCTGGTCACCCTGGCACCTGGGCATGTAGTGCTTGCTTGTTCTTGAAGTGTACGAAATACCAACTTTCAATTGAAGATTTAGCAAATGTAAAGAATTATTCATTTTTGTTTTTAATAAAATACATATATCAAAAATATAACTTTCTTACTAGAGCTACAAATATCACAAAATTATGGATATTTCTGGAAGTGACACAACACCCGAGTTAAGCTAGGTTTTCTTGTGAATTTTGACACACCAAGCTCAAAAGGTTAGCCATCACTGTTCTAGGGACTTCATCTACAATATATAAATATATATTGTGACATATACATCTTTTAAATTAAAATCAGAACGTACACAGTGGCAGGGGCAGGGCATCAGGATTTTAGATATGCTTTGGTGAGGCATGGCCCAAAAGAGATTGGGAACCATGGGGCTTGACAAACTTACGGATGACAGATGTATCAAGGGCCTGTGCAGATGGCCAGTTGAGGCCTGGCGGGTGCCCGGCCAATGAGGGGCTGCCCCACGAGCATGCTCAGAATGTCGCTGGCCTATTCCAGCCAGAATCGAGCCGTCAGCAGAAGGTAAGCCCTGTTCACGCATGCACGTGACCCTGGGATGGGTTAGGGGGTGCTGGGTGGGGGCCCCACCACTTGCATAGGCCTGATCCTGGCCGATGCAGGTGGCAGGACCCCAGGGAAGGGATCCGACTGGCCTCCCCACCCCTGGCTGCAAGGCAGCCAATGGGGAGAGGCCGGGGAAGGGGCCCAGCTGTCACAGAGGCAGAGCATGTGAACGCTCTCCCTCTGGAACAGCTGGGGACGCGCCAAACGTGCGGAACATGTGGAGAGCGTGTTGAGATGCTTGAGACAGTCCGGAATGGATCCAGCCACCCCTGACGTGCGAATGCAGCGTCCCTGCATGTTCTCCACGCATTCAAAAACCCCTGGTGTGAAAAGGCCTCTTTTTTGTGCGCGGTGCCAAATCTTACAGTATTTTCCTTTTGAAATCATGCAGGCACCATCTCTGTTCATTGTTCATTAATAGCAATGTGCACCAATGTTTTATTTTTATTTTTTTTGTATTCGATTTGTATCGAATCTAAAGCAAGAAAATTCGTATTTGTTTGAATAGATCCCCTTTGAACATGGTGGGATTCAAGTAGTCGGAAGATACCCTGTTCTTGATGGGGTTACAATATCCGGGAAGGGACAGGTGCGAAATTTGGGGGTACTCCTGGACTCTGCGCTAACACTTGAAGCTCAGGTGGAGGCCGTGGCCAGGAGTGCCTACGCCCAACTACGGCTGGTGCGCCAATTGAAACCTTTTTGGGGCAGAGATGACCTGGCCACAGTTATCCACGCTCTGGTAACCTCCAGGTTGGACTACTGTAACGTACTCTACATGGGGCTTCCCTTGAAGACGGTTTGGAAGTTGCAGCTGGTGCCAAATTCAGCGGCCAGAGTGCTGACAGGAACATCTAGTCGGATGCATATTACACCGGTTCTAAAAGAACTGCACTGGCTGCCAATTCACTACCGAGCCCAATACAAGGTGTTAACTCTGACTTGTAAGGCCCTAAATGACTTGGGCCCCAGATATCTAAAGGAGCGCCTTCTCCCATATCGACCTGCCCGTGGTTTAATATCTGGAGGGGAGGCCCTCCTGGTTATCCCATCGCCTTCAGTAGTTGGGCGGGTGGGCACCCGGGAGAGGGCCTTCTCAGTGGTGGCCCCCAGGCTGTGGAATGGGTCTCCCCCTCGAGGTGCATCAGGCCCCTTCTTTGTTCCTATTCAGGAAGGTGGTAAAAATGTTCCTCTTCACACAGGCCTTTGGTTAAATGTTCCCTACACTTCCCCTCACTGAAGATCACTGCTGTTTTTAACTATTTTTGTACTTTTTAAAACTGCATTTTTAAACTTGTTTTGTTTTGATATTGATTTTTTACGTCTGTTTTTAAACGCTGTGAGCCACCCAGAGACCCTCGGGTATGGGGCGGCATATAAATGTAAATATAAATAAATAAATAAGTAAAATACAAATGTTCAATCCCATACGAATAGCATAGGAATCCCATACGAAGAGTCATACGAAAGTATCACAACTTTCGATTCAAATGTCAATGTCAATCTTCGAATGTGCCAAGATTCAGTTAGAATGCAAATGTCTGAATTTGGCCAAATTTGTATGCATTCTGAATGTTATGAATATTCATGCACATCCCTATTCAGTACTTGCTTATATCATAACTACAGTATCTACACCTGCTTCAGGCATTTGGTTGTCACTGGTTGTGTGTACCTGTGAGGACCCACTCTTGCCTGTATGTGGTTACATCTAAGGCTTAATCCAGCTTCAGTCCACCTTTAGAGTGAGAGAACACAGAGCAAGTATCTGTACCTAGGAGCAGGCAAAGTGCAAAGGCCCAGCACTGCTCTGAAGATCCCATGGTCCAAGCACCCATCTGGCGTGGTCCTTGTGGACCATGTAAATGTTACCAGGAAATGAGTCTCCAGAATTCATTGAATCCTAGAGTTGGAAGGGGCCTCTAGTGTCATCCAGTCCAACCCCCTGTTCAATACAGGATTCCCTAAACCATCCCAGGCAGATGTAGGTTCAGCCTCTGCTTGAAGACCTCCAGTGAAGGAGAACCACATGAGGAAATGCTGGCACAAAAGACATCACCAGATTTCCTAGGTCAAACTCTTTAGGACATACTGTCCTGCGCCATCTCTTTCGTTCTCTTCATGACTGTAGGAATATCCTTGAAGAGCGAACTGGTGCTGGGCTGGATAGGATGGGCCAGACCTGACATGGTGAAATCAATGCAGAGAATTTTTTAATAGGGATGTGGACAAATATTTGTACTATTCAACCCAAGTCGGACACTCAAATTCGAATCAAAGATTGACATTCGAATTCAAATTGAGTGCTTCAAAACATTCATGAAACTGGGGAGGTGGGAAAGTGGCTGACCCTGTCACATCTGCAACGGATCCAGAGTGGATTTGAAGTGGGTTATGAGTGGATTCAAAGTGGATCCAGGCCGGATTTGACACACTAAGAGGAGAAATGTATCGGATACATACAGGATAGGCATGTGCACGAATGTATTTTTGATATTCGAAACCGAGTAGATTCAAATGTCATAAAATCTGATTAAATTCAGATATTTAAGATCTGAATGTCATAAAATCCGATCCGAATCCGTAACATTCGAATCTGTACATTCAAATGTTAGATTCATATTTAAAGATACGAATGACGACAACATTCATATCTGTTATACTTTTCTGTATGCATTCTATAAAAATGCACATGCGTTCCGTATTATCCTGTATGCATCCCGTTTTAATCCCATATTTTAAGTGCAAGGTATGAATAATTTTCACACAGATTCGTATACCACAGATACAAATCTGTACATTCGGATTTTCAAAAATCTGATTTTCGAGTTCAAATGTTCAAATTCGGATTTTCGAAACTCCAAGTTCTAATGTCAAAATTTGATGGATTCGAATTGAATATTTGAATATTCTTGCATATCCCTAGAAATGTAGCTGATACATATGGGATTTCTATGGGATTCATATGAGATTTGTATCTAACATTTGTATAAAATTCATATGGAACATTTGTATCAAATAGAATCTTACTACATTGAAAGGGGATCTATTTGAACAAATATGAATTTTCTTGTATTTGATTTCATATGAAGCTGATGGGTAGGAGAGTTGGATCAGACAAGGGGAAGCATGTCCTCACCCAAAGGGTCATCGGTTTATGGAATTTGCTGCTGGAAGAGGTGGCAACAGCTACCAGCCTAGATGGCTTTAAGGTAGGGTTAGACAAATTCATGGAGGACAGATGTATCAATGGCTACTAGAATAAATGCCTAAGTACATATTTCAGGCTGGGGGGGGGGGACAAGCAGGATGTTTCTAAGGCCATTTGCTAGGATTTGAGAGCAGGAGAAGGTTTGACCTTGTCTATTTGAACAAATATGAATTTTCTTGTATTTGATTTCATATGAAGCTGATGGATAGGAGAGTTGGATCAGACAAGGGGAAGCATTTCCTCACCCAAAGGGTCATCGGTTTATGGAATTTGCTGCTGGAAGAGGTGGCAACAGCTACCAGCCTAGATGGCTTTAAGGTAGGGTTAGACAAATTCATAGAGGACAGATGTATCAATGGCTACTAGAATAAATGCCTAAGTACATATTTCAGGCTGGGGGGGGGACAAGCAGGATGTTTCTAAGGCCATTTGCTGGGATTTGAGAGCAGGAGAAGGTTTGACCTTGTCTCTGCTTGAGATGCCCCATGGGCAATTGGGGGGCCACTGTGTGGGAAAGGATGCTGGACTGGGTGGGCTGTGGCCTGATCTAGCAGGGCTTCTCTTATGTCTAATGTTCTTAAATGCAAAAAAAGGACATCTGTGTACATCCATAGCTTTTAAGAAAGTGTGGGAACTCCCATATTGTTTTAATTCAGGATCTTTTGGGGAGAAAGGCCGAGAGAAGCCTGACTTAGACCCTTTCTCCCCTTGTCCAAGATCTGGTCTATGGCCCACTTCTGGATCTCTGTCCAATATGTCTTCATTGGCTAAAGTGGTGGATTGGGATAGGGTACCACAGTGGTGCTGTATCCTGAGGCAAATTCGCACATCTCCTTTCTGGGGGATGGGAAAGGTGAGCTTACCCTAGTATTTGCACTAACATGTGTCCAGATACTTACCTGGGTATGGATGCATGCCTGGGTGCTGCCATCTTCCCTCCTGATGCCGCCATCAGTGTGCATGTGCCAGTGCTGTCACTGGGACAATGGTGACACTCCACACATGTACACTGGTACCAGCATGTCACTTAATGCACCAGCATGCTGGCCCAATGAGTCAGGTGTTCCTCTATCCATCATAGAGGTGCGGATTAGGGATATGCATGAATATTCATAACATTAGTTATTGATACAAATTTGTCCAAATTTGGACATTTGTACACGGATTGTACGTGACGACATTTGTACATTAACATTCATATGAACATGAATGTTTCGGACATTCATATTAATAGCTTGGACATTTGTTAAACTGAGGAGGTGAGAAAGCAGTTGCGCCAGTCACACCTGCAAGGTACCCAGAGTGCATTTGACATTGATCAAGAGCGGATTAAGGGGTTTTTTTCCACTTACCTCCCTTAATCTGGATCTAAGATGATCTGCATCTAAGGAATGCGTCCTTCAACTAATCTGGATTTAGTAGATCTGGATCTAAGGAGGTACCCGATGTGTCTCCACGGGTGCAGTGGAAATGCCAGAGAGCCCATGTGCTCCGCCAGAGCACCCATGTGGCAAATCCAAATCTACCCACATGGCGCCCGCCTGTCACCCCATGTTTTTGGGGGCGTGCCACGGGGGTGGGGTGCAAACCCCGTAGACACTCCAGAGATTTTCAAAGATCCTCCGGAGTGGCTCCAGAGAATCTTCGAAGTTTGTGGCTATTGCTCCAGAGATTCTCCAGAAGTTTGGACAAAGCTCTGTAGAAATGGCATTGCTCTGGCGGGTCAGCTTTAAAGCCTGTGCCATTTTCAGAGATTATGCACAGGCTTTGGAGCTTCAGGTTTTGGGGCAACCCCCCCCCATGGGTGCCTCCCCCAAAGCCACCCCCTAGACCCCAATGCCCAATCATGGTAGAAACAAGCTCCCTATAATCCAGATTTGATACCTGAAGACCCCATTGTAGACCCCTTAATGAAGTCTACAGGAAATCTGGATTATAGGTCCCGAAGGACCCATTTAATCCGGATTTCGCTAGAACAGGTGGAAACAAATGTGGCTCTAATGGGGTCTGCAGTGGAAACGGGGTCTTCCTACTCTGAGCCTAATGGATCCTTAGTGGGTCCCTAATGGGTACTTAATGGGTACTTAGTGCTACTGGAAAACCCCCCTAAAAGTGGAGTCAGCTTGGATTTGATACTTTCAGAGCAGATATGTTACAGGATACATTTCTGCTACCTATCGAATATGTATTGGATACATATGTGTTCATATTGGATACATATCGAATACATTTTAGACACCGTATTTTCTGGAGTATAAGACTACTTTTTAACCCAGGAAAATCTTCTCAAAAGTCGGGGGTCGTCTTATACGCCGGGTGTTGTCTTCTTATACGGCGAGTATATCCCAAACTCTATATTTTATCTGGAAAGTTGGGGGTCATCTTATATGCCCAGTCATCTTATACCCCGGAAAATACGGTACGTATCAGATACTTATTGGGTACATATGAGTTCATATCAGATATGTGTACAAATTCATACAAATACATTCGTATCGAATAGAATCCTACCGTATTCGAAAGGGAATCTATTCAAACAAATATGAGAATTTTCTAACATTCGATTCATTACGAATTGAATGTCAATAAACCCATTCGGGCCATCCCTAGTACAGATTGATCACCAGAGGACAGGACTGGTCACAAAAGGTAAAGGCAAGTACAGTGGTACCTCGACATACAAGCGCCCTGACATACAAGTGTTTTGAGATACAAGCCGCCGAGCGAGTGATATTTTGCTTTGAGATGAGAGCAAGATTTGAGATACGAGTATGTAAATACAGTACAGTACATAACAAAAACAACTGAGGTGGTGTTTTGGGAGCTGGAATGGATTAATGGGAAAATTGCTTTGAGATACGAGCGATTTGACATAAGAGCAAGGTTACGGAACGAATTAAACTCGTGTGTCAAGGTACCACTGTACGCATGTGGAGCACACGGAAATTGCTCCTTGCAGTGCAGACTTAGGGATGTACATGAATATTCATAACATTCAAAATTCAAATTTTCTTGCATTTGATTCAATACAAATAGAATACAACCCCACCCACCCCAACCCATTCATGCACATGTCTAGTGTAGATGCTCTGCCTGGTTGACTAGTGGACCAAGTGCTCAAAGGCCCCAGGTCTATTAGTATGTCCCTAAGAATCAGGCAACTTCTCATATTCTTCTGGGAAGAAAGAAATGGAGGTCAGAAAGCAAGGCTGAGGTTTTCCTTCCTGGAAGGTAAAGCTGCTAGAACTGAGAAGGATGGAGCCGGGGGAATGGCGAAGACTCCACAGGCAGAGGCATTTCATGCTTGACGGAACTGGCGCTGACTTTCCAAGAGAGGGACTCAAGATGATGACAGGGCCCTTTGGAGGTTGTCTGTGCACTGCACCAGCGTCTGACAGATCGGAAAGCCGAGCAAGATGTGGCTGAGCAAAACAGCACACTGTGGCCTACCCAGAGTGAGAAATGCTGATACCGAAAGACCCTTATCCAAAGTGACGGGCACAATCACATCGAGAAGGCGGTGAGCAGTTTTGGTCAACCCATCTCAACAACAAAAAAAAGGATCAGGCAGGGTGACGGAAAGTTCAGAGGAGGGTGGCTGAAATGATTAAGGCCGCATCCAGACACCACTTACTTACTCCTCTATATTTGGATATTATGGAATAAAGCCCGGGCATTCTGTATTATCCATGCTTTATTCCAGAATATCCAAAATCAAGGCCTTTCCGCACTTGGCACCCTGTTGCATATTGGGGGAACTTCTGGAGAAGATCATCTACACCCGCAGGAGCTGTTTTCACACCAGAAGGAGGAGGAGGAGGAGGAGGAGCTGGCTTTTCTCACCCATTTAAGGGGCCTCAAAGTGGCTGACAAAGCTTTTTATTCATAAGAACATAAGAACATAAGAGAAGCCTTGCTGGATCAGGCCACAGCCCATCTAGTCCAGCATCCTGTCGCACACAGTGGCCCACCAAATGCTCATGGGCATCTCAAGCAGAGACAAGGACAAACCTTCTCCTGCTCTCGAGTCCCAGCAGATGGCCTTCTTCTCCCCACAACAGGCACCCTGTGAGGCAGGTGTGGCTGTGAGAGCTCAAAAGAGAGCTGTGACTAGCCCAAGGTCACCCAGCTGGCTTCATGGAGGAGTGCAGAATCAAAGCCAGTATTCCCAGATAAGAGTCCAGCTCGCTAGAGGTCCTTTCCAACTCTATGTCTCTATGATTCTGCTCAAGATGCCCATGAGTGATTGGTGGGCCACCGTGTGAGACAGGACTCTGGACTAGGTGAGCAAGGGCCTGATCCAGCAGGCCTCCTCTTAGGTTCTTAAGGACTGCTAATGGCAATAGCTGGACAGTGCATAACACCTCTAGTTCAGAAGCAAGGCCATTCTCAGCAACAACTGTTTGGATGATCAGTGCGACAGGCTCATGAGCTTCTCATTTTGACACTTAGGTGGTCGCTCCGAGAGCAACCTAGATGTCTCCTGCTTAGGTCTAGCCTTTCTTTTCATGATCCTATAAAGCTGCAGGAAGTTTAAAACAAGATCCTGGTCAATTACAAAAGAAAGCCCGATGGGATAAGCTGACCTCAGCTGGAATCTGAATAGAACAATGGATCTGGGCATTTATGTAGGATGGAAGTTAATCTTTGGCTAAACTCATCAAGGGCGGGGGGTGGGGGACACTAACTAGACATTTTGAGGAAGCCAATGAAACTCTTCCACATCTTTGCATGAAGCCAGGTCAAAGCGAGGACATCTCTCATGACGGCCTAGAGAGGTATATAATACTTTGTCCGGCAATACCTGAGAATTGCTGTGTTCAGAATCTGGGTGAGCAAAGGCAGAAGGAGAGATTAGGGAGAGTGGGTAAGGGGATCTTTCTGGTGAAAAGAAGATGAGGAGAAGAAGGGGGGGCTTTCTTGAGAGCCAAAATAAGGGCTGTGAACTCCTCTTCAGCACCACTTCTCTGGTCTGCACATTAGTGTGGATCTGTGAGGTCCTGCCCACTACTGGTACGCTCTGTCCGCACAGGATGGAGCGTAATCTGGATCAAGGAGGCCGTGACTGGAATTACCAGCAGATATCAACATCTACTGGTAGATAGGGATGTGAACAAATATCCGTAGGCATTCGAAATTTAATCAAATATGCTGAATTTTGACATTCCAATTCAAATAGAATCTCCAGAAATTCAAATTTTAACATTCGGATCGAATTTTGAATTTTGGGACTATTCGTTCAAATTATCTGAACGTTCGTATGTGTGCAGGTTAGTACATGATGCGTACTTGAAGATCCGCACCTTTCCCGCATCCATACGCATTAGTACGGAACAAAAATGGGTTGCATACGGGATAACTATAGGATGGATACACACGTGTACGGACGCAAACGGATGTGTACGGATGTTGGAAAGTTGCGTACAGGTGTCTACACATCTTGTCGACATTTGTAAGTGGAAATTTTGAGTCAAAAATTCAAACGAATAGATTCAAATTTGCTTCATTCAAATCAAATTTTGTTAAATTTGGATTTCGATAATTCGAATCAAATTGAATTTTTGATTATTCGAATCGACTCAAATTCAATGTCAAACCATTCTTGCACACCCCTACTGGTGGATGATTGTGGTCTAATCCAGAACATGAAGGTGTACAGAAAGCATCCCTCCATCTTCTGAATTTTCAGGGGACCCATTCTGGTGATGTGCAAAAACATATGAGTGAAATAGATGGGCATGAATATTCGTATTATTTGTTATTCGGACAAATTCAAATCCATACATTCGTATATTAGCATTCATATGAATATGAATATTTTGAGTTAATCGTGGGGATAATTTGGACATTAGGATCCATACACATCATGTACAAACCCATACACATCTTGTGCGTATCCATACACATATGTATGGATACATACAGGACAAAAACAGGATACTTATGGATGCATACAAGATTTGTATCATTGGATATGTATAAAATATTTGTACAAATAGATATGAATCTATTTGTATTGGTTCAAATGTCCACACATCCATTTATCTTTATTTGTAAGAATTTGGATTTTTTAAATACAGTGCCTGACAAAAGTTCTGTCGCTTATCCATGTTGTTGAAACCAAAGCCTATAACCTGACTTAAAATTCATCCATTGGTTTTAAAAATGACTCATATGAAAGCTGAAACCCTCCCAAATGAGGTTTTTAAAAAGAAAATAAATTTGCTTCACTGCTGAAATATTGATCATTTAATGAACACAGAAAGGTCAGATTTTGGCTAGACAAAAGTTTTGTCGCCCACAAAACGTAATGTGAAAATCAAACAGATAATTCACTTCAAATACAAAGATATGTTTCATAACATTGGTGAATGAAGTTGTGGTGCTATTAGAGCCATATTTAATATTTTGTGTGACTTCCATGAGCCTGAAGGACTGCATCCATGCGTTTCGGCAATGATTCATACAATTTATTGATGAAGTCATCAGGAATAGTAAAGAATGCAGTTTTACATGCCTCCCAGAGTTCATCAAGATTCTTTGGTTTTGTGTTCCAAGCTTCCTCTTTCATCCTACCCCAAACATGCTCAATGATGTTCATATCTGGTGACTGGGCTGGCCAGTCCTGGAGCACCTTGATCTTCTTTGCCTTGAGAAACTTTGATGTAGAGATGGATGTATGAGATGGAGCGCCATCCTGCTGCAAAATTTGACCCCTTTTATGATTGGGAATGTAAGAGGTAGCTAATACGTCTTGATATTTTAGGCTATTGATATTGCCTTCCACCTTGCAAATGTTTCGCACACCCCTATACTGAATGTAACCCCAGACCATGATCTTTCCACCACCAAACTTAACTGTTTTCTGGGTATATCTTGGATCCATACGGGCTCCAGTAGGTCTCCTGCAGTATTTGTGGCAGCTGTGGTGTAATTCAACTGAAGATTCATCTGAGAAATCCACCTTCTGCCACTTTTCCAGCGTCCATCCGTTTAGTAGGCTGTGGGCCTTGGCAAATACCACACGGTTTTTTAATTGCCTTTTGTTTAGTGCTGGCTTCTGGGCACTGATTCGACCATGGAGGCCATTTCGAGACAGAATCCTACAAACTGTTCTAGTTGACACAAGGACTTGAGGTGACCAGGCCTGTTGGAGCTCTGCTGCAGTGGAAGAAGGGCTGGCTTTTGATTTTCGAACCAACAAACGTTCCTCCTGAACAGTCGTCTTGCGGGGTCTGCCAGACCTGGGCTTGTCAAAAACATCTCCAGTCTCTTCAAATCTTTTTGTAATTCTTTGTACTTGACGCTGAGACACATTAAAGGTGCCAGCCACCTCTGCAGAGGATCTGGTCTTCAGTCTCCTGATAATCAAGGCTTTGGTTGCAGGGTGGATTTTTGGCATGTTGTCAGAGGTCAAGTTGCAGTTCAAGTGAAGGTCTGGAGTGCTGGAGTTCTTTTTATACACACCAACTAATTATCTGATCAATTAGTGAGCACAGGTGAGGCTGTAAACTAGGATTAGGTGCATTATATGACAAGGCGACAAAACTTTTGTCTAGCCAAAATCTGACCTTTCTGTGTTCATTAAATGATCAATATTTCAGCAGTGAAGCAAATTTATTTTCTTTTTAAAAACCTCATTTGGGAGGGTTTCAGCTTTCATATGAGTCATTTTTAAAACCAATGGATGAATTTTAAGTCAGGTTATAGGCTTTGGTTTCAACAACATGGATAAGCGACAGAACTTTTGTCAGGCACTGTATTTGATTCATTATGAAGCAAGTCCAATGGAGGGCTACCAAAAGGTTAGAGGTCTGCAAAACATGTCCTATGAGGAAAGGTCGAAGGATCTAAGAATGTTTAGCCTGCAGAAGAGAAGACTGGGAGGAGACATCATCATGAAGTATCTGAAGGGCCGTCACAGTGCAGAGGGATCGTCCCTATTCTCACTTGCACAAGATGGGAGGACTAGAAACAATGGGATGAAACTTCAAGGGAGTCAATACAGATGAGATACTAGGGAAAACTACCTGACATTGAGGGCAATCAGTCAATGGAATAGGTTGCCACAGGAGGTAGTGGGTTCTCCTTTGGTGGAGATCTTCAAGCAGAGGTTGAACCTACATCTATCTGGGATGGTTTAGGAAATCTGCATTGAGCAAGAAGTTGGACTTGATGACCCTAGAGGTCCCTTCCAACTCTATGATTGTATGAGATCTGCTCTGAATCTGCTTTGAACCTACTTTGAATTTACTCAGGGTCCCTTGCAGATGTGGCTGGGCCTTTCCCACCTCCCCAGGTTCACAAATGTAACAAAGCTTCATATGGATGTATCAAAACATTCTATTAGAATTTGAATTCCAACCTTCAAATGTATCAACATTCAATTCAGATACAAATGTCTGAATTTGGATGAATTGATACAAATTTCAAATGTGATGAATATTTGTGCACATCTCTGATGCTGCTATTTCAGATTTATATGTTGTAACTTAAGTGCCTTCTTCCACTTTTATTCAGTTTTTTTTATGCCTTCTCCTCAAATGTCGTGGTTTGTACTCCGCATTGGGAATCACTTTTTTTAATTTATTTTATTTTATTTTATATTTACATTTATATGCTGCCCCATACCTGAGGGTCTCTGGGCGGCTCACAACATTTAAAAACAGACATTTAAAGAATTATATCTGCCCTAAAACCAGAAACAAGTTTTAAAATGCAGCTTTAAAAAATACAAAGATAGTTTAAAACAACAGTGAAATTCAATGGGAGAAGTGTGGGGGACATTTAACCAAAGGCCTGCGTAAAGAGGAACGTTTTCACCACCTTCCTAAATAGGAACAAAGAAGGGGCCTGACGCACCCCGAGGGGGAGACCATTCCATAGCCTGGGGGCCACTACCAAGAAGGCCCTCTCCCAGGTGCCCACCCGGCCACTTAGCTACTGAAGGCAGAGGGATCACCAGAAGGGCCTCCCCTCCAGATCTTAAAACACGGGCAGGTTGATATGGGAGAAGGCGCTCCTTTAGATGTCTGGGGCCCAAGTCATTTAGGGCCTTATAAGTCACAGTTAGCACCTTGAATTGGGCACCTTGAATTTTTGTATCTGCAAAATAACAATGTAAGAACTCCAATAACAGATAGCTGCACCCCTACACACTTCCACCCATTACGTAGAATAGTAGTCAGGTTGTGATCTGTTGCTGAACCAGAGGCCAAATGGCTGTAGTGCAATAAGGCTAGGACATGTGAGGATGGATTCGCCATTCACACCTGGGCCCACATGTTCCTACCTGCCTGCATGCAAAAGGGGAATCCTTTCCCATGTGGCCTAGCCCAAAAAAGCTGGTGCGGGGGCGGGACACCCCTCCTAGGCCTGCTCCATTGGGTCGACTTCAGTCCAGGGGCGGGCAGGCCTGTTGCGTTCCTTCCCTGGTTCCTGCAGGCCCTAGGGGACCGGATTGGGTCCCCTATAACCTGCAGGAACCACCTCCCTAGGCACCCAGCCCCTAGGCACAGGCCCTCATGGAGATGTGGGGATGCATACACACGTGAGGTACTTACCTCGTGCTCACTAGGTTCTGAGCTGGAGCTATGCGTCTGAGCGGGTCACCGGCTCTGATTGGCTAGCTTTTGACGTGCGAGGTACTTAAAGTGGAAGTGGAAATGTTTGGGACAGTTTTAGCATAGGCTAAAATAAAAATTAAGAATTGCTGTTGGGGATTTGCATGAATAGGTTTTTGGGCATTCAGTCTGTAACATATTGAATGTTAGAAAATCCGTATTCGTTCTAATAGATCCCCTTTCAACATGATAGGATTCTGTTTGATACAAATGTACCCATATGCATTTGTACAAATATCCATTACGTATCCGATACAAATAGAAACAAATACCTAGCCGATACGTATCCCGTAACAAATTCACACTCTGAAAGCATCAAATCTGACTTTTACCCACTTTAAATCCACTGTCGATCCATATTGAATGCACTCTGGATCTGTTGCAGGTATGTGGTGCAGCCACTTTCCCACCTCCCCTGTTTAACAAATGTCTATTTGTGCGACTGTCCGTATGAATGTTAATGTACAAACGTCGCAACATTTGATTTGCGCAAGAATGTTCGAATATGTACAAATTCATACGAATAACGAATGTTACGGATATTTGTGCACATACCTAATTGCTGTGTAACTCAAGCTGACAGCCAAGTTGTGTCCTAGAGCGCCTTGTATAAGTAGAGTCGTAAGGACACAATGGTTGGGATTTTTGCTTACCGGTTTGGCTCCCTCTAGTGGCTGTTCTGTGAGAGGCAAAATACGTGTATTTTGAGAACCTATGAGGAGCCGTGCTGGATGAGGTCACAGCACATCTAGCCCAGCATCTGAGGCCTACTTGCACTATGGCCTCTAGTGAAGAAATTGGGTGTTTTTCCACCGTGCTCCTTTAATCCGTATCTAAGAAGATATAGTAGATCCAGATTAAGGGAAGTTCTCAATGTGTTTCCATGGGTGGTCTAGCACCCAATAGCAATGGGTGCTAGCCCGCCTGCTGTGGAAACACCGGAGCACCCATTTGCAAATCCGGATCTACCCACAAGGGGCCTGCCTGTCACCCCAGGTGTTTTGGGGGACAGAGGATGCAATCTCCGCAGTTACCTTTGGAGATTAGCAAAGGCTCCAAAGTCCCTCTGAAGTCCCTCCGAAGTCATTCTGAAGTCATTCCGAAGTTGCCTTTGGAGATTAGCAAAGGCTTTGCCAAAGGCAACTTCAGAATGACTTTGGAATGACTTCCCAGGGACTTCAGAGGCACTTCAGAGTTTTGATTTTGGGGCATTCCCCATGGGTGCCCGCTCCCCCGAGCCTCCTCTAGACCCCATTGCCCAATTGCAGTGGAAACAGGCTCCCTATAATCTGGATTTTATGGCTGAAGACCCCATTGTAGACTCCTTTAATGGGGTCTACACGAAATCTAGATAATAGGTCCTGAAGGACCCATATGATCCGTATTTCCCTAGCTGTGGTGGAAACAGGTGTGTCCCTAATGGGGTCCGTAGTGGAAATGGGGTCATCCGGCTCTCAGCCAAATGGGTCCTTAGTGGGTGCTAAGATGGGTACTGGCTACCAGTGGAAAAACACCCTTAGTGAACTTCTGGTGAAGAACATCTGCATGTGGAGAAGGCTGTTACAGCCTCCATGAGGGCCCTGCCTCACCAGAAGTTCACTCATGGTTGACTAACCAACTTTTACCAAAACCTGACCTCAAGCGTCCAGTGGCGCAACCATCTGCACATCTTCCTGTGCTCCGTGGTCATCTGAGTTGCGGCACAAGTGCAGCAGAACCTCGGGCAACCATAGACGTGACTGCAAGTGCACATGAGCAGAGCGTCAGTGTTGTAAAGGAGACAGCATGGGCAATCACGGAGGGTGCCACAGCCAAAATGGCGGCTCTCAGAAGAGGGCCAGTCCTGGGGTAGAATAAGGTAAGTATTCAATCACAGGGGGAGGAAATGGCCAAAGATGACCGGCGTTTCAAGTGCGAGTGCTAGTCAACATTGTTTAATTGCTCTCCTTTCCCATCCAGCAGATGGGAAGTGAAAATGCCTCTTGCATCCCACAGTGGACAACCTATTGCTTCTAGAAATATCAAGCAGAAGATGGAGGGAGGTGGCCTGTCCACATGTCTTGGGCCCTTGCTAACTACAGAGTAGGGATGTGCACGAATATTCGAAACATTCAAAATCCGATTGAATTCGTTGAAATTTCGACATTCAAATTTGAATCGAAAGTCTATAAATTCGAATTTAAACATTCAAATGAATTTTGAATTTTCAGATCCATTCATTTGAATTATTCGGACATTCGGACATGTACAGGTACGTACATGATGCATCCTTACACATTTGCATTTGTACGGATCTGTACGGGATGAAAACGGGTTGCAGATGGGATAAATATGGGATGCATACAGGTGTGTACGGATGCTTACGGATGTGTACAGGCACATACAAACATTGTTGACATTTGTAAGAGCAAATTTGAACTGAAAATTTGAACGAATAGATTCGAATTTGCTTAATTCGAATCGGATTTGGGTAAATTTGAATTTTAAAGACTTGGATCGACTCGAATTTTTGGATATCCATGTACCTGTGTTGACTGGATTCATATTGAATCGAATTTCGAAAATTGCATTCATGTGCACCCCTACTATGGAGCAGGGGAAGGAAAGCTCCGTAGCCTCAACGTTTCTGTGAACATGTTACAGCACTGGACAGGAAGTGGCACCAAAGTGGGCCGTTTCGTGTCTGATGCTTTTGTGCATTGGGCAGAAATGGCAGCAGATAAGGAGCTCAGCGGTAGAGCAAACTGCCTGGAAAGCAGAGAGACACCTGTTTGATACCCAGCTCCTCTCCAAAAGTACACAATGGCAAACCACTTCTGTACCTCTGCCAAGAAAACTGCATAGAGAGGCCCATACAGAAATCGGTTGGAACTCACAGCTACCCAATAACAAGGTGCCCGTGGCACCACCATCCCTTTGCACAGCCCAGGATGGGTACATGGGGCTGGCAAGTGCTTTGAAAAGTGGTTTCCTCTAATATTTAAAAGGTCAGCCCGGGACTGTTTCCATAAGAAGGAGAGTTGGCTTTTCTACTCCACTTTTCTCACCCATTTAACGGGACTCAAAGTGGCTGACAGGGCTTCTGTTCTTCTCCTCACAACAGACACCCTGTGAAGTAGGTCAGAAGAGAGCTGTGACTAGCAGAAGGTCACCCAGCTGGCTTCATGGAGGAAGAAGAGTTGGCTTTTCTACCCCGCTCTTCTCACCCATTTAAGGGGGCTCAAAGTGGCTGACAAACCTTCTGTTCTTCTCCCCACCACAGACATCCTGTGAGGTAGGTGGAGCTGTGAGAGCTCAGAAGCGAGCTGTGACTCACCCAGGGTCACCCAGCTGGCTTCATGGGGAAGGGCAGAATCGGACCCGGTATTCCCAGATAAGAGTCCGGCTCCCTAACCACTAGGCCAAATTGGCTCAGTGGTTACAGGTGTGATGGCACATGGGCAGGTGGATGCCACACACTTTGGGCTTTTAACAAGTATCTGTTTGTACCCTGTGGATGCCACCTGAATCCAGGCAAGACAGTGTCTCCGTCTGTTAAGCTTCCTGAATAGAGATGTGCGTAGATATTCATAACATTTGATATTCGTACAAATTCATACAGAGTTGGACACTGGTGTACAAATCAAGTGTTACGATACATTGACATTCATATATGTATGAACATTTTGGAACATCCGTGACGTGGGGAGGTGGGAAAGCGGCTGCGCCAGTCACACCTGCAACAGATCCAGAGTGAATTTGACATGGATTGAGAGCAGATTCAAAGTGGATTCAGGGCGGATTGGATGCTTTCCAAACAGATATGTTACTGGATATCTATCAGATACATATTGGATACATATTGGATACATACCATCTTGCTCCCAGCAGTGCCCCTCCCTCCTCCAACTGCTCCCATCAGAAGATGGCAAAGAGACTACGGCAGCTGATCTACCAGTTGAGAAAACGTCTGGTCCTGAGGCCAAGCAGGGTGGGACTGATAATGGCTGACCATCTTTACCATCATCCAGTTTGTCATCAATGAAGAGAAAATTCAAAGTAAAATTAATAGGAAAATTTCATCAATAAGAAACGGAGAGAAAAATTGGAACTGAAGAGCTCAAGTGCTGGCTTTTTGCTGTTCCCTGTTCCCTCCCACACCATTTTCCTTTTGTTTCTTGTCTCTTTAGATTGTAAGCCTGAGGGCAGGGACCTGTCTAAGATTCATATAATATTGTAACCCGCCCTGAGACCTTCGGGTATAGGGCGGGATAGAAATACAAACAAACAAACAAACAAATAAATAAATAAATAAATAAATAAATAAATAAATATCGATATGTTTCGGATACGTATTCTTTCATACAAATATGTTCGTATTGAATAGAATCCTACCGCATTTGAAGGGGATCTATTTGAATGAATACAAATTTTCTTACATTCAGTTTGATACAAATCAAATGCACAAAAACCCATTCATGCCCATCACTACTACTGAATTCTCAGAACTAGGGGAGCACCAACTGCTTCTCGCTACTGTTACAGCATTGCCCGGGGCCAACACTGGATAGTGCCGATGGTGGTTACCGGGGTGCAGAAGGAAGGGATAGTAGAGTTGATCATGGACTGTGTGGATGTCAGATGAGACCCTCACTGTTTCTGCACTTAGTTTCCTGACTGTTGGTGTCACATCGCAGGCCGGTCAGGCAACAGGCAAACACTTGCACAGCTGCTCAGTCCCAAGGGTTCCAGGCGTTCTCGAGGTCAGTTCCGGTCCGAGGTCTAGGAGTCCAGAAAGTCAGCAAGGGTCAGGCAGTCCAAAGGGTTAGCAGGTCACAAGGAGTCCAGGATTTCAAGCTCAGGTAATACAAGGCTGCTAAGACATTGTCTGCAGCAACTTGAGGCAAGGTGAGCTTGTTCTTAAATAGAGGAGTCAGAGCCACGCCCACAGTGCAGCTGGGCTAATCACTCTGATCTTCGTCTCACCTGCTTCTGCTGCCTAAGCAGGTGATGAGAGAGCCTTTGATTAGACTCACTGCTAGTGGATTCATCATCAGAGCTGTCTGGCTGCTCACCTGGTCCCGGCCTTAGCTCTTCCATGCCTGCAGTGCCTTGCTGTGGCTGCTCCTCAGCCTGTGGTTGCATTGCAGGCATATCCTCCTCTTCTGATGAGGCTGAACAGGGCATGACAGTTGGGTGGGAAAAGTGCAGAACCCACTAATGTGTGCTAGCATTTGCATGTGGGAACACTAGTACATCCTGAACTAAGCCCTATGCACCCGGAGACTTACCTGTGTCTGGGGCACGTTGTCTGAGCAACACCATCTTCTTCGCGCCAGCCGGTGTGACTGCATGCGAGCTAGTGTGCATGGTGTGGCCCTGTGCTTTTAAATGGTGGGACTTATTAACTTGTGTAAGCACTTACATCTAGGTATGCACACAAATGGGTTTTTTGACATTCGATTCGTGATGAATCGAATGTTAGAAAATCCATATTTGTTTGGATATGGTAGGATTCTATTCGATACAAATGTATTCGCACCCACAATATTCATATGTGTACCGGTTCGTACACGATGGGTACTTGAAGATCCACATCTTTCCCACATCTGTATGCATTTGTACGATGCATACAGATGTGTACGGATGTATTGTATAATGATGTTGGGAAGATGCATACAGGCCCAAATATCTAAAGGAACACCTTCTCCCATATTGACCTGCCCATGCCTTAAGGTCTGGAGGGCAGGCCCTCCTGGTTGTCCCACTGCCTTCAGAAGTGAGGCTGGTGGGCACTCAGGAAAGGGCCTTCTCAGTAATGGCCCCCAGGCTATGGAACAGTCTCCCCCTTGAGGTGCATCGGGCTCCTTCTCTGATTAGGTTCAGGAAGGAGATGAAGACCCACCTCTTTGCTGAGGCCTTTGGCTAGATGTTGGCTATGTTTGCCCCCCCACTGCAAATGCTACTGTTTTAATTGATACTGTGTTGGCTTTTAATATGTTAGTTTTAAATTTTAATATGGGTGGTTTTGTTTTGTTTTGCTTTCTCTTTTTTGATAGGCTGGATTTTAAAAGCTGTTGCCCGCCCTGAGACCTTCGAATAGAGGGTGGGATATAAATATAAATATAAATAAATATAAATAAATAGGAATGTTCTCAACATTCATACGCGGAGATTCGAATCGAAAATTCGAATGAATAGATTCGAATTTGGTAAAAGTGAATTGGATCTTGTTAAATTCGAATTTAACGGATCCGAATTGAATCAGATTTCCGGGTAATCGATTCAATTTGAATTGAATGTCAAAAAAATATCATTCATGTGCATCCATGTTTCTTACTTCCTTGTGCTCTTATGAAAGACGAGACATAAAGTTCAGGTATGACCACTTTTTTTTATTATAGAGCGAGATGGAACAGTGGAATTTCTTCATCATTTGCAGCAGAGATGACTCCGGCATGGGACGCTCCTCTTCATGGTCTCCCTAGATCCTCACCCTTTGATGTGGGTAGGGTGTGGTGGTTTATAGTGGTAAGCGGGAGGATGGGGGGCAGGAGGGTAACCTGGATGTTGCCATTTATGTGGAGGATGGGCAGGAGGTGCAGGTGGGGCTGGAGCGGGTGGAGCAGGTGGAGCAGGTGGAGCAGGTGGTGCCGGTGCGGGTGGCAGTGGAGCAGGAGGTGATGGGGGTCTATAGCAGCAGTAGCCTCCGGTGTGGGCACAGGCACAGTTTCTCTGTCCGGTCCAACCTTTGGGGCATTTTCCATGGCCGTAGCAGTAGTTATTAGGACAGCTTTCTCTGCATTTTGGTAGGCCTGACAAAGGGAAAGTCCAGAGTTAGGATACAGAGGAAATTGGAAGGACTAACCTTCAAACCAGGTAACTGTACCACAAGCATGGGGGACCACACCCAGGTGGTCACACCAGGTATACAAAACATACATAAGAACATAAGAAGCTAAGAGGAGCCCTGCTGGATCAGGCCACAGCCCATTTAGTCCAGCATCCTGTCCCACACAGTGGCCCACAAATTGCTTGTGGGTATCTCAAGCAGAAGACGAAGGCAAAACCTTCACCTGCTCTCCAATCCCTGCAGGTGGCCTTGAGAAGCATCCTGCCTATCTCCTCCACCCTGGAGGATGTACCTAGACACCCATTCTAATAGCCATCAATACATGATATGCTCCCCACCCCACCTTGGCAGGGACATGCTGGTAAGAAGGTTCCCCATGCCTCCCGCAAAGAGGGCTGCATGGGTGTGGAACATTGGATGATATAGTCGTCCTGCCTGACACCTTGACAATTCACTGTCTTTGTGTATCTGCATAGAAGAACCTAAGAGGAGCCTTGCTGGACCAGGCCACAGCCCATCTAGTCCATAAGAACCTAAGAAGAGCTCTGCTGGATCAGGCCACAGCCCATCTAGTCCATAAGAACCTAAGAAGAGTCCTGCTGGATCATGCCACAGCCCATCTAGTCCATAAGAACCTAAGAAGAGCTCTGCTGGATCAGGCCACAGCCCATCTAGTCCATAAGAACCTAAGAAGAGCCCTGCTGGATCAGCCCTCAGCCCATCTAGTCCATGGGAACCTAAGAGGAGCCCTGCTGGATCAGGCCACAGCCCATCTAGTCTATAAGAATCTCAGAGGAACCCTGCTGGATCAAGCCACAAGCCATCTAGTCCAGGCTCCTATCCTAAAGCAAATTTGCACCTTCCTTTCCCAGGGAAATCATCACACAGAAGTGATGATGGATCAGGGGGATGGATCAGGAGTCTGCACTTTCCAATGCCAGATGTGTCCCTGGGGCTTCATCAAGCCCTGGGTGAGTGCAATGACCATGCACACCAACAATGGCCATGTGCACCAGCAGTTGCCATGGTGACTGGCCACGAAGCACAACCGTGACTGTGGCTGCAGCTGCACCACCCTGCCTCATGCACCATTCACACTTCAGCAGCTGCCTCCCTCCCCTCCCCTCCCCTCCCCTGCCATCTTCATCACATCCAGGGTACTCCCAGCTTTGATCATGGACACTGGAGGTGGGGCAGCCCTTGGAATCACCGGCAAGAGAATCCTTAGCTTTGATTCCGATGGCGGGATGGTTTTGAACCCAGGAAGTGACCTCATGGGGCACTTCCTGTGTTCGAGTTCTAAAAATGCTACCAAGGGGATGGTTAAACAGCAGGATTTCCACTGCCAGTGAGCTTTCCAACCCACTCTGCCATGAAAGCACTGCAGTGAAAGCATGGTGGTGGAAAAGCGTGGTGTCCGCGTGAACACCACACTCTTCCTACACATCAAATGTGCAATGAGGAGGAAGTGCCATGGATCCACTGTACTAGGGATGCGCAGAAATGGGGGTTTTGTTTTGATTCAAATTAAATGCAAAAAGAGATTTTTATTCATGCAAATAGATCGTCTTCGAATTTGGTACGAATGTTCAATATGAAAACGGGATGCATACAGATGTGTATGGACACAAAAGAATGTTGTTGACATTCGTATGTGCAAATTGGAATAAAAAATTCAAACAAAATAGGTCTGAAGGTATTCTATTCGAATTGAATGTGAATTCTTGGAATGTGAAATTTTTGGATATGCAATTTGAATCAAATTGAATCCTGAAAATTGCATTTGTGCACAGCCCCACTCCAGAGTGGCAAGAGATGGTGACCTCTTTCCTATCATTTAAGAGTAGTGGGAAAACTTCCTAATAACAAAGAACATAAGAGGAGCCCTGCAGGATCAGGCCACAGTCCATCTAGTCCAGCATCCTGTCGCACATAGTGGCCCACAAACTACTTACGGGCATCTCAAGCAGAAGATGAAGGCTAAACCTTCACCTGCTCTCAAATCCCAACAAATGGCTTGAGATGCATCCTACCTGTCCTTCTAACCTGGAGGTAGTGTCCAGGCCTCCATCATAGTAGCCATTGCTACACCCGTCCTCCATGAATTAGTCTAACCCTTTCTGACAACCATCTAGACTGGTTTCCATTACCACCTCTTCTGGAATTGCTATGGAAGAATTGATGGATTTGGGAGGTGATGGCATGTCCATCTTTGGATATGCTCAGTTGCCATGATTTGTGCATGCCTTGATTCAGAGTTCCCTACAAACACATCCTAAAAGATTTGTAATTCAGAAATTGAATGAGGGATGATAGTAAATAATATGAGCAAATAAATAAAATTAATGCATAGATAGCTGGTTGTGCAGAATTAGGAAGTCATAAGAAGAAGAAGAAGAGTTGGCTTTTCTCACCCATTTAAGGGGACTGGGGCTGTGAGAGCTCAGAAGAGAGCTGTGACTAACCCAGGGTCATTCAGCTGGCTTCATGGGGAAGGGCAGAATCAAACCCGGTATTCCCAGATAAGAGTCTGGCTCCCTAATCACTAGACCAACCTGGCTCAACCACTAGACCAAACTGGCTCATTCTAGGACTCTAGGACTGTTCATTTTGACACTATGCTAGGAACCCATGTCCAAGGCACAGAGTGGAGTAAAAAGGATGTTCCTAGGGCTACTCATTCAGGAACTAATAACTCCTTACATGATTGAAGGCTGCCTGCAGGCAGGCTGACCATCCAGAATCCAGGCCCACCAGCAGGATTCAGGACCATTGACCAGTCTACGTGAAGCAAGAGGTTGGGCTTCATGGCCTCAAAAGGCCCTTCCAACTCTATGATTTCCCTTCCATTCCATGCAGATTTTGAAGGCAATGGTTCTTCAACATGAAAGTAAGAGCCCCTCTATTTCTCCCAAGGACTTTGGGCTGGAAAAGATCTTTGGAGAGATCATCTCAAACCATCTCCCTCATGAGAAGCCAGAGACGCTGTCTTACCTTCCGTGAGCATGATGGCTGCACAGAACACAGCAAAGGCAAGGAACACAGCCCTCATGGTGAAGATCAGAACAGGAGTTCCAATCCCAGGCAATCCAAACAAGGAGATCTTTCTCAGATGCTCGGTTGAAGAGTCTGGTCTGGAGACCTTGTATTTATGGAGGGTTCATTGAATCCAGGAGGAGGAGCCTGGGGGGTTAGATGACGCATATTCTATTGTCCCGAAGCACTATTGTCTCGTCATAACCTCCAAAATCACTGTGCAAACGCAGCACTGGCCATCTCTTACGTTTTGCTTTGTTCTTAAAACAAGGAATCCATTGGGCTCTGCAGGTTCAAAGGGATGGAACTGGTAGGAGATACCATTGTAGCTTAGGGACGGAAACAGAATGTGCTGTGCACTTCTTAGCATGGTGAAAACAAGGAGAAGAGCCAGTTCAAGCACCTGAAGAGCTTCCCCATGAGATGAACACCCATGAGATGGGTGGTGGACAAGAACGACCCAACCCTTAAGATAAAAATGTGGTGGTTTAACATAGAGGGCCTTGTGCACGAATATGCTAAACGTTCGAAATCTGATCGAATTTGTTCGAATGTGGACACCCCTACCTTCTACCACTTACCTTAATTCCGAAATAAGTGCCTGCATAATACCCCTCCGGGCCTTATTGTTCCATATATGGGTGCAAAGATGCGCAAGAATATTTAAAACATTCAAAATTCAATCGAATTCATTTGAATTCAGACTTTGGAATCCGAATTGAATGTCTATAGATTCAGTTTTTTAACATTGGAACAGCCACAGTTTTGGCTGGCTGCCTGAGGGGGGGGGGGACAGAATTGCCTGGCAGCCCTACTCAGTCCTGATGACGATGTCAACTCTCGACTTGGGCCTTCCTTAGACTAATGGTCAGCTATGATCCATTAGTTTTGGAGGGAGGAGCTGGGGAGCACATGGTCACATATTGGCAGCATCGCATTGGTTTCACATCAGTGAACCAAAAAGCTGCTAACATTTGACCATTGGGCCAATCAAAATCACCCATAGTTGTAAGTCCTTTCCTATTGGCTGCAACCTATCCTCTATTTAGACATGATTCCAAGGGGGTAGGGTGTTCGCCGATCATCCCGAACCAGACAAGGAACCGCCTCTGCATTTGAATGAATTTGAATGTTTTGAATAATTCATACAAATAATTCATACATTCATATGTGTACAGATACGTGTGCATTACATACATATCAGATACGCACCTGTACGTATCAAGTATTCAAACAAATATTTACAAAGAAATTTGTATCGAATCAAATGTCTGGAAATTCAAAATTGCACATTTGTATAAATACAAATACAAATATGAATACAAATGTTTGAACATTCGAGTTGTTACAAATCCAATGCTGAAAATTGCACTCATTCACTTCCCTAATGTGCACTTCTGAGCATCACTTCTGAGCATACATACGCTGTTAAAAAGCCCAATGGAGTGCAGAAGTCGCAGCCTTCTGTAGATCTGGATGTAGCTGATATAGAACTTGTTAGCACGCATCTTGCTAATCCGGATCTAGATCAATGATAATAAGTGCAGAAAGGGCCTGAGTATTGATGGAAGACCTTATCTATTCAGACTGTACCACAATGCTTTGCTTTAGTGTTGTGCCACCCTTAAAGAAGCCACCATTCACACAGGAATGTTGTGTCGTGTACATTCAAAATTTAGCTGAGATGTTGATCTTTTTGAACGAATAGATTCAAATGTATCAGATTCGAATTGGTTTTTGTTGCATCCGGACTAGAAACAATGGTATGAAGCTTCAAGGGAGTCAATGTAGATTAGATATTAGGAGAAACCTCCTGACAGTGAGGACAGTCAGTCAATGGAGCAGGTTGCCACAGAAGGCAGTGGGTTCTCCTTCACTGGAGGTCTTGAAGCAGAGGCTGGACCTACATCTCTCTGGGGTGGTTTAGGAAATCCTTCATTGAGCAGGAGGTTGGACTGGATGACCCTGAAGGCCCCTTCCAACACTATGATTCTTTGATTCTAAAAACCAACTGATGGGAAAAGTCCTTATGCAGCCAATTGCCCGTGTGAGGACAAGCTCCTGGATTAGATGGATGACCTGGGTATTTCTTATGTTCTTATAAGAGTCACTGTCAGATAAGAAACCATCATTCAACTCTTCTGCTATAAGTGTTGATTATACCATCAAATTGAGTTTGATTCTTGGCGGCTACATGATTGTATCTCCACAGTTTTCTTGGCAAAGATACAGAAGTGGTTTGTTATTCCCTGTTTTCAAGGCGATGCTAGGAATTGAAACTGAGATCCTCTGTTTCCCAGGCACTCGCTCTGCCACTGAGCTTCATCCACTCGAGACTCCATGGGCCCCTCTACGCAGTTTTCTTGGCAGAGACATAGAAGTGCCTTGTCATTGCCTGACTCCAAGGAAAGGCTGGGGATCAAACCTACAACCCTCTGCTTTCCAGACACTTTACTCTACCACTGAGTTACAACCATGCTCCATTTCTAAGGTGGGATTTCAAATATTATCTCAGACCAAGGACAATTGCTCATGGATTAGAACACAATAAATGATGTTCTCAACCCTCAGATATTTGTTTTGTCGTCTCCATAATTTGCTGGTGTAGTCTCTCACTCTGAAAGTGGACTGAAGCTGGATTAAAACCTAGGTGTGAATGCCGTTCTAACTTGACAGCACTGTGGCTGGTGCTGTCTTGGTGCTTTTTGCAGATTGGCGCATCCAGACATTTGGGCATCCCATGTCATCACCTTCACAGGTATGGACAGCTGTTTTAACCTCCACACACCTGCAGTGGACAGGGCTCTGTCCAGAAGGTAAGTAAAAAGCACTATTGCTGGAAAACCTGCAACTGGAGCTGGATTTTCCAGCAATAGTTTCTAGTGCTTTTTTGGAGGGGAGCAGGCTATGATGGGGTTTCTTCAGATATGTGAAGAAGAAGAAGAAGAAGAAGAAGAGTTGGCTTTTCTACCCCACTTTTCTCATCCATTTAAGGGGACTCAAAGCGGTTGACAAAGCTTCTATTCTTCTCCCCACAACATACACCCTGGGAGGTAGGTGGGTGTATGAGAGCTCAGAAGAGAGCTGTGACCAGCTCAAGGTCACCCAGCTGGCTTCATGGTGGAGAGCGAAATCAAACCCGGTATTCCCAGATAAGAGTCCGGCTCCCTAACCACTAGACCAAACTCTACCATAGTGGTGCAGTAATGTGCTGTATTCCCCCCTGTCTGGACAGGCCTTGAATTTTATTATTATTATTATTATTATTATTATTATTATTATTATTATTATTATTATTATTATTATTATTATTATTATTATTATTATTATTATTATTATTATTATTATTATTATTATTATTATTATTATTATTATTATTATTATTATTTAAAAGCCTTTAAAATTGTTCCAATTTCTAGATGATACTCCAACTTCCTCATTTCAGATTTCAGTTCATGGCAGCTTATCCGAGCAGCCGTGCCTATTTTCCTTGGAAAACCGTCTCTGCGAATTTACATTCTGTCCCGCCATTGCTAAGTGTTGGCGCTGGTCCCTTAAGCTGATGACGTATTGCTGTTCTTGGTGCACGGCTAGAGGAACTCGTTTGCGTTAAGTGAAACAAAGACCACTGCCGAGCCCATTGTCTTCAGCCAAGGAACAAATGATTCAGATGCAGAGGGTTGAGCAAAGATGGAGGAAGCGGTCATTGGCTTAATGTTTCCATTGTGCAAACATGAGGACGCCGGAAGAATTCCATTGAATTATGTCAAAATGGCATCAGGTCCAGCGTCATAAAAACATAACAGGATCCCTGCTGGGTCAGGGTACAGCCCATCTGCTTAAACATTCCATTACACACAATGGTCCACCAATTGCTCATGGGTAACACAAGGAGAAAACAAAGGGAAAACCGCCAGCCTGCTCTTGACTCCCTGCAAATGGCCCTGAGAGGCCTCATGTCTGTCTCTCCATCCAGGAAGTGGTACCTAGGCATCCATTCCATTAGGCATTGATACACCTGTACTATATAAGAAGAAGAGTCCTGCTGGATCAGGCCACAGTCCGTCTAGTCCAGCATCCACTAATATTGGTAAAGTTCATTATTTGTACAATTTCATATGAATTTGAACATTCGTGCACGAGTCAAATGTTATAATATTCATATACTAACATCATACAAATATGAATGTTTCTGAATAGTTTGGACATTCAGGTACGGGGGTTATGGAAAACGGAGCGCCAGTCATGTCCACAATGGATCCAGATTGTATTCAACATGGATCGACAGTAGATTAAAAGTGGATTCAGGTCAGATTTGACATTTGCAGAGTGCAGATATGTTTCAGATATGGGGCCTCTCCACACTGGCCCTAAAAACAGATATAGAGCCGGATTAAGGTAAGATTAAGAACACGTACTTTTGACGCTTCCACACTGAGGAATTTATTAGAGCCCCTTCTGGGAGGCCACTTCCACATTTTGGCATGCAAGACCAACCACCGAAATCCGACCCTAATGTAAGACCTGAAAAATTAGGTCTTAATCTGGCCCTTCACCTGAATCCGTTTCAGAAGCAGGACGCCTCCACACATGGAGAGGCGAAGGCCGGATGTCCTGGCAGCTGCCATTTGGGGGAGGGCAGAAGCAGGCTAGTTTGCCTCCTTCCACACTTCCACCCTTCCTCACGTGCCAATCGGGCTTTGATGACAGGCGGGGCAAAGCCCTTTTGTCCTTTCCAGTGATGGGACTCCTGCCTTCACCTGCCAGGGACCCCTGATTGATGGAGAAGAGGAGAGGCGGCAGTGGCGGCGGCAAAGCCGTGTTGTCACCGCCGCCGCCACCACGTCCACCACCACCCCCGGACTGGGAGGGGGCATGGAGAGCAGCTATTTGAGACAGATCCCCGGAAAAAAACAGTTCGCCGAAAAACAGATAGCTGGGAATGTGGGGAGGCCACAAGCAGCCTTGATCTTTAAACCGCCTTAAACCTTTGGTGAAAAGTACTTTTGTGCATATCCTTAGTCAGGTTTTCAAAATGCCCTGCCTGATCCATCTGAGTTCTTCACTTGCTTCCGCATGTATTGAAGTACCCATTAAGTACCCATTAATGGGTACGTAATGGCATTTTTGTACCAATTAATGGGTAATTAATGGGTACTTCTAGTGACAGTGGAAAAACACCCTTAGAGTGCCCCCTGGTTCTAGTGTTGTGTGACAGAGAAGATCACTTTTCTCCATCCACCTTTTCCACACTGTGCATGATTGCGTATCCTTCAATCAGGTCCCCTCTTAAACATTATCTTTCAGGGCTGAAGAGGCCTGGACGATGTGGTCTGATTTTGCAAGGGAGGTATTCTAGCCCTTTAATCCCATTACTTTATCATAGAGCAAGCAGTAAACATGAGAGCAAGATAGTACGAATGTGGTGAGGAATGACACGGCTCAGAAGACCTTGGGCCTTTCCGCACTCGGCTCACTAGTTGCAGTAGGGGGAGCTCTGAGTCAGAGCATCTGTACATGAAGGAGCCATTTCCAAACCAGAACAGCTCCTTCTATCCAGAGGCTTCCACCCCCACCCTCTGGCGACTATACATGGTACAGGATAACCTGCACCAGGCTTGCACCTACCTTAACTAGCTTCTGGTTTGGATGCTGCGCTGGAGGGTCAGGTAAGGCGCCATGCAAGATTGCTGAGACAGCATGTGGTGCGCCACGCATTGTCCACACATGGGCAAGTTCATGCTTTGCTTCCCACAGATGGGGAACAAAGTGTGAATTTCCCCCTGGTAACACAGAGCTTGGAAGGTGGCGATGCAGTGGTCAGGCTGATGGAGAAATAGGACCTTTCTGGACTAACCTGGCTGTGATCTGAACCTCTGTTCTGGGCCAGCAACATCCACTGCTTTGGACTAGGACATTGCACAAGTTTCAGGATTGGTCTCCAAGGGGTCTGAAAGGCTAGGAGCAAATGTCCCCAGCTTTCAGGGCCCCAAGGAACCCATTTTTGCACTAAACTTTCATCGTCTGGACTGGGCTGAGGTGGTACACCAATAGTCCTTGATGATAAGGAGCCTCCTGGGGTCGTTCTGTACTTGGCCTTATTCTGGAATATATCCCAGAATAGGGACCTGCTGTCTGCATGCTAGTGCAGATTATAGCAGGCCCCAGGTGAGGCCTGCCATAGTCTGCATTAGCTTGTGGCCAGCAGACCACTGTCCAGAGATATATTCCAGAATGAGACCAAGTGCAGAAAGGGTCCTGATCTGAATTATGTTCTGTCTTGTGCACATGAGAGTACACCAGAGAGGGCAGGGCCTCCTGTATTTCACACTAACCTGCAGAAGGGAAGAATACCAGCAAGGGCGGAAAGGCCAAAAGCTGATATACTAGAAGCTTCTCTCCTTGCTCACTATGACCATAGGCCTATTCGCACTAGGCCTATGGAACGCAATTAGGACAGCCCTGAGACAGAGCATTCACTCTGCTGGGCTGGTGGTTCCATCCGGAACCATCCCAGCCTGTCCCAGAGCGGCCTAATTGCGTTCCAGGTGTAGAGCACAAAATTGTGCTCTACACCCAGCCCGGGCCACTCCTGGCCGTCCCAGGCCGTCCCACAGCTGTACGGCAGGGAGAGCATTCGCACCCTCCAGGCTGGACAGCTGCAGGCCCCACCCCCCACCACCCCGTTGCCACCACTAGGCCGATTTCAGCCCAACAGCTGACAGGCCTGTGCAATCAACTTACCTTGCCAGGCCTGGGGTCCCCCTCGCGTGGCCTGGCAGATCGAACCAGGTGTTCTGCGCAGGTGCGGGCCGCTGGCCAATCACAGGCCACGGTGCGCGCAGACACAGAACACCACCGACCGGATCAGCAAGCCCTGTGCCCAGGTTGCCAGTCCGAACTCTGCCAGTGAGCAGGTAAGTTGCTCATGCTGGGTGGGTGGTACCCAGGGGGATCCCTGTAAGCTGTAGCTGACCAGCCTGTCTGCCAGTGGGCCTGCTCAAGCCAATGGCAGCAGGCCTGGGAGGAGTGCCCTTCCCCTGTGCCAGCCTTTTCGGGCAAGGCCACAGGGGAGCAGTTTCCCCATTTGCACCTAGGCAGGTAAGGACGTGTTCCCACGTATCCCTTACCTGCCGAGGTATGAATGGGGAATCCATCCCCACATGGCTTAGCCTTCCTGCACTGTAGTGTGAAAAGGCCTCATGTCTCTGCTTACATACATGGATGCCTCCAAGCATGATCTCATGTATCCATTTCTGGAGCATAAGATGTTGGCTGAAAAAGAACAGTCTTGGTTTCTGGACTGCTGGATCAGGCCAAGACAGAGATTCATCTAAGGCTGAATTCTTCCTTCCCATCACCCTTTATGAACTATAAGCTACAAAACATATTCCCACGCCTTCTCCCACTATGACCTAGCTTTCATATTTTTGCCAGAATGTTTATAGATTATAATGTTTTTTTTGTATATATGTGTGTGTTTTGTTTTTTATGTTCATAATGTTATTTAAATGTATTGTTGCTGGGGTTTATATGCAAATGTTATATGTTCAAGTTAATAAATCTTTAATAAATCTGTTGGTGAACATTTGTGGGGCAGTGGGTTCATTCTTCTGGATGATGTATAGCCAGACAATGGCAGAAATGCAGCACATGGACAGAACTCTCTTGGAGCCTCCAGAACTGTTCCAGAAAAACGGTAAGCTCAAACGTTCTTCATTTTTATTCAACAGCAGGTTGCAAAAAGGTCTGTATGTTAAGCCTTAGATTCTACCTTGGTTCCGATGCCGCCGGGCTGTACCCAGGTCTTACTAACCTCGTATTCTCAAAATTACTGGCAGTTCCCATCTGCCCTGTCTGGCTGAGACAGAAAGGGAACGCAGCATCTAACATAAAAGCTAACAGAGATGGCTGCGAGAAAGATGGCAGAGCAGCTGATACAAAACAGCACTGACAGTTGCATGTGGCATGTTGTATGTTGCACATGGCATGTTAACATAAGAACATAAGAGAAGCCATGCTGGATCAGGCCACAGCCCATCTAGTCCAGCATCCTGTCGCACACAGTGGCCCCCCAAATGCTCATGGGCATCTCAAGCAGAGTCAAGAGTAAACCTTCTCCTGCTCTCGAATCCCAGCAAATGGCCTTAGAAGCATCCTGCTTGTCCCCCCCCCCCAGCCTGAAAGATGTACCTAGGCATTCATTCTAGTAGCCATTGATATATCTGTCATCCATAAATTTGTCTCACCTTACCTTAAAGCCATCTAGACCAGTTGCTGTTACCACCCCTTCCAGCAGAAAATTCTTTAAACCAATGACCCTCTGGGTGAAGAAATACTTCCCTTTGTTTAATCCAACTCTCCTACGCATCAGCTTCATAGATGCCCCCTGGTTCTAGGGTTGTGGGATAGAGAAAAGAAATTTTCTCTATCCATCTTCTCTATACCATGCATAGTTTTATATACTTCAATCAGGTCCCTTCTTAAACGCCGTCTCTCCAGACTGAAGAGGCCAAGATGTTGCCTTTGTAAAGGTTTTGCCTTTGTCTTCTGCTTGAGATGACCAGAAGCAATTGGTGGACTAATGTGTGAGGCTGGACTAGATGGGCTGTGGCCTGATCCAGCTGAGCTCCTCTTATATTCCTATGGAAGTTTGGTTAGAAGGGCAATAGTGGGTCTCCAATATTAGACTTGCTTTCTGCCCACCGTTCTGGGGATGGGTCTGATTTACCCAGACATCCCAGTTTAGGAGGCTTTATCTCTTCTTTAAATGGGAAAATGTCATGTTGCAAACCTGCCAGGAGGCTATATCCAGGTGTGCTTGTGACACTCCCATAGAAGGAGTCCTGGGCATAATAGACATTGAGGCAAGAAAAAGAAAAATCAATGCACAGAAGACATGGATTTCAGCATGGATGGAACAGGGCCATGAGGATCAGTTGTGTAGATGCTTTCTGGCCGCATCCCCATTATAAGCTTAATCAAGTTTCCCTAAACCGAAATAATAGAACCGGATGCAAACGCGAATTTGCCTGATCCCATTACTTTAAACTTAATAGCATTCCATCCAGATTCCGAGGATCGTACGTGGCGTACGTGACTCAAGGGAGGATTCAAGTGGCTACTTTCTAAAAGCCGCTTTTCGGGGCTGCCCTGCCCTCTTCCTCCTGGCGTGAATGCACCACCCATAAGGGACCCCTTCACGGAGCCTAGCAGGGTGGCTGGGTGGCTGCCGCTTGCCTGGATGGAGGAAAACAACAGCGGGAAGCCATCAATTCTTTCCCCTCCTCTCCCCATTGCCCAGGGCACACAGCAGCGGCGGCAACTCAAGCCCGCTTGCTTTAAACATTCACACATCTCCCAGAACCTGCAGCTGCTTTCCTTTCCCTTTCTAAAGGTCAGAACTCCAAAGAGCTGGAATTGCGCAAAATTGCAACATTGTTATCAGATGTGAAGTGGGTATATTGCTACACTGTAGCAGCTGCTGTAAAGGGTGGATTTTTACACTGAAATCACTATTGGGGGAGGGAAACTCTAAACATGGATTCTCATCCCTTAAAACAGTACAGTCCCCACAGTAAAAACTGTAACACGTATCAAGCACATGAACCGGAGTGAGACCTGTTGAAATGAGGGTTAACATTTACAACGCTTTGGGGCTATTTAACATGTTAAGCCAAACTGAAGTGGCGTCTCCGAGGATTGAAACCGTATCGAAACGAAATTAAGCTGGTAATGGGGGTGTGGCCTCTGAGTGTTTAGCTTTGCAAGTTTAGAGACGTTTTCGCACGGGGCTGAACGGAACGCGGAAAAGACAGCTGTGGACACGTCATCCGCATTGCCCACGCGCGGCTTGCGTTCCGACGTGTCCGCAGCTGTCTTTTCCGCGTTCGAAATGTAGAGCACTTTAAAGTGCTCTACACGCGTTCCAACGCGGACGAGCCGCCCGCAGCCGTTCGGGAGGAGAAGCGTTCGCGCCTGCTTCTGTCTCCCGAACGGCTGCGGGCGCGCCTCCGACACCGCGCGGCTTTGACAATCAGCTGTTTGTCAAACAGCTGATTGTCGATCTGCTTCCGCGGCTGTCTGCGCGCCCCTTGCCGGCGTTTGCCGGCTAAGGCAGCTTCGGGCGCTTTGAGCATTCGCACCCAGACGCTCCGGAACGCGTTTACACGCGTTCTGGCGCGTCTGTGTGTGAAAGGGGAAAGCGCCCGGAGCTGTCTTAAGCTTTCCGCCTGAACGCGTTCCATTTCGAACGCGATGCAGTGCGGAAATGCCTTAGGTTTAGGACTTGTGAAAGTATCAGAAATACATAGTGTGTAGATCCGGGAGGTAAGAATTCCATTCTTGAAAGACTCCCATGTTCTGAAAAATACTGCATGATTTAGAAATGATGGTGTTGTATCCCTTCATGCACCACCTCTTCCCCTCCCAAAGGAAACACAACACATAAACACAACGTATTAATGCGCTTTGTCTTTATTGCGGAAGCGGACACCAGACAGAGCCTTCTGAGTACAGGGGCATCAGAGTGGGCAGCCATGGGTTCCTCTCAGTAGCGTGACGTCCCTCTGCTTCAGCCTTTCTTGTGGGCCACACAGCACATGGCACAGTTGCAGGCGTAAACGGCATACTGGGTTTTCCCACATGACTTTTGGCAGACGCCTCCAAGACTGGCACAGGTTGGTTGTCCCTTCTTGCATCCTGCAGGAAAGATTAAAAAATTGATGCCTGAGCAAAGAATTGGCTCTTGGTTGGCCAACAAGTGGCCCTTCTCAACTCAGTCCTGGGACGTCCAGGAGACCAAGACTTTCCGGCCAACATCTGACCAAAGCTGAAACTCAAGGCAGGATCTTAACTGTCATTGTTGCTGTTGCTATCTAGGATTCTCAGACATTGGATAGAAGGTGGTACCTATAAGATCTCCTCCCACCCGCGCCATTATGTGCCCAGTCAGCCTGTGAAGGACCAACCCAAAACACTTGTAGGGTTGGATGGAGCCAACTGCCAAGTGAGCTGGCTGAGAGGCATCCACGTCTTGATCAAACCACCATGCCTTCTGTAGATCGAACCTACTGTTGATTCTGGATCTCCAGGTGAATGGGATGCCACTTGCAGAGACAAACTCCCTGGGCAGAAGGGGAGTTAGCGGATGGATGTACCACCAGAGGTGACCATGCAGTCCAGCAACATCTGGAAGACTGCAGTCTGAGACCCCTGAAGGACTCCAAAACTCTAATCATGCCACTTGAACACTTGAGGAACAGAACACAGAGGTGTCAACCTCTCCTGCCTCTCAGACCATCTCCAGTCCTGCTCCAGTTGTTGCACCACCTTTGTGAATTTTTCTGATTCCTTCTAAAGGCCTCCTAGCTTGTGGTCCTCAATGCATCTTGTAGCAGAAAATCCCATTTCATAAAGACTTTGAGAAAGGAGCCTTTGGGGTTCTCAAAGAATGCAAGAGACTGGGAGGTTTAGGCATGCAGTTGCCAGGAAACCCAGAGCATTTCCCCACCGTGTGAATAAATTTATGTGCTTCTGCAATCAGCCCTTCCTTGCCATGGGGAAATTGCTGTAGGCCCTCTGCCATTTTGTATGCCTTTTCCTGCGTTTCTTCCATTCTATGATGCTATTTTAAACTGCCATTGTAGCTGCACCAGGCTCCTACTGTGGCTGCACCAACATTTGAATTTCTCACCGTGGAACTGTGTCTAAACCTAGATTTTTTTCTTTCCAGACCTGGCTGTGGGACCAGAGGCTAATTCCCCACCCAGACTGCATCCATGCAGCTTTTCCAGGCTCCTCATCCTTCCTCCCCTAAGCAGAATCCAGAAGGGAGGCAACTTCACTGCTTACCGGGCTTTGCCTGCCCTTCCAACCCGGAACTGTCCCATTCATACCTGCATAGACGCCGGCCATGCTGGTGGCCACCAAAAGCATGAGAACCATGGCAAAGTAAAGAGCCCTCATGGTGGAGTTTTGGTTGTGTTCTTCAAAGAGGAGAGAAGATGAGAAGACAACCTGAAGACTCAGTGGTGTTCATGGTCAGATACGAGGATGTTTTATAGGCAGTCTTGCTCAAAGGAGTGCATTGTGGGTACGTACGTCACTTTGGAGCTGACGTAGATGCTGTCCTGCTTATAGATTATCTTCTTACCCCAAAACAATGCATGTAATGAGTTGTATTGTCTACAACCATTGTTTGTTGCCTTCCATTTCCCCATTTCTTTTTAACATTTGCGCTGCTCAGTCAACCCAACTGTGGGGACTGACCTTCTGCTCACAAAGACCCCTGGTTGGCTACAAAGTCATAGCCAATTTAGCAGAATGAATGAAGTTGTCCTTCTAGAGATCTGCCTGATATCTATTTGTCACCTTTCTTATTCAAGCCAGAAGCAATCCAAATGAATGGTTCATCAAGGTTAGTTAGCCAATGGCATGGTGAACATTTTTTATTTATATTTATTTATATTCATATTTATATCCCACCCTATGCCCAAAGGTCTCAGGGTGGGTAACAACCTTTAAAAACCAGCATATCAAAAGAAACAATATTAAAAATTTTAGAACCAATATATTAAAAAACAGCAAGATATCAATTAAAATAGGGGTGTTTGTAGTTGGGGGAAACATAAAAACATTTAGCCAAAGGCCTCAGCGAAGAGGTGTGTCTTCATCGCCTTCCTGAACCTAATGAGAGAAGGAGCCTCAAGGGGAAGCTGTTCCATAGCCAGGGGGCCATTACCGAGAAGGCCCTCTCCTGGCTGTCCACCAGCCTCACTTCTGAAGGCGGTGGAACAACCAGGAGGGCCTCCCCTCCAGATCTTAAGGCCTGGGCAGGTCAATATGGGAGAAGGCATTCCTTTAGATATTTGGCCCCAAGTCACACAGGAGCAGAGAGTACTGATTGGGCTCATGCGTAAAGTGGGGTGCCCAGAGTTGGACACAGTACTCTAGCTGAGGTCTGATCAAGGTAAAGAAGAATAGTTACTTCTCGTGATCTAGACTCAATACTCCTCTCGATGCATCCTAGGATGGTGTTTGCCTTTTTTGCAGCTGCATCACATCGTTGACTCATGTTTGTTCTGTGATCAACCAGGACACCCAGATCCTTTTCACTTGTGCTACTACTCAGCCTAATTCCTCCCATTCTGTATTCATTATCTTTTGATATGGGCAGTCGGTGAGTGAGGTGACTGATTTAGGATTATTAATTGTATTTTGGTTTTTATCATGTACTTTTACCACTCGTCCTTTAAAAAAATATTTAAACAACTTACTCATTTTACATAGAACTTATATTCAAAATCACAAATAGCAATTTAACAACAACAACAGCCTTGAAACTCTGGTTGTGTTAGACGGCACATGAATCCTTTTACATTTTCGATTGCCATTCATTGCCCTGGGGCTGGGCAGGGAGCATTAAATAAACATCTAATAAAATAATAAAAATAAATTGACTAAGAAATCCAGACACACATGGGCACACTTTAAAGAAAAAGAAAATAAACGGCGCACACCCAGGATGCAACATGCTTTTAGTCCCACATGAAGGTCAATGTGACTACAGTACCCTCCTCCTATTGTGGGCACTATTCCTTGTCTGTACCAACCAGAGACCTGGTGCACCAGCAGCAATGTTTGCTTTGCCTGGCTCCATACTGTCTGGATTTCCTCTATTGAGGATCATGCTGTTTAGCACGGAGCCTTCTGTACTCTGGCAGAGGCACAAAACGCGGAGGCCCTTCTTGTCTCTGGCCTTACCATGAAGCCAAACTCAGCTACCCAGTTTGGAGAACCATGGGAATGGAAGAGGAAGATCTAAGACAGATGCAGGATACTTCCCACGAAGGGGCCTTCGGTTACTGAACTGGCAGGAACCTCACAGGTGATCGCACTGATGTGACCATATGGCAAAGAGGACAGGAGTAGAGATATGCACGGCTATTCATAACTTGTGCAAATGTGTACAACTTCAGACGTTCGTATACGAATCAAATGCTACGACATTTGTACACTGACGTTCGTATGAATACAAATGTTTCAGAACATTCGTGAACCGGGGAGGTGGGAAAGCCACATCTGTAAAGGATCCGGAGTGAATTCAACATGGCCTGGAAGCAGATTCAAAGTGGATTCAGGGTGGATTTGATGCTTTCAGAGCAGATATGATATGGGATGTGTATTGGATACATATCGGATACCTAATTGGATGCGTATCAGATACATCTCAGATATGTATGTGTTCATATCAGATATTTGTACAAATTATACGGATAATAGAACCCTACCACATTCAAAGGGGATCTATTTGAATGAATGCAAATTTTCTTGCATTCAATTTGATACGAAGTGAATGCAAAAACAAAAAAAAAAACCATTCATGCCCATCCCTAGACAGGAGCGCTAGGACTTTAATGGCTTTATAGAAGAGGCAACTTTCAGCCACTGTGGCCGGCTTGCATTGCAAGGTGCACTTGCTAAAACTGCTTCCTCTGTACCACAACTGGGAGTGGCTACAGCTCGGTGGTAGAGCCAACTCCCTGGAAAGCGTCTGGTTGCCGGTTTGATCCTCAGCCTCTCCTTGGAAGTATGCCATCGCAAACCCCTTCTGTCTCTCTGCCAAGAAAACTGCATCAAGGAGGCCATGGACTCTGGGAGCAGTTGTAGCTGAGTGGCAAACAGCCGGGAAAGCTGAGGATTGCTGGTGTGATCCACACCCACCCGCTGGAAGTAGGCCATAGCAGACTACTCCTGTAACTCTGCCAAGAAAACTGTGTAGGAGTTGATCACGACTCAGAGGTACCCTACATTTTTCTAAACAACAACCCTACTCCTGCCATGCAGTGGTAGCCACAGAACACAGAAATAAAACACCAAGGGCAGCAGCCATCCGAACACACCAGAAAAGCCCTTTGTTTCTTTCTGGCCTCTGGGTGGGAAAAAAACACATCACCATATGAAAAGGAGGGCAGGGCTCCTATCCCTTTAATAGTTGCATAGAAAAGAGAATTTCAGCAGGCACTGCCATGATGAGACGTCACTCCTGCTGAAACTGCATCCACTATATCACTGTTAAAAGTGTGATGCCTCTGTATGGTTACCCTAGATCTCACTTTATCCTTCACTTAGGCAGGATCCGTCTAGTGCAGTGGTTCTCAACCTGGGGGTCGGGACCCCTTTGGGGGTTGAATTACCCTTTCAGAGGGGTCGTGACGAGTCTCCCAGTGTCCTTCCCTCCCACCTCCCAGCTGCTCTGCCCCTGTGGTTGGGGGTTTCCACAACATGAGGAACTCCGTTAAGGGGTCGCGGCATTAGGAAGGTTGAGAACGGCTGGTCTAGTGCCTTTGAATGAGCTATGAGAGCACAGTGTCTGCACAGCATTGCCTTTGACCCTGGTCACACCTATATGAGACAGGACATCCTGTTCATAATTTGAGCTGAGGTCGTACCAATTCTGTTCACACCTGGATCTTTATTGGTTGTCCTCAGGCCGCCCTCGTTCTGGACTGCATCGCTCACCCCTTTCTATTCAATTGACCTGAGCCTCCTCCATGGAACTCTTGGCTTTCCATCCCTTTTGCTGCGTCAAATCTACCTCCTCTCTTATTGGATGCTGTTGTGTCACTCAAGAGAAACAAGGGGGTGTGTTTGTGGCTCTTTTTTAAGTCTGCTCCCCCATCTCCATGCCCCCTTCCTTTTTTATGTGCTTTTCTTCTCCATATGATTAATTTTTAAAATAATAATAATAATAAATTTGCAGGAAAATGCTAGATAGAGGATTCAGGCACATAAACTGAGGGGAGAAGGGGAGGTGACTCATGAACTCTGTGCATGCTGGCCTCCCCTGGACATTGGCCAAAAGGAAAGACTGGACCCCACCTACCACAGCACAGTTTAGCCTCCTTTAGCCTGTCCCCCCAATCACACTGAAGAAGAGAAGACAGCCTGGGATGCCAGGATGGGCCGGGTCCTCTGGAAAAGAGAACTCTGGTTAGAACAATCTGGTGGGGAAAAGCTAGCTTGGAAAACCAACTGAATAAAAATAATGTAGCACCTACATAGATGCTACACTCTTCTCATTGCTTCCTGGAAGACAGAGGGAGGAGGAATAGAGACAGTGACTCAGCCATGAAATTAAAAAAAACTCTTGCTCCTTGAGAGGAAAGCTATGGCAAACCTGGACAGTGTATTAAAAAGCAGGGATATCACGCTGCCAACAGAGTCCTTATAGTCAAAGCCCTGGCTTTCTCAGGAGGAATGTAAGGATGACTGAGTTGGATCATAGGGAAAACTGAGCACCAATGAATCAACATTTTTGAACTGTGGTTCCAGATCAGACTTTGGAGAGCCCCTTGGCTTTATTTATTCATCTATTATTCATTTATTCATTCATTTAAAGGTCTCAGGGCAGGTTACAACATTAAAAACCAAATATAAAATGAACATTCTAAAGTAGTAACAGTCCCTGAAACTGGAGAAGAATTTTTCCCCCTTGTTTAGCCAAAGTTTAGGACAAAGAGGTGCATCTTCACGGCTCTCCGGAAAACAGGAAGCAAAGATCCCAGACGCATCTTAGGGGAAACACTATTTCATAATCTGGGAGCCATCACTAAGAAGGCCCTATACTGGGTGCCCTCCCCTTTTGCTACTGAGACTGGTGGTATAACCAGGAAGGGCTCCCGTACAGGTCTTAAGGCACAAAAGTTGGTCAATATGGAAGAAGGCATCCCTTTGGATATTTGGGGCCCAAGTCACTTAGGGCCTTATAAATTAAAGTTAATAACTCGAATTGGGCTTGATAATGAATTGGCAGCCAGTGCAGCTCTTTAAAGACTGGTGTGATATGTGTCCAGTCTGCTCTTCTGGCCAGCAGGCCAGCAGCTGCATTCAGCTGGATCAGCTGCAGTTTCCAGACAGTCTTCAAGGTCAGCCCCAAGTACAACGCATTACAATAGTCCAGCCTGGAAGTTACCAGAGCATGGATAAGTGTGGTCAAACTGTAACCATCCAAGAGGGTCCTTCGCTGTTGAACCAGAGCTTCAAACATTAGTGCAGAATCCAAAGGACACACCCAGAGTTTGCACCTCTCCCTTCCAGAGTGTTACTACCCCATAGAGGACAGGACGCCTCCCAACTTCAGGGGCACAAGGCCCCATGACACACAGCACCTCTGCTCTGGTCTGAATTAGCTTCAGTTTATTGCCCTCCATCCAGCCCATTGAAACCTTCAAGATCCTGTCAAGCACTTCAGTCATCTCTGCTGATACAGATGGCAGAGAGAGACAGAGCTGGGTGTCATCAGCATATCGGTGAGACCTCACTCCAAATCTCCTGGTGACTTCCCCCAGTGGCTTCATATAGATATTAAAAGAGGAAGAAAAAGAGTTGGCTTTTCTACTCCACTTTTCTTGCCCATTTAAGGGGACTCAAAGAGGCTGACAAACCTTATCCCCGAAGAGAACACCCTGTGAAGTGGGTGGAGCCGTGAGAGCTCAGGAGAGAGCTGTGACTAGCCCAAGGTCAACCAGCTGGCTTCATGGAGGAAGAAGAGTTGGCTTTTCTACCCCACTTTTCTCACCCCTTAAGGGGACTCAAAGCGGCTGACAAAACTTCTGTTCTTCTCCCCACAACAGACACCCTGTGAGGTAGGTGGGGCTGTGAGAGCTCGGAAGAAAGCTGTGACTAGCCCAAGGTCACCCAGCTGGCTTCGTGGAGGAGTGCAGAACCAAACCCAGTATTCCCAGATAAGAGTCTGGCTCCCTAACCACTATACCAAACTGGCTCACAAAAAAGCAGGAGTTCCCAGAATGTCGAGAATGAATCTCCCACAACTACTCTCTGGGATTGGCCTTAGAAATAGAAGTGGAACCAATGCAGCACACTGCTTCCAGCTCTCAGATTCTGTTTTCCCAAACCTGGCCAGCAGTGCTTGTAGCGTGAATGGCCACCATGGGCAATATCTGCACCAGTGTCCGGAGTGCAGCAGGACATTCTCATGGCAATCCAGTAGCTGTGCATAGCTGTGAAGCCACAGTCACACAGCCACAACCACTTGCTGAGCAACACCTAGAAGAGGGTTGTGGAGGCTGCCACCCGGGAGCGGCCCAGCCACTCCTGAGGCTAATTCACACTTGGCCCCGTGGTCAATGCTGGGGTAACATCAGGTGAGGAGCATCTGCATTTAGAGGAGGGCCATGTTCCCACTCAAGCTTGAAAACCACTTGAAAACAATTTGAACATTGTTTGTCCCCATTACAAATTGGCTTCCCGCCCTTTCCAAGGAGTAAATAGTAAAAAAAGTATTAAAAAAAAACACTCGTTTAAACAATTCTTGCTCCCATTTTTGTTGCTCACTTGTTTTTATTTTTTTGCTTTGGGAACAGAATTGCAATATATCCTGTCCGCTAACCCACCCAGCTTCCCTTTCGGGCTGCACCACCACTACTGCTGCCTCGCGCCGCTGCCACCTCCTTGCTCATCCAACGGCTTGCCTACCCACACCCAGCTACCCACCATTTTGGCTGCCACCACTGCCTCACCTGGCCAGCCTTTTGGGCTGTGACGCTACCATCACCTTGCTCACTCAGCTGCTCGCTCACACACTCAGTTGTCCACAATTTCAGCTGCCGCCACGGCGCTCCCAAGGTATGGGGAGGAGGAATGCTGAGAGGCAAATGAGCCCTGCCTGCCCACCTTTCTGGCCGCAACCGTGCTCAGCTTTTTAAAGCAGAATTAATGAAAAAATGGGAACGGGCATAATGTGCATTCGCATCCATTTTTGTTAATTCCGTTTTTAAAAAGTCAAGTGGGATCACGGCTGAGGTGTTTCCAACCCATAAATGTCTCCTGCCTTAACAGATGTTACCCCAGTATCCACAAAGTCATGAACCACATGCATCCCTTACCCAGTCCTTATGTTTGTCATTGACACCATTTCCGGTGCGAGGGGTCACCTGAGGTGCCAAGCAAGATGCCAAATACAAGATGGCAGCCCTCTGCCGGTGCCTGGACATGCAGCCAGACACAGGTAAGTTTCCAGGTGTGTGGGGCTTAGTTTGACATGTGCTAGCATTCCCTAGTGCAAATGGCTAGTACATGTTAGTGGGTCCAGTGGATGGGAAGCCAAAGGCAAAAATGTCGTTGGTCAGTGTGTGGACTGTTTTTTAGCAGTCCTCAGCTGAACTGCTTGTGGGAATGTTGCGAAAGGTTCAGGTGAGCTGCTGTGGCTTCTGGGTGCAGATGGAGTGATCAAATGAGTGGTCCGAATCATACCACTGCCAAAGTGTGAACAGGACCAGTGACTCTTGAGCAGATGCATGCCCTTTGGCAGCCATGCAAACTCAGCAGTCTCCAAATGCAGTCTCCATTACACTGCCAGTGAGAAGCCCATGTGAGGACTTTGTTTAAGGAAGCTCTGACCTATTTTTCCTTTTGCAGGGTTCAGCAGTATCTCCCCTGCGTAGCCCTAGTAGAAATCTATTAATGTGGACAGATCCGAGATTTAGAAACTGAAAGGAAGACCACGAAACAGCAGTGTGCTGCGTACCTCCAGGATATAATCTGGACTCAGGACCAGTGCAGAATGGTCAGCCACTTTGGTGTCATGGTTAGAGTGCCAAGTTCTTATCTGGGAGTCACTGGACTCCTCCACAAAGCCAATTGGGTGGCCTTGGGCTCATCACAGTTCTCTTTTGAGCAGTCCCAGCCCAACCACCTCACAGGGTGTTTGTGGTGGTGGGAAGAACAGAAGGTTTGTCAGCTGCTTTAAGTCCCCTTAACTGGGTGAGAAAAGCAGGGTAAAAAAAGCCAGTTCTTCTTCTGGTCTTGTGGGAAGAAGAAGAAGAAGAAGAAGAAGAAGAAGAAGAAGAAGAAGAAGAAATTGATTTTTCTACCCCACTTTTCTCACCCACTTAAGGGGACTCAAAGTGGCTGACAAACCTTCTGTTCTTCTCCCCACAACAAAACACCTTGTGAGTGAGGCTGTGAGAACTCAGAAGAGAGCTGTGACTTGCCTAAGGTCACCCAGCTGGCTTCATGGAGGAGTGAGGAATCAAACCCAGTATTCCCAGATAAAAGTCCAGCTCCTTAACCACTAGACCAAACTAGAGTGCCGGACTCATATCTCGGGCTTGATTCTGCACTCCACACAGCCAACTGGGTGAACTTGGGCTAGTCCCATGACTCTTTCTGAGCTCTCACGGCCCCACTGACCTCGCAGGGTGTCTGTTGTGGGGAGAAGAACAGAATGTTTATCAGCCACTTTGTGTCCCCTGAAATGGGTGAGAAAAGTGGGGTAGAGAAGCCAACCCTTCTTATTATTATTTTTAAGGAACTGTATCAGTGCTTAGAATGGGACTGAGACTCCTACTTCAGCCAACGACCAGAGTAAAGAAATTTGTTTATAAAAGCAATTGGCTGTTCATTGCAGAAATAATGCATATCCTAAGTGGTGTTCCCATACAAGAATAAATCTGAATCCAGTCTGTTTTGGGGATTGTCTGATCCCATTTAATTTTTTATTCCCGGTCTTTACAAGGATTATATTGCTAAAATCTGCAGGGGAAAAAAGCCCTCTGAAAAATAGGTCTTTGTCCCATTTTGGTGGCTAGCCCTCTATTTTTCCCCCTTTGGGAACGATACCGTAGTATCCGGGGCAGAGATCTGGCTTTTGGACTGTCCCTCCCACATCCTTCTGGCCAACGCCTGCCATTAGGTGGGTGGGATTTCACGTCTGGGAAGGTCTGCCCCCTCATCTTTACGTATGGAGATCAAAAAAGTGTTGGATCTTTGAACATAGATTTCCCCTTTTGTCAATGCCACCGGAATTACAAGAGATACATTACATTGTAACAGCTAACAACCGTAGATGGAACCTTTTTTTAGGTCCTCTTGGTCCTGAGCAGCTCATTCAAAGCAAAGAAGAAGGAAGTGAAAATCCCCTCTTCTCTCTTTGAACCTGTGCAGGAACCACAACGTCCTTACTGTCACTGCCCCACTGTTCAGTCATTTTAACTGGATTCAGAGGTCGGGGGCTGGGGTGGGTGGAGACCCTAAAAATGCCTTTCCCTCAGAAGTCCAGATCGCACGCTGCGGGGTGTTTTTTTTTCTTTTTCCAAATTAGCCTAAAGAAGGGAAAAGCAACTTTCACCCCCAGGAAGCCACACGGACTCTCGGCTATCCGGTAAAACCCTTTATCTGCAAATTCCCACCGAGAGCACAGTGAGGGAGGAAAGCAAGAAAGAGGGGAAGAAGCTGAGTGGGAAGAGCTCCACTTATGCTGCTGGTGAGCGAAAAGGTGGCGAAACCTGTCCCTATCAGGGATAGGTGTGGGACGATCGAAGGACAAGGGGTGGAAATGGAAAGATCCTGTTTCACCATGCTGGCGATTTGGGCAGTTTAAATGGGAACTGCAGTATTCGAATTGAGCTCGTGTTATCATCAGGCAAATGGGAACAGCCAGAATGCTCACTCGGGGTGTTTCTGCAATTGCCACCAAAAAGCGGATCTAAATAGATCCACTTTTCGGCAAACCATCCTCCCGAAGACCCATCACTATTTGTGACAGATCTGCGCGTCCGCACACGCATGGGGAGGATGGATTCGGGAAGACAGATCCCAATCTGACCTCTGGCTCGCGTGCGGGCAATGCTGCACCCAGAGCCGTGGGACTGGAGCATGGAGGTGCCAGTCACCACATGTTTCCAGCGGCAACCAGCGCACAAGGGAAGGGCTTTGGAAGCAGGCAGTCCTGCTTCCGCCCTTCCCAAAATGGTGGGTATCGGGAATCCGGCTCTTCCCCTGACAGTGTGTGGAAGCATCCTGCTTCTGCAACACATTCAGGGGAAGTGGCACATGTAAGACCTGATTTTTCAGGTCTTACATTTAATCCAGATTTTGGTGGCAAAACCGGTTTAAAAAACCGGTCTTGCGCGCCGAAATGCCGACGCGACTTCCGCGACCCTAATCAGGTCTCTAATGCGGAAGCTGTCTAAGGTAAGTGTCTTTAATCTTTCCTTAGCGGCAGTTAATCTGGTTTCCACAGTCAATGCAGAAATACCCTCGGTTCTAAATACAGATAAAATAGTCCAGTCTGGATTAAAATAGTCACGTGGGAACATGGCCCTACATGCTTATGACCAGTTATGTGTTATGGTGGTGTCATTATATTGACTGTTCGGGACTCTGGTTGGCCAACAGTTCATACTGCCATGTGAACTGAGCTGGTCTTAATGTATATATTTTGCTCTGGACTTTCCAGAGGGATCATGTTATCAGGGATCTCCCATTTGTCCAGTCTCACAATAATCTTTAGAGACAACACAGTAAGTTATTTGCTGTTATTGTCTATTGCTGTTCTACCTGAGATCTCTTTCTCTCTTCCTTCCTTTCTTTGTGGACCTCAGATATCCTGATTAGGCTGCAGAGTCCTGGCAACTTGCCATTAAATAAACCCCACATGGAAAGAGCTGGAAAGTAGGCAGTGAACCATGTCTTCTGTGTAAACTGGGGCTGGTAACATCCTGTAATGGGAAGGCACATCTAGAAGGATCTGTTGGGGTCAGTCTGACATGAGAACTTTCCAAAGGAACACGTACTTTCCAGTTCCTCCCACTTGATTGAACTCGTTCTCCATAAATACTATGCTTCCAAACATGCCCTTGATCAGATCATCTGAGCAACTTTCCTGCGGCAGATAGCTCACCATCCTGCCTCACTGAGATCTGATCCAGCCTCTCACCATGAGGGTCTTCTTGCTTGCCTTTGCCATGGTCCTCTTCTTCACGCTGGTCTCAGCAGGTAACGATGGTGGTAGAGCTGGACTTGCTGTCGTAAGAGTGGTGGTCAGTGCAGACCAAAGGTGCCCTTTCCCTGCTGATGTCTGGTTGGTGGACTTCCTTTCAAAGGAAGCTCATGACCTGGTTTTTAGCAGGGAGATGGACTTCTACTGCATTCACCCGCATTGGTCACCATTTATTTGTAGGGAACCTGGGCACTAATTCCACCTTCAACCTTTTGGGTTGCTGGTCCAAGTGGCATGCAAATATATTTTATTAGAATGGATGCCTAGATACCACCTCCATGTTGGTGAGACAGGCAGGTGAAGGTTTTGCCTTTGTCTTCTGCTTGAGATGCCCAAAAGCCATTGATGGATCACTGTGTAGGACAGGATGCTGAACTAGATAAAACCATGCATGGTATAGAAAAGGTGGATATCACAAACTAGAACTAGGGACCACTCTGTGAAGCTGATGGGCAGGAAAGTCAGATCAGACAAGGGGAAGTATTCCTTCACCCAGAGGGTCATTGGTCTATGGAATTTGCTGCAAGAAGGGGCGGTAACAGCAACCAGTCTAGATGGATTTCAGAAAGGGTTAAACCAGTGGTTATCAACCTGTGGGTCGCGACCCTTTTGGGGGTTGATCTTCTCTTTCACAGGGGTTGTTATGAAGTAGCAATGAAAATAATTTTATGGTTGGGGGTTAGGGTTAGGTTGGGGGTCACCACAGCATGAGGAACTGTATTAAAGGGTCGCGGCATTAGGAAGGTTGAGAACCACTGGGTTAGACAAATATATGGATGACAGATGTATCAATGGCTGGTAGAATGGATGCCTAAGTACATCTTTCAGGTTGGAGGGACAAGCAGGATGTTTCTAAGGCCATTTGCTGGGATTCAAGAGCAGGAGAAGGTTTGCCCTTGTCTCTGCTTGAGATGCCCAGGTGCCATTGGCGGGCCACTGTGTGCGACAGGATGCTGGACTAGATGGGCTGTGGCCTGATCCAGCGGGGCTCCTCTTAGGTTCTTATGTTCTATTCAGGGAATGTGTGAACAGAGCGTGCTGTGTGCTCTTGTCCTGCTAGTGGGCTTTCCTATACAGCTGGTGCACAACTTATATTCTTATGCCTCTGGCCAGTGATTGGAATCCAGTAACATCTAAAGAGAGGTCAAACTAGGAAGACTGAGAAGACATAAACGACTATTAGAATGGATGTTTAGATACCACCTCCAGGTTGGAGAGACAGGCAGGATTTCTCGAAAGGAGGCATTTTCAGGGAGTGGAGAGCAGGTGAAGGTCTTGCCGTTGTCTTCTGCTTGAGATGCCCAAAAGCAATTGATGGGACACTGTGTAGGACAGGATGCTGGGCTAGGTGGGCACTTGGGATAGGTGGTCCAGGTCTCTGCTCATTCTCTTCTGTCCTGGGGTCTGCTCAGTTTGTGGCACCGCCATTCCACGGCTGTTTAAGTTTATTCATTTATTTAAGGTCTAAACTTAAGAAAGGGAAAAAAAGGGGAAAATAAAGAAATATAAAAGGAAAGGGAGAAAGGGAAACAAAATACCAACTACCTGTAACCTGCACTGATATCTGAAAGTTAACAAAGTGTAAATAAGCAATGTGTGTAAGGTGAGAAATCACAGCCATTATGTCTTCCCACGAGTCCCTCTGGTATTGTAGCTGACGGATGAAACATTCAAGTTTCGTGTTCCTTTGATCCATTGTTCTAGTGAGGCTTTCAGATCCTGAAGAAGCAGCGTGATGAATGGAGCTGGAATGAAGACGGGTAGGGAGAAAGCCATTGTAAGAGAGGAGGGAACTAGTGAATTATTCTTTAGGGGTCCTTGAAGTTTAATTACATTTTTTGGACCATTGAAGCCTTATTCTTTAAGCTAGTACTAGTGGTTAAGACTGCAATTTTTAGAAGAGGAAGGAAGGAAGGAAGGAAGGAAGGAAGGAAGGAAGGAAGGAAGGAAGGAAGGAAGAAAGGAAGGAAGGACTGTGTAGTGTCAGAATCTTCCAAAGTTGGGAAGTGGGGGGCTGGAAAGCAGAGGGTGTGTCTAGAGACTTACAGATACCACACATTTCAATGTGAGTAGCAGTGGTACATTATGCTACTTTGAATTTACCTACTGTGGAATGATGAGCAGTCACTCTGCTGTATCAGGTAAATTCAAATGTACCCGCCAGTCTGGACAGGATGGCGAGAACAGCAAACGAGAGCTGAGCCTGCAGCTCCTATTGGCTGCCCCATCCCACGTTATGTGCGCCTCACCATGCATGCCACGGAAGCATTGCAGCTTTCTCTGAGAAAGCTGCGGGGAGGGTGCCTGAGTCCAGATGGCGCACTGTGGATCCGCAGCACATAAGCTGCTCTTTCTTCCCTAACAGCGGATTTTATTCCACTAATCTGGATACTACCTTAGTCATTCAGCCCTCAGCCTTTTCCCAGCGCTTGGTCACACGTTACCTTTAAATCATCTTCAGTCCATCTTCCAATTTCAACGCTTACTCCTTTTAATTTCTATCCCACCATAGAAAGTCCAAATGGAGGATGGAAATTGCACTAATACTTCCCATCCTCCTCCAACTTTTCTTCCTATAGTGGGAAGTCCAACAAATACAATGGATAGAAATGAAGAGGTGTGAAGCTTTTGAGCGGAAGATGGAGGGAAGATGGTTTAAAGTGAAGGCATAAGAAGGGAATGGCAAACCACTTCTGTATCTCTGCTGAGAAAACTGCATAGGAACGTCCATAGAGAAGCCCAGGAAGTCAACCAGAGACGTTTTCGCATTACTCCCGTTCCATTTGGAACGGGAGTAGGACGGGAAGATTAAGACAGCTCACGACGCTTTCACCTTTCACACACAGGAGCGCAGGAGCGCGTGTAAACGCGTTCCGGCGCGTCTGTGTGCGAATGCTCAAAGCATCGTGAGCTGTCTTAGCCGGCAAAGGCCGGCCAGGGGCGCGGAGACAGCCGCGGAGGCAGATCGGCAATCAGCTGATTGTCAAACAGCTGATTGTCGAAGCCGCGCCGGCGTCGGAGGCAAGCCCGCAGCTGTTAGGGAGGGAGAAGCAGGCACGAATGCTTCTCCTCCCGAACGCCTGCGGGCGGCTCGTCCGCGTTCGAATGCATGTAGAGCACTTTAAAGTGCTCTACATTTCGAACGCGAGAAAGACAGCTGCGGACACGTCGGAGCGCAAGCCCCGCTCGGGCAATGCGTATGCCGTGTCCGCAGCTGTCTCCCACGCGCACCGTTCAGCCCCGTGCGAAAACGTCTCAGGAATCAGTCCTTGCTCAACAACAAAAAGTGTGTGGTCCTGCCAGTGAGGGCGGGAGGGAGGGAGAGGGTGTTATATCTTAATGTATACTTTCCACTGGTTTATGGTTTTTATGTATTTATTGTTGTGCTCTCATCCTGGGACCATCACTTGAAGGGCGGGATACAAATACTCAAAGAAGTAAAATATATTTGTATGCCCGTATCCACTCTCATTTTGAAACAATGGCTAGGGATGTGCACAAATATGCTTAACATTCAAAATTCATAACAATTTGGCCGAATTCAGACATTTGAACTCGAATCGAATGTTGGTATATTTGAAGACTGACATTTAAATTTGAATGGAATGTTTTGATACATTCATATGAAGCTTTGTGTATGGGATTCATATGAGATTCGTATGCGTTTGTATGGGATCCTCATGGGACTGGACATTTGTAGTGCCCCAGTTTGGTCTAGTGGTTAAGGAGCCGGACTCTAATCTGGGAATATCGGGTTCAATTCTGCCCTCCCCCACGAAGCCAGCTAGGTGACCTTGGGCTAGTCACAGCTCTCCTCTGAGCTCTCACAGCCTCTCACAGGGTGTTCTGTTGTGGGGAGAAGAACAGAAGCTTTGTCAGCCACTTTGAGTCCCCTTAAATGGGTGAGAAAAGCGGGGTAGAGAAGCCAACTCTTCTTCCTCCTCCATGAAGCCAGCTGAGTGACCTTGAGCTAGTCACAGCTCTCTTCTGAGCTCTCACATCCCCCCCCTACTTCACAGGGTGTTCTGTTGTGGGAAGAAGAACAAAAAAGCTTTGTCAGCCACTTTGAGTCCCCTTAAATGGATGAGAAAAGTGGGGTAGAGAAGCCAACTCTTCTTCCTCTTCCATGAAACCAGCTGGGTGACCTTGGGCTAGTCACAGCTCTCCTCTGAGCTCTCACAGCCCCACATACCTCACAGGGTGTTCTGTTGTGGGGAGAAGAACAGAAGCTTTGTCAGCCACTTTGAGTCCCCTTAAATGGGGGAGAAAAGCAGGGGAGAAAAGCCAACTCTTCTTCTTCTTGTATTGAATACAAATCCTACTAAACTCGAAGGGGATGTATTTGAAGGAATGCAAATTTTCTTGCATTTGATTTGATACAAATCAAATTGGGGGGGGGACGTGTGCCCATTGCTACCTATGACTGGCTAACCATCTCCCCTTCCTCCACTTTTGCAGGACACAAACACTATTGCAGCTACTCCTGCCAAGGGCGCTGTTCTTCCAAGTGCTCTTATAATGAGACTCCGCAGCGGAACTGTGCCTGTACCCTCCATGGCGGATACTGCTGTGTCGCTCGGACCAGACCTCCTTACCCGCACCCGCACCCTCACCCTCACCCTCACCCTCGGCCTTACCCTCATCCTCACCCTCATCCTCATCCTCGCCCCCCTGTGGTCCTGCCGGCCCCTGCTCCTGCTCCTGCTCCTGCCCCCGCCCCAGTCCCACACCATCCGTACCCCTATCCCAAGTACCCACACTGGAGACCCCACCACAGGGGTTGAAGAGAAAGACTTCCGGCGCAAGGCCATTTCTCGGTCGTTTGAAGAAAATAATTATTTGCCTCTGTTTACCCAATAAAGAAACAAACAAAACAAAAAGCATTGTTTCCTCATTCCTTGGGACTTCCGTTCATCCCTGCTGTTATTTCTGCCTCTCTAGTAATTATTTCTCCATCTGCTGCCTGACGATGCCATGTCCTGGTCCTGCTGGGGACCTTCTTAAAGAGGTCCACAAACAGGCCAGCTCCTGCTTTCTGAACAACGGAGGCTGCGGTATCAAGTACATCCCTGTAGGCCGGAATATGCTGAGGCACCTTTTTCGGCGGTGCTCCAGAAATAGTGCCCACAGTGGCATACCGCTGGAAAAAACCCTCCTAGTCTCAATCTTCTCAGGCTCCATGTTACCTCCCAGGGGTCTGTGAAGACCTAAGCCGACCTTACCCACCTGGCCCTCCGCAGAGCAACACAGATGGGCCCAAACCGCTAGGCACCCAAACCCCTTGCCAGTTCATTAGGGTTCCCTGCTTTACTTTGCACCCGCTCTGGGGTCCTGCTTTACCTGCCCGAGATATGGACTTCCCTTAAAGCAGCAGGCTGACACTTGAACATAAGAACATTAGAGAAGCCCCGCTGGATCAGGCCACAGCCCATCTAGTCCAGCATCCTGTTGCACACAGTGGCCCACCAATTGCCCATGGGCATCTCAAGCAGAGACAAGGACAAACCTTCTCCTGCTCTCGAGTCCCAGCAGATGGCCTTAGAAGCGTTCCGGTTCCTCTCCCCCCCCCCCCCCCCAGCCTGAAAGATGCACCTAGGCATTCATTCTCATACCCATTGATACATCTGTCATCCATAAATTTATCTAACCCTACCTTAAAGCCATCTAGACTGGTAGCTGTCACCACCTCTTCCGCCAGCACATTCCATAAGCCAATGACCCTCTGGGTGAAGAAATACTTCCCCCTGTCAGACCTTATTCTCCTACCCATCAGCTTCATAGATGCCCCCTGGTTCTAGTGTTGTGCGAGAGAGAAAAGAAATTTTCTCTATCTACCTTTTCTATACCGTGCATAATTTTATATACTTCAATCCGGTCTCCTCTTAAACGCTGTCTCTCCAGACTGAAGAGGCCTAGACGTTGCAGCCTGGTTTCGTAAAGGAGGTGTTCCAGACCCTTAATCATTCTGGTTGCCCTTCTCTGCACCTTCTCTAGTTCCACAATATCCTTTCTGAGGTGTGGTGACCAGAATTGTACACAGTATTCCAAATGTGGCCTCACCATAGATTTATAAAGGGGCAAAATGACGCTTGCTATCTTATTTTCTATTCCCTTCCTAATTATTCCCAGCATTGAATTTGCTTTTTTTGCTGCTGCCGTGCACTGGGTTGACACCTTCATTGAATTGTCCACCAAAACCCCGAGATCCCTTTCCTGGTGTGTTGCAGAAAGCTCAGACCCCATCAGTTTATAGACGTAATTTGGATTCTTGGCCCCAATGTGCGTTACTTTGCACTTGTTAAGATTAAAGCACATTTGCCACTTGGTTGCCCACTCACCCAATGCTAAGAGATCCCTCTGGAGCTCTTGGCAATCTCTTTCAGATTTTACTACCCTGAATAATTTAGTATCATCAGCAAACTTTGCTATTTTACTATGTACCCCTTCTTCTAGATCATTGATGAATACATTAAAAAGCATTGGTCCCAGTACTGAGCCTTGAGGGACCCCACTTTTTACTTCTTTCCACCCTGAGAATTTGCTGTTTATTACTACTCTCTGCTTCCTGCCCTTAAGCCAGTCACAAATCCAGGACAGAACCTGTCCTTTTATTCCATGGCTGATGAGTTTACTCAGTAGCCTTTGATGTGGGACTTTGTCAAAAGCCTTCTGAAAGTCCAGATAGACAATGTCTACTGATTCACCTTTATCCACGTGTTTATTGACACTCTCAAAGAATTCCAATAAATTTGTGAGGCATGATTTACCTTTGCAGAAGCCATGCTGGCTTTTATTCAGCAATGCTTGCTCCTCCATATGCACACTAATTTTGTCTTTAATAATGCCACCCATAACGGACCCCTTCACAGAGCCTAGCTGGGTGGCTGCGGCTTGCATGGATGGATGAAAAATGGCACCGATTCTTTTCCCTCCTCTCCCCATTGCCCAGGGCACACAGCAGCAGCGGCAACTCAAGCCCCCTTCGCCCACTCACCGCCACAGCCTTAAAAACATCCACACATCTCCCAGAACCTGCAGGTGCTTTCCTTTCTTTTCCCTTTCTAAAGGTCAGATTGCTACAGTGTAGCGGCTGCTGTAAGGGGTGGATTTTTACAGTAAAATCACTACCTTTGGAAGCAAGCTATTGGGGGAGGGAAACCCTAAACATGCATCTTCATCCCACTAAAACCGTACGGTTCCCACAGTAAGAAATGTAAAACATTTCAAATGCGCAAACCAGAGCGAGACCTGTTGAAATGAGTGTTAACATTTACAACGCTTTGGGGCGATTTAACATGCAGAAAGCATGTTAAGCCAGCCTGACGTGGGGACTGTGAGGATCGAAACCGTTTCAAAAGACTTACCTTCCATGCAGGAAGCCGGATTTGGGACTCTTCATGTGGCCGCTTCCGCACTCCGGTGCACAAGATCCAACCCTGATTGGGTCTTGCCCCCAAAGAATCCGGCCTCCAAGAAGACCTCAAAAATTAGGTCTTCCATTCGGCCCCTCGCCTCAGTCTGGTTGGAAGCAGGATGCTTCCCCACCTGGAGAGGCAAGGGGCCGGATTTGCCAGCAGCCACCATTTTTGGAAGGGTGGAACTAGGCCAGTCTGCCTTCTTTCACTGTTCCCTGTGTGCCGCGTGCCACCAGAAACGTGCAGTGACTGGCAGCTGAATGCTCCAGTCCCGCAGCTCCGGGGGCGGTGTCGGCAGCGTGGGAGGCTGGATGCCCTTTGGAATGGGTGTTGCGGCCTCCACGCAGCACCCAGGGGATCCGGCCACCCCATCCGGCCATCCCACATGTGTGTGGATGTATGGGAGGTCTCCGAGGATCCGTCTCTATTTCGGATGGATCCTCGGGAGGCCGGATTGCCTTATCTAAACAGTCATTATAACCTCAATGGTCCTTGGTTTCACAACAGTAGGAAGTCCTTTTTGAGTTCTTCCCTTTTCTAACCCTGCCTAACTGCTGGCATTCAGTTCCTTTGGTGTGAGAGGGTGACAGGTGGAGGAAAGGGGTGGGGGGAGTGATTAGATTCAATAAACTTTCCTTTTCAATTTTATTTTTACTAGTATCCTCATTTTGGGCAAGTTTCCTGTATGACATTTTAAGCTCTCTTGAGTTAGATTTTATTGACCTCTAATTCTCTGTATGTAACTTGAAGATTATCACATCATGGTCACTGTTCCCTAGTGGGTCCGCTACAGCGACATCCTGTACCAGATCCTGAGTGTTACCTAGGATCAAATCCGAGTTCCCCTTTCCCCTGGTTGACTCCATAACCACCTGCTCTAAGGAACAATCATTTAGCATGTCTAGGAATTTTATCTCTTTCAGATCAAGTGAACAAGAGTTCACCCAGTTTATGTAAGGGTAGTTGAAGTCCTACATTATAACAACTGATCCTTATTGGATGCCTCCTTGGCCTTATTTTCCAAATGCTGTCTCCTTGCGGTTCTGGTGGACAACCCAGCAAAGATGTCTGCTAAGGCACTTTCTACACTACCCTCTTGGCCTGGGTCAAAGGGCCTCTGATCCAATCCTGGACCTTTGCACGTTAATCCAGCTCAAGGAGGCCCTGTCCACATTAGTCCTTCTCTGACTGCATACGACAGACCCAGATCTGGATTAAGAGGCCCTTAATCAGGATCTATTGCATGCTGCCAAAAACCACTCCCCCAAGATCCAGGGCTAGGAACTGTCATCACATGAGCATTGCAGCCTTGGGGAGGTTTGAACTGGATTAGTGCCATCAGTGGATACAATAGACACATTGGGCAGTGGACAGAAGGCATGGATTTTAGCATGGATGGAACGGGGAACTGAAGATCAGCTTCAAATTGTGTAATATCCACACGTGAACCTCTGCGCTAAATATTAAAGGTGTAGATGCTTCATTAGTGCTTAGCTTTGCAAGTTTAGTTTTAGGTCTTGAGAAAATATCAGAAATATGTAGTGTGCAGATCCCCATGAAAGGCCTCCATGTTCTGAAAACACTGCATGATTTCAAAGGGATTTAGAACCCCTTCCCCTCCCAAAGGAAACACAACACATAAACACAATATATTAATGCGCTTCGTCTTTATTGCGGAAGTGGACACCAGACAGAGCCTTCTGAGTACAGGGGCATCAGAGTGGGCAGCCATGGGTTCCTCTCAGTAGCGTGACGTCCCTCTGCTTCAGCCTTTCTTGTGGGCCACACAGCACATGGCACAGTTGCAGGCATAAACGGCATACTGGGTTTTCCCACATGACTTTTGGCAGACGCCTCCAAGACTGGCACAGGTTGGTTGTCCCTTCTTGCATCCTGCAGGAAAGATTAAAAAAAATTGATGCCTGAGCAAAGAATTGGCTCTTGGTTGGCCAACAAGTGACCCTTCTCAACTCAGTCCTGGGACGTCCAGGAGACCAAGACTTTCTGGCCAACATCTGACCAAAGCTGAAACTCAAGGTAGGATCTTAACTGTTGTTCTTGCTGTTGCTATCCAGGATCCTCAGACCTTGGATGGAAGGTGGTGCCCATAAGATCTCCTCCTACCCCACCATTGTGTGCCCAGTCAGCCTGTGAGGGGTCAACCAAAAACACTTGTAGGGATGGATGGAGCCGACTGCCAAGTGAGCTGGCTGAGAGGCATCCAGGTCTTGATCAAACCCCCATGGCCATGTCTTGTTCTCCTGCAGCTTTTGGATCTCTCTGTGAATGGGATGCAACTCACAGGGTGCATCCCCATGCACATTTGGCCCCATAGCAAAATCGGGTTCATCAAGGGCTGTCCCCATGCATTTTAGATTTGGCTCGATTTCCGCGGACGAAATTGCCCAAACCCATGCCAAACAAGCACCTAATCTGGTACCCAGAAAAACAAATCTGGGCGTGGTTTGGGTGAGTTGGTCAGAGCCGAGCCTGCACATGGGGACAGTGCCGGACTTCACAATCTCAGCTGACAGGAAAGAGGCTTGAGTTTTAAAGCCAAACCTCTTTCCTATAAGCTGAGATCATGAAAAGGGGGTGCAGAGGCTTGAGTGTTCTCCCTTTTCCAGGGGGTCAATAAGGTTGTCCCCCTGGGAAAGGGAGAAATCTCAAGCCTCTGCACCCCCTTACTTCCTTTCCCTGGGAAGGGGAGTAACCTTTACTCCCCCTTTGAGGCAAGCAAACGGCTTGCCTGGGAAAGGGAATAAAATAACAATCCTGGTGCAGTTTGCATGGGGACGGCTGAATGAACCCCAGCCCGTCTGCAGCCCGCATTACTGGTAATGGCATGGGGACACCCAAGATTCGATCTTGGGTCCCACACCAGGTACCATGTGAGTACAATCGGCACCAAACGGCTTGCATGGGGACATAGCAACAGGACAAACTCCCTGGGCAGAACCACCACTTAGGGGATGGGCGTTTCACCAGAGGTGACTATGCAGTCCAGAAACATCTGGAAGACTGCAGTCTGAGACACCTGAGGGACTCCAAAACTCTAATCATGCCACTTGAACACTACAGGAACATGTTTCTAGCTCCCAAAATACAGCACAGAGGTGTCAACCTCTCCTGCCTCTCAGACCATCTCCAGTCCTGCTCTAGCTGTTGCACAGCCTTTGTGCATTTTTCTGATTCCTTCCAAAGGCCTCCTAGCTTGTGGTCCTCAATGCATCTCGTAGCATTCAGAAAGGAGCCTTTGGGGTTCTCAAAGAATGCAAGGGACCAGGGAGCTGGGAGGTTTAGCCATGCAGTTGCCAGGAAACCCAGAGCATTTCCCCATCGTGTGAATAAATTTATGTGCTTCTGCAATCAGCCCTTCCTTGCCATGGGGAAATTGCTGTAGGCCCTCCGCCATTTTGTATGCCTTTTCCTGCGTTTCTTCCATTCTATGCTGCCATTGTAGCTGCACCACGCTCCTACTGTGGCTGCACCAACATTTGAATTTCTCACCGTGGAACTGTGTCTAAACCTAGATTTTTTTCTTTCCAGACCTGGCTGTGGGACCAGAGGCTAATTCCCCACCCAGATTGCATCCATGCAGCTTTTCCAGGCTCCCCATCCTTCCTCCCCTAAGCAGAATACAGAAGGGAGGCAACTTCACTGCTTGCCGGGCTTTGCCTGCCCTTCCAACCCGGAACCGTCCCATTCATACCTCCATAGACGCCGGCCATGCTGGTGGCCACCAAAAGCATGAGAACCATGGCAAAGTAAAGAGCCCTCATGGTGGAGTTTCGGTTGTGTTCTTCAAAGAGGAGAGAAGATGAGAAGACAACCTGAAGACTCAGTGGTGTTCATGGTCAGAGACGAGGATGTTTTATAGGCAGTCTTGCTCAAAGGAATGCATTGTGGGTACATACGTCATTTTGGAGCTGACGTAGATGCTGTCCTGCTTATAGATTATCTTCTTACCCCAAAACAATGCATGTAATGAGTTGTATTGTCTACAACCATTGTTTGTTGCCTTCCATTTCCCCATTTCTTTTTAACATTTGCACTGCTCAGTCAACCCAACTGTGGGGACTGACCTTCTGCTCACAAAGACCCCTGGTTGGCTACAAAGTCATAGCCAATTTAGCAGAATGTATGAAGTTATCCTCCAAGAGATCTGCCTGATATCTATTTGTCACCTTTCTTATCTAAGCCAGAAGCAATCCAAATGAATGGTTCATCAAGTTTAGTTAGCCAGTGGCTGAACAACTTAGGGCAAATTCTTATCTCCACATCCTTGGAAACATGTTTCAGGGAAGCGAAAGTGAAGATAGATCAGGTGTCCGCATTTTGCCACGTCTGATCTATCCCAAACTTACCCAGCAGTTTGACCAGGTAGGGATGTGCACAAATATTCAAAAATTCAAAAATCCAGTTCGAATCCATCGAATATCCACATTCAAATTCGAATTGGACCTTCGAAAATCTGAATTCAACCGTTCGATCCAATTTCAGATTTTCAAAATGGATTTTTGAATAATTCGGCTGAATAGAAGATCGTATATCGCATCCAAATATTGTATTTATTTGTGCTTATAATGCGGGATGAAAACGGGATGCACACAAATTCAAAAATCGGATACGAATGTTGCTGACATTTGTATTTTCGAGTCTGAATTGAGTTTCCAAAAGTACTGATTTGGAAAATCTGGATTCAAACTGGATTTTTGACAATATAGATTTTCGATTCTCGAAACGAATAGAACATTCAAATATTCAAATCGACTCAAATTCGAATGCAAAAGAATGCATTCGTGTACACCGCTACCGCCAAGCGGTGTACCAAGAAATAACACAATCTACTCCTGGGTCCTTCAAGACACAGTTAAGATTCTTAAGGGATTATACTGGGAATGGCAGTCCTAACGTACCTCAGGGCTAGTTGATTAAAAGAGTTGCATTGGCTGCCACATTTGAAATGCTAATGCTAGTGCATGCCAGTGGGAGTGCACTCTTCACGTCATCTGGACTGGATGGGAAATGTAGAAAGGCCTAGGACAGTTTGGTCTAGTGGTTAGGGAGCCGGACTCTTATCTGGAAATACCGAGTTTGATTCCGCACTCCTACATGAAGCCAGCTGGGCGACCTTGGGCTAGTCACAGCTCTCCCTTTCTGAGCTCTTACAGCCCCACTCACCTCACAGGGTGCCTTTTCTGAACAATCAGAACTCGCCAGGCATTAAAAGCACAATGAACATGGTGATGGGGAGAAGAACAGAAAGCTTTGTCAGCTGCTTTGAGTCCCTTAAATGGGTGAGAAAAGAGAGGTAGAAAAGCCAACTCTCCTCCTCCTCCTCCTTCTTCTAGGTCTAATCCTGCTGCAGTCTACCTTCAGATTGAGAGAACACGTCAGCAAAGTGACTAGGAGCTTTCTCTCCGCATTGTTTAACCCCGAGGTAGATTTTCAGAGTTAGATAATAACCATAAGAAAACAGCCTCCAATGATCACTTATACCTCCAGCACACTTGTTGAACATTAGCATTTTAATTGTGGGGCATTTTTGGATGATACCATCACCATGTTCATTGTGCTTTTAATGGCTAGCAAGTTCCGATTGTTCAGCGAAGGCAACAATCTACAGACTCCAGGTATACATGACTGGGCTATTTGCAAGTTAGCCCAGGGGTTTCGTCACACAGATGTCTCTCCCAGCTCTTCTGAGGCCTTTTCACACAAGGGGTTTTGGAACGCATCTGCGACACATTGGGATGCAGCATTCTCTCTTGTGGGGCGGCCGGATCCGTTCCAGGCTGCCCCAAGTGTCCCGACGTGTTTTAGATACATTCCACTTTCAGAGCACTAAAAAATGCTCTCCACGTATTCCAAATAATCCGGAATGCCCCCAGCTGCCACAAAGGGAAAGCATTTGCACACTCTCCCTCCATGACAGCTGGGCCCCTTCCCTGGCCTCCCCCGATTGGCTGCTCTGCAGCCAGGGGTGGGGAGGCCAGTCGGGTCCCTTCCCTGGGGTCCTGCCACCTGCATTGGTCAGGATCAGGCCCATGCAAGTGGCAGCACTCCCAACCAGCACCCCCCAACCCACTCCGGGGTTGCATGTGCGCATGAATGGTTCTTACCTGCTGCCGCCAGCTCGATTCCGGCTGGAATAGGCTGGCAACATTCTGCGCATGCTCATGGGGCAGCCCCTCATTGGCCGGGCACCCGCGCCAGCGCAGGTGGCCAGAAAAGACCTGTGACTAGCCCAAGGTCACCCAACTGGTTTTGTAGAGGAGGGCAGAGTCGGACTTGGTATTTCCAGATAAGAGTCTGGCTCCGTAACCACTAAGCCAAACTGGCTCCCAAGCAACCATATGATCCCCAGATGCACAGCCTGGCCTGGAGAAGTGGTTGGGTAACACTGAGCAGGCTGGTCTGATGCAGAAGCCCTGCACGGTCTCATTTGTAGGCAAGCGATCCTCTAAAGGACACGCTTGTTTCTTGGGGACCCCCGTCAGCCGCAATACCGCCGCTTGCACCCAGATTAACCTCCGGGAGGAAATGAAGTGAGGCAGGAAGACTTTGGGGAAGGGCAGCTGATTCAGCCACCGCCTTCCGCTCCAGAGGGAATGGTGGGAGCCGTTGAGTTGGCTGCCTTGCTCCAATGAAGCTGAAAGAGCCATGGCTGAGCGCGAGTTTTATTCAGTGGAGAGAACTTCAGGGCCACGGAGCCTATGGGTAATCATGCCTTACAGGAGCACAGATCTCCTGTGGGCTTAAAAAAAAAAAGTGCCTGCCAGTGAGGCAGTTTGGTCTAGCGGTTAGGGAGCTGGACTCTTATCTGGGAATACTGGGTTTGATTCCGCGCTCCTCCATGAAGCCAGCTGGGTGACCTTGGGCTAGTCACAGCTGCCCATCTAAGCTCTCAGAGTCCCACCTCACTCACAGGAGGCCTTTTCGCACACGGAGTTTTGGAACGCGCGGAAGACAGCCCAGAACGTGGCGTCCGCATTGCCGGGGCTGGGTTTCCATCCTAGCCCGTTCCAGGATGTCTTCCCTGCGTCCTAGGTGTAGAGCACTTTAAAGTGTTCTACATGCGTCCACGCGCGTCCCAAGCGTCGCCGGCAGTTCAGGGAGGGAAGCGTTCACACAGCCGTGGGCATTGGCTGAAAATCGGCCCCACAGGTGACAGGGGCCACGCTGATGACCAACCTTGCTGGGCTGCGGTGGCGATTGCACAGGTGTGCCGACACCGGTAGACGGGACAGGGGACCCACCAATTTGTGGGTCCCCTCTGCCATCTACCAGGGCCGGCGCGCCCGCATGATTGCCAGCCTGGCAAGGTTGCTGACGGCCTCACGTGTGGGGACGTGGGTCGTTCCCGGCCCCGGCAGCCCCACTGCGGCTGCCAGAGTCAGAGAGCCACCAGGATCAGCTTCATCTCGCCCCTTTCCGGGGTGGGAGGAGGCCAATCTCGGGCTGGCTGGGGGTGAGGGGCTGAGGGACCCCTTCTTAGACGGAACCCACGTGGGTTCCGTCCAAGAAGGCTTCCCCCCAACCCCGATCACACCCATCTGCAGGGTGTAGGCGCCTGGATGTAGGCGCCTACGCCATGCAGATGACCCACCCACCCACCCTCAGGGCCCGGGGACGCGACGTGCATGCGCGGAGTACCTACCTCTTCAGTGTTCAGGCTCGTAATGAGCCCAGGATGCCAGGAGCGCGCACCACGTTGCGCGCCGTGGCCCCCTATTGGACAAGCAGTTCACGACACTGCAGCAGACACCGAAAAGGTAGGTACTCCGCGCGCGCGTCTCATCCCCGGGCCCTGAGGGTGTGTGTGTGTGGTCATCTGTGTGCCGTAGGCGCCTACATCCAGATGCCTACACCCCGCAGATGGGTGCGATCGGGGTCGGGGGGTGGGAAACCTTCGTAGACCACAGCCACGTGCTCCGATCTGCAAAGGGGTCCTGCCTCATAGGCAGCCACCCCAGGCTGGGTGGGTGGGTGCCCACGTAGGTTCGTGCCAGCCGCACAGGGCTCAATCGAGCCCTGTGCAGCTGGCACGAAGCGGGGCTAGCAGCCTGACAGGTCTGCCCGCCCCTGGGTGCTCGCACCCAATGGCAGGCAGCCTTGCCGGAGGCGTCCCCGCCCCTGGCCGGCCTTTCCAAGCTAAGTAACTTCAGGACACTTTAGCCATTCACACACAGGTGCGCAGGAATGCATTTACACGTGTTCCTGTGTTCCTATGTGTGAATGCTGAAAGCGTCCCAAAGTTACTCAGGCCACATTCACTACATCCGTTCTGGATGTAGTGCGAAAAGGCCTAGGGTGTCTGTTGTGGGGAGAAGAACAGAAGGTTTGTCAGCCACTTTGAGTCCTATTAAATGGGGGGGGGAGTGGAGTAGAAAAGCCAACTCTTCTTCTCCTCCTGCTCCTCCTCATGTGCCCCTGGGGAAAGCAAGCTTTCCAAATGCAGAAGAAGGGAAGAAACAACCCACACACACTGAGGAGAGAGTTGAGTCCATGACAACTGTGCTTTTCTGTCTTCCTCCCCTATCCTGCACCTGACATGGCACCCAGAGAGGATGCTTTCATGTGCCAGCCAAAGCTCAGGTGCTAAGGAGAGACAGGGAACTCATGAACGTAAGAGGAACCGGGCTGGATCAGGCCACAGCCCATCTAGTCCAGCATTATTTTGTATTGCTATATAAAACCATGCCTGATGTGGAAAAGGTGGACAGATAAAAATTATTTATCGTACAACACTAACACCAGGGGGCACCTATGAAACTGATGGGCAGGAGAGTCAGATCTGACAAGGGGAAGGATTTCTTCACCCAAACAAACCAACGTTGACTAGTGCTCAGCCCAGCCCCCATGCAATCGATCGCTCACCTGTGATTGATCACGGGTCCAATCGACTCCTGGGCACCGCCATCTTGAGAGTGGAGCCCTGTATGATTGCAATCATGCGCTAGCACTGTTGCTAGAGTCACGCTGACACTGTGCAGGCACGTCAGGGGGTCATCTGAGGTCCCAGCGCCCTTGTGCGGGAGAGCATATGACCTCCTCAGCCGGAAGAAGCGGAGATGGTTGCCACCTGGATGCTAAAGGTAAGGTTTTGGTTAGGTTTCGGATGTGCACGAATATTCGTAACTTTAAAAATTCATACAAATTTGGCCAAATTCGGACGTTCGAATCTGAATAGAATGATGGCACATTCTAATGATTGACATTCGACTTCGAATCAAATGTTTTGATACATTCATATGAAGCTTCGTATGGGATTCATAGGGGATTTGTATGCATTTTTATGGGATTCATATGGGATCGAACGTTTGTAGTAAATAGGAATCCTACCACATTAGAAGGGGATCGATTTGAACAAATACAATTTTATTTTTTGCATTCAAATCGATACAAATCAAATACCAAAAACTTTTTGTGCCCATTCCTAGTTAGGGTTAGTTTGCACCACAGCTAGTATGCAGTTAGTCAACTTCTGGGCAGGCAGGGCAGGGGGGCTTCTAGTATGTAAACGCCTTCTGAAAGTGCAGTTGCATGCCACGGGCTGAAGTGTGAATTGACCTATGGTGACAGTAACCACTCTGATTCTGTGGTTACACCATACCTTTTTAATCTGCATCAGGAAGGCAGCTGTATCCAAGCCGTTTTCAGCCTGGAATGGCTTGGTTATACCTTCCTGCTGCTGTAGCTGGTAATCCTCAGTCGGTGTGGAGGGGGGGACCGCTGTGCTTGATTGTGAGGCATTCTGGGAGGGTAAAGGGGGGGCAAAGTGACAAATGGGGATGGGAGGAGGAAGATAGGGTCGGGGCAGTGGTAATGGGGTGGAGAGAAACTCAGGGCAAGAGGGAGGGGTGGGGGAGTGAAATTGGGGTGGGGAGAGAGATCATTGTGACGGCAGTGACAACAGGGATAGGAAATCAAGGCAAGGGGATGTGGGAGGGAGATCATTGCAAACAGCGGTGACAGCAGGGAAAGGAAATCAAGGCAAGAGGGGCGGGGGGAGGGAGATCATTGTGATGGCAGCAATGACAGGGAAAGGAAATCAAAGCAAGAAGGAGGTGCGTAAAGGCAGATCCAGCAACAGGGAAAGGAAATCAAGGCAAGGGGGTGGGGGGAGGGAGATCATTGCGAAGGCAGCAGGGACAGGGAAAGGAGATTGGGGCAAGAGGGAGGTGCGGGAAGGCAGATCCAGTGACAGGGATAAGAAATCGAGGCAAGTGGGAAAGTGGCAGGGAGATCATTGCAACAGTAGTGATGACAGGGATAGGAAATCAAGGCAAGGGGGTGGGGGAGGGAGATTGTGATGATGGGGCAGAGGAAGGACTGTCATGGCATGGGGAAGGGGGAGGGGCAAAACTCAGGGAAGAGTCTCATTTTTCTGGGCAGCAGGGAGCCAGAATGGTGGCCGCCTGGAAGGGGATTAAAACTTTAAAACTGCTTTGGCCCAAGTGAAGGAAAACACGAACAGAGGGAGGAAAATCCACACACAAAAAACCCTGCTTGGCATTTTAAGATGTAACCAAACTTGCTGAAGAAGCATTCAAGGAGTAACCGCGATCTGAAAGCTTTAAGAAAGAATTAGATGAGTCCACGAAGGAGAGTTTTTCCTGCACCACTGCATGTCAGCTGTGTATTTTTGCTCTTCTCCTCTGCCCTGGTTTTGCCTCCTTCGTGTCTGTAGCTACTTCTGGATTGCTCAGTTCCAAAGGAGACTCAGAAGTGGGGAGGAGGGAATACATTGTCCCCTCTGTCTTTGAGTTGGTGCACTGGGGTGGCGTGACATACAAAGACCAGACGAATAAGATAAGGCCAGGAGACGGATTGCTTTCGACACCTTCGTGAACGCCCTGCGGTTTGTCTGAATACTTCATACAGATATAGCCGTGCTTCTTCACTCGGTTCAAAGTGGCCTAGAAGGTCTCCCACATCCAGTGAACAACTTATGAGGCCCACTGAAGTTCTTTTTCTGCTCTTCCTTTTGGTCTGTGCTACTCTGCTAGGTAAGAGTAACACTTTGTTCAATGTTTTCTGTAGTCCCCATGGGGAAGAAGGGCTGTAACTAATGCAACCAGCCTTACGGAAGGGATTGGCCATTATTGCCTGCTTCTGGGGAGACCCTGGGGGGACTGAACTGGCAACCCTCTGCTTTTCAGGCAGTTTGCTCTACCACTGAGCTACAGCCACTCCCAGATTCCACGGGCACCCCCTTGCAGTTTTCTTGGCAGGGATAAGAGAAGTGGTTTGCCATTGCCTAGTTCTGGGTAGAGGTTGGGGATTGAACTGGCAACCCTCTGCTTTTCAGGCAGTTTGCTCTACCACTGAGCTACAGCCATTCCCAGATTCCATGGGCACCCCCTTGCAGTTTTCTTGGCAGGGATAAGAGAAGTGGTTTGCCATTGCCTGCTTCTGGGGAGACCCTGGGAACTGAACTGGCAACCCTCTGCTTTTCAGCCAGTTTGCTCTACCATTGAGCTATAGCCTCTCCCAGATTCCATGGGCACCCCCATGCAGGTTTCTTGGCAGGCATAACAGAAGTGGTTTGCCATCGTCTACTTCTGGGGAGAGGCTGGGGGCTGAACTGGCAACCCTCTGCTTTCCAGGCAGTTTGCTCTACCACTGAGCTACAACAGCCCCTCCCGTCCATAAAACCCAAGGGACGTGGCACTGATGCAACGACGTGCTCTCTGGATCCCTGCCCTTCGTGGCTGATAAAGACTAGCCGACAAGGTATGACCGGGTGGATCCAGGAGGTAGTGAATGCCTCTCTGAGGGAGGGGGTGGTTCCACCAGCCCTGAAACAGGCTGTGGTGCGCCCGCTCCTGAAGAGAGCCTCCCTGGATCCAGAAGATCTAAACAACTATCGCCCAGTAGCTAACATACCTTTCTTAGGCAAGGTTCTGGAGAGGGCTGTCGCTGTTCAACTGCAAACATGCTTGGAAGAAGCTGATTATCTAGACCCATTTCAATCTGGCTTCAGGCCCAGTTATGGCACGGAAACCGCCTTGGTTGCCCTGGTTGATGACCTTATCCGGGAGAGAGACAGGGGGAACGCTTCCCTGTTGGTTCTCCTGGACCTCTCAGCGGCTTTTGATACCATTGACCATGGTATCCTTTTGGAGAGACTATGGAGTTTAGGAGTGGGAGGCAATGCTTGGCACTGGTTCTGCTCCTATCTCCGGGATAGATCTCAGATAGTAACTGTGGGAGACACTGATTCGACACCCTGGGAACTCGTGGGGTTCCTCAGGGGTCGATCTTATCTCCCATGCTATTTAACATCTATATGAAGCCGTTGGGAGAGGTTATCAGGAGATTTGGAGTGAGGTGTCATCAGTATGCAGATGATACCCAGCTCTATCTCTCTGTACCATCTGAATCAGGAGAGGCGGTTGAAGTGCTTGACAGGTGTCTGGAGGCAGTAATGGGCTGGATGAGGGCGAATAAATTGAAGCTGAATCCAGACAAGACAGAGGTGCTGTGTGTCACAGGGTCTCGGGTCCGGGTAGTTGGGAGATACCCTGTCCTTGATGGGGTTGCAATACCCTGGGAGGGACAGGTGCATAACTTGGGGGTACTCCTGGACTCTGCGCTAACACTTGAAGCTCAGGTGGAGGCCGTGGCCAGGAGTGCCTACTCCCAACTACGGCTAGTCCGTCAACTGAAGCCTCTTCTGGATAGAGACGACTTGGCCACAGTTATCCATGCTCTGGTAACCTCTAGATTGGACTACTGTAATGCACTCTACATGGGGCTGCCCTTGAAGACGGTTCAGAAGTTGCAGCTAGTGCAAAATGCAGCCGCGAGAGTGCTGACCGGAACATCTAGCCGGATGCACATCACACCGGTTTTAAAATAATTGCACTGGCTGCCAATTCACTACCGAGCCCAATTCAAGGTTTTGACTCTGACTTATAAAGCCCTAAATGACTTGGGCCCCAAATATCTAAAGGAACGCCTAATCCCGTATTGACCTGTCCATGCCTTAAGATCAAGTGGCGAGGCGCTCCTGATTGTCCCACCACCTTCAGTAGTGAGGCTGGTGGGCACCTGGGAGAGAGCCTTTTCTGTGATGGCCCCCAGACTATGGAATAGCCTCCCCCTTGAGGTGCGTCAGGCCCCTTCCTTATATATATTTAGGAGGGCAGTGAAGACGCACCTCTTTGCCCTGGCCTTTGGCTAAACTATTAATGTTCCCTCCCCCAGTACAAACATTATCATTTTAAACATGTGGTACATTGTTTTATATGTACTGAATTTTTAACGTCTTTTAATGTGCATTCTGTTTTAATCTGTTGTTTTAACCTTGTAACCTGCCCAGAGACCTTCGGGTATGGGGCGGGATATAAATGTAAATAATAAATAAATAATAAATAAATAAGAATACCATCCCAGGTTCTGGGCGCCAAAGGTATTCTGATACACAGCGATGCACCCTGCTGGAGGGTTACTGCAAAGCCAAGTGCAATGAGACCGTAGTCCTCGTGGAACTGGACCTTGGAACATGCAGAAATGGGAAGGAGAGGTGCTGCAGACCTCAGGAGCTGGTAAGGATCCTGATTGGGAGAGGGGGAGGGAAAGCATTTGTGTCCCACTGAGAAATTCTGTATTTCGGCTGAATTCCGAAGCTGGTGTGATGAATAACACAACTTTATCTTCGGTTTTGAATGCAGTCGTTGGGATTTTCTGCACAGATCCTTAATACAGATAAACATAATAGGGGCGTGCACGAATGGGTTTTTTTTTCTTTTGCATTCAAATTCGAGTCAAATCGAATATCAAAACATTCAATTCGATTCGAATGTTTAAAATCCGAATGCTAAAATAACTGATCCAAATCCGTTACATTTGAATGTTAGATTTGTATTTAAAGATACAAATGTCGACATTTGTATGTGTTATGCATATCTGTAGGCATTTCGTATGCATCCCGATTTATTCCGTATGCATCCTGTTTTCATTCCGTATTATAAGCACAAATGTGTACAGATACGTATAGTATTTGTACGGATATGTATGCATTCGAGTTCGAATGTGCACATTTGAGCAAATTCGATCGGATTTTGAACATTACGAATATTCATCCACATTCCTAAGAGTCTAGGAGGAGTCCTGCTGGATCAGGCCACAGCCCATCTAGTCCATACGAACCTAAGAGGAGCCCTGCTGGATCAGGCCACTGCCCATCTAGTCCACACAGTGGTCCACCAATTGCCCATGGGCATCTCAAGCAGAGAGAAGGGCAAACCTTCTCCTGCTCCCAAATCCCTGCCAATGACCCTTAGAGGCATCCCTTCTGTCTCTCCAACCTGGAGGATGCACCTGGGCATCCATCCTATACAGCCATTGATACATCTGTCATCCATGAACTTGTCTAACCCTTTCTTAGATCTATCCAAGCTGGCTGCTGTCACACGCTTGGTGCAACACCATTGCTGACCATGCTGCTGTTGTTGTGGAGGCACTTGAACTGCACTGGAACAGCGCATGTTACTCTCCACTACACCTACTTTCTTCCTAGATCTATTCTACGTATGGATGCCCCTTCCTTGATCCAGGTTAGACAGTGTTAGCACAGATGCAGATCACATTTACCAGGTCTGCCAGTAATCTGGATCAGTGAACCCTTAGCACAGATCTGATCCAAATTAACATGAGTCCCTGATCCCTTGGTACAGTTTTCTTCAGCTGTTCTATACTTTGCTCCACCAGTTTCAAAGTCCAATAAGTGTTCGGGTCATCCTTATGGGTTTTTCTTTCTGTCAGGTTGGCCATGGGGCAAACAGGCTACTGGCCAAGATGGCCCTTTGGTCAGATCCATGAGGTCACATCAGACCCACTAAGATCTCAAGAAGAAGGCCTCCTTGTAGTTCCTCCTCCCTCAGAGGTGCAAGGGACAGGGACATGCAAGACAGACTTTTCTGTGGTGGCCCCAGATTCTGGAACAGCCTCCCTCTATAGATTCATCAGGCACCTTCATTATATGGTTTTTGGCACCTGGTTAAAACATGCCTCTTCACGCAGATCTTCGAACGAACGAACGAACGAACGAATGTCTTTTATTTATAATTCAAACAGCTTGCATCCTTTGGAATATTCCTTTTAGGGGGAACTTTTACTAAAGGGTGAGATAGAAACTATGAATGAATGAATGAATGAATGAATGAATGAATGAATGAATGAATGAATGGACATCTTGCATCCCTTGGAATATTCCTTTTAGTGCTACGATTCTATAAACTGACAGTCTAGCAAGGTCCAATCTGCATTTCCTGTTGAGAAGCTGCATGAGAACATTTCATAATTCTGTGGTCTTACTGGAAACGGTTGTCTTAGCTTTCCAGGCACCAAGAAGTCTCAGATCCACGCCAGCCATGACTTTCGCTGCCCAATATTTTTTTTTGGCATGATGTTCTTCATTTGCGCTGTACAGAGGGGCCAGGTAAGAGGGCAAGGGCCATGGCTTAATAGTGCAATATCTGCTGTGCTTGCAGAAGATCTTGGCTCCATCCTGGGCATTTCTAGCCAGAGCTGGGACAGACTCATGTCTGAAGTCCTTGAGACCTATTGCCACTTCTCAAGAGGGTTGTCCTTCACCAGTTAGTTACGGTATTCGATAATATCATCTTGCTGGGAGCCCTGCCTGAGGAGGAGGAGGAGGAGGAGGAGAACCTTGACATCCCTCCAGGGATGGTGGTCTAGTGGTGGCAGCCTAGACCACTTTACCCTTTGGATGACTCTCTATCCTGATCATTTGGAGCTGCTCTGTACCCCACTTGGCCTCAGCTGCCTCAGTTATGTGTGCGTGTGGGTGTGTGTTTGGCTTATTTTGCAATGCTTTGTATGATGTGCAATTTTTATCATGTATTTTTATTATAATGTTTTGATTATTATTTTTGCATTTCATATCTTCTGTTTGTTGCAAACCGCCTTGGGCAAATTTTCTTCTGGAAAGGCGGTATACAAATAAAATGGAAATAAAATGGGGAGAAGCTCTCCGTGATGGCTCAGGAAGATCCATTCAGTTCTCTTAGCAGATACAGAAGTGGCGGGCCATTATCAACTTCCAGGGAGGTGATGAGCATGGAACCTCTACTTTCTAGGCTTGTGGCAAACCTCTGTTTGGTCCCTCCAAACACAGAGAGAGGTTAGGGGACTTTGGGGCCTCCCTACAGCATCTAGATACAGGTAAAATGGAGGGGAGTCCCATGGAAATGTAACAGGGAACTCGCCTGCAACACAGCCATCTAGCATCCACCATTACTGGCCTCTTTGTGGGTGGATCCCCAACACACTTGCACATGATGTCAGCATGCATGCATAAAACATCACTGGATAGGCAGAGAGCCCGAGGGCGTCTCAGTGTTGATGTCACATGCGAGGAAGCATACCTAAGCATCCATTTAGTAGCCACTACTACACCTGTCCTTTCTTAAAGAACCAAAAAAGGTCATTTCAGCAGGTGTTGTACGCATTGCAAGCGACAACTGCTGAAGCTGCCGCTTTCATGCAGCCATTAAAACAGCGGTTCTCAGAATGTGGTCCTCCAGATGTTGCTGAACAACTCAAAGCATTCCCCTTCCCGTATTCCACTGGGGCTGGTGCAGAATGCAGGAGTGGAAGACTGGGAGGTGTTGTTCAGGAATATCTGGAGGACCACACTTGAAAGGTGTACTGTCCATCTTTTCCTCTGACCAGCATTACTACAGCAATCTGCTTTCCTCTAGTGTCTACAGTGAAGGCAGGCAGGCAGGCAGGCAGGCAGGCAGGCAGGCAGGCAGGCAGGCAGGCAGGCAGGAAGGAAGGAAGGAAGGAAGGAAGGAAGGAAGGAGAGACCTAGAGGGAGGGAGGGAGGGAGGGAGGGAAGGAAGGAAGGAAGGAAGGAAGGAAGGAAGGAGAGACCTAGAGGGAGGGAAGGAAGGAAGGAAGGAGAGACCTAGAGGGAGGGAAGGAAGGAAGGAAGGAAGGAAGGAAGGAAGGAAGGAAGGAAGGAAGGAAGGAAGGAAGGAAGGAAGGAAGGAAGGAAGGAAGGAAGGAAGGAAGGAGAGACCTAGAGGGAGGGAGGGAGGGAGGGAAGGAAGGAAGGAAGGAAGGAAGGAAGGAAGGAAGGAAGGAAGGAAGGAAGGAAGGAAGGAAGGAAGGAAGGAAGGAAGGAAGGAAGGAAGGAAGGAAGGAAGGAAGGAGAGACCTAGAGGGAGGGAAGGAAGGAAGGAAGGAAGGAGAGACCTAGAGGGAGGGAAGGAAGGAAGGAAGGAAGGAGAGACCTAGAGGGAGGGAGGGAAGGAAGGAAGGAAGGACAGCTTCTTTGTTGCTTCCAACTTTCCCACCCCAATTTCAACCTTATTTGTTTGCAGATCAAGTCTTTGACTGAGTGTCCAGAGGAAGCATTGCCAATCCCCCCCGTAATCGGAAGAGAGGATGGATGGAAAGGCAAGGACTGGCTACTTCCAAATGGCCATAGCAGACATGCAGTGGATTTCAGAAAGGTCATTAGAAGCTAGGCAACTCGAAAAGTTGGGCCAGACTGGATATTTGCATGGCAGACTTGAGCAACTAGCCCCCTTTCATTATTTTGGCAATGTGAGGAAACATTGCACCTGGTTTTATTTGTAGTGGTTTTTGGGGACTTATGCCGTGTTCCAGGTTTTCAGCTTTCAGATATTGTTGCCTCAACAACCCACCATTAACACTTCCACCAAAGGAAATTGTATTAACAAATTACTATAAGGAAAAGACCAATGTCTCATTAACAACAGACATAAAAGAACTGCTGAACAAACAACAGACATCTACAAGAAGGGAAACAAGGTCTAGGAGGACACCAGTCACTTTTAACTCTTCTAAGAGCTAAATCCTTTGAAGATGGATATCGTAGCAATATCTGAAAGCTTAGATTCTCAGAAGAACCTAATAAAATTGAAACGGACCATGAAAGCCTACATGTAACCATTGTACATGGTACCCTAAAGAGGCAAATTCCATGAACGCTGCACAAACCTTTGGGGCGGTTTTATATACAGGCAGAAACCTGATGCTGTACAATGTGCATTACCTCACACAATATCTTTCTAACTAAAGTGACCAACAAGGGTAGTTTTTGGACTGTTCAAAAGAACGAAACAAATTTCTGCCCTATATATCCCCAGGTGGCTTGTTTGTTCTTTTCTCTCCATTTCCTGATGCAATTGCACCCCCTCGGTCCAGAATTTGCCTCCCACCCACCCATGATCCAGTTTGGTCTAGTGGTTAGGGAGCCGGACTCTTATCTGGGAATACTGGGTTTGATTCCTGCCCCCCCCCCCCATGAAGCCAGCTTCGTGACCCTGGGCTAGTCACAGCTCTCTTCTGAGCTCTCACAGCCCCATCTACCTCATAGGGTGTTCTGTTGTGGGGAGAAGAATAGAAGCTTTGTCAGGCGCTTTGAGTCCCCTTAAATGGGTGAGAAAAGCAGGGTAGAAAAGCCAACTCTTCTTCTACTCCCAGGGGAATAAAATCTCAGGCCAGTCCTAACATGCCTCCTCAAAAGCAAGGACTGTTGTTTTCAGTGGTGTTTGCCTACTCGTAAGAAAGTGAATCTGCTGCCTAATGCCAAAGGCTGAGGGAAAGATGCTCATTATCCTGAGTAAGGATATTTAAAACATTTAAAGGTTTGTGTAAAAACAAAAAACAAAACACACACCATGCAACATTACCATCATTTCCAGCTTTACACAATTTGAAAAAAGTTCATTTTTTAAAAAAGATGTCAACCCAGGTGATTTACCCCAAGACTCAAAAGGCCACTATGCTGATGCTGAAGGATCATGGAAGTCATATTGGATGAAAGTTTCATGGAAGAAAGTTTCCAACTGGAAGAGGAGGTGCAGCTTGACCAAAGTGACGCCATTTTTCACTTCTGTAAACTTGCTAGCTTTCACAGAATGAACTTTGACAAATTAGCGGAAGTAGCAGAGTGATGCAAACAAGCTTGGCTTTGCAGAAAAGGGGTTATTTTTGAAATCATGTTGTTAAGCGACCTGAGAGGCTAGACAAGGCACTCACAAAGCACTCCTTTGGAGGAATGTCAATAAAATGTTTGCTTGGGGGGTTTGCAATGGGACATGATCTAATTGTTGAGGTGAGTGAGTAGCTAGGTAGTGCTATCATCTTGCTGGCTCCAAGAGGGCATGAAGACATGTAACACGAAAAGGTGGCTGTGGCAGTTTTCTCCCACCCAGCTTTTGTCATTCTTCTAGCCAGCAATAAAAGCGTACTTAGTCTCCATGAATTAATTGACTAGGGCTCTTTCTGCAGTTACCTGGTTCCAGATCAGTAGATCCAGATTAAGGGCCTTTTTCCACTAGGACTTAGAACCCTTCTAAGACCCCATTAGGAACCCGATCGGTACCAATCGGGAAGACCCTGTCCCTACCTGGACCACACTGAAGGCCCCATCTGCAAGGCTCTGTCCCCATGAGGGCAGGGGAAATCTGGATTTAATGGGACCTTCAGGCCCTTAAATCTGGATTCATGTGGACCTGATTAAAGGTGTCCACAATGGAGTCTCCAGGAGGGACCCATCTCAAAGATCTGGATCTTGAAGATCCGGATCTTTGACTGTGCGTGGAAAAAGGGGGTATAATTGTTGCAGGAAACCTGCCTCATGATGAAACACTGGGAAAAAAAGATAAGGAACAAGAAGAGGTTTTATTTACAATCAGCTGGAGGGAGAGAAACCCATTTAGGCTTTCTGCAAATTTCACCAGCACACAAGTGGCTTCTTTTATTCCATTTTAACCTTTATCGTTACTCCTGCTGGTGGTTGATAAGGTGATTTTCAACTTTCCCTCTCACTGCGCCTGTCAAAGGAATTCCCCCTTTATCTTAACCTTCACACCCTCCTTGCAGCTGGTTCTTTTCCATCAATGTGAGGGTCTGTCTTACTCTCCCTCTCTCCTCCTTATGTCCCTTATGGCTAATCTCTAGTATGTAGTTGGTGGGCTTGGTCTTTTAGCTAAGGGGCCTCTTTTGAGGCAGCTTCTCTTGAGAGGCTAAGCAACTGAAAGCCCTTTTTCCGTTCTGAAATGGCTCCTCTTCTGGGCAAGCTAAATAACCGACTCCTTTCCCTAAAAGCAAGTCTAAATGCAGAAGCAAAATGATCAGAGTGCTAAAGTGGACCTGACACAACTACCCCAGGGAGGAGGAGGAGGAAGAAGAAGAGTTGGCTTTTCTACCCCACTTTTCTCACCCATTTAAGGGGACTCAAAGCGGCTGACAAAGCTTCTGTTCTCCCCACACCAGATACCCTGAGACGTAGGCTGGGCTGTGAGAGCTCAGAAGAGATCTGTGACTAGCCCAAGGCCACCCAACTGACTTCATGGAGGAAGAAAAAGAGTTGGCTTTTCTACCCCGCTTTTCTCACCCACTTAAGGGGACTCAAAGCGGCTGACAAAGCTTCTGTTCTTATCCCCACAACAGGACACGCTTTGAGGTAGGTGGGGCTGTGAGAGCTCAGAAGAGAACTCTGACTATTTATTTATTTATTTACACACACATTTCTCTATCCCGCCCCATACCCAAATGTCTCTGGGCGGGTAACAACAGATTAAAACAAATTAAAACAGGATACAAATTGAAACAGATACAATTTGAAATGAAATACAGACTAAAACAAGATGCACGTTTAAAAACACCTTAAAAATTCAACAAATTTAAAACCGGACACTCCCTAGTCCAAGGTCACCCAGCTGGCTTTGTGGGGGAAGAAGAATTGGCTTTCCTACATGGCTTTTCTCACCCGTTTAAGGGGACTCAAAGCGGCTGACAAACCTTCTATTCTTCCCACAACAGAACGCCCTGTGAGGTGGGTGGGGCTTTGAGAGCTCCGAAGAGAGCTGTGACTAGCCCAAGGTCACCCAGCTGGCTTCATGGGGGAGGGCGGAATAGAACCCGGTATTCCCAGATAAGGGTCCGTCTCCCTAACCACTAGACCAATTGGCACATATATACCGACAAACACAGAAGACAACAGATTCAAAAAGCTAACACCAATAGAGAGGGAGATACTTTTTTGACACCGGAACCGTTATTGTGCTTGGAGCGCGTCCCAGCCGTTCCTCTTACCAAACTGCACTTCCGGTAAGGGCAAAAAACGACCGGACCCTTGCCTCTATCCCTCCCGTTTCCGCCCTCACATGCTGGAGCGGCCGGAGGAGGAGGATTGGCTAGGAAGAGCGGCGGGGGACAGCCGCCGGGACTGAAGCGCGTCTGGATTGGCCGGCGCTTTCCCCGCCCCGTTGCTGCGTCGTTCGTGGCCCGGCCGGCTTGGAGAGGTGTGTTTCCTTGTCCACATCCGGGATACTTGCAGAGAGAGAGAGAGGGGGCTTTTCCGGAGGAGGACCAGGAGGCGGGAGAGAGGAGTGGGGCGCTCCTTAGCCTGGGAGGGGGCCCGGGGGGGCCCTGTAGCACTCCCGGCCTTTCCCTTCGTGGCAGAGGTGAGGGTGGAGCCCCTCGCGCCAAGGCTGGCGGGAACGTCCCCTCCCCTCTGGCTCACCCCCCAATGGAGGCTGGCGCCCCCCTCTGACACCTGGGGCTGAGCCGAGCCCTGCCCTCTGCCGCCCTCAGCCGAAAAGGTGGGTACTCCTCCCCAGGGTCCCTCGGTTGTGGCGCTGGCGGTGTCCCCCCCCCCATTCCAGAGACCCCAGGCCCTCCCAGGCCCTACACCCCTGAACCTGATGTTAAGTGCCCCCCTTATTTATTATTACTATTATTAGAATTAGTATTTATTAGTATTATTGATATAAAACAACAGTAACACACAGCAAACAAGACATGAATGCTGGTTTTGGTAACTGTTTTTATTGTTGTTGTTGTTGTTATTATTACTAATACTATGATGTTAAAAACAGCAGTTACACACAGCCAAAGAGATCACTATGCTGAATTTTGTATTATATCCCTAGTCGGGCACTTATTTATTTATTTATTATTTACATTTCTATCCCGCCCCATACCCGAAGGTCTCTGGGCGGGTAACAGCAGATTAAAATAAAATATACATTAAAAGACATTCAACAAATATAAAACAATATACAATATGTTTAAAATGATAGTGTTCCTATGATAGCTCCTACGACTTTATTATTATTATTATTATTATTATTATTAGTAGTAGTAGTAGTAGTAGTAGTAGTAGTAGTAGTGTCCTTGATGGGATCCTCCATGGGCTCTCTTCAAAAGACCGAAACAAAAAAAAATTGTGTCTTATATATCCCCAGGTGGTTTGTTTGTTTTCTCTCCATTTCCCCACACAAATGCTTGGTCTAGTGGCTAGGGAGCTGGACTCTTATCTGGGAATACAGGGTTTGATTCTGCATGCCTGCATGAAGCCAGCTGGGATGGGCTTGAGCTAGTCACAGCGCACTTCTGAGCTCTCACAGCTCCACCTACCTCACAGGGTGTCTGTTGTGGGGAGAAGAGCAGAAGATTCGTCAGCTACTTTGAGTCACCTTATAAGGATGACAAAAGCAGGGTAGAAAAGCTACCTCTTCTTCCTCCGTGGAGCCAGCTGGGTGGCCTTGGGGTAGGCACAGCTCTCTTTCTGAGCTCTCACAACCCCACCTACCTCACAGGGTGTCTGTTGTGGGGAGAAGGACAGGAGGTTTGTCAGCTGCTTTGAGTCCCCTTAAGTGGGTGAGAAAAGCAGGCTAGAAAAGCTAACTTTCCACTTTCTTCTAATAGGAAGCCCAGAAATAAACGTCTAACTGCATCTCTGTTGGGTGTCTCGGGGTTAGTGCTGTGATCTGAGACCTCCTTGGCCATAATTTAAGGGGAAGAGTCTTTGGACGTTCCCCAAGGTCTTTAAACTTTATGTGAGGTGTGACTTTTTGTTTCAGTTTCTTTCCCATATCTGTCTCTGTCCCTTTCTTGCACCTGGCGAGGGCTGCAATTGTGACATGCCAGAGTCACCCGTACAGCTGCCCCTTAGATTGTGACATCTCTCTTAGCCTGCCCAGGCCCCATCTCCCTTTCCTTGAGAACGGAAGTCCTGACTTTACCTTCCCCAAGCCTCTTCCATCCATGTAAGTCATCCCGCCCGCGTTTAAAACGCCTTAAAATATTTGTTCTCTCCTTTTACGGTAGAAATGACCTGGGATTGTTCTGTTTGTTCTCCTCCCAGCCAGGAAGGACTTGGTTCTACTAGCAATGACCTCTGCCAGATTGTTCAGTCTCATCTAATATTGTGCTGTTGGGAAGCAAAATCTCCTGAAGAAGCAACAAAGCAGTTTGAGTTGTATCTTGCTAGAGGTTTAAAACCGACACTGGTTTGCTTACCATCGCTGGACTCAATCTGAAGGAAGCCATGGAGTTTGCTGAGCTTATCAAGACGCCACGCGCCGATAATGTGGTTCTTCATTGTCCATTCCACCCAGCAGTGGAAGGAACGCTGTGCTTAACGGGGCATCACCTCATCTTCTCTTCACGACGCCAGGACAATGTCGAGGAGCTATGGCTTTTGCATTCTAACATCGATTCCATTGAAAAACGGTGAGGATGGTTTTTCCACTTGTACCCAATGGGAGGGCTGAAATGCGACTCAGATTTAGGATTAAGGGCCCACCTAGAAGAGCTGAAGGTCACACAGATCAGCACATCTAAGTGGATCTAGGTGGCCACACCCTCTGATGGAACATGCTGTCTGGTATATGCAGGGTGTGATTCTGATCAGGGGAGACCTTCACTGCGATCACTGGTAGACACATTTAATTGTGACTACTGGCCAGACTAGCAGCCCTAATCCTGAACATGGAAGCGTGCCATGCCGAGGTATTCCTCCATGTTTAGGACAAGTGGAGAGCAGTTTTGGCAGTATGCTAAAGTATGCCCCCAAAATGCCACCCCCTGAGGTTCCCATGTCTGGCTTCAAAGCACACATGCGCTTTGAGGCCATGGTGACATGGCAAGGGTAGGTCCCATCCACACTGTTTCGTGGTCAGGATCAGTGGCAAGCTGTTCTAGATGCACTGACCCCAACCTACTAGTGGTAAGTGCAGAAGAAGAAGAGTTGGCTTTTCTAGCCCACTTTTCTCACCTATTTAAGGGGACTCAAAGCGGCTGACAAACCTTCTTCTCCCCACAACAGAACACTCTGTGAGGTAGGTGTGGCTGTGAGAGCTGAGAAGAGAGCTGAGACTAGCCCAAGGTCACCCAGCTGGCTTCATGGAGAAGGGCAGAATCAAACCTGATATCCCAGATAAAGTCCAGCCCCTTAACCAGTAGAGCAAACTGGGAAGCCTACATTGATAGGAGTTGTAATCCACCTCTATACTGGAAGTTTGGGAGCCATTGCAGACAATCCATTGGTATCCCCCTCTCCAGATGTTGCTGAACTGTAACTCCCAGTAGCTCCAAGTGAGTCTGGCAGTTAACAAGGAATTTGGGAAGTTGAAAGGGGTCCCGCTTTCCAATCCAACAATACTGTGTTGGCTGCTTAATTGCTATTTGGTGGTCAAATGAATCTGAAATCATTATAGTCCTAGTCATAGTAATAATCTCAGACTGGCCTTTGACCTCAGAATGATATTTTAATGGCTGTTTTAAGATTTGTTGGCATATATTTACCAGAGACCATCTTTTTATTTTCTGTTTCTTTGTTTTAAAGATTGCTTTCAACTGACGATAGCATTTAAAAAAAAATATTATTGGATATACTTCTGTATGTATATTGTTATTTATTATGTCAGCTAATTGTATGTCTCTCTCTCTTGCTACCCCTTGGAAGCATGAACCTAAATATGTATCACCTTTTGTTTCAGAGAGTGATCTAATCATTCCTTTAAAAAAGAAAAAAATCATTTCAGTTAAAAAAGGGGGAAAGAGCACTTGGTTATCCAATAATTGCTTAATGGATTTGGGTTAATCTTCAAAAGATTTCCCCTAGTTTACCTCCCAAGTCTTCTTACTACCTTGCAGGGTGGCTGGGGTGGGTTGAACATTTATGATTAAGATGATACTTGAATCTGAGACCTTTAGAGATTTCCTGAGAGGCCATGGCTACTATTCAGTAAAATCCCACTGACCCAACACTGTTTAATACCAGGTCCCACTAAAACAAATGCCACTGTAAACATGGGCCTATTTGCACTTGGCCTTTTTCTGGAGTGTATCTCAGGATAGGGGTCTGTGGTCCTCATGCTAATGCAGACTCTGGCAGACCTCACTTTGGGCCTGCTGAAGCCTGCACCAGCATATGGACAGCAAGTCCCTATTCCAGGATATATCCCAGAATAAAGCCAAGTGCAAATAGGTTCCATGCCTAGTTGCACACTAGGTTTTGGCCATGGCTGTTACAGTATGAAGGATTGGGAATCTCAAATTTCCTTTAACTCAGTGAGAACTTTACTTACATATTTGTTAATTTGTTTTTGTTTCTGTCCCAGCCTATACTCACTGGTGGTTATTTCCAGATACTATAGTTTTAATATAGATTATTTACTGTTTTAATGTATTGGTTGTTCCCACCACCTTCAGTGCTAAAAGGGGTGAGCACCCGGGAGAGGGCCTTCTCGGTGATGGGCCCCAAGCTATGGCATAGTCTCCCCTTTGAGGTGCGTCAGGCCCCTTCATTCTATATGTTCAAGAAGACAGTGAAGGTGCACCTTTTTGCCCTGGCCTTTGGTTAAATGACGACATACTGGATGTTTTTCCGCTGTCACTAGAAGTACCCATTAAGTACCCATTAATGGGTACAAAAATGCCATTTCGTACCCATGAATGGGTACTTAATGGGTACTTTTAGTGACAGTGGAAAAACACCCGCTGTCTCTTCCCACTTTACAGACACTGTTATTGCTTTAATATATACTGTTCTTGTTTTATATATGTCTGATCTTAAATGTTGTCACCTGCCCTGAGACCTTTGGGTATTATAGGGCGGGATAGAAATACAAATAATAAATAAAAATAATAATAATAAATAAATAATAGTCCCTGTATTGGGAGGGGATGCTGTTCTTTCAGTCGAAGGCCAGCATAAAGAGATGCTTCTTCAGCAGTCATCTGAATACATACATTGAGGGTGCCTGATTAATCTCAGAGGGTGGGCTATTCCATAGCCTGGGGGCTGTCACCAAGAAGGCCCTTCCACATGCCCTCACCCCTTAAACTGCTGAAAGGGGTGGCACAGCCAAGAGGCGCTCATCAGCATGGGCAGATCTATTTCCTTCATCACATCCCCCCCCCCCCCCAATGATGAAATGAACTGTGATGGTGTTTCCTCCTTACAGCTTTCATTGGTCCGGGTGTAGGATCAGTGGCCAGAGGCAATTGCGGCCCTTCTAGAGAGCTCTTGGTTTTCCATCCCTGCTGTATCTAGCAGGGTAGTTTTTGAATGAAAAGATTCCCTCTGCCTTGAAGGAACTGGAGCAGCTGTTATTTCTCGATGAAGACTTTGTATTGTCCGTCTGTGAGCTGGCAGAGCAAGAACCATTGCTCGCTTTTGGATGGTGCTTGCATCTTTTACTCCTGCGTTTCTTCCTTGTATTTCTTCAAAGAGCTCAAGGCGGCAAACGTTATTATCCTCCTTTGCATCTTGCCCTTATGAAAGTCCTCTAAGCTAGGTCAGCCTGAGAGGCAGCATCTGGTCCAGGGTCATCTATAGGGATTCCCTGGCCAAAGGCAGATGGAACACTGATGTCTCTAGCTCTAACCTGACCCTTTAATCAATACCCTCCACTGACTGATGGTGCTTGCTTGCTTGATTTGATTGATCGATCGATTGATTGATTATTTGTATTTCTATCCTGCTCTATACCTAAAGGTCTCAGGGCGGGTAACAACATTTAAAATCAACATATTAAAACAACAATGTCTGCAGGTGGGAAGGGAAAGTGTGTCCCCGTTTAACCAAAGGCTGGGGCACAGAGGTGCGTCTTCAGTGCCTTCCTAAATGTGTATACTGAGGGAGATAGACACACCTCAGAGGGGAGACTATTCCATAGCCTAGGGGCCATGACCGAGAAGGCCCTCTCCCGGGTGCTCACCCCCTTTGCTGCTGAGGGTGGGTGGACAACCAGGAGGGCCTCCCCTCCGGATCCTAAGGCACGGGCAGGTCGATATGGGAAGGCATCTCTTCGCCTCTGATAGAATGGAGGAACATCGGCCAACTGAGGTTTTGATGACTGTCCTTTTAAATAAATCGTTTAAATTAATCATTGCAACCTCAGTAGGAAGTCACAGGAGGGAGCATGTTTTCTATCACATGCATCCTTGGGCCAGAAAAAGTGTTGATTGTTGATACTTCTCAGACCTAACTCTCCTGCTTGAGATGCCCAGAAGCAATCCGTGGCCCCTGCTGGGCTAGAAGGCTTGGGGCCTAATCCAGCAGGGTTTTTCTGATGTTCTTGTTTGTATGGTCTTAAAATGGGTGCCCAGATACCTCTTCAAGATTGAAGAGACAGGCAGGATGCCCCTTGGTCTAGGGGTTAGGGAGCTGAACTCCTCTGGGAATACCAGGTTCGATTCCGCCCTCCCCCATGAAGCCAGCTGGGTGACCTTGGGCTAGTCACAGCTCTTCTGAGCTCTCACAGCCCCACCCACCTCACTGGGTGTTCTGTTGTGGGGAGAAGAATAGAAAAGCTTTGTCAGCCCCTTTGAGTTCCCTTAAGTGGGTGAGAAAGCGGGGTAGAAAAGCCAACCTTCTTCTCCAAGGCCCTTTGGAGGGAGTCAAGAGCAGGTGAAGGTTTTACCTTTGTCTTCTGCTGTATGCATCCCATATTATCCCATATGCATCCTGTTTTAATCCCGTATTTTAAGGGCAAGATACGGATAATTTTCGGGCAGATCTGTATATGACAGATACGAATCTACACATTCAAATCATTTGAAAGGCTGTATCAGATTATCAAAAATCCGTATTTGAGTTCGAATGTCAAATTCATATTTTTGAAAATCCAGTTCGAGTTCAAATGTTGAAATTGGCCAGATTCGAATTGAATATTCGAGTTTTTGAATATCCATGCACATTCCTAGGAGAGTCAGATTAGACAAGGGGAAGGATTTATTCACCCAGAGGGTCGTCGGTCTATGGAATTTGCTGCCAAAAGAGATGGTAGCAGCAACCAGCTTAGATGGCTTTAAGGAAGTGCTAGACAAATGTATAGATGACAGATGTATCAATGGCTACTAGGGTGAATGTCTGGGTACATCTTTCAGGCTGGGGGGACCAGCAGGATGCCTCTAAGGCCATTTGCTGGGATTCGAGAGCAGGAGAGGGTTTGCCCTTGTCTCTGCTTGAGATGCCCATGGGCAGTTGGTGGGCCACTGTGTGCTGGACTAGATGGGCAGTGACCTGATCCAGCAGGGCTCCTCTTATGTTCTTATGGACGACAGATGTATCAATGGCTACTAGAATAAATGCCTAAGTACATCTTTCTGGCTGGGTGGATAAGCAGGACATTTGCTGGGATTCGAGAGCAGGAGAAGGTTTGCCCTTGTTTCTGCTTGAGATGCCCATGGGCAATTGGTGGGCCATTGTGTACGACAGGATGATGCACCACATGGGTTGTGGCCTTATCCAGTAGGGCGCTCCTCTTAGGTTCTTATGTTGTAACCTTAAGGAGAAGCTGTGGCAGCCAAGATAGCTAGCTAACCATTACAGAAAAGGTTAATAATACTGGTTCTCTGGAAGCTGCTGAACTACTCCCAGCATCAGCCCCAGCCGTGATGGACTCACAAAGATCTGCAAGCCCCTTTGTTACCCTCCCTGAATTGCAGTGCCTCTATTTCAACAGGTCTGTGACCAGCAAAGCTGCTTTGGGAAGGTTTCCAGGAGCAAACGGTTGATGCCAGCCCACAAGGAGAAGCTCAGCTGTGCCAGTTCCCCCTTTATTCACAGCTGAAGGAAATTGCTAAATAGCATGGCAGGGGAGGTAAACAGGTTAATTGTCTCACTGCCACGCCGTTGCAAGGCGTGTGTTGAAACGAAAGGAACATACCAGCCCGTGTAGGATGGCAGTAAGAGACTGAGGGGCTGCCCATATTACTCTTCATTCTCCCCTACCGGGCTGTGAAAAGAAAAGGAATTCAGAACCTTGCAGGCTAATTGCCTCTCCCTTGTTTGCTGGGAATTTGAAATGGCAGAGGGAAGTTGCCGAGAGAAAGGACTGGGAGGGAACCAGAAAGTTATTAAGATCGATGCCTTTCCGAAAGAAGGATCCACCCACCACATCAGAATTATGTGCTGGTTTTGATTATGGGGATGGAGGGAAACATTTCTTCAGTGCACTTTCCTTAAAGAACTGAGAAGACGAAAAGTTGGCTTTTCTACACGGCTTTTCTCACCCATTTAAGGGGACTCAAAGTGGCTGACAAACCTCCGGTTCTTCTCCCCACAGCAGAACACCCTGTGAGCTAGGCGGGGCTGTGAGAGCTCAGAAGAGAGCTGTGACTAGCCCAAGGTCACCCAGCTGGCTTCATGGAGGAGTGCAGAATCAAACCCGGTGCTCCCAGATAAGAGTCTGGCTCGCTAATCACTAGACCAAACTGGCTCACATACTCGCACATTAGACACATTCTTAAGGATGGTTTAGATCTCTCAGCAGGTATTGAGTGAGGTGTCTAAATAGAGGCAATAAATGGATCTATGTGGTTGGTTCTTAAGGGCAAAGTGAAGACAGCCCACGGTCTATGTCCAGCGACCCACATCTGGGCCCCGCATTCCTGTTCCCCTTTCTCAGTACAATAAGAACCTAAGAGGAGCCCTGCTGGATGAGGCCACAGCCCATCTAGTCCAGCATCCTGTCCCACACTGTTGCCCACCAATTGCCCATGGACATCTCAAGCATGAGACAGGGGCGAAGCTTCTGTCCTTCAGACGATCATGCCAGGCTTCCTAGGCCTTATGATTCTTAATTGAATCCTGTGGTTGAGAAAAGCTAAGTAGCATTTAAGTAATACTTCTGGTTTGCACTGTATTCCAAACCCCTCATGCATTCAGATTCTCCCCCTTCTGCTGATCACCTTCATTTTTAATACCCAGGAGTGAAAGTTTGGATGGTGGCTTGCAGGATGTCTAAACTCTCAATTTTACCTTTCGTTTTGGAATTTTGTTTGTTTTCTTTTTTGAACATTTGTACTAGGGATGTGCACTGACATTCAAAAATACGATTTGTATGGATTTTTACAAAATGTGTACAGATATGTATAACAGGTACAAATGTTGTTGACGTTTGTATCTTTAAATACGAATCTAACATTCGAATGCATTGATTCAAATGTTATGGATCCGAATTGGATTTTAAGATTTGGATCTCAGTGTTGTGAGCTACTCTGGGTCCCATCTTGCGATAAGGATATTAAATAAATAAATAAATAAATTGCCATGGTAATGGGTAAATTGGCCTCTTTCTGGTAAACGAAAGGTGTACTTAAAACTGGTGGAAGGCTGAAGTCTTGCCTTTATTTCATTTACAGGTTTATTGGCACCTTGGGCACTATTGTGATCAAATGCAAAGACCTGCGCATTATACAGCTTGACATCCCTGGCATGGAGGAGTCCTTGAACATAGCAAGCTCCATCGAGGTAAGCAAAGCTGGGGGAGAATCTTAGAAAACTGAGCCTGCTTGATGGAGCCCTTTGGTGTTCTCTAGGACCTTTGGCATTTTCTGAGCTGTTCCTAGGTAGAGGTGTGCCAAACAGGTTGGTTCGTGGTTTCTAGTGCACTGAGCTGTATGCATAATTCACATGCAAAATGAATCATCCCATTGTTCTAAAAAAAACTGATTTGAGCGGAACCTGAACCGGATTAGAGTGTTGGAATCTTATCTGGTAATTTCCTGGTTAGATTCCGCACCACTCCACAAAGCCAACTGGATGACCTTGGGCTAGTCACAGCTCTCTTTCTGAGCTCTCACAGGCCCACCTTCTCCTGTTGTGAGGAGAAGAACAGAAAGTTTGTCAGCTGCTTTGAGTCCCTTTAATGGAGAAGAACAGAAAGTTTGTCAGCCGTTTTGAGTCCCCTTAAGAGAGAAGAACAGAAGGTTTGTCAGCCGTTTTGAGTCCCCTTAAGAGAGAAGAACAGAAGGTTTGTCGGCCATTTTGAGTCCCCTTAAGGGAGAAGAACAGAAGGTTTGTCAGCCGTTTTGAATCCCCTTAAGGGTGAGAAAAGTGAGGTATTAAACCCAATTTTTCTTCTTCATACACAAACCAAGGCACCCTGTGGTTCGGGAAAAGTACTTTCTACTGAACCAAACCAGGGGTAGTTTTGGTTGGATGCAAAACGAAGCACTAAATTTCAATGCGTGCAGATCTCTATTCCCAGGTGCCCCATTTCTGTTTCATTCCTCTAGGAAATGTCACATTCAGAAGCAGAATGCTGACAGATGGCTCTTGCAGCAGAAGGCGCAGTTGTGCTAGTGACTGGAAATCAAAGGAAGAACCCAAGACTCACTGAGCTGTTTCTTTAACAAGCCTATCAGAAACCATGACACTGTCTGTGTGCCTGTGTGTTCTTCCCCATAGGCGCTGTCTACCCTGGATTCCATCACCCTGATGTACCCTTTCTTCTACCGGCCCATGTTTGAAGTCATTGAGGATGGTTGGCACTCTTTCTTGCCCGAGCGTGAATTTGAACTCCTCAGTTCGGTTGTAAGTCCCACATGGAACCTCTTGGAGCTTTGGGGTCAGTAGAGGAGGACATGGGCAGTGGATGACCATTGTGGGTATTGGGGCAAAAAGCAAGGCAGCTATGTCTAGGGCCTCTTCAGCCTGGAAAGACAGCATTTCAGAGAGGACCCGGTTGAAATATACAAAATCATGCATGGTATAGAAAAGGTGGGTAGAGAAAAATCCTCTATCTTTCAAGCTGATGGGCAGGAGAGTCAGGTCAGGAAAGGGGAAGGATTTCTTCACCCAGAGAGTCATCTGTCTATGGAATTTGCTGCCAGAAGAGGTGGTAACAGCAGCCAGCCTAGATGGCTTTAAGAAATTCATGGATGCCGGTTGTACCAGTGGCTACTAGAATGGATGCCCAGGTACATCCTCCAGGCTGGGAAGGCAGGCAAGATGCCTTCAAAGGCCATTTGCTGGGATTTAAGAGCAGGTGAAGGTTTTGCCCTTGTCTTCTGCTTGAAATGCCCAAGAGCGATTGGTGGGTCACTGTGTGGGACAGGGTGCTGGACTAGATGAGCTGTGGCCCAATCCAGCAGGGATCCTCTTAGGTTCTTACAAGGAAGCAGGATCTGGAGTCATAACAGGTCAAGCTAAATTCTGTGCAAACCCACAAGAAAGGTTTTTATTATCATTATTTTATTTAAGAGATCAGACACATATAGAACGTTCATTACAAGTTTGATGACCTACACCTTTGTGCATTTTTCTCATTGTTCCTTTATATAAATTTGCTTGAAGCGAGATCCCCTCTTCCTTCAGACACTCAGTGAATCCAACTTCTCATTGTTTTATTACAGCCAGAAGATCATTTGTACCTTTTGCTTCACTTTTGCATTCCCCATACTTACCAGATAATTCCCCTATCTTCTTCTGTCTTTGGTTCCACACTCTGTCCAGCAAATTTTCACTTTATTGTCACTCAACATTTGGCCTTCCATTTGATGTGCTATATAATTCCATCCATCCATCCATCCATCCATCCATCCATCCATCCATCCATCCATCCATCCATCCATCCATCCATCCATCCATCCATCCATCCATCCATCCAATCTTTAATAATTTATGTCCTGCCCTTCACCAAAATGTCCCCAGGCAAGTCACAATAAGAAGAAGTTAAGATATACAAAGCACATGAAATATACATATTTAGAATATAACCCTCTCACCCTCCCGGACAGGAGAACACCCAGAGGTCCTAGTTTTGTAATATCCAGATTAGATAATTCACGAAGGACAGGACTGTCAGCGGCTACTAGAATGGATGCCCAAGGACATCCTTCGGGCTGGGGAGGCAGGCAGGATATCTCTAAAGGACATTTGGAAAGAGTTGAGAACAGGTGAAGGTTTTGCCCTCATCTTCTGCTTCAGATGCCCAGAAGTAATTGATTGGCCACTGTGTGGGACTAGATGGGTTGTGTCCTGATGCAGCAGGGATTCTCTTATGTTCTTATGAACGGTTCTTCCAACCACAGGGCGTTACCCCCTGCACTTCTAAGTGAGACACTTGACCCTATTAAATGTAGTGGATTTTGCACCCATCTGCCAACCCTTAGCAGAAACACGCACAAAGGAGAAGAAGGTTAGAGCTTCCAGCTGTTGGCTGGGGTAGAACAGAGCTCTCTTTGCCCTTATGGACCGGATGAGATCTTCTCCCAAGTTCAGCACATAAGCTGAGCATAGGCGCAGCGGTGGGATCTTTGCACACTTTGCCACTTTGGCTCCCTTAGAAGGCTAGCTAATGAACACAAAACATTGTCTTGTTAGACATGTTGGCTCTTCCCTTTTCACTTCTGATGTCAAGCCACTGGAACCCATTGCCCATCAGCCCAGCAGATAGGAACAATTAAAGTTATAGTGTACAGTTATCTGGAAAGGGTGCTCTATAACGTCTGCGAATGGTTCTTCACCCCTTATGTGTCTTTCCAGGAGGAAAGAGGGTGGAGAACTATAGGGAATTGACCTTGACCTTTGGAGGATTCCAGGAATGACCTTGCTGGGTGGCTTCTGGTGGACAACGGAGAAGGCGTGTTAGGCCCTGGATTTGTGTGTGCTGGCAGTATCCAACCACTAGCAAGGGCAGAGGGGACAAGTACCCCAGGGAGGTGGGAAAACTGCCTCCATTTACAGAAGGCCTAGTAGTGGGCCCAGAAGACAGCGTACTGGCTAGAGTGCAGTTTTTCCAGAGTTGGATGCTTAATGACAGGAAAGTAATCCAGGCCCAAGATGAGCAGGTAGGCGCCCAAAGACATAGTGGGGATAGTTCAGGGAATGCAGGGGATCTTGGGACAAGCAATGGTGATGGGGCCCAGTCCCAGAGAAAGGGGATTGTCGGAGGGATGATTGTCAGAATAGCCCACCAAAGAATTCACAAATCCACAGAAGTATAGCACAAAACTTCACTTTACTGAGTTGATAGTGAAAGACAACAACTTGTGCTTTACAGCGCTCTGAGAAGAGCCTTATCACTCGTAAGCAAGGCCAGGCCTGAGAAAGTCTGAACAACTATCCCAGTTGCCAGGGGAATGCAGGGTCTGGCAAGAATGTGATAGGGTGGGTTCCTCTTCTCCATGAATTGTCTCCCCGGTATTTGTACACATTTCGTACGCATCCCGTTTTTATTCCATATGCATCCTGTTTTGTCCCATACTATCAGCGGAAATGCGTACAGATACGTAGGAGATTCGTACAGATATGTGTGTAATACATATGCATCTGTACCTTCGAATGTTTCGAATCATTTGAACTAATGTTTTGGAACATGTGAAATTCATTTGAATGTTTACATTTGAGTGTGAATGCATTCTATTTGAATTCAGATGTCCACATTCAATCGAATTCAATCAGATTTCAAATGTTTAGAACATTCCTGCGCATTCTTATGAAGGACCAGTTTTGCCTGGATATTGAGGGTGGACCTGGCTGAGTAGGTGTTTGGCACTGATGTCTTCAGCATAAGCCCAGGAGCGTTCTTAATGAGGGTAACTAAGCCAGGGTACAAGATATTGCAGATGGACTGTTTACCTGGCTTGGTGTTTGGATTCATTTAATCTGTGTGCTGGTATCCTGTAAACCATCTTGGGTGGCCAGTGGGAATGCAGCATATATATAAGATAAGAAATATAATTCAGATTAAGATGCTTTTGTCTTTTCCCCTCCACAGACCAATGAATGGCGATTGAGCTACGTGAACAAAGATTTCTCCGTGTGCCCTTCTTACCCACCCATTGTCACTGTCCCTAAATCAATTGATGATGAATCTCTTTGGAAAGTTGCCTCTTTCCGCCACGGCGGGCGCTTCCCGGTCCTGAGTTACTACCACAAGAAGAATGGAATGGTGAGCAGCACTTCGTGGTGTGTCACGTTGTGTTTTCTTGGGGCCAACCCCAAGAGGAACATGCACGCACTAGAAATATCTCCTGCCTGAGCAAGACCTCAGCTGACAGGCAAGCTTGTTGAGAGAAGTTGTCCTGGAGAACCCCTCAGAAACCTGATAATTTTAATGATGCAGTATATTAACCCAGTCTTGCTAGAGTAATAACTACATTGAGTCGGTTTAGTCTTGTGGTTAGAGTGTGGGATTCTTATCTCATGATCACTGCGTTTGGTTCTACATTCTAATATGAAGCCAACTGGGTGACCTTGGGCTAGTTACAGTTTTTGTTCTGAGCTCTCACAGCCCTACCTACTTCACAGGGTGTCTGTTGTGGGGAGAAGAACAGAAGGTTTGTCTGCTGCTTTGATTTCTCTTAAATGGGTAAGAAAAGCGAGGTATAAAAACCAATTCTTCTCCACCACCACAAAGCCAGCTGGGTAGCCTTGGACTAGTCACAGCTCTCTTTCTCAGTTCTCACAGCTCCACCCACCCCACAGGGTGTCTGTTGCATGGAGAAGAACCAAAGCTTTGTCAGCCGCTTTGAGTCCCCTTAAAAGGGTGAGAAAAACAGCGTCTAAAAACCGACTCTTTTTCTTGTCTGCATTGTCATTTCTTGATGCCTCGATTGGATCCATCTCTTTATCCCCTTTAAAATATTCTTTTCTCTTTTTCTCATTTAAAATATCTCATGTAAAATATTAGTGTTAAAAGTAATCAAGTGGGACCACTAGAAACCTAGTACTTGTCATAGTGCAAACTCTTCTCAATTTCCTTCTTGTAGTTTTAAAGTTCTCTTAGGACTGTGTTTACCTTGAATTCTGGTAGGACTACTGTATGTATTTACCCCTCCACCCCCACCCAGTCTACCAGTGGGACTGTAAAGAGAAGCCCCAGGTTAAAGACACCCCAGTGATCCTATTGATGGGATGCTTAGCCTCCCACTGGGAGACAGTGATCCTTGAGAGGCCAAATTGCATGACCGGAATTGTCCAAAATTTGCATTAAAGAAAAGAAGTCACATTTTTCCAACTGCGTAAAAGCAAGGGTGTGCTGTTAATTTTATTTATTTTATCAGTTTATTTAAAATATTTATATACTGCTTCCCATTAAAATATAATATGGAAGTGATTTACAAAACATGGAGAACAGAAACAACCAACATTGTAATAGCTCTATAAAAACATGATTAAAATCAAGGATGAGAGAAAGAAACAAACAAAAATGCCATGCTTTAAAGGTCTTTGATGGTACCTAAAATTTAGGACTATATTTGCCCTTCAAATATAAACTGTGTTATTCAAAGAAAATTGGCTTTTATCAGCCATGCTAAAAAAAAGTTATATAAGACTCAGCAGAATTGCATGACCCTACCGTTAATTTCATCTCTAGCACTTGTTTATTATTGCTTTTAATTTATGTCTGTGAGCTTTTCCCACCTCTCTTTTTAAAAATGTCTTTGATTGGCTCCTATATCAGGTTTCTGTAGGGGTTCTCCAGGACAACTTCTCTTAACAAGCTTGAGAAGTTAAGAAGCCGGTGGAGCTCAAGTACAGAAGTCAGTCAGTCAGTCAGTCAGTCAGTCAGTCAGTCAGTCAGTCAGTCAGTCAGTCAGTCAGTCAGTCAGTCAGTCAGTCAGTCAGTCAGTCAAAGAAGCCGGTGGAGCTCAAGTACAGAAGTCACTCAGTCAGTCAGTCAAAGAAGCTGGTGGAACTCAAGTACAGAAGTCAGTCAGTCAGTCAGTCAGTCAAAGAAGCTGGTGGAACTCAAGTACAGAAGTCAGTCAGTCAGTCAGTCAGTCAGTCAAAGAAGCCGGTGGAACTCAAGTACAGAAATCACTCAGTCAGTCAGTCAGTCAGTCAGTCAGTCAGTCAGTCAGTCAGTCAGTCAGTCAGTCAGTCAGTCAGTCAGTCAGTCAGTCAGTCAAAGAAGCCGGTGGAGCTCAAGTACAGAAGTCAGTCAGTCAGTCAAAGAAGCTGGTGGAACTCAAGTACAGAAGTCAGTCAGTCAGTCAGTCAGTCAGTCAGTCAAAGAAGCCGGTGGAACTCAAGTACAGAAATCAATCAGTCAGTCAGTCAGTCAGTCAGTCAAAGAAGCTGGTGGAACTCAAGTACAGAAATCAGTCAGTCAGTCAGTCAGTCAGTCAGTCAGTCAGTCAGTCAGTCAGTCAGTCAGTCAGTCAGTCAGTCAGTCAGTCAGTCAGTCAAAGAAGCCAGTTAATCAATCAAGGTCACAAGCCTGTTCAGTTGCAAATAGAAGTCAGACAAGCTAAACTGAAATGACCCTCCCCCCCTTTTCTGGTTTCTTTCCAGGTGATGATGCGCAGTAGTCAGCCACTCACGGGCACCAATGGGAGGCGTTGTAAGGAGGATGAGAAGCTGATCAATGCCACCCTGAGGGCAGGGAAGCGTGGCTACATCATTGATACGCGTTCCCTGGCTGTCGCCCAGCAAGCCCGAGCCAAAGGTGGTGGCTTTGAGCAGGAAGTGCATTACCCCCAGTGGCGAAGGATCCACAAGTCCATTGAAAGGTGAGCCAGTGTGATAGAGACGAAGCTTCAGGTATTCACATCATCAGTGAGACTCTTTCCAAGGGCAGAGTGGAGGACCCGCGGCCGCCATCCCAGCCAGGATGGCCAGGTATGATAGGAGTGGGTTGAAAACATGTGCGGACCATGGAAGGCTGAGAACAGGCAAGGGGAAAGACTTGGAAGCATAAGCAGACAGATGACACTGTTTCCTTTCCTTTATTATAATTGTTTCCTGCCCTTCACCTGGCGGTCCTATGGTTGGCCACAATGTATGATAAAACACAGAAACTAAGGCCTATTTAAAATGTAACTCGCCCACCCTCCTTCAGTCCTACCCTGGCAGGACTACGTTCAGAGGAAAATGTGCATCAAAGGCCCAGGTGAAGCGGTATGTTTTAACCAGGCACCAAAAACCATATAAAGTTGGTGCCTGCTGTAACTCCACTGGGAGGCTATTCCAAAGCCAGGGGGACACCTCAGAGAAGGCCCCGCTGCACACTGTAGCCCTCACACCTCTGAGGGTAGTGAAATTTTAAGAAGACCCTCACTTGGCGATCTTAAAGCAGGTGTGTTTGGGAAACAGTGCTTCTCCAGATATTTGGGGCCCAAGGCAGTTAGGCTAGATGGTTTCTCCATCGAATAAAGTACAGTGATTTCCAGAGGAATATGGCGAAGCGGCTTCCACTCACCACCAGATGGCGTAAAACCATGATATGCAGAAAACAGGCAATTAGGTAAACCGTGGAAGCCGAGTCTACCAATGGGAGTGGGTGACTCTGTGGAAGGCAGATCCTGTCTACCTGTGTGTTAGTAGCACTGGGAAGAGGAGGCTCTGCCATCTTGCAAGCTCCAAAGTCTGTATGAGCTTCAGGGCCAGCTTAGACAGCCAAGAGCCTAAATTCCTGGCTTTTTGAGTCCCTGGGGGGACCCATTTCAACAACGGAAAAAGATGCACTGCCCCAAAGGGCCCCCCTGTAAACCAGAACATAGAGGTATGCACCTTCTACAGAACTTCAGTTTCCAGATTATGTCCCACAAGTTCACCGTAGTCCTTGGTATTGAGACACTGATCTGGACCACACTTTGCCAGTTTGGGCGGACTGTACTAGGGCGGAGCCTCTTTTATTCATAGAATTATAGAATCAAAGATTTAGAAGGGACTTCTAGGGTTGAGTCCAACGCCCTGCTCAATGCAGGATTTCCTAAACCATCCCAGGCAGATGTAGGTCCATCCTCTGCTTGAAGACCTCCAGTGAAGCAGAACCTACTACCTCCCGTGGCAGTTCATTCCATTGACTGATCGCCCTCGCTGACAGGAAGCTTTTCCTAATATATAACCTGCATTGACTCCCTTGAAGTTTCATCCTGTTCTTTCTAGTCCTTCCATGTTGTGCAAGTGAGAATCGGGACGATCCCTCTGCACTGTGACAGCCCTTCAGATATTTGAAGACCACAATCATGTCTCCTCTCAGTCTTCTCTTCTGTAGGCTAAACATTCCTAGATCCTTCAACCGTTCCTCATAGGACATGGTTTCCAGACCACTCACCATTTTGGTAGCCCTCCTTTGGACTTGCTCTAGTTTGTCAGGGTCTGCCTAACCCTAACACTAAGGAGCTCCTTAGTGCATTTGCCAGTGCGGGATACCAGTAAGCACAGAACAGCTCCCGATTTCTGCATTTGGACCCATGCTGTTTGCATTTACTGGGCAGGTTGGTGCAAATGTTGCATGCTGTCACATAGCACATCAGTACTGCTTCTTGAACCAAAAGCATTCAGATATGGTTCTGGCTACTGGCCCTTTGATCTAAAGTCAGAGGGTGCTGCTATGGTGTTTAAAACTAAGAGAAGACAGCCGGCAAACCCTCCAGGTCTATCTGAAAACTCATTTTTGTACCATTCCATTTTCATTAATTTTTGTGTAACTCAGCACTTTGCTTCTATTGCTGGCTCATCATGACCTTACGTTTCATGTTTGTTTACATGCTTGGCTCGCTGTCTCTTGCGGTCGGATTTTAACTGTGTGACACGTCATCTCTTTTCTGTGGCAGGGGATATAAATGTAAGAAATTGTCCCATTAAAAAAAAATTAGCTGCTTGGCTTTACAATTTTGAAGAGCATAAACAGAAGGCAAATGGGGATATATTGCAAAATTGCTGGATACTTTTCAGCGGAACATTGATGTTTTTTGACTCCCAGTAGTGTTGAAATGGAAGCAATAACGATTCTCTTCTTCCCTCTTTGTCCTCGGTTGGTACTTGTCCACACAGGTTATCCCTGTTATATGGCTGTCGGGTTGAATAGATAGATTAAGGCAGGCCAAACTGTTGTCTTCTCGCTCTCACCAAACTGCAGTTCCCATCTTTCCTTGCCATCGGTCAGACTGGGTAGCATTTATGGGGAATTCCACCTTCTAAGGATAAAATGGCTTCTAAGTTAGAGAGACAGGCAGGATGCCTCTCAGGGCCATTTGCGGGGATGTGAGAACAGGTGAAAGTTTCACCCTTGCCTTCTGCTTGAGATGCCCAGAGGCAGTTGCTGGTCCACTGAGTGGGACAGAATTGTATGTTGTTACACCTGTCCTCCATCAATTTGTCTGTAACAATGGAAGTCCTGCCTTCACATTATGCCCAACGTATCTGAGCTTCAGCTTCAGTCTTTGTCCTTCCAGTGAACAGTCTGGGTTGCTTTCCTTTAATATTGGCTGATTTGCTCTCCTTGCAGCCCAGGGTATTCTCAAAAGCCTCCTCCAGCACCTCATTCGAAAGTGTTGATTCTTCGACATTCAGCCTTCCTTATGGGCCAACTCTGTAGCCGTGTATTACGACTGGGAAAACCAGAGTTTTGACTCTATGCATGCGTGTGCGTGTGTGTGTATGTATGTATGTATGTATGTATGTATGAATGTATGTATGTATGTATGTATGTATGTATGTATGTATGTATGTATGTATGTATGTATGTATGTATGTGAACATAAGAGGAGCCCTGCTGGACCAGGCCAAAGCCCATCTAGTCCAGCATCCTGTCTCACACAGTGGCCCACCAATTGCCCATGGGCATCTCAAGGAGAGATAAGGACAAACCTCCTCCTGCTCTTGAATCCCAGAAAATGGCCTCAGAGGCATCCTGCTTGTCCCCCGAGCCTGAAAGATGTAGGTAGGCATCCATTCTAGTATCTGTCTGTCTGTCTCTCTGTCTGTCTGCCTTGACATATGATTCCCTCCTCAAAAAACACAAAGCAAAAAAAGAGCTAAAATAGTATTAAACAATAAACAAGTCAAAACTGTGATTTTTAAAACACTCCCCACACATACACACCAAAATTAAAAACAGCCCCCTCTTAAAATCCTAAGTTGTATGAGGACCTGGGGCAACCCCCAAGGCCACAAGGTGGCTTAGGGCTCAGCTTCCTTGGGTCCAGTCCTTCAAAGACAGAAGCATTCCCCGCTGGGCAGTCTCTGAGCGGCCACCACCGTCCTGGCACAGATGTTGGTTTCTGGAGCTACAGCAGCGGCAGGCAAGAGCTCACCAGTTGGGCCCCAGTTTCCTATCCTGGGGAACTGGGAGCAGATGGCAATTCCAGTAGGGGCTTCTAGCAACCTGTAGCAGCCTTTGTCGGCTAGGCGTGTGCACGAATGCAATTTTGGGGATTTGATTTGATTCAAATCGATTTGAATGTTTAAAATTTGAATGTACTCGCATTGAATTCAATTCAAATACGTTAGAATCTTCATAAGATACGAATGTTCACAACGTTCGAATGTGTCTGTATGCATTTGTACGCATTCTGTTTTCATCCTGTATGCATCCCATTTTCATCCCGCGTGCATCTGTACAAATGCGTACCGATATGAACAAGATGCATACAGATACATATATAATGCATAGGTATCTGTGCACATACACAAGGTCCAAATAATTTGCATGGATGATTTGAAAGATTCAAAAATTTGTTCAAATGTTAAATTTGAATGTATAGACATTCATTTCCAAATTCGATTGGATTTGAATAAATTTCGAATGTTTTGAATATTCATGCACATCCCTGTTGTCGGCACAGTATACCTGAGGAGTGATTCTTGCATTGCAATGAAGGGAATTTCCTTCCCACCCTGCTTTCTTGCCTTCCAGGCGTTTAATCAAGGAAGGTCGTGTTTTAATTTATGACCGTTTCAATGTCCCGTGACTAGCCTTTGATTGTCAGAGATGGTATCTGGCCCAAGAGGAATCTGTGCTTAGCTGTCAGGCTTGCAGAAAGACCCAGCGGCCATTGGACCTCTAGCCTAAATCTCGGTTTTCCGACCAGAAAAGCTGAGTCCCGTGGTTTGCAGAGGCAATGCAGATTAAGCACAGTGGCATCAATGTGCCTGCTTCTGGAGTAATAAGCACTTTTTATTGAGAAGGAAGGCTGTGGCTTTTGTTCACTAGAAACCCTGCTCAGCAAGCTGAGCGTTTGTGCCTTCAGAAGCAGCAACCAGCTTCTGAAAAACAAAAGCTGGATTTAGCAGGGGTGTGATGAATGGCTCTCTGCTTTGCCCTACAGTTTTCTTCTCCGCTGGATACGTTCAGGAACTTGGCACGCACTCAACCCAAAGAATCATCACTTTGGGTAATCCACCATTATGGCTACCTGGTGGTCCAAGCAGCACAATGAAACCAAGGCTGGTTCCTCCCCACCCACCCACCCCCACCCACCCCCAGTCTCTTCTCAGGCTTAGTCCATCTGCTAAGCAGTGAAGAAGAGGAGAACATAAGAGGAATCCTGTTGGACCGGCCACTGCCTATCTGTTCCGACATCAAGTTTCACACAGTGGCCCATCAGTTGCTTCTAGGCATCTCGAGCAGAAGACAAGGACAAAACCTTCTCCTGCTCTCAAATCCCAGCAAATGGTCTTGAGAGGCACGCTGCCTGTCTTTCCAACCTGGAGTAGCTAGACATCAGTTCTAGTAGCCATTGACACACCTGCCCTCATGAACGTTTAGAATTTGAGGAATCTCTAAACCTTGGATGTTTTTCCATTGTCACTAGAAGTACCCATTTCGTACCCATTCATGGGTACTTAATGGGTACTTTTAGTGACAGTGGAAAAACACCCCTTCTCTAATCCTTTTTGATCCCAAATGCAGTAAGGACCAATAGAGCAAACTAAACTGGATTTCATTCCCTGTTACATTCAGAATTAGAAACACAGAGACTTGAGAATGTAACATTTTCAATATGCATATCAAATTTGGACAAATTCCTTTTGTTCTGTGAAATCCTTCCTTCCTTCCTTCCTTCCTTCCTTCCTTCCTTCCTTCCTTCCTTCCTTCCTTCCTTCCTTCCTTCCTTCCTTCCTTCCTTCCTTCCTTCCTTCCTTCCTTCCTTCCTTCCTTCCTTCCTTCCTTCCTTCCTTCCTTCCTTCCAGTGGCTACCATTTCTGGAGAAATGGAAATTCCACTGCCCAGAAGCGTGGCTAACCACACGAATGCTGCAGTTTTCAACATTAATTTACAGGGCTGTATGTCCCAGGAGCCCTGGCATGAACGTCCTGTTTCCAGCTGATATATAAAGCTTTCACGTGGACGTGGCCTGAGTCGGGAATACCAGGAAATATCAAGACAGCGCGTTTGGGCACCGATTGTACCTGATCACAGTTTGACAGCTGTGATGACGTAATTAAAATTTGTTTCCTTCGGAACACCAAGCCGTGGTGTTTTCTGGTCGACGCAGAGCCAACAGTCCGCCCCCTGTGCCAGCTTATCTCTGGCTTCCCTTATCTCTGACTCTTGGGCAGGCAAGGGCAGAGAGTTTAATACAAACAAACTTTTTCTTTTTTAAATTCAGGGCGTAGATAAGATAGCATTGCACGGAAGTGGCAGACAAATTGCAAAAGCCAAGCCGGGCAGCATAGATCACGGTGTGCTCAGAAGGTACAAATTTTTTGCACAGGGAGGGGCTGCAGTTTTGCAGTTCAGAAGGCAAGAAGGCCAGAGATGAACAGATGGCCTGGACATGTGGATCCATTTTACTTTTTCCTACACCGTATGAATCTTTCATCTCCCAAGGAGCTTTAAGGATGGAGGAAAGGGAAAGAAGGGGAAAAAGAAGAAGAGTTGGCTTGTCTACCCCACTTTTCTCACCCATTTAAGGGACTCAAAGCAGCTCACAAAGCTTTCTGTTCTTCTCCCTTAAGGGGACTCGAAGCAGCTGACAAACCTTCTGTTCCTCTCCCCACAACAGGCATCCCGTGAGGTGGGTGGGGCTGTGAGAGCTCAGAAAAGAGCTGTGACTAGCCCAAGGTCACCCAGCTGGCTTTGTGGAGGACTGCAGAATCAAACCCGGTATTCCCAAATAAGGCTCCATCTCCGTAACCACAAGGCCATACTGGGGGGTTTCTCACCAGTGCTAGCCTCAAGTGGCCTATAGGGCTTGGGTGGAGCAGGCAAAGGGCCAGGAGTAGGCAACATGTTGCCCAAGGGCCACAAAGGTCTAAGCCAAGAGAAAGGGATTCTGTGACTCCAGTCTGTGTGGTGATGAAAGAACTGGCTGTGAATTTAACCACCAGTCAAGCTTTGCAGCCTTTGGGTATAAAATAGTTGGGCAGCCCTGAACTAAAAGGCTGTGGGGTTTCAAAACAAAACGAAGCAGAAAGCACAAAAGCAGCTTTGGGTCGCATTTGCAGTTGGGCTGCATGCAGTCCCATTTCCTTCATGTCTTGGATTGAGTTTGGGACTATCTGCACTGCTGCTTAGGCAGTACCAGAAAGGGGACTAAAGTCTCCCTTCTGCAGGTTAATATAGAACACCGGAGGCCCCACACACCACTGGTACCCTCTGCTTGCAAAGGACAGAGCAGATCAACCATAAACTTCAATATTAGTCACCAGCCTAATCCAGAGATGTACAGATGGCATGCCTCCGTGCTTGGGACTGAAGCCGCTCTGATCCAGCACCGTCATGCCATTGCTCTGTTCCTGGTTTGCTCTGCCACACCAGGCCCTTTGATCCATTTCTGCTCCTTTCCTGCGTCCCTTTTAACAGAATCATGTGAAAGAATCCGGCATTCCTCCTAGGACCTTTGCCTCGCAAAGTAATTTGAGCCAGAGCCTATACTCATTTTTGTACATCCTCTGCAGCATTCCCCTTTGGTCTAGTGGCTAGGGAGCCGGACTCTTATCTGGGAATAGCGGGTTTGATTCCACTCTCCTCCACAAAACCAGGCGGGTGACCTTGCGTGAGTCACAGCTCTCTCCTGAGCTCGCACCGCCCGCCCCACCTATCTCACAAGGTGTCTGTGGAGGGGAGAAGAACAGGAGGTTTCTCAGCCACTTCGAGTCCCATTAAAAGGGTGAGAAAAGCAGGGTAGAAAAGCCAGATCTTCTTCTTTGAGCAGTAGCCGATACAAGTACATGTATTTGCTAGGGATGTCCATGGATGGGATTTTTGCATTCAATTTGTATCTAATCGAATGTAAGGAAATTAGTATTTGTTCAAATAGATCCCCTTTGAATGTGGTCAGATTCTATTCAACCCATATCCCGTAACATATCCGCTCTGAAAGCATCAAATCCACCCTGAATCCACTTTGAACCCACTCCCAAACCTTGCCGAAGTCACTCTGGATCTGTTGCAGATGTGTCTGGCGCAGCCGCTTTCCCCGCTCCCCAGCTCACAAATGTTCCAAAGCATTTATACTGATACGAATGTCGATGTATGAATATAACAACATTTGATTCATATATGAATGTCTGAATTCATACAAGTCCTTAGAGATATCGAACGTTACAAATATTTGTCCAGATCCCTAGTATTTGCTTCTATGTGTGATGCATAATAATTCAGTAAAATGTGCAGGCCGTGGGCACATTCTTTATAGTTCTTGTAATGGTATTGTAGACACCTTTTGGAAAACTGGAACTAGTGGGTATGGGAATGTGCAGTGTCAGATACTTAAATTAACATAGATGTCCAAAGGAAACCATATGGGGAGAAAAATGTAAAAAAAAAAAACCAACATTTTATGTAATATCCAAATGTTTTAAATCAAGGCATCTTCTGCATCTGATTTGGGGAAAAAACAGTAAAAAGAGATTGTACCACCACCAAGGAGGCTATGCCCATGTAGCCTTGGAAGCCAAGGGCACCTGGATTTCAGAGCAAAATATCTGAGGGCCTAGCTGCTAAGGGAGTGTGACAGATAAAGGACACACCAGTTATTCCTCCAGCATTTTCTGACATCCCTTCGGTTGCTTGCTCATGTATAGACTGAGACTTGTTGCTCGTGGACCATTGCCACCCCATGCCAGCTGATGGGACTGAGGTGAGCTCTGCCATCAGTGCTGCAATACTAGGGAGATTTGCTTTCCTTTGGCCATATTTTGCTTTGTTCCCACTAGGTACAATATTCTGCAAGAGAGCCTCATCAAACTGGTAGAGGCCTGCAATGACCAGTCGCACAATATGGACCGCTGGCTGAGCAAGCTGGAAGCGTCAAACTGGCTGACCCACATCAAGGAGATTCTGACCACAGCCTGCTTGGCTGCCCAGTGCATAGACAGGTAGGCTCCGCTAAGTGTGATTGGACCAATCTAGATCAGAACATTTTGTGTAGCACTTTTGTGATAGAGGTGCTTGAACAGTGGGGGGACAACTTTGTTGCACATACATACATGCATACATACATAGATACATGCATGCATACGTGTGTACATACATAGATACATGCATGCATACGTGTGTACATACATAGATACATGCATGCATATGTGTGTACATACATAGATGCATGCATACGTGTGTACATACATAGATACATGCATGCATACGTGTGTACATACATAGATACATGCATGCATACGTGTGTACATACATAGATACATGCATGCATACATGCGTACATACATAGATACATGCATGCATACGTGCATACATACATAGATACATGCATGCATACGTGCGTACATACATAGATACATGCATGCATACGTGCGTACATACATAGATACATGCATGCATACGTGCGTACATACATAGATGCATGCATACGTGCATACATACATAGATACATGCATGCATACGTGTGTACATACATAGATACATGCATGCATACGTGCATACATACATAGATACATGCATGCATATGTGTGTACATACATAGATACATGCATGCATATGTGTGTACATACATAGATACATGCATGCATACGTGCGTACATACATAGATACATGCATGCATACGTGCGTACGTACATAGATACATGCATGCATACGTGCGTACGTACATAGATACATGCATGCATACGTGCATACATACATAGATGCATGCATACGTGCATACATACATAGATACATGCATGCATACGTGTGTACATACATAGATACATGCATGCATACGTGTGTACATACATAGATACATGCATGCATACGTGCATACATACATAGATACATGCATGTATACATGTGTACATACATAGATACATGTATACATACATATGTACGTACATTCATTTCTAGGATGTGCATGAATTTTTTTTTGCATTCAAGTTCAAATCAAATCAAACGAACATTAGATTCTATTCAACTGTTTAGTATCCAAATGCAACAGAATCCGATTCATATAGAATTGTTCGAATGTGAGATTCGAATCTGAAGATACGAGTGTCGACAGCATTCGTATGCATTATACGTATCTGTACACATTTCGTACGCATCCTGTTTTATCCTGTTTGCATCCCGTTTTCGTCCTGTACTGTCAGCGCAAATGCATACAGGTGCGTGTAAGATTTGTGCAGATAGGTATGTAATACATATGTATCTATGCTTTTGAAGTTTCGAATCATTTGAACGAATGTTTTGGAACATTCGAAATTCGTTCAGATGTTTAAATTCAAATGGGTAGACAATCTATTCGAATTCAAATGTCCACGTTCGATTGAATTTGATCGGATTTTGAATGTTTAGAACATTCCTGCACATCCTTATTCTGTATATTCCAGACATCTTTGCTTTCCCGCTTAGGTATTACAAAATCTCAAAAGAAAAGCAGAACCATGTTAATGGCCCATTCGATACATGGATCTGTGCCAAACTGTGGTTCGCTCTTGGTTAAATTTGAATAAGCCCGAGACTGTTAGAGTCAAAAGATCAATGCACCTGCTCTCTCTCCCAAGTTGCTGTACGGTAGCCCAGAGTGGCCAAGGCCATGGCAGGCTTGTGAGCAATGCTGTTGTGCAAGTGCGGTGACATTTATTTCGCTAGGATTTCCTGCAAAACCTGCCACACGCAACCCTGTTAAGGCCCTGCCCATCCCAGCCTGCACAGCCGCTTGCAAAAAATGTCAGGGGCACAAAATGGAGCCGATGCTTTGATCTTTTGATTTACCTCGCTGCCGATGTCAGAGAAGTTAGGTTTTCATGATGCAGCCCCTAACAGTCCAGCCCCACTATGGATGGTCCGCAAAGATTGAACCACAGTTACCTACTAATTCACCATGATATGGGTGCCTCCTGGCAGACACATTAGGCCCCCAGCGAATAGTCTCTCAAGTTACTGGTCTCTATGAATTTCTTACCTACTTCTGAAATATTATTTTATCTTTGTACTGTTGTGAGTTGGCAATGAAGTCATGTCAAAATTTCCCAGTTGGATTGGGTTGTGTTAAAATTAGCCCTCCTAATAAATTTATGGTGCGGCCACATTTGGAATATTGTGTGCAATTCTGGTCACCACACCTCAAAAAGGATATTGTGGAACTGGAAAAGGTGCAGAAAAGGGCAATCAGAACGATTAAGGGGCTGGAACAAAATCCCTTACGAAACCAGGCTGCAACATCTAGGCCTCTTCAGTCTGGAGAGATGGCATTTAAGAGGGGACCTGATTGAAGTATATAAAATCATGCATGGTAAAGAAAACGTGGATAGAGAAGATGAATTTTCTATCACACAACTGTAGAACCAGGAGGCATCTAAGAAGCTGATGGGCAGGAGAGTCGGATCAGACAAAGGGAAGTATTTCTTCACCCAGAGGGTCATCAATCTATGGCATTTGCTGCCAGAACAGGTGGTAACAGCTACTAGCCTAGATGGCTTTAAGGAGTGATTAGACAAATTCATGGAGGACAGATGTATCAGTGGCTACTAGAATGGATGCCTAAGTACATCTTCCAGGCTGGGGGGACAAGCAGGAGGCCTCTAAGGCCATCTGCTGGGATTCAAGGGCAGGAGAAGGTTTTGCTTGAGGTACCCAGAAGCACTTGGTTGACCACTGTGTGTGACAGGATGCTGGACTAGATGGTCTGTGACCTGATCCAGCAGGGCTCTTCTTAGGTTCTTAGGTATTCTAGCATCCCATTTCTGATAGTGGCCAGCCACAGAGAAGCCAGTAATGCATCCACTCTTAGGGTCTTCCTGCACTAGACTTTAATCCAGATTATTTCTTGAAATAGGGGCCTTGTCTACCATAGTTTGAATCAGCAGGAGGATAACAGGTCCCTAGAAAGGGCTGTTTCCCTCTTCCTGCCCCTATGCCAGCTGGAATATGCGGCTCGCCTGCTTTTGCCCCTGGAGCTGAGTTTTCACACCTAGCATCATTAATAATAACTGCCGATCTCTATGAATGTGTCCCAACCCGTTTAAAATCCTTTGAGCTATTTAATTTCTTGCATCTTTTCATGGTAAATCCATCTGTATGTTCATTAACCTTTATATGAGTCTCTATGCATATAAAGGTATTAGATACGTTCTGTCTGCTGCAGATTCTGCAAGCAAGGTCTGCCATGTTTGCGATGCATTAATGCGTTTAGTCACCTAAGTCAGTTAGCTCCTAACAATGTTATTTTCATGTGATGGTTTCCGACTTTGATAACTTGCTGGGAAAATGGATTGAGGCTGCAAGAAAGAAGACATCCAAGCCGAGTCCCTCCCCCCTGCTTTTGCAGCTGAGCAGAAGTTTCACACAAAGACAATCGGCTTTAACCATTGAACTTCCCTACCTGGCTTTCAGTACCTGATAATCATATATCCGTCTTGTCCATCTGGAACAGACAAGGGAAAGTATTTTTTTCACCCAGAGACTCATCGGTCTATGGAATTTCCCATCAGGAAAGGTAGTGACAGAAACCAGCCCAAATAACTTTTAAGAAAGGGTTAGACTAATTCATGGAGGACAGGTGTATCAATGGCCACTAGAATGGATGCCTAGGTACATCTTCCAAGCTGGGGAGACAGGCAGGATGCTTCTGACGGCCATTTGCGGGGATTTGAGAGCAAGTGAAGGTTTACTCCTCGTCTTCTGCTTGAGATGCCCAGAAGCAATTGGTGGGCCACTGTGTGAGACAGGACGCTGGACTAGATGGACTCCTCTTACACTGGTGAGCCAGTCTGGTCTGGTGGTTAGGGAGCTGGACTCTTATCTGGGAATGCAGGGTTTGATTCCGCCCTCCCCCCATGAAGCCAACTGGGTAATCACAGCTCTCTTCTGAGTTCTCACAGACCCACCTACCTTATAGGGTGTTGTGTTGTATGGATAAGCTCTTCATCATCATCATCATCATCTTTTTATGTCCTCATCTCTCTGAACAAATTCTACCTCTCTTTTCTAGGGAGGGGGCCTCTGTCTTGGTTCATGGAACTGAAGGTGCTGATTCGACTCTGCAGGTGACCTCCCTGGCTCAGATTATTCTCGACCCCAGATGCAGGACCATCCGTGGCTTTGAAGCTTTAGTTGAAAGGGAGTGGTTGCAGGTAATGACTCCCGGCAAAACTTTGCATGGCGTTGGCCTTCTGGGCTGCATATTTCTCATCCACCAACATGCCTCCCCTCCTGGTCAGTTCCAGATTTAAATGAATGAGATTTGGACCCCAAGATGAGAAAAGGGATTTTGTGGGCTTCACGGAAGATACCTCACTGTATAACAGATTGAACATCTTTTGGCCTAAAAAAACTGAACATTAGGTTGATGCGTCATTGAGCTACTAGGTGAATTTTGAATGCCTGAGCCATTTTTATCCAGGGTGGTTTGAGTGTATTTTAAAATAAGCCACAAGTCTTACTGGTTTGAAATTCAGGGCTCCTTTATTTGTTTTTACAGCAGAACCACCTAAGTGGAGCTTTTATAACATGACGGGTACAGTCTAAAATAGTCTCGTGTTGCCCGCATATGTTACATAATAGTATCTAGCAAGAAGTGGCTTCCATGTTTTATCTCTTGCAAATCTTCCATTGTTTGTTTTAGAAATAAGTAATGTATGACTTCCTTCCAAGTTAAATATGCGAGGGATTAAATGCAGCGTTTCCAGTTTCGTTCCACATGCTAGTCTTTCTATCTTCTGGATAGAATGTCGTTCTATGAGTTGAAAAACCATCTTTGTTTGAGAACTGGGTGTACTGCAGAACTTGGTAAGACCGCGTGTGGTCAGCTGTGGGGTTAAATCCTGCTGAGGTGCCCCAGTGGCATCCGTGATTATTTCCTGATCCCTGGCTGTAAGTGGAAGTCGTGTTCATTGAATAGGCCGTAGGGGAGATCCGTAGTAAAGAGGCCTGCTAATTAGGGGTGTGTACGAATGCAATTTTTGGGATTCGGTTCGAATCGAATATCCAAAAATTCAATTTGGATCTTTAAAATTTGAATTTACCCTAATTCTATTCAAATTAAGCAAATTTGAATCTACTTGTTTGAATTTTTTATTCAGATTTGCGCTTATGAATGTTGGCAACATTTGTATGTGCGTACACATCTGTATGCATCCCGTATTTATCACGTATGCAACCTGTTTCTGTCCTGTATGGATCTGTACAGATGCGTATGGATGCGGGAAAGATGCGTACATGCAAATACGCATCGTCTGCGTGCCCGTACACATATGAATGTCCAAATAATGCGAATGAATAGATTTGAAAATTCAAAATTCATTTGAATGTTTGAATTCAAATTTATAGACATTCGATTTGAATTCGAATGGATTCGATCAAATTTTGAATATTTTGAATATTCATGCAGATCCCTACTACTAATAGGTGTGAGTCATAAGCCCCACAGGCGAGTTATGGGCACAAGAGCAGGTTCCCTGTTCACCTTCTCCATCAGAAACTGACCTTCAGAAGCAAAGTTCTTCAGGTCCTGGAGATATCAAATCCTGTAGCTGCATGAGCAATGCTGCCTAAGTGAACCTTATCCCAGTCGAATTTAGGTAGCCCCCTGTAAAGCTGACCTCCTAGGGATCAGGCTACTTACCAGATCAACATCTCCCCAACAGATCTTGCCTGTTGCCTTTCTCCCATACAGATCTGCCCAAGTACTGAGATCTCAGGAAAAAGGTCTTCTTGTAGTACCTAAGAGAATAAAAGGAGCCTTGCTGGAGTTTGTCAGAACCCACCTAGTCCGGTATCTTGTCTCACATAGTGGTTCACTAATTGCTTCTGGGCAACTCAAGCAGGAGGCAAAGGCAAAACCTTCACCTGCTTTCAGTTTCCTGCATGTGATCTTTAGAGACAGCCTGTCTCCCCAACACTATCTCAGCATAGACAGCCATTGATACCCCTGTCCTCCATGAATTAAGAGGACCTCCGCTGGATCAGACCACAGCCCATATAGTCCAGCATCCTGTCTCACACAGTGGGCCATCAGTTGCTTCTGGACTTTCTCAAACAGAAGGCAAAGGTGAAGCCTTCGTCTCCTCTTGTGTTCTTACTAGGGTTAGACAAATTCATGGAGGACAAGGGTAAAGGGCTACTAGAATGGATTCCTAGGTGCTACCTCCAGGTTGAGGTACAGGCAGGATGTCGCCTTTTGCAATGACTTCAGAACAGGTGAGAGCTTAGCCCTTGTCTTCTGCTTCAGAACATCCAGGAGCAATTGGTGGACCACTGTGTGAGATGGGATGCTAGGCTAGATGGACTGTGGTCTAATTTATTTATTTATATTTATATTTATATCCCGCCCCATACCCAAGGGTCTCTGGGCGGTTCACAACATTAAAATCCAGAAGGGCTCCTCTTATGTTCTTACGAACCTTTTCCAGGAGCCAAATATAAGCCAAACTGTGCTAGTCAAAACCATGCCTTAGAAATGGGTTACTGTTTACACGGGGTTGGCCCTAACTCATCTAGGCAGCTACACTTTTATTTGTGTTATTTTTAGGCTTTCTGTAGCTTTGGTATTCCTTGGGTTATGATTTTGTTCTTTCCTGCCTGTTTGCCATTTACACTTAGCCGTATCCCTTCCGTCCGTTCACTTGTGCTACAATGCAGTGTGACATTATTGGCACAGCAAACACTCGCGGGAAACCGCGGCCCACATTTGGGCTTCGGCCTCCTTTCGGGGCCGGGTGCCACATCGCTGCAGCCAGCGTGAAGCTTTGCTGTAGCTTGTGCCATAAAGTTAAGAGGCCTGCACGAGACGTGTGCTTGGGTGTCAAAGCTTATTTTTAACCTGTCATATCAGTGGAGGCTTTTGTAGGAAGCAACTGAAAGGTGGGCTTGGAAGCGAAGGAGAATGAAATGGCGTGCAAATCCCCTTAAAAAAAATCATGGAAAAACAAGAGAGCCTGATTTAGATGAAAAGCATTTTGGCATAAGTGTAAAAGTTGTGAGCTTTTTCTTAGCATTTTTAATCTTTGGGTGTAAACTTTTTAAGAACTGTGTGCAATCATTCTGCTCTGTATTATTAAGAACATGTTTTATCAATAGTTAAGCCTTACATATAATAGGCTTAATAAATAACCCTGATCTATAGGATAAGAAAGATAATTTTCACACTGAATCCATAGTATCTGTCAATATATTAAGTTTCTAATATAGTGTAATATAATAATATAATATAAAATGTTTCCATCTTCATCATAATTTGGGATCATACTGGCTTCCTCTTATTATAAAAAAAAAATCAACAAACTTAATTGTATACCTTATATTCCCTACAAGATATCCCCCCACCTGTTATATATATGCGTATGTGTATCTCTTTTTTTTCTATTTTACTTGTTCGCCTGTCTGAGATTTTGGTATAGGACAGTATAACCAATCAATTAATGAATGCTTTTATAAAACAAGAGCCTTAGAGAATGTTTCACTTCTTGGCAATATTCACTGTGGCTCGAAATTAGGCCCTTTCTGCACTCAGTGATGATCTGGATTAAGAAGCCTCTTAATCTGGATCACTGGCACGTTATCTGATCCTTATCTGCACGTTAATTTGGATTAAGGAGGCCCCACCCCTGCTGGGTCACCTCTGTTGTCAGTGAACCGAGACAGATCCTGATTAAGGAGTCCTTTAATCCTGGTCTGTTGTAGAATCATTTAATTGGGTCTACACCTGGATCAAGGGCCTTGTTCTGGATTATAGGAAGCATACTGACAGCATGCCTCCATGATTCACAACTCCTGTGGTGTGGTTTTCAGTGGGGCACCATGGCACACCACCCAAAAACACCCCCTTTCAGACTCCGAGGCTAGGAACTGTCACACCTAGAATTTGGCAGTATGGGGGAACTGCAAAGCTCACATTAGCTTCAAGCCATGGGGAGGCATAAACTGGAGCAACACCATCAGTGCGCACTGTGCTGATCGGGCTCACGCCTCTTAAGTAATCTGGATCAGTGGGACCCACCAATCTGGATTAACCAAAGCTAAGTGCAGAAAAGGCCTAAGTCTCTTTTAGCACTGCACCTTATTCTAGATTGTATTCCAGAGTAGGGACCAGCTATCCACGTGCTAGTGCGGACTACGGCAGGCCTCTCATCACACCAGGCTCCATTTTTTGAAGGGGAAATTGATGAAGCCCAAACCCTTTGAACTGTCTGTGCCCCGATGTTAAATTGTATTCTCTAATCTCTTTGGGCCAGAAATTTCTGCATGGCAGTTGAAAAAAATCCTAGATGCCTGGCTTAGGTCATCTAATCCCCTGGAGAATGGTTGTATAAGCACAGGGGCTTTGTCGTGTCTCCATCCAGTGAGGTGCAGAGGACAAACAAACACACATGTGCACACACAGAGGAGTAGCAGAAGTAACAGTCAGCAATAGCAAAAGCCCAAGCCAAGGTATCTTGGGGGCTCAAGAGTTAAATGTATAGTCAAAAGAGTTCCAAGGTTGAAGGTCAGAGCGTTCAGTGGTCAATCAAGAAGCAAGGTCTCAAATGCAGGAGCTGCAGGTTTATGAGGGTTTGTCTGCAACAAAGCTTATCAGAATGTGCTGCCTTAAATAGGCTAATCATAGTCATGCCACCCTCGCCGCAGGTGACGGGTGCAGATTCTTTCTGATCTGCGCCTTAGACTGGTCGGCGAAGGGTGTCACCTGGCATCTTCTGACTCTGAACTGCTGCCATCCTGAGCTACAGGGTCACTAGCTGCCTGTGTCAGGCACTCCTCATTTTGTCCGGCTGGGTAGCCTGCCTGAGCTTGGCTGGGCACCACGACTGCCCCTTCATCCCTGGAGGAAGGGGCACTGACAACAGGGGGCATGACAGGTTTTGTGTACAAGTGCGGCAGGGCCACCATTTTGAAGTTGCCTGCGTTTTTAGTTTGTCTCAGTCCAGGCCTTGATTTGTGGCGTGTTCCTTGTGTCGCACCCACAGGCAGGGCACCCCTTTCAGCAGCGCTGTGCCCAGTCAGCATACTCCAACAGTAAGCAGAAGTGGGAGGCTCCCGTCTTTCTCCTCTTCCTGGACTGCGTGTGGCAGATCCTCCGCCAGTTCCCGTGCTCCTTTGAGTTCAACTACCATTTCCTCATCATGCTGTTTGAACACTCCTATGCCTCCCAGTTTGGCACTTTCCTGGGCAACAATGAGAATGAAAGGTCAGTGATGTGTTTTCTCTGGGTCTCCCTGGAACAAAAAGGAAAAGGGTGTTAGAATCTCTGTGATGGATGCTACAGTCTGCACTATTTATTTATGACAAATTCACATAAAGAAAAGAGGGAAAACCTGAAGAGGAATTCCCTACAGCTTAAAGGCTGTATGTTTGCAGAGGGCTGATGCCCCTAGGACCTGTAACTCCTGGATGCCTTTGGTCAAAAGGATTGCCTCTGAGGCTGATCTTTAAACGGCCTTCTAACACCTCCCCGCAACCTTGACCTAGATGAGGAAAGTAGGTTCCCCATAACTCTAGGCGTGGCCTTTTTTATTTTTAGACTCTATCAGAACATCCTTGAGAACTTGTTCACCAAAAAGCAGTCTGCCTACAAAAGGAACATGTGCACTTTTGAAGATAAGAGGTCTTTCCTGGCACTAGTAGACAATGCTGTAGTTCTGGAAACCAGTTGGAGGGTATTCATGTGTCCCTGTTCCCTCCCACACCATTTTCCTTTTCTATCTTGTCTCTTTAGACTGTAAGCCTGAGGACAGGGACCCTTCTAAAATATAATATTGTAACCTGCCCTGAGACCTTTGGGTATAGGGCGGGATAGAAATACAAATAAATAAACAGACAGACAGTGTGATAGGAGAAGAGTTGGCTTTTCTACCCGCTTTTCTCACCCATTTAAGCGGCTGACAAGGCTTTTCTGTTCTTCTCCCCACAACAGAACACCCTGTGAGGTAGGTGGGGCTGTGTGAGCTTGGAAGAGAGCTGCAACTAGTCCAAGGTCACCCAGCTGGCTTCATGGAGGAGAGCGGAATCGAACCCAATATTCCCAGATAAGAGTCCGGCTCCCTAACTACTAGACCAAACCGGCTAGAACCAGGAGATCCTTTAAGATTGTCTGGTTGCTGCACCTTCGTGGTTTTAGGTGTGCACTATGGGCTGTGGAATCAACATACTCTTCAGCTTTAGGTAGGAACTTCAAGCTGTCCCAAAATTAGGACCCTACTGGTTTCCCTTCAAAGGCAAACCACAGAATGCAGCAGAAATGGGGGAACAGCTGCTTTGTAGGTATTCTAAGGCATATGTCTTCAACTTGTGACCAGCCACAATCCTGTGCAGTATGGAAAAGATGCAGTGGTTTGAGAGCAAGTAAGGGCAATACAATGGCACGTAAGTGGCATAAAAACAAGTAAAAATGAGTAAGAAAGCAGACGTGTTCCGTCAAACTTTCTTCCAGAAAGCTGCCAAGGACTGAACTCACAGCCCCTTATGCTTTTCAGGCAATTGCTCCTCTACTTAAAGCCTTCTTTATATGGCTCAACTCCAGCTAAACATCTGCAGCCCAGATGTTTATGATTTTTTTTGGATGACAACACCTGTGATTCTTAGCCAGTGCCCTTTAGGCTTCGTTGTCATGTAAAGAAAGGAAATTTTCCCAGAGCTGACCTTTTACACCTAACAGTCTTCTACGTCAGTAGGAATCACAGCCAGCCAAAGATTGGCTCCTTATATTTCCAGGAACTAGCTGGCAACGTTTGTTTCTGTGCCTACTGAATTTTGAGCAAGGCCACATGTTTCTTGCCACAAGGGGGAACCCAATACTCTGTGATACTAGTGAATGTACCACACCACAGCCTAGACATGGAAAATACTTTCTAAATCTCAGTGCCACTTGACTCATTCTTCTATTTTGCCAGTGTTTGTTGCTGCTTAGTTCGGTCTAACTCTTTGTGACCCCCATGGACTATACCACGCTCAGCCCTTCTGCCCTCTACTGCCTCCTGAAGTTTGCCCAAACTCATGTTTGCTGCTTCCATGGCACAAGATATCCATCTCATTCTCTGCCATCACCTTCTCCTTTTGCCTTTCATAAGAGAACATAAGATCGGGCCACAGCCCATCTAGTCCAGCATCCTGTCACACACAGTGGCCCACCAATTGCCCATGGGCATCTCAAGCAGAGACAAAGGCAAACCTCTTGCTCTCAAATCCCAGAAAATGGTTGTAGAGGCATCCTGCTTGTCCCACCAGCCTGAAAGATGTACTTAGGCATCCATTCTAGTAGCCCTTGATAGATCTGTCACCCATACATTTGTCTAACCCTTTCTTAAAGCCATTTAGGCTGGCTGCTATCACCATTTCTTATGGCAGCAAATTCTGTAGACCAATGACCATAGATCTTTCTCAGCATCAAGGCCTTTTCCAAGGGGTCCAGCCTTCTCATGGTGTACCAAAGTATTTGAGCTTCAGTATTTGCCCTTCAAGTGAACAGTCAAGGGTGCTCTCCTTGTGGTTGTAGTTCATTATTCTATTATGTTTGACTCTTTGTGGCTCCATGGACCACAGCACACCAGGCTCTTCGGTCATTCATTGTCTCCTCAGGTCTGTCCAGTATCACATTTGTTGCTTCCATCATACTTATCGATCCGTCTCATCCTCTGCTATCCGGTTTAATCTTTCCCAGTGAGTTTTGCCTTCTCATTACGTGGCTGAAGTGTTTAAGCTTCAGCTTCCCTAGCCACAGCTCTACATAAGAACATAAGAGAAGCCTTGCTGGATCAGGCCACAGCCCATCTAGTCCAGCATCCTGTCGCACACAGTGGCCCACCAAATGCTCACGGGCATCTCAAGCAGAGACAAGGACAAACCTTCTCCTGCTCTCGAGTCCCAGCAGATGGCCTTAGAAGCTCCCCAGTTCCTCCCCCCCCCCCTCAGCCTGAAGGATGCACCTAGGCATTCGTTCTAGTAGCCATTGATACATCTGTCATCCATAAAATTGTCTACCCCTATCTTAAAGCCATCCAGACTGGTAGCTGTCACCCCCTCTTCCGGCAGCACATTCCATAAGCCGATGACCCTCTGGGTGAAGAAATACTTCCCCCTGTCAGACCTTATTCTCCTACCCATCAGCTTCATAGAGTGCCCCCTGGTTCTAGTGTTGTGCGATAGAGAAAAGAAATTTTCTCTATCCACCCTTTCTATACCGTGCATAATTTTATATACTCCAGTCAGGTCCCCTCTCAAACGCCGTCTCTCCAGACTGAAGAGGCCTAGACGTTGCAGCCTGGTTTCGTAAGGGAGGTGTTCCAGACCCTTAATCATTCTGGTTGCCCTTCTTTGCACCTTCTCTAGTTCCACAATATACTTTTTGAGGTGTGGTGACCAGAATTGTACACAATACTCCAAATGTGGCCTCACCATAGATTTATAAAGGGGCAAAATGACACTTGCTGTCTTATTTTCTATTCCCTTCCTAAGCTCTGAGCTCTCACCGCCTTGCCTACCTCACAGGGTATCTGTTGTGGGGAGAGAACAGGAGGTTTGTCAGCTGCTTTGTTTCCAAGCACCTGTTTGCTGGCTCCATGGCACATGATATCCACCTCATCCTCTGCCATCACCTTCTCCTCTTGGTAGTTTCATCTTGTGGTAAGAGCATCACAAGACTCTTTATCTGGTAATCTCCCGGTTCCATTCTGCTCTCCTCCACGAAACCAACCGGGCGACCCTGGGCTTAGTCCCAGCTCCCTTTCTGAGCTCTCTGTTGTAGGGAGAAGATCAGAAAGTTTGTCAGCTGCTCTGAGTCCCCTTAAGGGTAAGAAAAGTGGAATATAAAAGCCAACTTCTCTTCCTCTTCTTTGTCTCTTTCCCTCCCCTTCCAGTGTACAATCAGGGTTGACTTCCTTTAGTACTGACTCATCTGATCCCCTTGCTGTCCAAGGGATGCTCAAAGGTCTTCTCCACCACCACAGTTCAAAAGCGTTGATTCTCCTGCACTCAGCCTTCCTTATGGTCTAGCCATGCATTTCTCCTGGGAAATCCAGGCCTTTGATTCCATGGACCTTTGTTGGCAAAGTGATGTCTCTGCTTTTTAACGTGCTGCTTAGGTTTGCCATTGCAGGCATGCAGTTTATTGAACCATGCAGTGGCCATCTTGCTCTTTCTGTGTACCTCTGAGTGCATTGTTTGTTTGTTTTTCAACCCGTTTTAGCTTTAGCATTCACAGGCTCCTTTGGGACGCGGGAGAACAGCAGGGGCTGCTTGATGTTTGTCTGTTACTTTAATGAGGGAAGAGCGGCAGCAAGTTTCCCTTCTTTTTATTGCCTCTAAGGTGAAAATTCTTTTGCTTGCAGAGAAATTTTGGGGAAAGAGATCCTTTGCAAAATGCAGAGAGAAAGACAGAGAGACTTTGCACTTTTTTAGGGACTTGGCAACTATTCAATGAACAGAGGTAAGGATCTTGCTCCACGATTCACCCTTTTTAACCAAAATAATCTGTGATTATCTCTCCACCAGGTGTAAGCTCAAGCTACCACAGAAGACAATGTCACTGTGGTCCTGGGTGAATCGACCAGAGGAACTCAACCGGTTCAAAAACCCTCTCTTTGAAGCTAACAGCCTGGTCATCTGGCCTTCCGTTGCCCCCCAGAGCCTCCAGCTCTGGGAAGGTAGGTGAAATGGAGCAGACCTGTGCCTTCCTTCTGTCAGGCTGGCACATCTGCCAGATGCACCTTGCCTGGAGACGTTTGCGCTTGGCATACATACCTTACACTCCTGATTGGATTATTAGGGGGTGCTTAATCATTTTTTTAAAATCCTGTAGCCCAAATTTGTGCCATGGGATGGGCCAGATGAGGGTCATTATTGTAAAGTACAATTGATTTGTATTTTCATTGCACCCTGTACCTGAAGGTCGCAGACTGGGTTACAGTAGTTAAAAACACATTAAAAGAGCCCCTGAAAGTAAGAGGAGAAGCTATTCCGGTCTTAAATTTGTTGAATTTTTAAGGTGTTTTAAATGTGCATCTTGTTTTTAATCTGTATTTCATTTTAATCTATATATCTGTTTTAATTTATATCCTGTTTTAATTTGTTTTAATCTGTTGTTACCCACCCAGAGACCTCTGGGTATGGGGCAGGATATAAATGTAAATAAATAAATAAATAAATAAATAAATAAATAAATAAATAAATAAATAAATAAATAAATAAATAAATAAATAAATAAATAAATAAATAAATAAATAAATAAATAAATAAATAAATAAATAAATAAATAAATAAATAAATAAATAAATAAATAAATAAATAAATAAACAGGTGTTCCCTATGAAGTCCCTTTGCTAATCCAAGAAACATTCCTCCCACTTTATTTGGTGGTGGCGGAATTGAAAGACAGCATTTAAGAGGGGACCTGATTGAAGTATATAAAATCATGCACGGTATAGAAAAAGTGGATAGAGAACATTTCTTTCCCTATCACACAGCCCTAGAACCAAGGGGCATGCTATGAAGCTCATGGGTAGGAGATTCAGATCAGGCAAGAGGATTTCGTCACCCAGAGGGTCATCAGTCTATGGAATTTGTTGCCAGAAGATGTGGTGACAGCAACCAGCCTAGATGGCTCTAAGGAAGGGTTGGACAAATTTATGGATGACAGGTGTATCAATGGCTACTAGAATGGATGCCTAGGTACATCTTCTAGGTTGGGGTGGGGGTAGGTAAACCACGGCTCAAGAGCCACATGCAGCTCTTTGGCCCCTTGAGTGTGGCTCTTCCAGCTTAGGAGTACCCTAATTAAGTTAATAACAATGTACCTACCTATATAGTTTATGTTTTAAAAATTTGGCTCTCAAAAGAAATTTCAATCGTTGTACTGTTGATATTTGGCTCTTTTGTCTAATGAGTTTGCTGACCACTGGGTTGGGTGGACAGGGAGGTTGCCTTTAAGGCCATTTGCTGGGATTTGAGGGCAGGTGGAAGTTTTGCACTTGTCTTCTGCTTGAGATGCCCGTGGGCAATCGGTGGGCCACTGTGTGGGACAGGGTGCTGAAGTAGATGGGCTGTGGCCTGATCCAGCAGGGCTCCTCTTATGTTCTTCTGTGTGAAATTGTCGTTCCTGTTCCAGGCGTCTTCCTCCGCTGGAACCGGTCCTCCAAATTCCTGGATGAATCCTATGAAGAGATGCTTAACATTATCAAATACAACAAGGAACTTCAAGTGAAAGTCAACCTGCTGAGGCGGCAGCTGGCCGAGCTGGAGACGGACGACAGCGCGCAGGATGACGGGATGTCCGAGAGCCCCTGACCTCCCGCCGAGCCCGTTTGGCCCCAGCTGCCCCATCTTTGTCAGGCGAGTGGCCTTGGTGGCACGCTAAGCACTAAACACGCAAGAGCTTGCATGCGCTCGAGTCCCTTGTTGGTGCCATTGAGTTGAGTCTTTGCTTCTTGGTTCCTCACTCAACACTGTAACCATCCCGCTCCGTCGGGGTGATGGTGGTTTTCCGTTGGTTTTTGTTTTTGTTTACAGCAGCAAGCCGTTAACTGAATTCACCTGGCTGCCTCTCCAGAACCTTATCCGCCGTCTCTAATAAATGACGCATTCAGTTCCAGCACTTATACCGCCGCTGAACCTCATCTTGGCTTTCACTGGAGAGAGGTGTCCTTCTGAGCTTAAGAAATGTGTGGCCTGGAAAAGGATAGTACAGGATGAATATTTCCTCCTTCCTTCAGATGCAGCTTTTTGTTCCTGGGTTAGAGTATTTCCTTTTCTTTTGGTTTGGTCCTTCACTTCTCCAGTAGCATCTTCTTATATCTGGCATTCAGTCAGTTATTGTGGAAAGTGCTCCTCAGAGAGCATATATTTCTACCACCCTTATGGGGCACATCCATGCTAGATTTTGGTCCCACAGTGGTTCTAGTTGCTATAGCCTTCTAAGGGTGACGTCACTGCAGATACAAGATTGCATTCTAGAAGGTTACTGTTGAGGGGAGAGCTTTTTAAAAACCCATATAAGAAGAGCCTGCTGGATCAGGCCAAGATATATTATAGCCTAATATCCTTTAAGAACATAAGAGGAGCCCTGCTGGATCAGGTCACAGCCCATCTAGTCCAGCATCCCATCTCACACTGTAGCCCACCAATTGCTCATGGGCATCTCAAGCAGATGATGAAAGCAAAAACTTCGCCTGCTCTTGAGTCCTTTCACATGGCCTTTAGAGGCATCCTGTCTGCCAAAAGTGGTATCTAGACATCCATTCTAGTAGCCATTGATACACCTGTCCTCCATGAATTTGTCTAACCCCTCCTTAAAGCCATCCACTTTGTCTCAGATTGGCCAGCCAGCCATTTAGGAAATGTACAAGCAGAGCACACAGCATCTCCTGCGTCTTTTTCCAAGATATTTTTCTCAAGATGCCTGCCAGAAGTAAAAAAGAGGGATCTATACTGCAGCTTCTGAAAATCTGGTCTTTTTATTTACCAACAGAAGAGAACAGGCTTTTCCAGTTTACCTTGTGTCCTTCTGCTGCCACCATTTAGATTGTGGCCATCAGTACGGACCTGTGAAGACCAAACATAAAAGTACTTCAGGAGTTCTTTGTGGGCAATTCATGCAAAATGATGAGCCCACCTATGTGTGTGTGTGTGCTAAAAACACACACATTGATTATTTGGCCAGAAGCAAAGTAGGCTTTCTCCTGTGGTGGTAAGTAATAGGAATAACCTTTGCTTACCTGTAGCATTCCAGATATTTTGCGTTTCTCATGTGTTCTGGCTGGGGCTGATGTGAACTAGGTGCAATTATATTACCTGGAAGCCATTAGGTTGAGGAAGGCGAGCATACATTGACAGTATGGAAACCTCAGTAGACTTCTCCCCTAGGCTGTGGCCAGTGAACCATGAACCATCCTGTGATTGCTAAAGTCCAGCTGGAATCACAAATTCTCCCCCATTGAGCTGAATGAGGCCGCTAGGAGCTTGACAAACATTCTGATCTGGGGCTGAAAAAGCAGGAACAATTTCAAAATGGCTGGTATGCTGCCTGTTACCTGTTGGTGCTCTGCCTTTTTTGCTGGGGTCCCAAGTTTAACCTGAGCCTGTTGACTTGAGGTGTGTTCATAAAACACTCAAGGGATCACAGAAGAAGAAGAAGAGTTGGCTTTTCTACCCTGCTTTTCTCACAAGCAGCTGACAAAGCTTTCTATTCTCCCCACAACAGAACACCCTGTGAGGTGGGTGGGGCTGTGAGAGCTCAGAAGAGAGCTGTGACTAGCCCAAGGTCACCCAGCTGGCTTTTGGGAGGAGGACGGAATCAAACCCAGTATTCCCAGATGGGAGTCCGGCTCCTTAACCACTAGACCAAACAGACAGAGAGATCCCAAGCACCCTTTCCCAGTCTGTGTGCGCGCTGTCTTCCCAGATTAGAGGAACAAAAGCTTTCTCATGGACTTCAGGGCTGGGTCACACCCTTTGGACTGCGGTTTGACTGTTTCATAGCTTTTCCTAAACCTTCGCTGAAATCCACACCCTGCGTTTGGGCGGCTGTGGTCTTGTGGTTTTCGTGGCGCCGTTTCTCTTTGTAGCGCAAAATCCACCTGCTGAAGTTTTCCCACTTGGTCCGGACTTCCTGCCTCTTAACGAAGCCTCTTTGCCTTTTCTCACCCTGAAAGGCACAAAGCCCCTTCTCCTTAGAAGCTGGAGGGAATGCCTTCCTAGATCCGGAGCCTCTGCTCACAGCTTGGAAATACCTCAAGCGTGCTGAACAAGAGAATCCCTTCTTGCCTCCAGAGTGAGTCACCCATCTTGTGTCAAAGCCTCCCCGTCGTATAGGCAGGGCAAGGTAGAAGATGATAATAGTAGGTTTCAGGAACCAGTCCTGTGAAGCTAGCGTTTTATTGCAAAATCTTGTATACGTTTTACGACACTAAAAGACGCTGACTTTCCCAGGGCCCTGGATGATCAGCTGTCAGGAAGGAACTGGTAATTGCGGTTGGGCCTCTTCATAATTGCACAGGGCCTCATCTTCATGTCCTTTTGAAGAGGATCCCTCTACTCATTCTAAGGGGGGGGGTTAACTCATGCCCCCCTGCACACTTCTGAGGCTTAGTTCAGCAACATACAGAGGGCCACCCATTGGAATCTCTGCACCAGTAGGGTAATATTTATGTATATGGGTGGCGAAGAAAACTCTGCAACCATTGCATTTCCTGTAAAACTTCCTCCCTTTCTGGGCTTTTTTGATGTTATGTGCAGTGAAGAAGGAGGAGAAGAGTTGGCTTTTCTACCCTGCTTTTCTCAACTATTTAAGGGGTCTCAAAGCAATTCTGCACTCCCCCACAAAGCCACCTGGGTGACCTTGGGCTAGTCACAACTGTCTTCTGAGCTCTCACAGCCCCACCCACCTCACATAAAAAAGCTTTGTGGGCCACTTTGAGCCCTCTTAAATGGGTGAGAAAAGCAGGCTAGAAAAGCCAACTCTTCTCCATGTAAGCTTCACACACAGAGAGGCAGGCGCCTGATAACCCCCCAGCCCTCCCCTCCAATTTTCCAGTGTCTTCTCTGAGGAGTGCAGAATGCAACAGTATTAGAAATGCTCAGCTCCCTCCTGATGTTCCTTAACTATGGCTTCTCCAGCATCCAATACCCAGCATTCCATGCCTGGCCCTGTTGAATGCTGGGAAGTTTAGTTCTGAAACATCCAGAGGCACAGGGTCATGCACCCCAGTATTAGAAGAACTGGCTCATTCCATCCTAATGAGTCTTATTTTGAAACAGATCTCTGTCCTCCTTCCTCTCCTCTTAAGTGCAGAGTCATCAATGGAACTCCGATTAAAATCCGCCAGGGCTTACTCATGGTTTTTTTGAAGGGTGGCTGTTATCATTCTCATCTTGGTTGCACTGTTTTTAAAAGCTGTTATCTTCTGGTGCTTTTGTTTAGAAAAACGTGTTTGGTTAAAGGAAGCTGTAAATACAATATTTATTTCACGTTCTTCGTGTGGGAACAAAACTGTTAGAAACGTGATGAATGTCTGCAACTGAAGCATTAATAATCACATTAATCCCCGCTGTGAAAGGTGCTGCAGTGCGTTGGCTTTGTCAGAGCCAAGGATTTGGGGCTATGAAGCAGTGCCGCCGCCCCCCCCTCCCTTGTAGGAAGTTCTCAGGTTCACTGATACACTACAAAAAGTTCAGGGAAGTTGCTTTGGGAATGGATTCTTTAAGCTATAGCTGCTTACCTGCAACCTTCCAGATCTGCCTGTAGTAAAGGTGCCCTCATTCCAGGCCAGCTGCAAAGCGAATATCCCACTTCAGATCATTGCTGGATTAGGATTCCTTGAAGTTGAAGGAATAGAAATTAAATCATTACAAACTTGTCCAAAATGGCAACCCCTCCAACCTCTTCTCTGAACTTCCATTTCCTTTGCCTTATAAACAAAAATATATTTCTAATTGTGAGAGAATGGCAAACTCCACACTTGCTTTCTGGAAGCAGCTGGCTATTTTCTGTCTAACTTAAGGCAAGAGAATAACATTAAAAATAGGGCATTGCAAAGATACCAGATGGTCCGGGCTACCGTAAACACCTTGCATTCCAATGGAGATTTGAGATTTTGTTGATAAGGCCAGTTTGCCATAATTTTGACTCTTCAACTATATTTTATGTCAAGCATATTCCTTTATTTCTAGAAGTCTGTGCTTCTGAAGGAAACATTCGATATTCGTACAAGTTCGTACATTCGTATATGAATCGAATGTTACGACATCAGTGCATTGGCATCCATATGAATAAAGATGTTTCAGAACATTTGTGAAACGGGGAGGTGGGAAAGTGGCTGCGTCAGTCACATCTGCAACGGATCCAGAGTGAATTCAACATGGGGTGTTTTTCCACCACACTCCTTTAATCCGGACCTAAGAAGATCCAGATCTAGGGAATGGGTACTTCCCTTAATCCAGATCTAGTAGATCTGGATTGAGGGAAGTACCCAATGTGTTTCCATGGGTGGTCTAGCACCCAGTAGCAATGGGTGCTAGCCTGCCTGCCGTGGAAACACCGGAGCACCCATTTGGAAATCCGGATCTACCCACAAGGGGTCTGCCTGTCACCCCAGGTGTTTGGGGGGGGGGGGAATCTCCAAAGCGGCTCCGAAGTAACTTCGAAGCCATTTCGGAGCGTCTTCAAAGTCTGTGCAAAATAGCTCCGGAGCATCTTTGAAATCTGTGCTGATCTTCGGAGTGAACTTTGGAGTGACTTTGGAGACACTTTGGAGTGACTTCGAAGTTCACTCCAGAGATCAGCACAGACTTCAAAGACACTCCAGAGCTATTTTGTACAGACTTCGAAGACGCTCCGAAATGGATCCAGAGTGACTTTGAAGGGACTTCGAAGCTTAGATTTTGGGGCTCCCTCCCATGGGTGCCCCCTCCCCCTAGCCTCCTGTAGACCCCATTGCCAGACTGTTGTGGAAACAGGCTCCCTATAATCCAGATTTTCAGGCTGATGACCCCATTGTAGACCCCATTAATGGGGTCTACACGAAATCCGGATTAAAGGCCCTGAAGTACCCATATGTTCCGGATTTCCCGAGCTGCGGTGGAAACAAATGTGTCCCTAATGGGTGATGTGGTGAGTATAGGGTCATCCGGCTCTCAACCAAGTGGGTCCTTAATGGGTGCTAAAATGGGTACTTACTGCCAGTGGAAAAACACCCATAGTTTGAGAGCGGATTCAAAGTGGATTCAGGGCAGATTTGACGCATTCAGAGCGGCTAAGTTACAAGATGCATAGTGAATATGTATTGGAGACGTATGGGATACGTATGAGTCCGTGTTGGATATTTGTACGAATTCATATGAATACATTTGTGTCGAACAGAATCCTACCACATTCAAAGGGGATCTATTTGAACAAATACAAATTTTCTTACATTAGATTCGATACAAGTCAAATGCAAAAAAGCCCCATTCATGCCTATTCCTAGGCAACACCCTGTTTTTCACTTTCTGGAGGCTAGCTCCAGAAGCAGTTTAAAAAGTGGCTGCTCATACCTAGCATTGTTAGGTTTGTTAATTTGATTTTTTGAATCAATTTATTATAGGAAGTAACTCTGTCTTTCACTTGGCACAGTTAGCCTCCTCCTTGCGTCTAGGTCCCCGAGCGCCTGTTTTCTGCAACAAGAATGTGTAAATAGTTGCTTTTATTTTGCAGAATGTCAGGTACAACAGGGCTTTTTGGCAGGCCTCTCTCAGTAATCTAAAGTGTTTTGCCAAGTATACCAGCTCCACGCCTCTCTGTTCCTGCGGTTGATAATTTGGGGAGAAGGAATTCCAAGAAATGCCAGAATCTGGAAGGTTCCAGAAGCAGTAACCCATTTATCACAGGGCTGCGCCCTCAGCTGCATTTTGCACCGGAAGGGTCAGCAGAGAGGGCGAGAATTCCCATCTTACATTGGGCTTCTGTGGCTAAGACCTGGTTAAGGCATGAGAGAAGACAGGATGAACAAACTGTCAGTCAATTGTGTGTTTGCACCTAGCCAACCATCCCCAGTTGATAAGATTGCCTAAGGATTCTCCCAAACGCTGGATCAGACCTTGCGTGGATGGTATTTCCAATGCTAACGAGGTCAGATGGGAACCGTTTTGGCAAATTAGCCATCCTAGCCAACCTGTTTGGCGTCATCCCAGGAGCCATTTTGTGGTCACTGTAAATCCTTTTAAGGGAACCTATTGACTAGGGAACTGTGAAGAGTGGTACGTTACCTGGAGACCTGTAGCGCCCCATCATTCATGCCTTCAACCGACATGCCTACCTATTATCTTTGTGGTTCTTTTGAAGTGTTGGAACTTCTCAAGAAGAATGTAGAAGGCCACAGGTGACCTGCTAAAGGAAGGTCAGATTCCTCTTGTTTCCAAACTGAACATCAAGCATTTGTACCCAAGCATCCACCCCCCTTCCTCAATATACTCTTTGGTGCCTTGTCACAGGTCATGACCCTCAAGCTCCATGTGTGCATGCACTGAAGGCAAAGAATACCATAATCCCACATGCTGCAGTGAACACGGAACTGGGTGTAGCATTTCTTGGGGAGCTACAATCTGATTGTATGGGGAATGAGCAGTTTATTGAATGTGGCATACTCGATTCTTGGGTAAGCCTTGCTTACATCTCGATTATTTAATGGCACATTGGTGCCTTGATTCTTTCTTAAACCTTGTGTGCAAGAAGAAAAAACTGTTGCTTTCCGTGAAAATACAGTGTTGGAGTAATAGCAGGTGTCTTTGCGCAGTTCTCCTGGACCGTTTGTGGTGTATTGTAGCACACCATATCTGTCGATGGTTTCAGCCCTAAACCCAGGCTCTTGGCTGCTTCTGTGTTTTAAAGGGACCCACTCAGGGAGTATCTGGGTGTCACACACTAACAGGGCAACGTTTTCCATTTTCTCTCCCAAAATCCCAAATTCTGCTTCCTGGTTGTTATCAGAGAGATCAAAGTTGGGCGGGAAAGGTTGAAATGTATCCATCCGTTCTGCTTTAGGTTTGTGTGTGTCGCATAAATGACCTCTGAATTAAAATCCTTCGAAAAGTTCTTTGCACAGCTTGTGTCTTTCTTGTAAGGTTTTCTCGTTTAATTCACCCATGGAGTTTGCAATAGGACTTCTCATGTCTGATCTCAGGAGCTAAGGGGGGGAGAGCGTGGCTAAGATTTGTGTAGGATTTGGCAATGGAGTCAACAGTACCCCCACAATTTGGCAAATTACTTCTTTATTATTATCAAGAAAAATGATCATTCGTCCACTCTTTCCAGGAGACAAATTTGCCTTGGTGACACCTTTACCTTTTTCACTGTCAAGTTGTGTGCATACATTTTGATTAAATTGGTTCTCCTCCTCCTCCTGAGCAGGTACATGCATTGGTTTGGCTTGTCTACTGTTGAATCACGCTGATTCAGATGACATGTAGAGCCAGGGAACACACTGAACAGCTTGATGCAAGCCATCCAGACTATGGAAGAGGAGAGTTGGCTTTTCTACCCCACTTTTCTCACCCATTTATGGGGACCCAAAGCGGCTGACAAAGCTTGTTGTTCTTCTCCCCACAACAGAATACCCATGAGGTGGGTAAGGCTGTGAGAACTCAGAAGAGAGTTGTGACTAGCCCAAGGTCACCCAGCTGGCTCTGTGGAGGAGGGCGGAATCAAACCCAGTATTCCCAGATAAGAGTTCGGCTCCCTAACCACTAGACAAAACTGGCTTGACACGAGGTCTGTACAGATTGCAGCAAACTCTTCAGCCGTTCTCTGCTTCGGGACACATCTAAACAATCCCAAAAGCAGAGGCACTGTAGTTTTTATTTAGTACTTATACCGCTTTATATTGAATTTATCAAAGCGGTACACTATCCAGCTGAACCAATCTAGCCACTGTGCCTGCCCTGTGATATTTTTCTTCTTCCGCTGCCATATTTTATTCCCTAGAGGCCCCCAGGTCAGCACCAATAGCTAACCTCATGGCAGAATTTCTATGCTACAGATTGCTATCCTGCACATGAAGATAAGGAGATAAGAGGAGTCCTGATGGACTGAGTCACAGGCCATACAGTCCAGTATTAGAACATAAGAACATAAGAGAAGCCCTGCTGGATCAGGCCACAGCCCATCTAGTCCAGCATCCTGTCGCACACAGTGGCCCACCAAATGCTCATGGGCATCTCAAGCAGAGACAAGGACAAACCTTCTCCTGCTCTCGAGTCCCAGCAGATGGCCTTAGAAGCGCCCCAGTTCCTCCCCCCCCTCATATTCAGTCTCGCACAGTGGCCCACCAGTTGCTTCTGGGCATCTCAAGCAGAAGGAGAAGGCAAAACCTCCACTTGCTTTCCGCTCCCTACAGACAGCCTTTTGATGCATGCTGCCTATCAAACCTGGAGGTGGTACCTGAGCATCCATTCCAGTAGTCATTGATACAGGTGTCCTCCATGAATTTGTCTGTAGAAAGATAAGAAGATCCCTGCTGGATTGGGCCACAGCCCATCTAGTCCGGCATCCCACCTCACACAGTGGCTCACCAGTTACATCTGGGCATTCTCGAGCAGAAGACAAAAGCAAAACCTTGATTCCCTTCCTCTCCAACCTGGAGGTGGTATCTAGGCATCCATTCTAGTAACTGATGATGCAGTTGATGCCGCTGGAAAGACGTTCATGATAATACATTCAGAAGTGTGCACATCAAATGGGCAATACTAGACCTAGGATACTAAGCAATGTCAGTGGCTTCAGACCACAATCTTAATGGTTTTTCTTCTCCCGCAAATCTGGTGATTTTCTAGCAGAACATGTTGAGGAGATTTATTGATAAGATAGCAGAGGTGCACTTGGCAGAAGTTGTAAAGACTTGACTAGAAGGTATTTTATTCTTAGTGAGTGCAAGTAAGAACTACATAAATGCAAAGTACAGGTTGCATGGATACGAGAAATAAAATACAGGTATACAACTTAGTTCAAATGTGAATACATGGATACAGCTTTTTATATCTTAGCTAATATCTTAAGAAGCATATATCTTACAGGAAGCATATAGCTTCTGGATCACTTAACAACATGATTATAAGCCTTGGCGTAACTTGGCCTAACAGACTACTGGCTATATTGCAAACTGCTGTACTCTGGTACTGCATATCACTCAATAAGATGGATACATAGAAGCTGATATATCCATGTGAGGATCATGACAAAATAGGAAAAGGCAGGATAGTGTTTATGCCGATATTTGGTCAATCCGGTAACTACAAGTAAACACAGTAGATTCTCGTGGCTCTATTTTTGTCTCACGCTGGGTCCTTGTTATTGTATTCTGGTGTTCTGCAGGACTGATTCCCAAAATACACTCATCTGCCTCAGCAGGTTCCAACAAAACATTCAAGGGACCTCTCCCAGGTCTTGTCCTCTAAACTAGGGATGTGCACGAACATTCGTAACATTAATTATCCGTACAAATTTGTACAAATTCAGACATTCCTACACAAATTGAATGTTAGGACAGTCATACATTAACATTTGTACAAATAATTTGGGCATTCGTTAAACTGGGGAGGTGGGCAAGTGGCTGCGCCAATCACAACCAGATTGCATTCAACATGGATCGAGAGCGGATTAAAAGTAGATTCAGGTTGAATTTGACACTTGATGTTACGGGATACGTATCAGATACATATTTGTTCATAGCAGATACGTATTTGTTCATATCAGATAGGTACCAAATACTCGTAGAAATTTGCATTGAATAGAATTCTACCACATTCGAAGGGGATCTATTCAAACGAATCTGGATTTTCTAACATTCGGTTTGTTACGAATGAAATGCCCAAGAAACCATTTGTGCACATCCCTATTCTAAAGTTGGCCTTATTCTGGAATATATCCTAAAATAGGGGGCTTCTGTCCCCCTGCTAATCAGGCTATGGGAGCCGCGGGCAAGGTCTGTCGTAGTCTGCATTAGTATGTAGAAAACAGACTCCTATCCCGAGATATATTGCAGAATAAGGCCAAGTGCAGAAAAGGCCCTAGCCTGGGCCTCCAGATGTTGATGGCCTTCCATCTCAATCCCTACATCCGAGGTGAGGGAAATGGTGGGAGTTTTAGATTAGTAATATCTAGAGGCCCAAGTTTGAGGCTCACTTCACTAAACTGATACTGTAAACCAGGAGGGGGGCTCAACCACAGCCCTCCGGAGGTCCTATCTTACAACCTCCCACATCCCATGCCAGGCACATTGAAACCATGTCCTCAAGATGCTCAGCAAACTCACCAGATCCCCTTCGAATGTGGTTGGATTCGTGTTTGATACAAATGTATTCGTAGAAATTCACACGAATACAGACGCATACGTATTCCATACGTATCCACTTGGAAAGCGTCAACTCCATAAGAACCTAAGAGGAGCCCTGCTGGATCAGGCCACAGCCCATCTAGTCCAGCATCCCGTTGCACACAGTGGCTCGCCAAATGCTCATGGCCATCTCAAACAGAGACAAGGACAAACCTTTTCCTGCTCTTGAATCCCAGCAAATGGCATTAGAAGCGTCCTGCTTCCACCACCCCACCCTGAATCCACTTTGAATCTGCTCTCAACCCACTTTGAACCCACTCTGCATCCATTGCAGATGTGACTGGGGCAGCTGCTTTCCCACCTCTCCGGTTCACAAATGTAACAAAGCTTCATACAAATGTTAACATAAGAACATAACATAAGAGAAGCCTTGCTGGATCAGGCCACAGCCCATCTAGTCCAGCATCCTGTCGCACACAGTGGCCCACCAAATGCTCATGGGCATCTCAAGCAGAGACAAGGACAAACCTTCTCCTGCTCTCGAGTCCCAGCAGATGGCCTTAGAAGCACCCCAGTTCCTCCCCCCCCCCAGCCTGAAAGATGCACCTAGGCATTCGTTCTAGTAGCCATTGATACATCTGTCATCCATAAATTTGTCTAACCCTACCTTAAACCCATCCAGACTGGTAGCTGTCACCACCTCTTCCGGCAGCACATTCCATAAGCCGATGACCCTCTGGGTGAAGAAATACTTCCCCCTGTCAGACCTTATTCTCCTACCCATCAGCTTCATAGACGCCCCCTGGTTCTAGTGTTGTGCGATAGAGAAAATAAATTTTCTCTATCCACCTTTACTATACTGTGCATAATTTTTATATCCTTCAATCAGGTCCCCTCTTAAACGCCGTCTCTCCAGACGGAAGAGGCCTAGACGTTACAGCCTGGTTTCGTAAGGGACGTTCCAAAGCATTTGATTCAAATCCGAATGTCAGCCTTCAAATGTGCCAACGTTCAATTCGAATCCGAATTCGTATGAATAACGAATAATATGAATATTCGTACACATCTCTTTTTCTGAGCTTTTGAAAACACTATGTGCATTTTAAGTATCATTTCAGTAGCTCCCATTTTCCTTGGGGGAGGAAAATGCACTCGTAGGCCCCAATTTGACACTAACAAAACACACAATTGCTGCTGGCGTTAACTGCATGTAGATTTCAGCAATCCACTTCTTCAGGAACGGCCAGCTTAGCTTACCCCATGGCTGCTTTTCCTCCCAGCCATCTCTCTAAGAAGGACCTGGAATGGTTAAAACTATCGGATAGAGGTGTGCAAAGTTCAGCTTGTGTTCAAAAATTCAATCAAATCATTCATGCTCAAAGCTGTTTGCATCAAACCGTACATGCAGCCATTCAAATATTCAGAAACTTGAACTGAACTGAAATTTCATAGAACCAAACCTACTCATGAACACAAACTGTTCAAATAGTTTGTGTCCACTGTGTTGAAGCTTCTTTCAAAGGAAAAATATGTGTTTTTTTCTTTTCCAACCAGTTTGAAATCAACTGCAAACAAACATCTTTTGAAAAAAATAGTGCACTGTCAAGCAAAACAAATTGGTGTTCAAAAACCCAAGCAAGACAAGTAAAGAACAGAATCTAAAAGCCATAAAATGGAGGTTACCAAATGGTTATTACTGGGGGATGATGATGATGATGATGATGATGATGAAGAAGAGTTGACTTTTCTATCCCACTTTTCTCACCCTTTTAAGGGGCCTCATAGTGGCTGACAAACCTTCTGTTCTTCTCCCCACTACTGACACTATGAGGTAAGTGGGATTCAGAGCTCAAAAAGAGAGCTGTGACTAGCCCAAGGTCACCCAGCTGGCTTCGTGGAGGAGTGCAGAATCAAACTTGTTGACTATGAGTCCAGCACTCTAATCACAAGACCATTCTGGCTCACGATAATCTCTTAAGACTTGGTTGAAAGGATAGGTGTTTACAAAGTGTTAAAGAATGTTAAGCATTGGAACTTGTCATGTTTTGGGGGGGGGAATTAAATCTATCACAGAGGTTACCCCACTGCTAGTTGATGACCCACAAACCTCATCTAGCAATGGAACCACCAGAAGTATCACCTTGGCAGATCTTACCCATAATTCATGGTCAAGACTGTACAAAAGGGGATGTTCCTTCAGACATCTGGGACCCAAATCAAGGAGTATAGATAACGATCTGTGTGTTTTCCCTAAGTATTACATAATTATATGTATTACATACGTAGTTATACATTTATCTATAAATATACAGGCTTGTTCTTCTTTCTTTGCTATTTTTATCCTATCTTTCCCTCTTTCCTCTCTCTGTTCTTTTTCTTTTAGTACTATAAATGAACTTTAATTAATTAATTAAAAACAGATTAACCTCTTAAAATGAAATTCATCACAATTGTCATATTTGCTTAGCAACAGTATTTACATTTGCATTACATTACACAACGCATTATGCTAATGAACAGATATGTACTCTGTTAATGAACCGACACCATGAACTTAAATGCTTAATGAACTGAAACTATCAATTGGTTAGCTATTTATAATGAAATTTAATCTTATTTCTACATGTGTTTGCAATTACGCTGCAGTTATTTCTTCAAACTATTTAGTATTTAATTGTTTATGTTCTAGGTTTGGATTGAAGGCCTACTGCTTATTAAAAAATGATGCTTATATCGAGATACTAAAATGAATCTCCCATGGAAAAACAGAAAGAGAAAATAAAGATTTATTCACCACAATTCCTTTATTATTACTCATTAGAGTCTAGGACAGTGACATGGGTCAGCTGTTTTCATGTGATAAGAGGAAACTAAACACCATATAACAACAATTACTTTAACCTTAATTATATAGGGGAATTAGGGGAGAGCAGTTTGGCCTTGTGGTTACAGTGTCAGACTCTGAGCTGACTGTCTCCCAGTTCGGTTCTGGACTCTTGTGTGCAGTCAGCTGGGTGGCCTTGGAGTACACATCTCTCTTTCTGAGCTGTCATAGACCCACCTACCTCATAGGTGGGTCGTCTGTGGTGGGGAGAAGAACAGAAGGTTTGTCAGCTACTTTTGAGTTCCCTTAAGTGGGTTATAAAAGTCAACTCTTCTTCCTCTCTTTCTAAATTTGAGCCAGTTTGGTCTAGTGATTAGGGAGCCAGACTCTTATCTGGGAATACCAGGTTTGATTCTGCACTCCCCCACAAAGCCAGCTGGGTGACCTTGGGCTAGTCACAGCTCGCTTCCTGAACTCTCACAGCCTCACCTACCTCACAGAGTGTCTGTTGTGAGTAGAAGAACAGAAGGTTTGTCAGTGGCTTTCAGACCCCTTAGAAGGGTTGGAAAAGCAGGGTATAAAAACCAACTCATCTACTTCTAAATAAAAGTCTCTCCAGCTAATACTGTTCACTTGAGATGTGCAAGAATATTCAAAGCATTCCAAATTCAATAGAATTGGTTTGAATCCAAATCAGATGTCTGTACATTTGTTTTTTAACATTCAAACAAATTTGTTTTGAACCATTCATACGAATTATTCAAACAAGATGTATTATTCAAGATGTATTATTGTACATCTATAGCGCTTGATAAATAAACTTTAATAATAATAATAACACTTGTAGGTGTACGGATACGTACAGGTTCAATATGTATCCGTAAGCATCTTATTCCTATCTGTATGCATTTGTACGGATATGTACGGGACGAAAACACAATGCATACGGGATAAAAACAGGATGCATACAGATGTGTACAGACACGTACGAATATGATCAACATTCATATCTTTGGATACAAACTGAAAATTCATACAAATAGATACGAACGTATTTGAATACCATTCGAATTTGAATACATTTTTTTCTTCTCTATTTATTCAAATTCAAATATTTGAATATTCAATTCGAATCGAATCCAAAAACTGCATTCTTGCACACCCCTACTGTTTACTTCATGGCCCCAGGCAAATTTTCCAATCTTGCAAAACAGTTGCTTTAAGAATACTTTCTCTTTCTGTTCTGGGAAATATGCAGAGACAAGCATGACTAGAGATTCTTGGAAATTCCCTTTAATCAGCTTTATAAGAATTGCTCTGCCTCCAGTCTTAGGAGTGCCAACGGCTTTAAAAGTGATATATTTTGTACTTGTCTATGCTTTGGACTGGTGAGTTTCTTGAGTCCCAATTATTGAGGGTTTACACATTTCCAATTGATGGAAGGATTTTTTTTCCCTTTAAAAATTTGAATGTAACCGATTTATATTTTATAAAGCTATGAGCCTGATAGTGAAAATTTTCTGATTCATGTCAGCATATTATAATATATAAAGCATTTTTGTTTTGGATTAAGATGAGGTTCTTTTTTTTTTTTTGGTCACTCCCTGCGTTTTCTCTTTTGCCCATACGCAACCCTAGCCCATGTGGAATAGCAGTGCCAGGTGGCATCCCTTCAGCTATTAAATACTGACAGGGTACGTCCCCACGTACATCATTTAATCCGAATAGGACTATTTTTAGTCTGGATGCAGGGCCGAATTAACATTGTGCCTGTCCCCATGTGATTGCAGTTAACACGGGCTCTATTCGAATACAGCTGTCCCCATACAAACCGTGCTAAACCCCTGCATGGAGAAACAGGATCTTTTCCTCTCTGCCCCCTCTCTCCTGATAGGAAGCCAGGTTGATGTCACCTAATCCTTGTGCTGCCCGCTGTAGAGATTACAGGGAAAGGCCATTTGACCCCCTTATTGTTTCGGTTCTATCACTATTTATTCCCCAAAATGCTTAACAGTTGCGATCCCCAACACACAGGACAGGAATGGTGAGCACAGGGCGTGAAATTCCACCCCCTAATGATGCTAGAGTTAATCTCCCCAAAAAGTCCGGGACCGTCCCCATAGGTAGAAAATAATGCAGTCTCATCTCCTAAATCAGTGGTTCTCAACCTGGGGGTTGGGACCCCTTTGGAGGTCGAACTACCCTTTCAGAGGGGTCATGACGAGTATCCTGCCGCCCTTCCCTCCTACCTCCCAGCTGCTCTGCCCCCATGGTTGGGGGTCTCCACAACATGAGGAACTCCATTACGGGGTCGCGGCATTAGGAAGGTTGAGAACCACTGTCCTAAATCATGCCGAGAACGGTTTCCTCCAGGGCTATTTTTAGTACAGATTTGAGCGATTTGGTCTGCATGAAGTCCGGTAAGGAGATTTTGCATGGGGATGGTCCTTCCCAAATTCGGATTCTATTCGCATTAGAAAGCGCATGGGGACATGGCCATAGACCATTTTTCCACAACTGCTAAGAAGCAGTTTTAATGCTCCTAACAGAGTGGGAAATTTAACAAGAAAACATAGAAGAAAAAAGAATGCCACTTAATTCTTTCCCACTCCCATAATTTCCCCTATATAATTAAGATTAAAATTATTTAGGGATTAAATCATGGTTATACGGTGCTATGGTAAAACCCAAGGTCTATACATTACAGAGTTGTAGTTATATTGTTAGGAAAAATTGCTGCTCTATCAGCTTTCATCCATCCATATGGGTTTGAATAGATAAACAGGCGAGAAACAAAGGAATTTCCTTTGCTTTCTTTATTGCAAAAAAGATCTGCTTTTCGGCAGCAAACGCGGAAACACCCTTAGCCCTATCCTGGTCAAATGTTTTCCATCCCAGTTTCTCCATTGGTTTAAAAGAAATCCTAGGTTACAGCCTTCTCGAGGTGCCTCCTTACATCCTTCAAAGCTAATTTGCATCTAATTTATTCATAGTGGGGAGGAGACTTTACTATGAAAATATTCATTAAGCATGCACACATACAACAAACATCACCACAGTTCAAAGAGGATTCAGTAAACCGGGAAGAACCTGTGGTGCCTAGGGTTGTGGATGAATATTCAAAATATTTCTTACTTGTACAAATTCAGACATTTGTATCTGAATCAACTGTCCGGACATTCGAATTTCTGAATTTGAACAAATACGAATATTCTGAGTTATCCATACAAATAATTTGGACATTCATATCTGTACAGATATGTACACGTCTTGTACATACCCATAGGCATCTTGTATGCATCCGTACGTATCCGTACGAGATGAAAACGGGATATGATGGGATGCGTACGGGATACATACGGATGCATATGGGATTTGTACAGATGTGTACAAGATGTGTATGTACCCATAGAGACAAGAATGCCCAAATTATTCGAATGAATACATACAAATGTATTTGTATAGTTTCGAATGTGCAGACATTCGTTTTGCCTTATTTCATTTGAATTTGTATTTTCAAATATTCGATTCCTTACGAATAAAATATCAAAAATCGCATTTGTGCACATGGCTAGAGGTGTCCTTTGAATTAGTAGGCCTGATAAAAACTACTGGTCATCAGGGCTTTTGCAAGTAGAGTTTTTCTCCCTTAAATTCTTTACAATATCTCTAGAGAAGTGTTATCGATCTTTTGGTATCTTACCTGGCCATATGCTTGAAATGAATTATATTCTTTCTGCTTAACCTTGCCTTTGAGGGTGCAAATAAAGACTACAGCAGCAACTCTTGAATGACCTCACAAGCCCACAACTGGAAGAAGGAAGGCAAACTACAATCCAGACTTTTAAAAAACAAACTTTGGCCGTCTTTCTCAACCTTCATCTCATCAATGAACTGTGAAAATCATCTGTCTGCTTGAACAAAGTGGATCTAATGTGTTGTGTGAACGGGTTTATTCTGGGGAGGAAAATTAACTCCCAGTTCACGACCTTGGGACTTTAAATGTAAAGAGTTGGTTTGATGAAAATAATTGGCAAAGTGTGGATTCCAGAGGAGAGCCGAAAGGAAGGAAGATGACACAAGGGATATTCCAAACTCTTAGGAATTTCCAGTATCAATTTTTTTGTTGTTAGAAATAACACAGTTGAAATAATCAAAATCAAACAAGAGCATAAAAACAGCTGCTTAACAGGCAGAGAGAGTGATCAGCAATTATTATGTCAATTGGCAGGGATTAAATATTGTTGTAACAAGCTAAGGAACATTTAGGTGCGGCTGAATGATTTTTATGGGAGCCGTGAATTCTTTCTCAGCTCAGCGGTTCTGAGCTACTTTTCTTTTTAATCCTTAGCAACCAAAAAAACCACCAAATCAAACAAACTCCTCCCAGATTTTTACCCTAAATGCAGATACTCCTTATTGTTTTCCCTGCTCCCCACCTGGCAATTAACTCCTCCCAACTTGTAATTCAGCTAGCGAAAGGAGGTAACCGAGGCAAAATTCTTTTTAAAAAAATATTTTAATTAACTTTTTGTTAACAAACAATAACAAAATAAAATTGAGCAAGTGATTACATAAAGCTAACACACGCCCTCCACCTTATCTCAGACTTAACAGAAGTTTACATACATCCTCCTTCAATTTATTATTTATCTCATTTCTGGCAATATAGACATATAATTCTTTCCATAGCGTTTCAGCCAGAATTTTAATATATTCCCCCACATATCTTAACCTCTTCTGTCTTAACACATCAAATCTAAACTGATCTATTATATAATCATACCAAGTTTCTATATTACATTGATCAAGGCAAAATGCTTACCCTTCCAGACATTGACTGCGGAAACCGGCTTAATACCCCCTTAACACACATAAAAGACACTTACCTTGTGATCTATTGCATTGCAGACCTGATTAAAGGTCCACATTTTGGCGTGCAAGTCTGGTTTTTAAAACCGGTTTTGCCACCAAAATCTGTCCTAAATGAAAAATCAGGTCTTACATCCATCATTTCTCCCTTGGATGTGTCAGGAAGATGATTCCAATGGTAGGGAGCGATGAGGGTAAAGGAGCGGAGATGAAGACCCCATTAGGAACCCAATAGGTACTCAATTGGTTTGGATCTTGTATGTACTGTCCACACACAAGACCCCTTAAGGACCTCATCCTGAATGTGCTATACCAAGGAGCGCTTGCAGAACACAGATTTAATGGGGTCTTCGGGGCCTTAAATCCGGATTAACAGAAGACCTCTTTAAAGGTGTCTTTAATCCGGTCTTCCATCATGAAGACCAGATCACAGCACCCGTGCCCACACGTCTACTGGGGCAAGGGGTCCAGGGATGGGCTTAGAGGCCGCCATTTGGAGTGGAGTGGTTCCAGCTCCACCCCTCAACACACACGCGACGTAGGCGCACACATCCTTCGTAGCTGTCTACAAAGCTGAGCGCAAGCTGCAAAGTGGCTACATAGACAGAGATGAAACCGTGTCTCTCCGCCACACCCCCTGTAACTGGAAGTGACCCCTGATTGACAGCTACGTGGACCAAGCGCACCGTGCCACCAGTAGACCTTTCTGCTCAGGCCTAATCGGGTCTAATTCTAGCTTTGGGACAGGTGCTACAGCAGCCCTATTTAGCACCCTTCAGGTACTAGATGGCCTGTGTGGACATATGGGCCCCTCACCAAAATGTGGATCTTCTAGGACAGTGATGGCGAACCTTTTGAGCTCGGTGTGTCAAAATTCGCAAGAAAACCTAGCTTAACTCAGGTGCTGTGTCACATCTAGAAATATCCATAATTTTGTAAAAAGGGTATATTTTTGATATATGTATTTTATTAAAAGCAAAAACAAATAATTCCTTACATTTGCTAAATCTTCAATTGAAAGGTGGTATTTCGTACACTTCAAGAACAAGCAAGCACTATACGCCCAGGTGCCAGGGTGACCATGTGTGTCACTCAAAAGGGCTTGGCGTGTCACCTGTGACACGCGTGTCATAGGTTAGCCATCACCGTTCTAGGACCAGATTCAACGAGGAACAGATTTCTAAATCCAGATTAATGGAAGTAAGTGCAAAAACAGCCTCAGTCATCATAGCCATTTATATATGTGCATGCATGTATATGAAGCTGCTTAGCTGGAAGGGCGTGGTGACCACACCCTTCCAGCTGAGCAGCTTCATGTACATGCATGCACATATATAAATGCATATTTAATTTAAGAATGATCTGATCCATATCAAATGTTTACATAGTTGCCATGGAGAAGCAAAGAGCATGGTGTACTTTTTGTTGCCGTCTGTGAAAAGATTCATCTGACTTAATGAAGCTTGCCCTCAAAATGCTAATTGTACCCATAAGCCACATACACTCTCACGCACAAAAAGTTGCGACCTCTGTTGTGTGCTTGGTGCTAAGATACATCTCGGAAAATGACACAGGACCACTGAATCAAGCTTGGCTCCTGCTGACCTTGGGTATTTTTCCACTGGCAGTAAGAACCCATTTTAGCAGCCACTAAGGACCCATTTGGCTTAGAGACGGTTGACCCCATTTCCACTACGAACCCTATTAGAGACACATCTGTCTCCAACACAGCTAGGGAAATCCAAATCAGATGAGAAACTGGGATGGAAAACAGGACCTATAATCCGGATTTCATGTAGACACCATTAAAGGGGTCTACAATGGGGTCTTCAACCATAAAATCTGGATTATAGGAAGCCTGTTTCCACTGCAATTGGGCAATGGGGTCTAGAGGAGGCTCAGGGGAAGGGGCACCTATGGGGGGGGAGTGCCCCAAAATCAAAACTCCAAAGTCATTCCAAAATCATTCTAAAGTCATTCTGAAGTTGCCTTCAGAGATTAGCAAAGTCTCCGAAGGGGTTTTTCTGGAGATCCTGTGCTAATCTCCAAAGGCAACTTCGGAATGAATTTGGAGGGACTTTGGAGCTTTTGCTAATCTCCGAAGGCAACTTTGGAGATTGCACCCTGTCCCCCAAAACACTTGGGGTGACAGGCAGACCCCTTGTGGGTCAATCCGGATTTGCAAATGAGTGCTCCAGTGTTTCCACAGCAGGCAGGCTAGCACCCATTGCTACTGGGTGCTAGACCACCCATGGAAACACATTAGGTGCTTCCCTTAATCCGGATCTATCTACTAGATCCGGATTAAGGGAAGTACCCATTCGTTAGATTCAGATCTTCTTAGATCCAGATTAAAAGAGTGTGGTGGAAAAACACCCCTTCACGAAGGCAGGCCAAAGTTTAGCCATCCGGGGAGTGTATATGTTTTCATGATTTCTCGTACCCGGATGTCGGACTTTGCATTTGTCCCTATTAAATATCCACCTGTTGAATATCCGCCTATCACATTTGTCATCCAAGATCTCCAAGGGAACTTGGTTTCTGCCCCTCACAACCCCAGGCAGTGGCAAAAGGAGGGTTTTGTTTTCCAAACCCTGTAATGCCCACAGCCTAGTTGTGGAGCTCAAAATTCTCTTTTTTGGGGTTTAAATTCTGCTCCCTCCAGCTTTTTCGACCCCCAAAATAGGTCTCATAGAACCATGGGGAAGAAGCACTGAAATGTTCAACCCAGTTTTGCAACTGAAAACCGTTGCCCACTTTTTGGGCGAAATGACGTCAGCCCCAGCAGCCCCGGCAAGAGGAGAGGGCGCGTCCCCTGCCACTGACGTCACCTCGGCTCCTCCCGCCCTCTCACCTTCACGCTCTCATTCGTCCTGCGTCAGAGCCCGCCCCCCTCCCTCCCTCCCTCCCTTGCCAACCCGTTGCCGCAGTAACCGCTCGCGGTTCTATCGACAGCGCCCAGCTGCTCCCTGATTGGTCGCCTCCGCCCTCCTTTCCCTAGTCGGGTTAACGGAGGGGCGCGGCGGGGGCCAGGGACGGTGTCGGCTCGCTCCCAGCCAATCAGAAGCCTGAGGCCGGCCGCGCGCCGGCTCTGGGCTATAAAAAGGCAGGTGCGAGGCGGGCGCGCCGCCAGTCAGGAGACGCCGTGAGAGACGCGCAGGGTGCGGTGGGTTCTCCTTCTCAGCCCGCTTTGGCTCCTCCTCCTCCTCGTCCTTTCAGAAAGCCCGATTTTAAGGGTTTTTTTAATTGGCTTAACTCTTTCGAGCGACTCCGGCCGGCGAACTTGCGCTCCCCTCCCGCCTTTGTTTGGTTTTCACGACGACCCTGCGAGGTAGGTCGCTCCACGCAGCGGATCCAAAGGCTCCGGGGTTCGTTTCCCTCGCTCCAAAGGACCGACGTGGGTCCTGATAGGGAGGGGGTGGAGTAAGAAAGTGCTGTTGGCGAGAAAGCCCTTTGTCCATGCTCAGAGGCATTGTCGTTTAAAATCTGCAGGGGCGGGAGGCCCTTCTGGTTGTGGAAGCCCTTTGCCTATGCTCAGAGGCAGTGTCGTTTAAAATCTGCAGGGGAGGCCTTCCTCGTTGTGAAAGCCCTTTGCCCATGCTCAGAGGCAGTGCCATTTAAAATCTGCAGGGGAGGCCCTCCCGGTTGCACCACCACTCTCAAAAGGAGTGGGCATCCCGGATAGGGCCTTTCCAGTGGTGGCCCCAAGACTGTGGAATGGTCTCCCCCTCGAGGTGCATCAGGCACCTTCCCTTTACATGTTCCGGAGGGCGGTGAAGATGCACCTTTCTGCCCTGCCTTTGGCTAAATGGGGATACAGCTTTGTCTCCCCACTTTGCAGACACTTTTATGTTTGCATTTGGCAGTAAATGAGACAACAGGGCAGGATAAAAATGCAACCAACTAACTAAACAGGAGAGGATCTTTTCAGTGGTGGCTCCCAGATTGTGGAATGGCCTCCCTCCTTTACTCTGGGCATCCAGGAGAGCAGTGAAGACGCACCTCTTCGCCCTGGCCTTTGGCTAGACAAGGAAATGGCCTTTCTTCCCACATTCAGGCATTTTCATGGTTTTAACGCTCATTCTATATGTTTACTGGTTATTAATGCTGTAACCCACCCTGAGACCTTTGGGTATAGGGCAGGATAAATACATACATACATAAATACATTTACATACTTGAACTCGGGCTTCTGTCTGGGTCTTCCTGCCTTTATTTATCTTTCTTGGTGGCATTCTCTTCTTTATTCTCTTCTGAAGTCCTCAAGACAGCGAATATTCCCTATATTTTCTATCCACACAACACCCTTGTGAGGTGGGTTACTAAACACCAAGGATCTGCAGTCCAAAGCATAAAGAAGGACTGTTGAGGTGAAAGCCCTTTGCCCATGCTCAGAGGCAAGCACTGTTTAACACCTGAGCTCTGGCTTCCAGCCTGAGATTTCATTTTATTTAGCTATGAGATTTACTTATTTAGCCTTTCATTTATTTAGCTTGAGATTTCATTTCATTTAGCTGTTTGTTGGCAGCATTTAAATCCAGCTTTTCTTTGGAAGCGCAAGAGGCGGCAGATATTCCTACAGATAGTTTTTGAGCCCTTACAGCAACCCTGCGAGGTAGGTTTGCCTGCACTGTATTGTCTTTGGAACGTCATCCGTTCTGTCCTTCTTTCAAAGGACTTGAGGCTGTTTTCATACCCTTTTTATGGCCGTGATGAAATCGCCTTGGAGGAGGTTTTGCTGAGAGGTGTTTGGGGTCCAAGCCCATCCCGTGATTCCTTGTTAGTGGGGGATTCCTTGTTACTTTGACCTAGTCTGTTTTCAGTGGTATTTGATAATTCTGATTTTTTAAAATTGTGGACAGAATTCTGCTTCTTGCCAGATGCCCCTGATTGGGGGGAAGTGACACCTATACAGTCTGTAAATGAATATTGAACATATATTATCATTTTTTTTGTGTGTTCTGCTCCCTTTTCTCTTTGCTAAAGGAAATCTTTTGTCTGCTTTATGAAAATCTCTTGGTATACATTTAAAGAAGCTTATATGGCTGTAGTTTTGACTTGTTTCCCCCCTTCTTTTCTTGCTCATTAGTTCTGTGAAGAGTTAATGAGCGTAATGCTTTGTCATCAGGACAGCACTAATGATTTTGGCTGATGGAGCTGGGCTTCAAAGCCAGTCCATACCCTCAGTTTGGTCTAGTGGTTAAGGAGCTGGACTCTTCTCTGCGAATACCAGGTTTGATTTCACACTCCTCCGTGAAGCCATCTGGGTGACCTTGGGCTAGTCACAACTCTCTTCTAAGCTCTCACAGCCCCACCCACCTCAGAGGGTGTTCTTTCCTGGGGAGAAGAACAGAAAAGCTTTGTCAGCTGCTTTGAGTCCCCTTAAATGGGTGAGAAAAGCAGGGTAGAAAAGCCAGCTCTTCATCTTATTCCTATTCTTCAAGTGGGAGACTTAAAACTTTATTTAAGTTAAAGTGGTGGGGCTGAATGAGTGTCCAGTTCACACTCTACAGATAATAGGAAACCGTGTTCTGAAGCTGGCAGCAGTTCTTTACATATGGAACAAAATTCTTCTCTCAGCAGAGGTATAGATGTGGTGTAACAAGTCACTGGCAAAGAAAGCAAGATGAAACATGCACAGAGTGCTATAACAGACAAGCGCCAAGATGAGCAACCAGCCACATGCTCCAAAATTGCACACCCTACATATTATTGGCCCTCTGGCAAGAAGCTGTCTCATCAGTGGTAGTAACGCCCATTTCCCAGCTGTGCCATGAGGTTTAATTCATGCAAGTCCCTGATATTGACCACAGGATGTTCCTTGCAAAACACTTGCATTTCCTGCTTGTTTACATAAGGACATAAGAGGAGCCCTGCTAGATCAGGTCATGGCCCCTCTAGTTTGGCATCCTCTCTCACACAGTGGCCCACCACCAATTGCCTGTGGGCTAAGCAGAACTCGCTTTCAATTCCTTGCAAAGGGCCTTGTCTCCCCAATTCTCCACCAATTAAATGCCTGGAAACATAAATTGTTACTTCCATGCTGTTGCACCTGAGTCAGCCTCATGCACTTTTGCAGTTCTTTTTCAGCACTTCAAAGCCATAAGAATATAAGAGAAGACCTGCTGGATCAGGCCACAGCCCATCTAGTCCAGCATCCCGTCGCACATGGTGGCCCACCGAACGCTCATGGGCATCTCAAGCAGAGACAAGGACAAACCTCCCGCTCTTGAATCCCAGCAAATGGCCTTAGAAGTGTCCTACTCCCCCCCGCAGCCTGAAAGTTGTACCTAGGTGTCCATTCTAGTAGCCATTGATACACCCATCGTCCATAATTTTGTCCAACCCTACCTTAAATCCATCTAGGCTGGTAGCTGTGACCACCTCTTCCGGCAGCAAATTCCATAAACTGATGGCCCTCTGGGTGAAGAAATACTTCCCCTTGTCGGATCCGACTCTCCTACCCATCACTTCAAAAATGCCCCCTGGTTCTAGTGTCATGTGATAGAGAAAAGGAATGTTCTCTATCCACCTTTTCTACACCGTGCATGATTTTATATACTTCAATTAGGTCCCCTCTTAAACGCCATCTCTCCAGACTTAAGAGGCCTAGACTTTGCAGCCTGTAGTTCAGTTTTGATATTCATCTGTATTTCTGTCCTTCCATATGCCTTTATGTCTCAGGTTGGCTTCTAATAAAATGAATATTAAGTCCATTTATTTGATGTTTTAATTTAAGAATACCATGCTTCTCAAATGTTCTGGACAGTCACTGTGCATTTAGTTTTCCTTTGGTTCCTGAGTGGCTCACCCCAGACTGACCTAGGGATTCAGGAAGCATCATAGAGAATTGGATAAGTTGTTCACTTTAACTCACCATTTCCTATCTTAATTATAGCTTTCCAGGGATTAGACTTTGGTGTTAAAACTATATGTTCGGCCATTGATTTGTGATCCTGTTCTTGAGTAGTATTTGCCCAGTACTTTTTATATATTTGCCTGATTCCCTTCCTGTCTCGTTCCCAGCCTGGTAGAATCATAGAGTTGGAAGGGACTTCTAGGGTCATTGAGTCCAGTGCCCTGCTCAGTGCAGAATTCCCTAAACCACTCCAGACAGATGGAAGTCCAACTCTGCTTTAAGACTTCCAGTGAAGGAGAGCTCACTACCTCCCATGGCAACCTATTCCACTGACTGATCGCCCTCACTGTCGGGAAGATTTTCCAAATATCTAATCTGTATAGTTTCATTCTGTTGTTTCTAGTCCTCCCATCTTGTGCAAATGAGAATAGGGACGATCCCTCCGTACTGTGACAGCCCTTCAGATACTTGAAGACCATGATCATGTCTCCTCTCAGTCTTCGCTTCTGTAGCCTAAATATTCCTAGATCCTTCAACCATTTCTCATAAGACATGGTTCCCAGACCACTGACCATTTTGGTAGTCCTCCTTTGGACTTGATATAGTTAATGTCTTTAATTGGGGTGCCCAGAACTAGACACAGTACTCAAGATGAGGTCTGACCAAGGTAGAGTAAAGAGAAATAATTACTCCTCATGGTCTAGACTCTTTATTCCTCTTGATGCATCCTAGGATGGTGTTTGCCTTTTTTTGCAGCTTCATCACATTGTTGACTCTTGTTTGTCCTGTAATAAATAATATTTTCTCATTTTCTGGTGCGTCTGGAAACATTTGGATTTTCTTCCTGAAGCACCCTGAGCCAAAAAAATCAAAATGAGCTCCCAGTGTGCCAGTCTTTCTATTTCTCACTTTTTGCAACGTTAGGGTGTTTTGTTTGTCTAGGGTAAGTTGGAGCACAAGAATACTTATGGGAGGCTGGAAGGTGTTTGGGGCAGATGACACCATTTATTCCATTACTACTTCCCTGAGTAATTTATTATGCTTTCTGAGCCCTGTTTGCACTTGCTGCCCACTGGGCAGTGGCCGGCGTACTGAGTAAATGCATCTGCAGGACATTACTGCCACTCCAGCGCTCACCAACCCCTCCCAGGTCCTCACTAGCTGTGGATAACTAAAATGCAGTCCACAGCTTGACCGGGAACATCTAGGTGGCTCCCAGCCAGTGGCATTTGCACCCTCTTCTGGGTTCAATGCTATGGGTGAGCATGGCAGTGCAATTACATCTGCGGCTGCGCATTCCCTTGCCACATCCCAGTTGCATTGCATCCAAGGGGCAGCAGATTTTGCTGCATCTGTTGCAGGACTAAGAAGCCACTACCAACAGACTAAAAGAAACACTATCATTAGAAGGACAGGCATATGTGCTGACTCAAGAAGACACGTTGAAAGTTCTGCCTCCACCCATGTTTGTTCAGACTAAACACTTCAACTTGAGTTCTTCTTTCATGTCTGAAGTTCATCTGTGGCTCCCAGGAGGGCAACAAGGTCTGCATGCTCTAGAGCGGTGCACGGATATTCGTAGGCATTCGGAATCCGATTGCATGTGCCGAATTTCGACATTCAAACCCGAATCGAATGCCCCAAAATTCAAATGTAAACATTCGAATTGAATTTTGAATTTCGGATCCATTCGTTCGAATTATCCGGACATTTGTATATATACAGGTTCATATATGATGCGTACTTGAAGATCCGCATCTTTCCTGCCTTTGTACGGATCCATACAGGACAGAAACGGGATGCATACAGAAATGTATGGGTGCATACAGATGTGAGGGAGATCTGTACGCGCAGATATGAATGTTGTTGACATTTGTATATGCAGATTCAAATTAAAAAAAAAAGATTTGAATAGATTTGAATTTGGTCAGTTTGAATCAAATCTTGTTAAATCCGGATTTAAAAGGTTCAAATTGAATCAGGTTTTCGGGTATTCGATTAGAATAGAATGTAAAAAAAATAATAATTCATGGACATCTCTAGTATTTATTTATTTATTATTTACATTTCTATCCCGCCCCATAGCCGAAGGTCTCTGGGCGGGTAACAACAAATTAAAATAGAATATAACAGTAAAAGACATTAAAAATCCAACAAGAATAAAACATATACAATATGTTTAAAATTACAGTGTCTGTACTGTAGGGGGTAGGGGGAACATAAGCAGCTCAGCCAAAGGCCAGGGCAAAGAGGTGCGTCTTCACCGCCCTCCTAAATATACATAAGGAAGGGGCATGACGCACCTTGAGGGGGAGGCTATTCCATAGTCTGGGGGCCATCACAGAAAAGGCCCTCTCCCGGATGCCCACCAGTATGCCAATGATGCCCAGCGGCTGGGAGATTACGCGCAGGACAGGCTGGGTGCTTGTCTTCCTAGTGGACATCCCTGTGCCACTACTTGGCTAATGTGGCCGCAGCCTGCTGGACTTGATGGGCCATGAGTCTGGTTTGGTGGTGGTGGTGGTGGGACACATTTCATATATTCCTATATTCTACTTTGTCAGCACTTTAAAAAAAACTCCTCTCTTTGCACGTGTTCCTGCGGCAGCTGAAGAGGTAACCAGAAACCTATAAATCGTCTGCCGCTCTGCTGTGTTCCTGGCAGAGCAGCTGCTGCAGAAGCGGCGTTGCTCAATACAGTGTATGAGTAAGAGGTTTGCTCATTAGCTGTCATGAGTAAGGAGTTATGGGCAGTAATTTAAGAACACCTTGAATTTAAAATGGAAGTTCCAGGGTTACAGCAATTGCTGTACTAGATCCACAAGCACAAACAAGATCGGCTGTGCAAAATACGGACTGTGGGGACAACCAGGAGGTTAAAAAATAAAATCTTGATAAGTATATAATAATTGTGGTCTACCGAGGAATACAAGAAGAGAAGACGAAGAAGAGTTGGCTTTTCTAGCCCGCTTTTCTCACCCATTTAAGGGGACTCAAAGCAGCTGACAAACCTTCTGTTTTTTCTCCCCACAACAGAACACCCTGTGAAGTAGGTGGGGCTGTGAGAGCTCAGAAGAGAGCTGTGACTCACCCAAGGTCACCCAGCTGGCTTCATGGGGAGGGCGGAATCGAAACCACTATTCCCAGATAAGAGTCCCGTCTCCCTAGCCACTAGACCAAATGGGCTTACTCTCTTTTTTGGTGAATTGTTAGTACAAATCATGACCCTTTGGATGTTGCTAAGCCCTAGTCATTCAGGCTAATAGCAAAACTGGTGAGAGTCTGTGATTCAGCAACTTCCTTTAGGATCATAGCCTTAATCCCTGTTTTCTGAATGTCATTTACATGTATTACTCACTTTTTAAACAAAATTTTTATTTTCAAGAATTGCATTCCACCCAAAATCATCTGTAATATGCATTTTGATTGTATTTGTATTTGAGTGAACCTGCTATGGGGGGTAGGCGAGAAGTTTCATTGTAGGTTGTTGTCTGTGTATATTTTTATTGATTGTATATGTTTTATTGTCAGGCCCTTTGGAAGAAAGGGCATTAGAAATAAACGTTTTATTTATTATTATTTATCTCATCTGCCATCATTGAAGTGGGTTCCACACTTTCAGAAACTCTGGCCTTAATGAAAACATGGATGACTGAACCTGGCATTTTTGGGGGTGGTGATGGCAGTAATACAAATCATAAGAGAAGCCCTGCTGGATCAGACCACAGCCCATCTAGCCCAGCATCCTGTCTCTCACAGAGACCCACCAATTGCTTCTGGGCATCTCAAGCAGGAGACAAGGGCAAAACCTTCACCTGCTCTCGATTCCCTGCCAATGACCTTGAACGCCATTATATGCCTGCCTTCCAGCCTGGAGGAAGTACCATCCATTCTAGTAGCCATTGATCCACCTATCATTCATACGTTTCATTTTACAGTTCTTTCCTAAAAACTGAGCTCCACCTAAAAAACACACACCTTGCTCCTGTGGTTGTGGAAAAGAATGATTGAAGTAGAATTTCCTTTGCAAGTATTAATGGGGCAATTAATATTTCTTGCTATATATTTTGTATGCAATGTAGACAGCTGAAAATAAAAAATGAGACAATGCCAGATAAAAGCAAAATCAACTTATGCTGTGCAATATTGAGTTAAACATTTTGCAAAAAAAAACCTAGAAGAAAACAGCAGCCAAGGATAGAACCTGCTGAAGTCTGCAAAAATAGTGAATTTTAACCTGGTACGTTGGTGCCGGATGAATATCCTGAGGATAACATTTGACAGTTGGATGAACCCCCAAAATACCTTTTTATTGCTACGTCTCATGCTTCATACAGTGACAGATATCCAGGAATGTACTGGTATGTGGTTAGCGATACTGGATGATCCTAGCAGAAGGCATGGATCTCATGCACTTCCTAGGAATAGGTGGGTATAGGATTACACCATGGACATCTGGCTTTTTTTTCAGGCCATGTGTCATTCTCATTTTAGAATGTTCACAAGCAACCTTAGTCAAGCTCAAGATAAGCTGGAATGTAATATACAAAATGCATATTACAGAAGAAAATAGCAATATGGTTTTTAAAAAATGAAGAAGAACAAGCACAAATATGTACATCCATCCCAAAATAAAATTAAGTGCATAAGCAAAATATTCCAATATCCCTCTTGGATCCTTTCTTTTATGTCCATGGTCTCTTAAGTATTTTATTTATTTGCATTTTTATTGTACCCTATACAGTGATGCTCAGGTGCTAGTTCTACAGAGAGGAGCATGCTTGGCATGAGCAAGAATGTGTTTTTTTTGACACACTATTCGAGTTGGGTCAAATAGTCCAAGTTTCGATTCGAATTATTTAAATTTGAATTTAACAAAATTCAATTCGCATTGAGCAAATTTGAGTCTATTCATTTGAATTTTTTATTTGAATTTTTCACTTGCAATTGTCGACAACATGCATAGAAGGAGAGGAAGAAGAAGAAGATTTGGCTTTTCTACTCCGCTTTTCTCACCCATTTAAGGGGACTTAAGGCGGCTGACAAAGCTTTTGGTTCTTCTCTCCACAACAGACACCCTGTGAGGTAGGTGGGGCTGTGAGAGCTCAGAAGAGAGCTGTGACTAGCCCAAGGTCACCCAGTTGGTTTCATGGAAAGGGTGGAATCAAACCCAGTATTCCCAGATAAGAGCCTGGCTCCCTAACCAGTAGGCCGTACGCATCAAGTATACTAAGCCGTACATGTACGAATGTCCGGGTAATTCGAACAAATACGTAGATCAGAAATTCAAAATTCGATTCGAATGTTTACATTTGAATTTCAGGGCATTCGATTCGGGTTTGAATGTCGAAATCCAGCACATTCAATCGGATTTCGAATGCCTATGAATATTCGTGCCCATCTCTAGAGCGTGCAGACCTTGTTGCCCTGCTGGCAGCCACAGACGACCTTCAGACATGAAAGAAGATCTCAAGTTGGAGTATTTAGTTCTGGAGGCAGAGCTTCCTGATTCAGCATGTGCGCCTGTCCTAATAGTTTTTCTTTTAGTCTGACAGTAGTGGCTTCTTAGATGATGCGGCAACAGATGCGGCAACATCTGGTGACCCCTGGATGCCATGGTACTGGGAAGTGGCAAGGGACTGCGCAGCCACAGCTGTAGTTGCACTGCCATGCTCACTCGTAGCATTGAACCCAGAAGACGGTGCAAATGCTACTGGCACTGTGAAGTAGGTGGGGCTGTGAGAACGTCTTCCTGGTTCAGCACGTACGCCCGTCCTCCTAATGATAGTCTGTTGGTAGTGCCTTCTTAGATGATATCTGTCCATCTCTTTGTTTCCCAGGCAGTCAAACTATTACGGACATCCTTCTTGTTTTATGTGAAGCCATTATTGTGGCAGGATTAGCAACTAGGTAGCCTCCTCGGGAGAAACCGGTTGGATTACTCTTGCTACAAAACTAACCAGGCAGCACAGAAGTGGATCCGCTTTCTTTATGTCTCGCTGTCAAGACAGTTCCGTTTGAAAGGGAAAGTGTTATGATATTCATTGCACGCTAATTTGTGTAAAGAATAAAAATGCTGTACCACCAGTGCACACTTAGGAATGTGCAAGATCCCCCCCCCCCCCATGTTCACATTGCAAAGGAAATTCGGATTCATGGAAATAGAACCACTTGCATCCTAGTGAGAAAGGCTGTGGTCAAGTAACCTCTGTGTTTACCCTGAGGAAAACTGTCTTCATGAAGATGTTTTGTTTATATTTCTAGTTATTAAGTGGGTGCATGCATACATAGCTGTTGCAGCCAAGTTTGAGTGAACCTGTGCATAGATATTAAAAAAATTGATAATCCGACTCAAATTCAACGGATATCGACATTCGATTCAAAAAACCGAATTTCCAAATTCGAACTCTTTCTGAGTTCTCACAGCCTCACTCACCTTACAGGGTGTCTCTTGTGGGGAGAAGAACAGAAGGTTTGTCAGCCGCTTTGAGTCCCCTTAAATAGATGAGAAAAGCAGGGTATAAAAGCCAACTCTTCCTCTCCTTCGCAAAGCTGGCTGGGTGACCTTGGACTAGTCGCAACGCTCTTCTGAGCTATCACAGCATCATCCACCTCACAGGGTGTCTGTGGTGGGGAGAAGAACAGAAGGTTTGTCAGTTACATTGAGCCCCCTTAGATGGGTGAGAAAAGCAGGGTAGAAAAGCCAACTCTTCTTCTTCTGCATGTGTTTTTCTCCATGAAAGTCTGCAAGATATTTTTCTGTCTGTAAATGAGTTGTATTAAGAGCAGCAAAGAGATCATTAGCACATTGTCCATTGTTTTGTTATTAGGGTTGCATTGTGCCGTATAAACCATTGGAAATAATTCATCTCAGAGTAAATAGATTTTTTGTGTCTGTCTGAGGAGAAAGATCTAAAAGGTAATCTAGTATTGGATGTCTGTGCCAAAGTTTGTTACATAAGCTACTTTTGTTTCTTGTTCCTCGCGAATTTGATATTCTTTAAACAGGAATAATTGCAAATGGATGTGTTTCAGCATTTTAGCAGGTTTGCTGATTGTGTTGTTGAATCTAATTTTTTAAAAATTCTAGAGACAATGTTGTAGGAAAAAAACCCTCGTTGTTTACTATCTTCTGACTAATCCAGGCAAGTTGCTCTGAAACATGAGGGGCTGTCGCCTTCACTTGCGATGCAAATTGCCTCAAGGTTATGTCAGCATTATTTTATCACCAGGTGTTTTATTATTTATTTATTTGCATTTTACCCCGCTCTATACCCAAGGGTCTCAGGGCAGGTCACAACATGAGCCCATTAAGAAGAAGAGTTGACTTTTCTGACCCATTTAAGGGGACTCAAAGTGGCTGACAGACCTTATGTTCTTCTCTCTTAAGGGGACTCAAAGTGGCTGACAGACCTTCTGTTCTTCTCCCTTAAGGGGACTGTGGCTGACAAAGCTTTCTGTTCTTCTCTCCACAACAGAACACCCTGTGAGGTGGGTGGGGCTGTGAGAGCTCAGAAGAGAGCTGTGACTAGCCCAGGTCACCCGGTTGGCTTTGTGGAGGATGAAGAAGAGTTGGCTTTTCTACCCAGCTTTTCTTACCCATTCAAGGGGACTCAAAGCGGCTGACAAACCTTCTGTTCTTCTCCCCACAACAGAACACTCTGCAGTGTCTGAATGTGGGGAGGAAAAGGCTGTTCCTTTACTTAGCCAAAGGCCAGTTGATTTAATTTTTTTTAATATAGAAAGGACCAGACTGCAGCCCCAGCCAGGAACATTGGGTCCTATTGCAACTAAACAAATGAATTGGCCTCCAGGTGAATGTGCTTCTTCCTGGTTTGTTCATTTCCTTGACTTTAGCTGAGCAGGATTTTTTCTGTAGGCTGTACAGTTGACTAGCAATGAAGAGGAAGTCTCTTGTCTGTTATAGCTTTTGTATTTAGTTGTGTTTGTATTGCAGTAGAAGTTAATTTCTCTTCTGTCTTAAGATGAGAATAAACCTAGCGCCTGGCCACAGTTAACTCTGCGTTGTACCTTCTTCAGATGTTCCCACAAACCACCACTTGAGTATCTCTTTTCTGTAGCCAAACAGGCAATAGGAAATGCCACAAAAGCTGTGATCACACCTAAGGCTTAATCCACCTTCCGTCCACCTTCAGAGTGAGAGATTAAGCTGGATTAAACCTTAAGTGTGACCACATAACTCAGGTTCTCCAGCTCCAGAGTGTGCATCTGGAACGTTACCTGTTCATTCTGCAATATTTTATGAAATGCTGCAAAACGCAGCGCACCTGAAAGCAGAAAACCATCCAGGGTGAGGTGAATGTGATCAGGCCCCTGTTTCATAACACGTAATAAATATTAGGATTTTCAAAAGGCTCTGGGTGTGTGAAATGAAACACTCTTTAACTTCTATGCTGTTTTTCAGAGAACCCGCCTCTGCATCTGATATTATATCATGGGTGTTTTTCCACTTGGCACTAGAGTACCCATTAAGGGTCCTTAATGGGTTTTTAATGGGTACTCTAGTGCTAGTGGAAAAACACCCCACATCTTTTCACAGTGGCTAACTTTTCATCAAACTGCCAGTGTTAATTTAGCTTTCCAGGTGTTAGGGAAGAAGCAGACCTCCAAATGTTGCATTCATACACATCCTTGTCAGAGCAGCGTTCCTGTTATTCGCTGGTTCCAGGTTATTCAGCCGAGCATTTGTTGACAGCGCTGTGCTTAAGTCAGATAACCTCAGCTGTAATGTGTCAATTTTGTCCCGGTGTCACATGCTCCGACACATTGCAAACACCTTTTCTGTGTAGGGGACGACTCCCACTCACTTGAGACTTCTCATTGGCCAAGCTGAGAGGCTGTGCCCCATAAATGACCCTCCCTGACCGCCGCCTCCCTCTCTCTCTCTTTCCTCTGCCTGGTTTGCAAAGTCACTCGCAAAAGGTAAGGTAAGACGATAATCCTTTCCATCGTTGGGAGCAGGAAAAGACACATTTTGAAGAGTTTCAAGTGTAGGATTCCCCCCTTCCTTTAAGGTGTCAAGGGCTGAATAGATCAGGATCCTAGTAGAATTGTTTTCACAGTTGTAGAAAACTGGAGAAAATGGCCACTTTCTTTCAGCATTTATGACTTAACCTTCATACTGTTCTTTGTTACTGGATGTTATTGAATTGCCCACATGAAGAAATCTAAATATGCATGCATTCTGTGTGTTCTTTATACGTACAGTATAAAGTGCTTTTCCTTTAGGAAGCAGCGTAACTCTAAATGCCAGCTGCAAAAGAGCTGTGGCCAAACAAGGTGTGCGCTTACATCCTGCTTGCAGAATTCCATAGGGAAATGGAATACTGGACTAGCAGGACCACTGGTTTGAACCAATAGACATTCCTTATTATTAAGCTGCACAGGTTTCAGTGCTTCAGAGTTCCTCCAGGAAAACCATGTCTCTTGTTTTCAGTGAAAGCATTACTCTCCGGGTAGCTTGAATTTGCAGGGAGATTCCTTTGTTGTTCTGACTAGATCTACAGTCAATATGTATGGTCATCATCCAGTAGGTGAGGCAGTTTAGTGTAGTGGTTAGGGAGCCGGACTCTTATCTGGGAATACTGGGTTTGATTCTGCCCTCCTCCACGAAGTCAGCTGGGTGACCTTGCGTGAGTCACAGGTCTCTTCTCCGCTCTCACAGCCCCACCCGTCAGACAGCGTGTCTGGTGTGGGGAGAAGACTAGAAAGCTTTCTCAGCTGCTTTGAGTCCCCTTAAATGGGTGAGAAAGGTGAGGTAGAAAAGCCTCCATGAAGCTAGTTAGGTGGCCTTGGGCTAGTCACAGCTGTCTTCTGAGCTCTCACAGCCCCACCCACCTTATAGGGTGTTCTATTGCAGGGAGAAAAAACAGAAGGTTTGTCAGGAGTTTTGAGTCCCTTAAATGGGTGAGAAAAGCAGGCTAGAAAAAGCCAACTCTTCTTCTATAAGGAAGGGGGAGAACAGAATCTTCTTGTTGCATCTTGGGATTTGTTATATCTAATAAGAACTAATGTAATGTATTAATAAAACTTTAAGTATATGGAAGAATCTTGGTAATTCTTTACTGCTAAGGAAGATGTATGATTTATCTCTTTTATGTAACCACGAAAGAAAATGCTGTTTTGCAGCATCTGTTCACTTCAGTTGAGGCTTGTGCAGTAAGAATGCTGTGTAAATATCATCAAAGGCCCTTCTTTTGATTTTTCCTCTTATTTGTTATATAATATATTTGCTTTGTAAATTTTGTCTGGTGAATAGAGCTGATTTATGGGCGTATTTGAAGACTTAAACAGTTATTACAAGGGAGGCTTGTGAAAGCAAATAATAATTTTTGAACTTCTTTTGCTAATAATTTCCAGTGCTGTTGATTAAGCTTGAGATGGTGGTATACTAAACACAAAGATGTCAGTAATATCTTGGCTGAGTAACAGTCATCTGATCATGATTTCAGTATCTTTCCACTATTCCCTGACAACCTCCGAAATCTCTAGGGAAGTTTTGTATGTTAAGCTCAAGTTAAACATATAAGAACCTAAGAGGAGCCCTGCTGGATTACTCCACAGCCCATCTAATCCAGCATCCTGTCTCACACAGTGGTCCACCAATTGCCCATGGGCATCTCAAGCAGAGACTAGGGCAAACCTTCTCCTGCTCTCGAATCCCAGCAAATGGCCTTAGAGGCCTCCTGCTTGTCCCTCCAGCCTGAAAGATGTACTTAGGCATCCATTCGAATAGCCATTGATACATCTGTTGTCCGTAAATTTGCCTAACCCTTTCTTAAAGCCTTCTAGACTGGTTGCTGTCACCACCTCTTCTGGCAGCAAATTCCATAGATGGATGACCCTCTGGGTACAGAAATCCTTCCCCTTGTCTGACTGGACTCTCTTACCCATCAGCTTCATAGATGCCCCTTGGTTCTAATGTTGTGTGTGAGAGAAAATAATTTTCCTTCCCAGTCCTGATGGATGGGACTGAAAGTCAACTGTATGTGGTTCAATATATCATTGATTTCCTTTCCTGGTCAACCAGAAGCTCTTTCATTTGTGTTTTCCAGCAATTAGCATTTAGGTTTGTTAGCCAGCAATTAGCAATTTGGTTGTTAGCCACTGACTATGCACTTTCAGTGAATAACTAAACACTCTGTGCTGTAGCTAATGACGCTCATTTGGAGCTAATGATGCTCATCTAGGAGAGCTGATGTTCCCAAAGAACTAGTGAATTAGAGCCAATGTTTCCTAACAGTTACAACAGTTCCTGAGTTAAAATCCACACTCTGTGATGAAAGCTCACTGGGTGATGTTAGGCCAGGCACAGCCTCTCCACTGAACCTAGTTATTCACTCGTGGTCCCACCTTCACCTGAAACCTCCTTCAGTCCATCTTCTCATTGCAATGCTCACACCTTTTCATTTCTTTCCTTTTTATTTGTGGACATTTCACACACACACAAACCCATTTGGACTTTCCAGAGTGGAAAATCCACAAATAAGAGGGATGGAAATGAAGAGGGGTGAGCAGTCAGATCTGAAGATGGACTGAAGAAGGTCTAAAGTGGAGGTGTGACCATAGCCTTTGGGACACCATTGACCACGGCAAGCCAGTCTCTGTTGTCCTCCAGTGTCTCCCAAAATTGCCCAAGTTCTTGCTGTGGCTTCCAGTTAGAGAGGTGGACGGACTCTTATCTGGGAATACTGGGTTTGATTCTGCACTCCTCCACAAAGCCAGCTGGGTAACCTTGGGCTAGTCATAGCTCCCTTTCTGAGCTCTCCCAGCCCCACCTACCACCTAAGGTGTTCTGTTGTGGGGAGAAGAACAGAAGGTTTGTCAGCCGCTTTGAGTCCCCTTAAATGGGTGAGAAAAGCGGGATGGAAAAGCCAACTCTTCTTCTCCTTGTTCTTCTTCTTCCAAGACCCCATCTGTTCATCTCAACCTCTGCCATCCCCTTCTCCTTTCGTCCGTCTTCCCCAGGGTCAGGAGGACCTTTTCCTTCTCAGTATGTGGCCAGTGAAATTCAGCTTCGGCATTTCCCCTTCCAGTCAGCAGTTGGGGTTGACTTCCTTTTGATCTTCTTGCAGTCCAGAAGACTCTCAAAAGTCTTCTCCAGCAGCCTAACCTACCTCAGAGGATTGTTGTGGGGATAAAGCAGAGAGGCGGAGACTGTCATAGGCTCTGTACTGCCATAGGCTCTTCAGAGGGAAGATGGGATAGAAACCTCATGGCCTTCTTTGCAATGTTTTATTTATCATGTTGTCATTTCTCCCCAGGGCCCCTGAATGATGCCAGCCACGAGGAGCTTGAGCCGTGCCGTCAAGCAGGTGTTGCAGAAGCCTGGCTGTGGTTGCCAGGTTGCTGCCGTGCCGGTTAGGTGTTTTGGTTTTTCACCCCGGCAGGTGCCTTCAGATGCCAGTTTCCATTCAGTATCTTTCTCTGAGTCTGACCATCCACGGGTGTTAATTACAGGTCAGTCTGTTTTAAAATACTGTTTTGAATTTGTCTGACTGCATCAAGCTTTATTTGTTTTGTTTGTTTGTTTACATTTCTGTCCCACCTTATACCCAAAGGTCTCAGGGCAGGTAGTAACATTTAAAATCCAACACACTAAAACAATAAACAATCTACGTCAAAACAATAGTGTCTGCAAATAACTACTAATGACTACAAGTGGGAAGGGAAAAGTTGTCTCCATTTAACTAAAAGCCAGTGTCTTCACTGTCTCCCTGAAAGTATACAGTGAGGGAACTTGACGCACCTCAAGAGGGAGATTATTCCATAGCCTGGGGGCCACCACTGAGAAGGCCATCTCCTGGGTGCCTTGGATATTGGAGCGGTCAGGAAAGATAATAGTTAACAGAGCTAATTAGATTTTCTTAATTGCTGATTTAGATTTAATTGCATATTGGAGCTAATCTGATTTTCTTAAATGCTGAGTTAGCGGTATTGACAAATACTAGGTTGCGTGGGAGAAATGAGGGCTTTGGACACACACGTGACTGTCCTCCCTCCAGTCCTCACAAAGAAGGTCCTGTGAACTGGCAGATTATCTTCTAAGGTGAGGTCGTGTTTCAGGGTTTTTCCATTGAGCTACAGGGCCAGTGATATTTGCATCTTGCAGGGAATTGAGTTTGCTTCTCGGTATGCATGGTTAATTTCCCTCACTTCAGTCTTAGCTTTTGAGCAAACCTTGCTGCTAAAATAGCCGTCATTATTTTAAAGTCCTGATTAAGAAGAGCTACGGGTCTGTTTGACCCTGGGTCAGTTGGTTCTTTATTTGATTTAACTATAGGAACCAATACTGCTTTCCTCCAAAGATCTGGAATTTTTCCTGTATCTAGTAAGAAATTATAAAGCTTTTTCAGCTGTGGTGTTAAAATTTCTCAGTTTTGCTCACTTCAGTCAATAAAAGTAATGGGGTCAAAGACACTCTGTTTTTAAAAGCCCTTTTTGTTTTCCCTTCCCTGTAGACCATTTCTCTGACCCGTGCTGCACGAAAGAAGTTGGGCTCCCTAAACTATCCTAGTTTTGGGCAGTTCATAATTTAAAATGACTGTTGCAGATGGAACACTAACAAGCTGTGATGCTAACAGTGTCCTCCTTAGACAGTAAAGTTCCAATTTTGGGTCCAGGGGACTGGCTAGAAATGTACCTCAGCATTTCTGAAATCATCTCTGTGGACATCTTTGTTGGAAAGCCATTGGGCCAGTCTCTTGCTTCAGAGGAAGCTCTCTGTGAAAGGAAGTAAGGCATTAAGGCCATGGTCACACCTTCATTTTAAACCTCCTTCAGACTCCTTCAGGTCCGACTGATTTCAGCTTTTCATTTCTTTCAGTTTTGTGTGGGTGTGTGGGTGGACTTCCCAAACTCCATTTGGACTTTCCTGTATGGAAAGTCCACAGATAACACAGATAGAAATGAAAAGGTGTGAGCAATCAGGCCTGAAGATGGACAGAAGAAGGTTTAAAATGGAGGTGTGACCCCATTCAAAATTCACCATCTCAGTATGAGGAATAGAAATGGTTTTTGTATTCCTTGTTTTTTTTTTTGTAAAATGAGGGCAGTAAGACTGTGGCCTTCAGGATGTTTCTGGACTTCAGCTCCCAGCATACAGTGCGGATGTGTGACAGAATTTGCCCGTGCTCAGAAGATACGGAGGTCAATTTCACACTGGCCGGTGTACTAGACCAGCAAATATACTAGGAGTCTCCCTTAGAACATACGGAAGGGAGTCGCCAAGTATACGTGCCAGTCTGGTATTCGACCAGTGCAGAATCACATTAAATTTAGACATTCTTGTGTAAAATGAAACGTTTAGATGCTATAAATCTTTGGTCTTTCATTGTAGGAGGACTTGGCCAGCTTGGAGTAGGACTAGCGAAGCTTTTGAGGTAAGCTGTTAATTCACTTTGCAGCAAAGAACGCAAGTGCCTATTTGAAGATACGGACCAAATTCCCTCTAAATATTTCATGTCATTTCTCCTCAAGGCCTTGTCATTTATAATTTAAAAGTTGCTGGTTCAGTTGGCCTCAGGCACTGTGAGACTTGGCTAGCATTTGGGTGAGAATAAATAACTTTTCCAGTCTTCATTCAGACCTTGGTGGCAAAGACAACATATTAACTGCAAAAGCGATATGGTTCTCAAAACCCTCTCTAATTATACTCGGCTCTTCCCCCTCCTACATTGCAACCTGGTACTGTTCTAATCTCTTAACACAACCGTATCTTAGTACCCAAGGATTGTTTTTAAGCTCCCACCAGTATAAAAACTTTGCATTAGAACAGCGGTGGTGAACCTTTTGAGCTCAGTGTGTCAAAATTTGCAAAAACAAAAACACACACCCTAGCTTAACTTGGGTGCTGTGTTACATCTAGAAATATCCATAGTTTTGTGATATTTGTAGCTCTAGTAAAAAAAAAGAGACTCATACTTTGGAAATATGTATTTATTGAAAGCAAAAACAAATAATTCTTTACCATAGTGACTTTTTTGTTGCTGAATTTCATTTGCTAAATCTTCAATTGGAGGTTATTTTGTATACTTCAAACACAAGCAAGTGCTACTAACTTTATTTGTCAGTTGGTTTCTTTTATTGGTTTTAATATTATTTAATGCTGAGAATAAGTTCTCACAAAAGTACGTGGATGGAAAAATTGTGAATAAAGCCATTGCCGCCACACACAGGTCTTCAGTCCTCTAGCTGTCAGGAGCCCAGACACACTGTGTGTGGCCTGGCAATGTGATGATGTGACTCCATCATGCCTCTTATGTTGGGCACAGACAGTGTGCCTGCGATCCTTGTATTTTGTAGGCCGCAAGCCAGAAGTGGCCTGTGGCCTACATGATACTGAACAGCAACAGTGTGCCCAGGCGCCGGTGTGTCACCTGTCACACACATGCCGCAGGTTCACCATCACTGCACTAGAAGGATCATCTAGCACGTTTGGCTGTGCTTTGAGAGAATTATACAAAACAAATGTAATGGTAAAAATGAATTCAGAGAAACAGTATTAACCACACGCTGTCTTTTCTTCAGAAAACGCTTTGGCAAGAACAATGTGATTCTCTCGGATATTAGAAAGCCCCCTGATAATGTCTTTTATAGTGGTAAGTGACCAGAATGGAACAAATGGGAAAGAAAATGTACATTTCTACAGGGAGGGTTATCTTCTACAAGGGAGGTTTGCTTTTTTGTGTGGAACCACTTGGCCATACAGTGGTACCTTGACATACGAGTTTAATTCGTTCCGTAACCTTGCTCTTATGTCAAATCGCTCGTATCTCAAAGCAATTTTCCCATTAATCCATTCCAGCTCCCAAAACACCACCTCAGTTGTTTTTGTTATGTACTGTACTGTATTTACATACTCGTATCTCAAATCTTGCTCTCATCTGAAAGCAAAATATCACTCGCTCGGCGGCTTGTATCTCAAAACACTTGTATGTCAGGGCACTTGTATGTCGAGGTACCACTGTATTCTGGAATATATCTCAAGATAGGGGTCCGTTGTCCACCTGTTAATCCAGACTCTGGCGGGTCACACCTGGGTCCTGCTGTAGCCTGCACCAGCATATGGACAGCAGGCCCCCATGTCTTGCTTCTCTGTAAGCCTAGCAGCTTCCAAATGATCACAAAGTCCATTGTGTGTAAAGGGAAAACATATTTCTATCATCCTTTTTTACTTTTCTTTCAAATATATTGTTCCTCTCCAGTTTGTTAACTCTTTCCACAATGAGGCTGAGGTTTAAATGTCTGTGACATCATCTTTGTAAGAATAAAAATAATGTGATTCTCCACACATGCTGTTGCACACTGAAATCTACCCTTCGATAGCTATGCATGTTTGGTCCCCAACGGCCGCCACGGTGCGCTAATGCAGCACATACATGATTGGTTAGAAAAGAGACTTGACTCGATGATTGCTATTTATTTATTTCACCCTAAGGTCGCAGGGTGGGTTAAAAACCTTTAATGACAGCAGGCATATAAGGCATACTCAGTATATAAGTATGCTATATGAGTATTCTGTTTTTTATTTTCAGCACATGCTGCTCTAATGTTGGTCACGTGATGCATCGTGGCTGTTCTTTGAGATTATTGCTCAGGCATACATCCCATGGGAGCAAATTGCTAGTATCAAGAGCTGCTTTTGCATTATGCATTCATTTTACTTTCCTGTCTCATTTTGAGCCATAATGCTTTCCATAATGGTATAGATGGTGCCCTGGATGTGCTAAAATGAGTCCTAATGTTTCTCTGCTGCCATTTGGATGTTTACAGTTTGAGTGACTGTCATGGTTGCATTTACCCCTAAGTTTTAATTCGGCTCCAGTCCTCTGGTCTAGTGGTTAGGATGCTGGACTCTTATCTGGGAATACTGGGTTTGATTCCACACTCCTCCATGAAGCCAGCTGGGTGGCCTTGAGCTAGTCGCAGCTCCCTTCTGAGCTCTCACAGCCCCACCTACCTCAGTGGGTGTTCTGTTGTGGGGAGAAGAACAGAAGCTTTGTCAGCCGCTTTGAGTCTCCTTGTTTGGAAAACTCCAAATGGTTATGAAAGCAAGTTGCTGCTCCCTCAGCAAATACTATCCATATTAGTTTCTTAATAAGCAGAAAGGTCAGAGAGGAAAGATTTCCTTTAATTTTTAGGTTGCAGCATAGGAAGCCTGCTTTCCAGAAACCCCATCAAGACAAGCTTCAAAACTTCTCACATTCCAGCCTGACCTTTATACCTAACCCAGTGGGAAGTTACAATATCCCCGGTTACGCCTTCCAAGTAAGGAGGAGAAATATATATCAGATTTCTCTGCCATGCTCAGTAAAGGCAAAATAAGAACAGTTCAATATAATTCAAGTTTGCCGACCCAGGCCTGTTACTCCTTCGAAGGATCCTTATCAGTCTCTTATGTTTTTGCAAACACACTGACCTTATTCATTCCTTACACTCATAAATGGGTGAGAAAAGCGTGGTAGAAAAGTCAACTTTTCTTCTTCTTCTTCTTCTTCTTCTCTTTCATCTCCTCCTCCTCCTCCTCCAGAGTGAGATAATGCATTGGCAAAGTAACAAGCTGTTTGCTTTCGGTGTTATATAAACTCAGGAAATCCACCTTTAGGTTAGAGAAAGTGCTGTGTTGCCTCACTCTGAAAGTGGGCTCAAGCTGGATTAAAACTAAGGATGCAAACACATGAGTAAAACTGCCATGACTGAACTATGCTGTGTGTAAGTGCTGAGAAGTGAACATTTCTTTCTAGTGGATTATGGTGTCACACATAGTTCATTGTCAGCCATGCAACTGTAAGCTAGCAGCATGGCTGTAGAAATCATTTAGATTCTTTAGAGCCAGTTTGGTCTAGTGGTTAGGGAGCCGGACTCTTACCTGGGAATACTGGGTATGATTCTGCCCTCCCCCACAAAGCCAGTTGGGTGACCTTGGGCTAGTCACAGCTTTCTTTCTGAGCTCTCACAGCCCCACCTACCTCACAGGGTGTTTTGTTGTGGGGAGAAGAACAGAAGGTTTGTCAGCCACTTTGAGTCCCCTTGAATGGATGAGAAAAGCAGGATACAAAAGCAAACTCTTCTTCTTCTTTTCCCAAGAGGTTGTAAGTGTTTGTGCCTTGCGCCTAATATGCAGTGTTTGATCCTGCCTTTCCCATTAGGCCCGTTCATCTACTCGGACATTTTGGACTACAAGAACCTTCGTGAAATAGTGGTGAACAACAGGATTACGTGGCTGTTTCATTACAGTGCCTTGCTCAGCGCCGTCGGCGAAGCCAATGTTCCCCTGGCGAGATCTGTAAATATCACGGGTAAGGTATCAGCTTACTCAGGATTATTTGATTAGCTGTTCTCCCTCCTGTAAGAATATTAGGTTTGGCTCTGGGGACTGATAACTCTGTTTGTTGTTCTAGGATTGCACAACATTCTCGATATTGCTGCTGAGCACAGCTTGCGACTGTTTGTCCCCAGCACCATCGGAGCTTTTGGTCCCACCTCCCCTCGGAACCCCACCCCGGATCTCTGCGTCCAGCGGCCGCGGACAATCTATGGTGTCTCCAAGGTCCATGCTGAGCTTATGGGAGAGGTAAGCGTCGCTTCAGGACGTGAAGAGTCTTTTTTCTTTTTCTTTGGATTGTGCTTGAGTGGAAATGCTATTAAAATAAAATGGTTGAATCTCTTTTTTTAAAAAAAAATTGATTAAATAAGCTTCTAATAATGTGTTCTTGAGTTAGACCTCCACCAATCAAAGCCTTGGCTTAAAACAACTCTCTGTGCTTTGGACAGTGGAGAGCGGAATTGCAGCTCTTATCATCCTGACCACTGGCCCTGGTAGCTTGTATTGGTAGATCGGTGGTCTGGCAACCCATGTATAAAACCACGCATGGTATAGAAAAGGTAGATAGAGAAAATTTCTTTTCTCTATCACAGCACTAGCACTAGGAGTTACTCTATGAAGCTGATGGGCAGGAGAGTCTGATCATGCAAGAGGAAGTCTTTCATCACCCAGAGGGTCATTGGTGAATGAAATTTGCTGCCAGAAGAGGTGGTAGCAGCAGCCAGCCTAGATGGCTTTAAGGAAGGGTTAGACAAACTCATGGATGACAGATGTATCAATGGCTACTAGATTGGATGCTGAAGTACATCTTTCAGGCTCTGGGGACCAGAAGGATGCGTTTAAAGCCATTTGCTGGGATTTGAGAGCAGGAGAAGGTTTGCCCATGTCGCTGCTGGAGATGGCCGTGGGCAATTGGTGGGCCACTGTGTGAGACAGGATGCTGGACTAGATGGGCTATGACCTGATCCAGCAGGGCTTCTCTTTGGTACTTATGAGCACCAGGTTGACCAAGGCTGTCCTGGGAATATATGCTAAAACTCACTGTGAACATTCAACAGTACATCTAGGCTGATGCTTATTTGGGCTTTTTTAGAGTGGAAGTTTTGCTATTTACCCTGGCCTCTGGCTGAAGAACCAATTTCCTCTCTTCACTTTCCACAACGTCTCTTGCTTTTTAGTGGGTTCCTTTTCTTAATGTGTTTTTACTGTTGTAATCTCGCCCGTAGACAATTGGGTATAGGGTAAGGTAAAAATACAAATAAATAAATGAATTTCTAAAAAGTAAGCAATAATAATTAGAAGCAGTCTGTGACAGTGAAGTCAGTCTGTTTAGGCTCAGTTCAACTGAAACAGGTTTGCCAGAGTTGATCCTTTGCTAATGGTAGTGACTGATCTCTTTTTCGCAGTATTATCACTACAGGTATGGCTTGGACTTCCGGTGTCTGAGGTACCCTGGTATTATTTCAGCTGATTCTCAACCTGGCGGCGGAACCACTGGTAAGAGTCCAACAAAAAGTTATCTTTTATATTCCTCTTAGCCTGGAATTAACTACAACCAGCACAGTGGCCACTGTTAACCTGTAGGGAAATTCTGAAGGCCATTTTGCCATTAGGAAGGGATTTAAATATAAATAAATACATCAGCAATATGTGCTAGAAATGTGCACAGATGGGGTTTTTTGCATTCGATTCAATTTGTGAGCCAGTTTGATCTAGACTCTTATCTGGGAATACTGGGTTTGATTCCACACTCCCCCATGAAGCCAGCTGGTTGACCTTGGGCTAGTCACAGCTGAGCTCTCACAGCCCCACCCACCCCACAGGGTTTCTGTTGTGGGGAGAAGAATAGAAAGCTTTGTCAGCCGCTTTTAGTCCCCTTAAATGGGTGAGAAAAGCGGGGTAGAAAAGCCAGCTCTTCTTCTTCCTTCTTCCTCTTCGCTATCATCAGCATTGCTACAGTGCCTTATGGAAGCATGAGCTTAAGAGCTCTCAGAACTCTTCTCCCTGCTCTGGCCTTCAGCAGCAGCAGCAGCAGCAGCAGCCCTGTGCTCAGTAGCCCCCATGCTGTCAGAACTGAAGCCAGGATACCCAGCTGTGCCCCTGACAGCAGGAGCGTGTGCCCTGCCTGCCTCATCACTGGGTGTGATTTGACATGGAAGGGGGAAAGCAGCCAGTGAGGAATCAAACCCAGTATTCCCAGATAAGAGTCCGGCTCCTTAACCAAGAGGCCAAAGTGTGGGGAAGGAGTGCAGCATTAGCAAGGGGCCAATGTCGTGTATACACGGCATCCTCATACCACATTCAGAGCACCCGCCTGGCTCCTGCCTTACTCTCAACACGTGTCCTTCCTTTAGTACTTTCCATAAAGCCCTTCCTTCTCTTTACCTTTAATCAGGCAAATTCAGACTGTACAATGTGAACTTAGCTGATGTCTTCTTCCTCCAGACTATGCAGTCCAGCTCTTTCATGACGCGATCAAGACCAACAAGTTCCAGTGCAATCTCAGACCGGACACTCGCCTCCCCATGATGTACATTGACGACTGCCTGAGGGCTACCTTGGAGGTGATGCAGGCTCCTGCTGAAAGGCTCAGCATGAGGACTTACAACATCAGTGCCATGAGTTTTACTCCTGAGGAGCTGGTACAAGAGGTCCAGAAGCACATCCCAGAACTTGAAGTTTCCTACAATGTGGATCCTGTTAGGCAAGCCATTGGTGAGTATGTGGTCTTCTGTGGTTCGTGTTTATTTTCTGGCTCAAAGCATGCATTGAGTTGCTGTAACTTCAGTCAGGCTTTTTGTTTCAACATGAATGGTGACGTCCAAAGGCAGAGTTTTGTGCAAAGGTGGGATAGCTGTAACCAGTCCTTAGAAGCCAGCAGCTGGAAAGAAAAGAGCAAGACTTTTCTCCGCTTGGATTCATTCTGGAATACGTTTATTTATTTATTACTTGTATTTCTATCCAGTCCTATACCTAAAGGCCTCAGGGTGGGTGACAACATTTAAAATCAACATATTAAAACAATAACAGTATATATTAGAACAACAGTGTCTGCAAGTGGGGAGGGGAAGGTGTATCATCGTTTATCCAAAGGCCAAAGCAAAGAGGTGCATCTACACTGCCTTCCTAAATGTGTAAAGTGAAGGTGATAGACGCACTTCAGGGGTGAGACTATTCCACAGCCTAGGGGCCACCGATAAGAAGGCCCTCTCCTGGGTGGTGTTGAGGGTGCTGGTACAACCAGGAGGGCCTCCCCTCCAGATCTTAAGGCATGGACAGTTCGATATATCTTGGGATTGCAGTCTGTTGGCTGCAAGCTAATGCAGACTGTGGCAGGCCTTACGCGGGGCCTTCCATAGTCTGTGCTAGCATGCAGATTCCAGGTTCCTATTCTGGGGTATGTTCCAGAATAAGGTCAAGTGCAGGAAGGGGCCTACAAAGCAGGACTGAGCCTGGGAAAGTATTTGTAACCAGTGGTCAGTCCAGGTCTGAAAACGTGTTCCAAGACATCTGAACTAGGTACATCTTTCAGGCTGGGTGGAGGGGGGAAGCAGGATGCTTCTAAGGCCATTTGCTGGGATTCGAGAGCAGGAAAAGGTTTGTCCTTGTCTCTGCTTGAGATGCCCATGGGCAATTGGTTGGTCACCGTGTGAGACAGGACGCTGGACTAGATGGGTTGTGGCCTCATCCAGCAGGGCTCCTGTTATGTTCTTATGAACCTTTAAGCAAGAGTCTGCCAGGCTTCCACTTTATTTAATTTGGGAGGGGTGCAGGAACTGAATAGGTTTTGAGAGCTTTTGGTGTGATGATAATCCATAAATTTAAACCTCAGCAAGGAGTGTTTTCCACCTAAAATATTTAGGAAGAGGTTGCATTTTCAACTCTGCACAGGACACCAGCCTGTTCCAGCATACAATAAAAAACAGGAATAGAAGAGTAACGAATAGAAATACATAGTCACTTCTGATCTTCCCCATAGTAATCATAAGTAAGGTTGTGCACGAATGCAGTTTTCAACATTTGATTCGTAACTAATTGAATATTTGAAAATCCAACTTCGTACGAATAAAGGAAAAACAAATGCTTGGATATTCAAAGTGATATGAATACATTCTTATCTATACGTATGAATATTCGATATACGTATCCAGTGATGCAAATTTGTGCAAATATCAAATATTTCAAATATTTCTGCACATCTCTAATTATATTCATGCCTCTCCATAAACAAATGCATTAATTTCAAGCTCTTTTTAATCTGCAAAATCTAATGACAACAAATCACCATCTTACATAAGCATACGTTTTTAAAGGAAGAAAAGTTCTTTCTCTAATCATGTCTGTCAGTCTGTCCCTCTCTAGTAAATCTTACATAGTAGGATCTGGTAAATTCTGGTAAATCTCCAATATTGGATCCACCAAATTAAAACAAAATCAGGATTTTATTATGAACATGAGAATATAAGAGGAGCCCTGCAGGATCAGGTCACAACCCATCTAGTCTAGCATCTTGTCTCACACAGTGGCCCACCGATTTCTTGTGGGCATCTCAAGCAGAAGACAAGGGCAAAATCCTCGCCTGCTCTTGACTCCCTGCAAACGGTCTTTAGAGGACTCCTGCCTGTCCTTCCAACCCAGAGGCAGTACATAGGTATCCATTCTAGTAGCCATTGATACTTCTGTCCCCCATGAATTTACCTAACCCTTTCTTAAAGCTGTTCAGGCTGGCGTGCAATTCCCTAAACATCTTGAGTCCAGGCTGCTTGGCAGATCACAAAATGACAATCTCTTTCTGGTGATTCCCAACTAGGGTTGCGCACAAATGTTGAATGCATTTGAAATTCGGTCAAATGGACTGAATTTCAACATTTGAATTCCAGCTGAATGTCCTTAAGTTCGAATTTAAAGATTCGATTCGAATTTTGAATTGCAGATCTATTCGTTCGAATTATTCGGACATTCATATGTGTACGGCTTTGTACGCTATGCGTACTTGAAGATCCGCATCTTTCCCGCATCCGAACGCATTTGTACGGATCCATACAGAACAAAGACGGGTTGCATATGGGATAACTACTTGATGCATCTGGTCGTGTACAGATGTGCACGGACCCGGGGAAGATGCATACAGGCATCAACGCATGTTGTCGACATTTGCAAGTGCAAATTCGAATAAAAAAATCTGCTCTTGCATCCACATTTGATCTTTCTCTGTGGGAGTGGCTGAATCGCTTGCTGTCTTAAGACTAAAATAATTATACTTTGGCTTATTTTTGCTTTATTATACTTTCTTGAGACCTTTTACAGAAGGGTGGCTATAGACTTACCTGTCCTTTTTCTGTTTTACAGCTGACAGCTGGCCGATGATCTTTGATGATGCCAACGCTCGCCAAGATTGGGGGTGGAAACATGATTACGATCTTCCGGACCTGGTGAATACAATGTTCAGTTTCCTTGGCTCTGTCTACCCGGTTTCCCGGGTAGCCCGGCTCAACTGACTGTCCTCGCATGACTCAGCTTTAGGTGATCATCTTACAAGATCCAAGCAAGACAACTGAAAGTTCATCCACCTCTGAGTCTTGAAATGACGCAGCAATGGTCTTGCTGTCCACAAGTGTGCTCAATATGTCTGTCTCTCAGCTCACCTTTTTCATATACATGTATATTATGTGCCTGTTACGTGTGTACATTCACCGATTCAATCTTCAAGCAAATCTGGAAGCTGTGTAATGGCTAAATCTTGCAGGGAAATGTTTTCCTTCATGGCGCGCAACATCTTTTCCTCCAACTTGAATTGCCGTAGGAGCTATCGCCTTGTCTTACTCCTGTTATTTTTCCATGTCTTGAAGTTGTTGTTAGTTGCTGGATGAGGTTGAAAGCATAGAAGCAAGTGTATTCCTAAGCCTGAATTTGCTCAGATAACAGAAAGAAGAGATCTGGGTGAAACTCTATAACCGGCGGCTTGTTCCTTCTTCAAAGATGTCCCTAGAAAAACTGTATAGGTGTTTGAAGGAAATACCCAAGGCTGCAAATTTGGGTTTATTTTATAATATTTCATTCTACCTTTAATAAACACTCTCTCTTTTATTCAGAAAAATAATAATAATTTAAAATCCAAGTACATTTGTCCCTTCTTATATGCTGCGGTTCATAAAGTGAAATTTTATGTAAGAGGAAATACACTTTAATGTAAAACCAGGGTCTTGAGCACTTCAAAGTCTTGAGTTTGGGACACCCCCGTGGGTGCCCCCCCCTAAAGCCTCCTCTAGACCCCATGGCCCAATTGTAGTGGAAACAGTCTCCCTTTAATCTGGATTTGATGGCTGAAGACCTCATTGTAGACCCTTTTAATGAGGTCTACAGGAAATCTGGATTATAGGTCCTGAAGGTACCATATGATCTGGATTTCCCTAGCTGTGCTGGAAACATATGTGTCTCTAATGGGGTCTGTAGTGGAAATGGGGGCATCCAGCTCTGAGCCAAATGGGTCTTTAATGGGTGCTTCAATGGGTACTTAGTGCTAGTGGAAAAACACCCTAGGACCACTTTTGTGTTGTGGCCAGCCGGTATGATAGAGGCTCTGGTCACACCTATATGAGACATGACATCCTATTCATAATTCAAACTGAAGTCGTACGAGTTCTGTTCACACCTAGATCATCCTAGGTCATCCTCCGGCCATCGTTGCTCTGGGCTGCATCGCTCATGCCATTCTCCGCCATTGACCTGAGCCTCCTCCATGGAGCTCCTGGCTCTCCACCCCATTTGCTGCGTCAAATCTACCTCCTTTCTTATTGGATGCTGTTGTGTCACTCAAGGGAGGCAAGGGTGTTTGTTTGCCATTCTTTTTAAGCCTGCTCCCCCACCTCCATGCCACCCCTCCATTTTTATCTGCTTTTGTTCGTGTGATTAATTTTTTTAAAAATAATAAATTAGCAGAAAAACGCTAGATAGAGGAATCATACACATACACTGAGGAGAGAAGGGGAGCTGCCTCACGAACTCCACACATGCCGTCCTCTAGACATTGACCAAAAGGAAAGACTGGACCCACCCACCACAGCACAGTTCAGCCTCCTTTAGCCCATCCCCCCACTCGCGGTGAGGAAGTGAAGAGGGCCTGGGGTGCCAGGACAGGCTGGGTCCTCTGGAAAGAGGACTCAAGGTTAGAATGATCTGATGGGTATAAGCCGGCTTGAAAAACCAACTGAATAAAAGTAATGTAACACCACTTGAAGATGACCTGAAGTTGTCTTAAACTAAAGGTGTGACCAGGGCAACCAAGCAGCAAGGAAAGATGGTGGCAGTGGGAAAGGTGCAGGAATTCTGAAAAGTAAACTTGTGTTATGAAGTGCCCTTACTCCATCCTTACTACCAGTAGTAGCATCAGAAGCTGGCCTTAAAGCTGAATGATTTCTCTCCAGATGTTGGCCCCAGCCAGATGGAGGGTATGTAGTCAAGTGCAACTACTGTATGTCTGCACAAAGAACTTTTGGATATTTTTGTGCTATCAAAATATCTGGATGTGCACATTAATATATTCAACAAGCCATGATTCTGGAAGGGCTTTATTCTGGAATATCACTTGGTGCAATATTCAGCGCCGTTAAGATGAGCTGTTCTTACTCCATTGCTTCTCTGCCCTCAACATCCCTAGAGCATCAGCATTCTAGAAGCTCACAGACCTGGTGTTTAGTGGTGGTGGTGTAAAGATGGCATATATTAACCCCTGATTGCCCTGAGATGACCTTCTGTGACCGCAGTAACAAAGGCAGCCATTGTCCTTGTTCTGGCAGGAGTGCCCTGGCATCACCTGCGCCCGTTGGGACTCCCTTCGGAGGGTCCTCTGGGGTAACCCAAGCTGGGCATAGGCAACAATCCTAAGCAGTTGGAAATGTTGCCTGTAGGTCTTAGATGTTTTTTTTCAGCTACTTTAGGAATTAGGAAGCCAAAGTGCTTAGCTATTTTGCACTGTGATGGTTGGATTCCTGTTTTCCACATCTTTACCTGAAAGGTACTGTAGAGATGTATGGTTGTGGGTCCTTTTCTCCTATTTTTTCTTAGTGGATGCAGAATGTACTCCTTGTTTTCAGTTTTGTCAGGCTTTTATGTGTGTTTTAGATTGGGAAAAAAGAAGAGTTGGCTTTTCTACCCCACTTTTCTCACCCATTTAAGGGGACTCAAGGCGGCTGACAAATCTTCTATTCTTCTCCCCACAACAGAACACCCTGTGAGGTAGGTGGTGCTGTGAGAGCTCAAAAGAGACCTGTGACTAGCCCAAGGTCACCCAGCTGGCTTCATGGGGGGAGTGCAGAATCGAACCCAGTATTTCAAGATAAGAGTCCGGCTTCCTAACTACTAGACCAAACTGGCTGAATTTCAGACTTTCTTGCTAATATCTTCCAGTGTTGGCAAAAAATGTCAAAAATGAGCTGAATACGGTATTTGGTTCCAGAGACCTATTATGCCAATATCAACACAAGTTTTAGGCCTTAACATTCACAGCAGTGATGCCCACACAACTGACCCTCCTGTGATGAAAATAGCAACTTTTTTTTCTCAGCTGTGCTCACTGAATGAATATAAGCATGAAACTATTGGCAAGTATAGGGCACTTCTGGGATCCTTTTTTTCTGTGGTGATTGCAACTGAATGAAATGCAAAAGGAACAGGCATTACCCTCATCTTTGCAAAGATTTGGAGCCTTATGCTTAGGTTAAGTGTCACACTAAACAGATATTATTTAGGGTTGTTGTTATTTTGTTCTCTCATCTGCCAATGCAGCCACATCTTGTGAAATTGGCGGTTCATGCATCCTCTCTGGGAAGGCATCTGTTATTTTTAGTGAGCTTTGGGTTTTTATTTCCATGCCAATTCAGACCAAATTGCAGAAGAGGGAGAGAGCCAAGTTTGCAGCAGGACTTATCAGCTCTGTTAAGAAGAAGAAGAAGAAGAAGAAGAAGAGTTGGCTTTTCTACCCCACTTTTCTCACCCATTTAAGGGGACTCAAAGCGGCTGACAAACCCGTTCTTCTCCCCACAACAGATACCCTGAGAGTTAGGCGGGGCTGTGAGAGCTCAGAAGAGATCTGTGACTAGCCCAAGGCCACCCAACTGACTTCATGGAGGAAGAAAAAGAGTTGGCTTTTCTACCCCGCTTTTCTCACCCATTTAAGGGGACTCAAAGCGGCTGACAAACCCGTTCTTCTCCCCACACCAGATACCCTGAGAGTTAGGCGGGGCTGTGAGAGCTCAGAAGAGATCTGTGACTAGCCCAAGGCCACCCAACTGACTTCATGGAGGAAGAAAAAGAGTTGGCTTTTCTACCCCGCTTTTCTCACCCATTTAAGGGGACTCAAAGCGGCTGACAAACCTTCCGTTCTTCTCCCCACCACAGAACACCCTGTGAGGTAGGTGGGGCTGTGAGAGCTCAGAAGGAGAACAGTAACTAGCCCAAGGTCACTCAGCTGGCTTTGTGAGGGAGTCCAGAATCAGACCTGGTATTCCCAGACAAAAGTCTGGCGCTCTAACTGCTAAACTGGCAACTTCATCTGCCTGACATGTTTCTCTCCACCCTTACTAATGAATCTGATTAAATGGTACCCAATTTCCATTCCCCCTCCCATTTTTTCTCATTCATTTTTCATTTGTGTTGTGTCTTATTGTAGGCCTGAGGGTATGGATCCCTTCTTGACATTGTGTAAAACACTCTGGGAGCCTTTTAGCGTGTGAAATACGAATGCTTTAAGTAATAAAAATGTTCTGTGACTGGAGACGTTTACTATTTTGTCTAGTGTTGTTTCAGTTGTGGAAAGGGTGGTGTGGTGTGGTGAAAGCGCCCGTCCTATTACTTCATGACATTCAAAGCTTACAAAATTCAAAAACACACAGAGTTAAAATGTGGAATTCAGCATTCTGGCCTTCTGTGTCCAATTGTGGCCAGTCGGGTGTCCCAGGAGGCCCAGGTGGACGAGCCACCACAACAGGCCTGCTCCCCTTCTTTAGAAGCCTGGCGTTGCTATGGAGACGCGACGCTAAGGGACTGGGTGGCCTTGGGAAGCCGGTTGGCCGGAGTTGCCATCTTGCCTTTGCTTCCAAAAAGCTTTTCTGACGAGGGGGCAGATTTCCAGTAAGGGTTTATGAGGAGAATGGGCATAATTCGGAGGATTGGAAGCGGGTCCAAGTGGGGACATGTCGGCACGTGAGGAAACTGGGAAGTGGTCACAAAATGGTTGTCTGGAACTGCTGCTGTTTCTTCCTCTTCCTCTTCCTCCTCCTCCTCCTCTTGTCTTTCTGGTCCTCTTCTTCCTCTACTTCTTCCTCCTCCTCCTCTTCTTCCTCCTCTTGTCTTCCTCGTCCTCCTCTTCTTCCTCTACTTCTTTGTCCTTTTCCTCCTTTTTTCTCCTTCCTCTCCTTCCTCCTCCTCTCCTTTCCCCTCTTGTCTTCCTCCTCCTCTTCTTCCTCTCCTTCCTCCTCTTCTCTTCCTGGTCCTCTTCTTCCTCTCCTTCTTCCTCCTTTCCCTCTTGTTTTCTCCTTCCTCTCCTTCCTCCTCCTCTTCTTTCCCCTCTTGTCTTCCTCCTCCTCTTCTTCCTCTCCTTCCTCCTCTTCTCTTCCTGGTCCTCTTCTTCCTCTCCTTCTTCCTCCTTTCCCTCTTGTTTTCTCCTTCGTCTCCTTCCTCCTCCTCTTCTTTCCCCTCTTGTCTTTCTCATCCTCCTCTTCTTCCTCTACTTCTTTGTCCTTTTCCTCCTCCTCCTCCTCCTCCCTCTCCCTCCTCCTCTAGTCTTCCTGGTCCTCTTCTTCCTCTGCTTCTTCCTCCATTCCCTCTTCTTTCTCCTTACTCTCCTTCCTCCTCGTCTTCCTTGTCCTCCTCTTCTTCCTCTACTTCTTTGTCCTTTTCCACCTCCTCTTCCTCTTCTTCTTTCTCCTTCCTCTCCTTCCCCCTCTTCTCTTCCCGGTCCTCTTCTTCCTCTACTTCTTCCTCGTTTTCCTCTTCTTTCTCCTTCCTCTCCCTCCTCCTCTCCCTCCTCCCCTTGTCTTCCTTTTCCTCTTCTTCCTCTACTTTGTCCTTTTCCTCCTCCTCCTCCTCTTTCTCCTTCCTCTCTTTCTTCCTCCTCTTCCTCAACTTCCACCTCTTTCCTCTTCCTCCACCTCCCCTCCTTCCTCCTCATCTCCTCCTCTTCCTCCTCCTCTTCTATCAGACAAGCAATGCTGGAAGAGCCTGGAACTGACTTGGCTTGACTCCTTGAAGGCCCACATGGTGGCAGGTCTCTTTATGATCTGATCAAAGAGAGATTTCCCACATTCAGGGGCTCAGTGGGGATTCCAAGCTCCTCCTGTGTACCCTGAGCTGCTGGCTTTTAGCCCTGAAGTGTCTGGGCCTTCACCCCCCCCCTCAAAAACAAAACAAAACAAAAAAAAGCCTGCCCCTTCCTAGATACTGTTACGACTGAACTTTTCTGGCCTAGGGATTTGCAGGAATGCATTTTTCAGGAGTCAATTCAATTCAAATCAAACAACCAAAAATTCAATTCGATTTTAATCTTTAAAATTTAATTTACCCAGATTTGAGTCAAATTAAGCAAATTCGAATCTATTTTCAAATGTTTTATTCAAATTCGCACTTACAAATGTCGACAACATTCATAGATGCCCGTATGCGTCATTAGGCATCCCACACACGTTTGTACACATCTGTATGCATCCCATAGTTATTCCGTATGCATCCCGTTTTCATCCCATACGGATCCGTAGAAATGCGTACAGATGTGGAAAAGATGCATACATGCATCTTTGATGTGCCATTGCGCAAGCAAGCTGGGAGGCGGGTGCATCGTAGTGCTTCCCTCATGACCTTGACCCGCTGTCTGGAAGGGACGGTGAGAGAAAATAACAAGGTGGTTAGGGAGCCGGACTCTTATCTGAGAATTCCGCCCTCCCCCATGAAACCAGCTGGGTGACCTTGGGCTAGTCACTGCTCCCTTCTGAGCTCTCACAGCCCCACCCACCCCACAGGATGTTCTGTTGTGGGGAGAAGAACAGAGGGTTTGTCAGCCACTGTGAGTCCCCTTAAACGGGTGAGAAAAGCAGGGTAGAAAGGCCAACTCTCCTCCTCCTCCTCCTCCTCCTCCTCACCATCTGGGGGCAGCCACAGACATGCATGTTCAGATGGAGGAGGGAGCAATACATATCCCAACCAAAGTTCCTTTCCCTTTGTGTTTAGCCCATGGAGGACAGCTTGCTGGTGGAGACAATTTCTCAGTTGCTGAGGGACTGGGAATGGTGAGCGTGCTTCTTTGTTGGTGTCCACTTCTTTTAATTAAGTAGAAAAGTTAAGGCTGAAGGCAGGCGGAGAGCTAGGGTACCACAAGACCTTTATAAAGGATGCAAAGTGTTTCAAACGGATGGCAATGAAACCCCAATTTGGAAGAAGAATTCAGGGTCCTAGAAAAGAAATCTTTGAGCAGTGCATACAAGGGAGAGTCCGAATGGAGTGTGGAAAGTCCACAAATAAAATGGACAGAAATGAAAAGGTGTAAGTCTGATTTCAAGATGGACTGAAGAAGGTTTAAAGTGAAGGCAGCTGGGTTTTGGTTTGTAAAAAATTAGTTCCAACATAATTTGCATAACAAATATTGATAGAAGCCTTTGCCAACTTCCCCTCTGTCCCGTCTTAGTAACATAACCCTCGTAACTTGTTATTTTGTTATTTTTTTGCGTTTTTATCTCGCTCTATACCCAGAGGTCTCAGGGAGGGTAACAGCATTTGAAATCAAATATACATATACATATATTTATTAAAGCAATAACAGTATATATTAAAACAATAGCCGTGTCTGAAAGTGGGAGGAGAAAGTGTGCCCATTTAGCCAAAAGCCAGGGCAAAGAGTGTGTCTTCACTGCCTTCCTAAACATGTACAGTGAAGGAGCCTGACACACCTCAAGGGGGGAGACTATTCCATAGCCCGGGGGCCATCACTGAGAAGGCCCTCTCCTGGGTACTCACCCATTTTACTACTGAAGGTGTTGGTACAACCAGGAGGGCCTCCCCTCCAGATCTTAAGACATAGAAGGTGTTCCTTTAGATATGTTATGTTTAGTTATGTTATAGATTTAACTTTTTAAAAGTGAATCATTATGTACTTTATATCCTCCTGTGAGGGGCTCATAACATTTGTTCTTCATTCTTGCTCTCTAATTCTTGATCTAAACTTTTGCAGTCAGCTGCTAGAAAATCTGGAAAACATGGTAAGCTGGAAAATCTCCTGGGTCATCTTTAAGTTGCCTTACACAGAGTTTGCCCAAAGTGTCAGTTTTTGGGGTAGAAGTTGCATGATCTTCTGCCACAGTGCGCCTTTCTCCAACCCCCTGTTAAAAATGAAAGGCAAGAGGTTAGGCTATAGGCTACAGGTGTGCAAAATACTGCTTTCAATGTTTTATAAAGTATTCTAAAGGGATGTGCACAAACATAGCATCCAATACTCAGATGAATTTGGATGGATTTGGAGGTTTATGTACGAATTTCAGGTGTGTCAGATGCTAAACTTTTTTTTTTAAGAAATATTTATTGCCAAGGTGAGGCAGGGACTGGCAATATCATCCTGAGGACATGTGATGGGTGGCTTTTCCCTTCCAGAGATCAAAGAAAGCCAGGTAAAGCAGTCAGAAGCAAAGTGAGCAAAGGTTAAGCTCACACTTTGCTCCTAGAGTTGATCTTTCCGTGTGAAACGATTAGATGGATTCATGGGGGACAGAAGTATCAATGGCTACTAGAATAGAGGCCTAGGTACGTCTTCCAGGAGGCCTCCAAAGGTCATTTGCAGGACGTCCAGTGTAAGTGATGTCTTCTGCTTGAGATTCCGGTGAGCCCCTGTGAGAGGCAGGATGCTAGGCTAGATGGGCTGTGCCATGATCCAGCTGGGCTCCTCTTAATTCACAGAGGACAGGTGTATCAGTGGCTACTAAAATGGATGTCTGGGTACTTCCTCCAGGCTGGAGAGAGACACGGTCAGCAGAAGCCACGAATTTTGAGCTTTCAGGAATTATGGGATGCATTGTCCCACAACTTACGGATGATAATGGAATCACTGCAGTTCGAGGCCCTTTCTGCACTTATCCCTCTTCAATCCTGGATCAGTGGGTCCGGAATAGACAGGGCCACTACAAAATACTGCCAGTAATCCCAAACATGGCAAGCAGCCATAGCTCCTGTGTTCTGGATCAGTACTCTGGTCCCTTTTTTAGTACTGATTAAACTGTACTGCCAGAGATCTGGATTAAGGACTCCATTTAATCCAGATGTGATCTGAATTAACGTGGATATGGAGGCCGACATCCAAATTATATTGGCTCTTAATCCGGATTAAAGGCCTGTGCTGAAAGGGTCTCTGGAGCCCACTTTAAGACCCTACCTCTTTTCTCTGGCCTGCCCTTAATTTCAGAACTACCGCCTGTCTGTCATGGTTGCATTTTTTTCCCTGTGGTTTCACTTCCTCTTGTTCCATCTTTTTAATGTTTTATTGGCTCTTGTTAACTGCTTTAATTTATTATAAAGTAGGCAAAATACAAGTGCAGAAATGAATGAATGAATGAATGGACTGTTGAATAAACAAATTCCCAGTTGTCTTTTTTAGCTTTTGAGGGATTTGATCTGCCTTTCTGTTTAAAGCTAAGAGCTGCAGCACACAAGATTTCTTAGGGCTAAAATACCTTCTTGTTCCAGTTGCTAGAATACAAACATGTGAATATGGAATTGGAAAAAGCACCTCTACCTCCTCAGGTACAGCATAAGCTTTCTGTTTTCTGAGAACTTTCCTTCCTTCCTTCCTTCCTTCCTTCCTTTCTGAAAGAAGCAATAAGGGTTAGTATATCAGGCTGACAAGCATCAGTTTCTCCCCTTGTCAAACTGACTTCTACCAAGTGTGGATTAGACACAAGAGAATCTGATTTTGAAATGACAGAATTTCTCCCCTGCATTCATCTTATCTCAGCTTGAAGTCTCAGAAAGGCTGATTCTTCAGCATTTGGGTTCCATATCCCTGAAGGCATCTCTTTCTTTAAGCTGGGTTGGGTGGTAAACTACATAAACAAAGAGGTAACTGGTTCCCGCCAAGTGGCCAATGAGCTGGTAGCACCATTGTAATCAGGGTAGGTGTTGCTGGATGTGGATGCAAATGTAGGCTGCAGTGTAGCAAATAAGGTAGGTTCTCAGCTGTATTCTCAAATAACTATTTAGAAGGGGAGGGTTGTGCATTTGGGAATTAGACACTTTTTCTTAAAGGGATTACTTTAAAAAGCCCTGCCTGATTGCACCTGAAGTAATCAGGTTTTCTCAGTCTTTGTTGCTACTCATGGTGTAAGCAGAACGTTACATTTTGCATGCCATGTTAGATTTTAAGGTGCATCAACACCTGGTAGATGACTCTCTATGCCCATCTTCCACACAGCTTGTCTAAATGACCACAGAATGAGGTGAACACATCCCTCCTTAAAGGCTCCTGAAAAATTAAGACTGTGTTATTATAATGCAGTACTGGGTCCATTGCCTGGTGTACCCTCGCCTCCAATTAAGAAACACATAGAGACAGATATTCAAATCTCTTTCATTCATTGCACAAAGGAAGGAGGACTGTCCTCAAAGCAAGGTCAACTTCCAATTTATGCACTCTTGATGTCGGTTTGGTCTAGTGGCTAAGGTGGACTCTTATTTGGCAATACTAGGTTTGAAAATGCCTCCCTCCCCCCCCCCCCCGGTGAAGCCGGCTGGGTGACCGTGGGCTGGTCACAGCTCTTTTTCTGAGCTCTCATGACCCCACCTACCTCACAGGATTTTCTGTTGTGGGGAGAAGAACAGAAGGTTTGTCAGCTGCTTTGAGTCCCCTTAAATGGGTGAGAAAAGTGGGGTATTTTGTGCTGCTCTCATCTGTCGATCTAGCATAAAACTCCATTATAAGAAGAGAAAGTGATCTTTAATCTTCTACTGCCTTGTTAACATGAGAAAGAAGCTGTGCTACGGTGGGGGAAGAAGCAGTGAACAAAAACTGCTGCCAAAGGACTCCATGATCTGATGCAGGGGCAGGTTTATATAGAGGGTGGAGTTTGAATTGCCCGCCCCAATGAAGTCGATTGCTGACTGCATGGGGAGGGGGTTCTGCTGGGGGGAGGAGAGAGGGTAGGGGGTTGAGTCCACACTACAAGATAACAGTGGGAACACAAAAAACTAGACCTTGCTGCTGATTTTTTTTAAAAAACCAGATTAAAACCGGATCAAACTGCCCAGTGGGAACTTGGCCTAGAAGATTTGTTTTTTTAAGGAAGTGATATCATCTTTGAAATAAATGAAATTTCCCCTTTCTCTCTTTCCCAGGTTGTGCAAGATCCCAAGTCCAACGCTACTGAGGATTCTGGAATCCAAGAGGACAGTGATTCTTAAGTGGCAGTGTTGGGCCAGTGTTATCTTTCATGAGAAAAGGCTATGAATAATCTAAAAGTGTCGCTCATCCATTCCAGCTTTTCTAGACATGGAGAAGCAGTGCAATGGCATTTCTTGAAAATAAATATTTTCTTTTCTCAAAAGGACTGATGTCACAGCTCCTGAGTTCTCACAGCCCCACCTACCTCACAGGGTGTCTGTTGTGGGGAGAAGATCAGAAGGTTTGTCAGCCACTTTGAGTCCCCTTAAATGGGTGAGAAAAGTGGGGTAGAAAAGCCAACTCTTCTTCTTCTTCTTCTTCTTCTTCTTCTATATGGCAGTGTGTTTTGCTGTTAGTATCAACAGGTGTCCGTTTAAAGCAGGTGGCCACAGCTACCTGAGAAACCCTGTCGCCTTCTTTATCTGTTTATTCTCTCCCTCCCTCCTTGCATAACTCTCCTCCGCTCCAACCTTATTTCCAAGTGCAGGGAAGGAGACCAGGAACTGCTTGCACCAATGACGGGGTGTTTTCAGCTCACTCCCCCCGCCCCCCCAAGTGGGTTGGACCTCCTGGTCACCTGCTTGACTGGGACTCAGATGACATCCATCCCCCACAGAGGCAGCTGAAGTAGCCAGGATCACAGCTGCCAAGGCCATAAAACTATTAAGTAACCCCTGTGTTCACTGCCAGGCTTCACTCAGAAAAGTAAAATGTCTGCAATTAATATCACAAGTTGACTGGAAGGAGGGGAGGGAAAGGGGGGGAGGGAAGGGAAGGGAGAGGGGGAGGGAAGAAAGGGTGAGGAAGGGAGGGAGGAATGGGAGATGTAGGGGAGGGGGGAAAGGAGAAGGAGGGAAGGAAGGAAAGGAAGAGAGGAAGAGAGGAAGGAAGTCAGAAAGAGGGAATAAAGGGGGAGGGAGGAATGGAGGACATAGGGTAGGGGAGGGAAGGGAAGAAGCAAAGAGGGAGAGGGAAGAGGGAGGGAGGGAGAGAAGAAGGAAAGAAAAAGAAAGGGAGGGAGGAGAAGGAAGGAAGGAAGGAAGGAAGGAAGACCCAATTCTGTCCTTAATTTTACCAGCTCTGTACAGGCGCTTCCTATCCGCAGTCCTGGGCATGAGCTAATGGGTTACCCAAACATCACCTGCTCAGTCATGCTTGCTCTTCCAAAAGCTGCCATGGCACATGCTGTCCAGCAACCCTCAGGCTACATTTCCCATAAAACAGGAAGTTTATGAAAGAGATGGGGGGCGGGGGCGGGGAGAGGTTACAAAAAAAGGCAGAATAAAATAGCCTAGAAACTGAAAGGTTAGAAGAATAGAAAAGCTTTGTCAGCCGCTTTGAGTCCCCTTAAATGGGTGTGAAAAGCCGGGTAGAGAAGCCAACTCTTCTTCTTCTTCCATAGATCACACAGCAAAGGTTAACCTGGATCTCACAGTAATTCTGCCTGTTTGTAATAAAAGCTTTCTAAGGGGCTCCGTGTGGCGCCCCATCCCAATTTGCAGGTGAGGCCTGTCTGTGACCCAGAGAACAAGCAACATATCAAACTTGAGAAACTTTCAGCATCTTTTCCATGAAGCGGGGCTGGCTGGGAAGGAAGCAGAATCCCACCATAGTGGCTTCATGAAAGTTGGGTGGGGGGCACAGGGCAGGCCTCAAATAGGGGTCACCACCTGCAACCCACCCTTGCCAACCGCTGTAAGAAGATGCCCTTGATGTGTCTGGTTCTGCCTCTCTTGCTCTTCAGTCTGGCAAAATGGCGTTTAAGAGAGGACCTGACTGAAGTATGTAAAATCATGCAGGTGTAGAAAAGGTGGTTAGAGAACATTTCTTTTCTCTATCACACAACACTAGAACCAGGAGGCACCTATGAAGCTGATGGGTAGGAGAGTCGGATCAGACAAGGGGAATCATTTCTTCACCCAGAGGGTCATCGGTTTATGGAATTTGGTGCTGGAAGAGGTGGTGACAGCAACCAGCCTAGATGGCTTTAAGGTAGGGTTAGACAAATTTATGGATGACAGATGTGTCAATGGCTACTAGGATGAATGCCTAGGTACATCTTTCAGGTTGGGGGGGCGGGGCGCTTCTAAGGCCATTAGCTGGGACTCGAGAGCAGGAGAAGGTTTGTCCTTGTCTCTGCTTGAGATGCCCGTGAGCATTTGGTGGGCCACTGTGTGCGACAGGATGCTGGACTGGATGGGCTGTGGCTTGATCCAGCAGGGCTTCTCTTATGTTATGTTCTTATGTTAACATTTGTATGAAGCTTTGTTACATTTGTGAACCTGAGAGGTGGGAAAGCAGTTGCCCCAGTCACATAATAACCCATTATGTTCTAATGGGTTATTCTTTGCAGTTCTTAGCAAAAGCAGATCCTTCCTTTATTTTCTCCTTGAGTCTCTTTTTCTACTGGGGACAGGCAGAGGAATCTTCATTAACGAGGCTAAATGACGGCAAATGAGTTCTAAGGAGAGATATCTAAGCCCTGTTCTGTATCAGCGGATGTGAACTACCAGTGACAGCACATCCCAAATCTGATGAACATTAACCTACTTTGACTGTTGGCTCCGGTCTGGGGTTTGATATGCTACAATATGGGCATTTTTCTCCTCCAATTTTGCAGTCTTTTCCTTTGGGCCTGGAAATCACAAAATTGCAGAATCAAGCTGCGATCAGACATGATAAAAAAAGGCCACCCCCAGGGTGAACTTGAGGCTCAAGAGACAGACAAAAAATATATTTTAAAAATGACTTACCGTGTCTCCAAGTCTCTGATTGTGCACCCCTTTCCCACACAGGAAATCATCACTCTTGGGGCGGCTCACTATTTGGATTGAATTAGGTGGGAACAGCCTGGAAAAGGCTGCTATAGCTGGTGGGATAATCAGTATGGATGTGCACGAATGTGTTTTTTGGCATTTGACTCCTAACTAATTGAATGTTTGAATATTTGTATTCGTATGAATAGAAGCTTTTGAATGTGGTAAAATCTGATTTGATATGAATGTGTTAGTACAAATTTGTACGAATATCCAGTACAAATGAATACATAACGATATGTATGGATGTGTATCCGATATGTATCCAAGGTACATATCCAATACATACCCGTAACAAATCCGCTCTGAAAGTGTCAAATGTGACCTGAATTCACTTTTAATACACTTTCAATCCATATCGAATGCACTCTATTTCTGTTGCAGACGCCTGGCATTTCCACTGACTCCAACTAACTCATTAAAAATGCACAGGCCATACAATGCAATCTTCATCATTGTGCAATATACCCTTTTGGAAAAGTTCAAATTTGGTAATATTCACGGTTTCAGTTGTGCAATATGCTGAAAAGCGCAATAAGCATCTTGCACAATTCATATTTTAAATAAAAATACAGGAACAAACATTCACCATCATTCAGCCTATGATGTCAAATACATTTCACACCTGCCCTCTCCCCCCAAGTCTTGAAAAACAAATCAAAACACCTCCCCCCCATTTAAATTTACTATCAGTGTCTTTATTTATAGTGATTACAAACAGATTCGGCCTCTGAAATTGGGCAGAAGAAGATGCAAACCAGTATATGCTGGGAGAAGAGCGGGGAAACTGGAGATTTAGGTAGGAATTGGGAGTGAAATGGGTGTGGGTCAATCTCCAGTTTGCTGCCTTCAAAGGGGCCCTAAGCCGCTTCCAGGTGGCGAAGAAGAAGAAGAAGAAAGTTGGCTTTTCTACCCCGCTTTTCTCAGCCATTTAAGGGGACTCAGAGTGGCTGACAAAGCTTCTGTTCTTCTCCCCACAACAGATGCCCTGTGAGAGCTCAGAAGAGAGCTATGACTAGCCCAAGGTCACCCAACTGGCTTCATGGAGGAAGAAGAGCTGGCTTTTCTACTGCGCTTTTCTCACGCTTTAAGGGGACTCAAAGCAGCTGACAAACCTGTTCTTCTCCCAACAACAGACACTTTCTAAGGTAGGCGGGGCTGTGAGAGCTCAGAAGAGAGCTGTGACTAGACCAAAGTCACCCAGCTGGCTTCGTGGAGGAGTGCGTAATCAAACCCGAGATTCCCAGATAAAATCTGGCTCCCTAACCACTAGACCAAACTGGCTCACTAGTATATAGGGCAGGATAGAAATGGAAATAACGAAAGAGTGAGTGAGTGCATGCGTGTATACATGAAAGAATAAACAAGCGATGTTTTCATTATGTTGGAATTGGCATACAGGTTTATAACCACCCCAACGCAGCCCCCCCCCCTCCAATATCAGGAAAACCCAATGCTGAATGTGGGTCTGTCTCAAACTAGAGCTTCATCTTCCTACCTTTCTGGCAGCTGCAACTGGGAGCCACCATCTCAAAGGGAGCCAGGAAGAATGTGCAGGGATTGAAAAGGCAGCTGCACATGTGCGAAGGTGGCAGTTGGGCATTTCCAGGTATTTTACTTTATTTAGAATGTAAGAACCTAAGAGGAGCCCTGCTGGATCAGGCCACAGCCCATCTAGTCCGTAAGGGCCTAAGGAGCCCTGTTGGACCAGGCCACAGCCCATCTAGTCCATAAGAACCTAAGGGGAGCCCTGCTGGGTCAGGCTGCAGCCCATCTTGTCTGTAAGAACCTCAGAGGAGCCCTGCTGGATCGGGCCATAACCCATCTAGACCATAAGAACCTAAGGGGAGCCCTGCTGGGTCAGGCTGCAGCCCATCTTGTCCGTAAGAACCTCAGAGGAGCCCTGCTGGATCGGGCCACAGCCCATCTAGTCCGTAAGAACCTAAGAGGAGCCCTGCTGGATCGGGCCACAGCCCATCTAGTCCATAAGAACCTAAGGGGAGCCCTGCTGGGTCAGGCTGCAGCCCATCTTGTCCGTAAGAACCTCAGAGGAGCCCTGCTGGATCAGGCCATAGCCCATCTGGTCCATAAGAACCTAAGGGGAGCCCGGCGGGATCAGGCCACAGCCCATCTAGTCCATAAGAACCTAAGGGGAGCCCCGCTGGATCGGGCCACAGCCCATCTAGTCCATAAGAACCTAAGGGAAGCCCTGCTGGATCGGGCCACAGCCCATCTAGTCCATAAGAACCTCAGAGGAGCCCTGCTGGATCAGGCCATAGCCCATCTGGTCCATAAGAACCTAAGAGGAGCCCCGCGGGATCAGGCCACAGCCCATCTAGTCCATAAGAACCTAAAAGGAGCCCTGCTGGATCAGGCCACAGCCCATCTAGTCCAGTGTCCCATCGCACATGGTGGCCCACCAAGTGCCCATGGGCATCTCAAGCAGAGACAAGGGCAAACCTTTGCCTGCTCTCGAATCCCAGCAAATAGCCTTAGAGGCCTCCTGCTGGTCCCCCCAGCTGGAAAAATGACCTTAGGCATCCATTCTAGTTGCCATTGATACATCTGTCATCCATACATTTGTCTGTCTGTTGCCTGTAAGCCACACCGACTGTGGATAGACAAACTGTGGCCCCATCCATACGCCTTGAAGGCCAATCTCCGGCTGGCAAAGGGGCACTATGGGCCGGTGGCCATGTTTCCAGTGCAGTGGCCTACCATCCCTGTCACCACTTCCAGGTCCTGTCCCCTTGGGTTGCCCATGGAGAGCGGACTGAATGGTCCCCCCTTCATGCCTCTTGTCTTGCAATTCCTCCTCTTCATCTGGTTTTCTGCATAATTGCTTGCAGTGATAAATAATGGGGGGGGGGAGGGAATTTAATAAGCTGTTTCTTACCCAGAACCTCTTCCCCAGCCAAAAAAAACCCCCATGAGTGTATTGGGATGAAGGCTTTTAAATTTGGTCACTATGGGATTTTTTCCTTCTCCCCTTACACATTTCATGGGTCAGGCTAAAGTTAGTCTCTGCTGCCACCTGCTGGAAGAGATGTAGTACTACATAATCCCAGCAGACTGCCTTTCTCCCTTGTGGATAGTTTATTCTGTGCTTTGTCTAAGCTCAGAGTGTCCTTCCTTCCTTCCTTCCTTCCTTCCTTCCTGAGCCAGTTTGGTCTAGTGGTTAGGGAGCCGGTCTCTGATCTGGGAACACCGGGTTCGATTCAGCACTCCACCGTGAAGCCAGCTGGGTGACCTTGGGCGAGTCACAGCAATCTTCTGGGCTCTCACAGCCCCTCCCACCTCACAGGATGTTTGTTGTGGGGAGAAGAATAGAAAAGCTTTGTCAGCTGCTTTGAGTCCCCTTAAATGGGTGAGAAAAGCAGGGTAGGAAAGCCAACTCTTCTCCTTCTCCTTCCTTCCTTCCTTCCTTCCTTCCTTCCTTCCTTCCTTCCTTCCTTCCTTCCTTCCTTCCTTCCTTCCTCCCAGTTACTCAGTTCTGCGGAGCAAAGGAGTCAAGTTGCTCCTGGAAAGCCTTATGTCCTTACATCCAAGGGAGGGACCCCCTTCTTTCCCAAAGATGGCTCTTTACAAACTCAGGCTGCAGCCACACTGAGCAATTTATACCTGAAATATGAACTTAGGCATCCATTCTAGTAGCCATTGATACACGTCTCCTCCATGAATTTGTCTCACCTTTCCTTAAAGCCATCTAGGCTGGTTGCTGATTCCACCTCTTCTGGCAGGAAATTCCATCGACTGATGACCCTCTGGGTGAAGAAATCCTTCCCCTTGTCTGACCCGACTCTCATAGTGGGTCCACTGGTTCTAGGGTTGTGAAGACGTGCCTCTTTAACCAGGCCTTTGGTTAAGTGGGGGTACACTTTCTTCTCTCACTTTCAGGCACTTTAATATGCATCTATGTTTGATTTTAAATGTTGCTGTCCACCGTGAGACCTTTGGGTACAGGCAGAACAACTATGATGATGATGATGATAAATTTGCAAAGGGACCGGGAGGGCGGAATCTGTGCACGCCTGCTGATAGCTCAAGATCTGCCCTGCTCTGCTTGGCCACACCAGATGAAACAAAGTGGGTGGCCCCAAGGGACAAGGGCTTCCCAGTGGTGACACAGGAAGCTGAGGATAATTTTAGCTGTGTTTGTCCGTTTTTGTATTTTATAATAAACAGACGAGGCTGCAAGTTCAGAGCTTGTTTACACCAGGTGCAGGGTGGAAGATGAGAATCGGTGGCCCACGTGCGGGACTACCACGAGCAGCTTGGCTGAACCAAGTCAAACGATGAGCTCGGTCTGCACGCAGATGGGGTGAGCCTAGCCCCTATTATGGGGCTGCTATGGTGGGGTCGCCTCATGGATCATAGGGAACCCACCATAGTCCTGCTTTCTCAACCTTAATAACCATTGCTGGAAAACCCGGTGTCGGGGCCTTCCTGCGTGTGGCCCCTTAGTTGCCTTCCATTGCACTCCCAGATGCAGCATCTGCATTTGGAGGACCAGTTTCCAACTCAGGAAGGGCTCCTCCCATATAGGGGCACTCTGCAAGGCAGCTACATGTGGAGCACAATTAAGGGCTCGATACATGCACTTACCTTCTCCAGGACCAGAGCCAGTAAGTCCTGCCTGTCCCCACAGCCTGAGAGATGTACTCAGGCATCCATCCCAGCAGCCATTGATCCATCGGTCATCCATAAATCTGTCTCTCACTTCCTTAAAGCCATCTAGGCGGGCAGTAGGTTCCATCGACTGATGACCCTCTGGGTGAAGAAATACTTCCCCTTGTTTGATCTGACTCTCCTACCCATCAGCTTCATAGGTGCCCCCTGGTTCTAGTGTGGGATGGAGAAAATAATTTCTCTCCATCCACCTTTTCTATACCATTCGTCCAAACAGAATTAAATGATATTCCAGCCTCAGAGTGGTTTCTTCCCCATAACTGCAATATTGTCTCAGTATCCCGGATCTATATTGTGAATGTCAGAGATGTGCATGGTGATCCAATATAGTCCCTGGAGAACTGTGGGTTTTAGGCTCATTTTGCATGTGCAATGAAGACCCCATTAGGAACCCAATAGGTACAGATCAGTTATGTACCTTCCGCACACACGACCCCTTAAGAACCTCATTCTGAACCTGTTGTCTGCATGAGGGCCATCAAAATCCAGATTTAATGGGGTCTTCGGGCCCTTACATCCAGATTAACGCAAGACCCTTTTAATAAGAGAAGCATCCTGTCACACACGGTGGCCCACCAAATGCTCATGGGCATCTCAAACAGAGACAAGGACAAATCTATTCCTGCTCTAGAATCCCAGCAAATGGCCTTAGAAACATCCTGCTTCCCCCCCCCCCAGCCTGAAAGATGCATCTAGGCATTCATTATAATAGCCATTGATACATCTGTCATCCATAAATTTGTCTAACCCTACCTTAAAGCCATCTAGGCTGGTAGCTGTTAACACCTCTTCCAGCAGCACATTCCATAAACTGCTGACCCTCTGGGTGAAGAAATACTTCCCCAGAAATATAACTGAGCTATGGGGTCCATGGGTGGGCCTAGAGGCCACCATTTGCAGCATGGCGGCTCCGGCTCCACCCTTCAACGGGCCCACTCCATAGGCCCACACGTCCTTCATAGCGGTCTATGAAGATGAGCACCAGCTTTGCAGTAGCTACATAGACCTCTACAAAGCTGTGTCTCTCCGCCACACTCACTGTAACCAGAAGTTACCCCTGATTGACAGCTACATGGGCCAGTCTTGTCCTCCCACCTGTGGACCATCCTGCTCGGGTCTAACCGGAGCCTCAGGATGGGCGCTAGACAGCCCGTGTGGACTCCTGGAGTCCTCACCATGATGCGGAACTACATGGGCTGGATTCCACAAGGACAGGATACCAAAGATCCAGATCTTCTTAATCCAGATTAAGAGAGATGTGCAAGAAGGCCCTTAATTTGCATTTGGAGGCACATGTAGGCTATCAGGTTCAGTGGGTATAGCTAACTTCCTGTCCAACACCCCTTCCTCTATGTCACACTGTCCTTCAACCACACACACACATTTTGAGAAGAATCCATTCAAATTATACTTAGGCTGCATCCCCATTATAAGCTTAATTCGGTTTCCCTAAACCGAAATAATAGAACTGGATGCAAACGCGAATTTGCTTGTTCCCATTACTTTAAACTTAATCGCGTTTGATCCAGATTCTGAGGATCATACGTGGCGTACGTGACTCAAATGGCTACTTTTTAAAAGCCACTTTTCCGGGCTGCCCTGTCCTCTTCCTCCTGGCGTGAACGTGCCACCCACAACGGACCCCTTCACCGAGCCTGGCTGGGTGGCTGCCGCTTGCCTGGATGGAGGAAAACCGGCAGCGGGCATCCAGCAATTCTCCCATTGCCCAGGGCACACAGCAGCAGCGGCAACTCAAGCAAGGGGGCTTTAAACATTCACACATCTCCCAGAATCTACCCCTGCTTTCCTTTCTCCTTTAAAGGTCAGAACTCCAAAGAGCTAGAATTGCACAAAATTGCAACATTGTTATCAGGTGCAAAGTGGCTAGATTGCTACAGTGTAGCGGCAGCTGTGAAGGTTGGATTTTTACACTGACATCACTGTCTTTGGAAGCAAGCTGTTGGGGGAGGGAAACCCTAAACATGGATTCTCATGCCTTAAAACGGTAGGGTCCCCACAGTAAAAAATGTAACACGTATCAAGCGCATGATCCGGAGTGAGACCTGTTGAAATGAGGGTTAACATTTACAACGCTTTGGGGCGATTTAACACGCGGAAAGCGTGTTAAGCCAAACTGTCATGGGGTCTGCGAGGATTGAAAACGGTTTGAAACCGAATTAAGCTTGTAATGGGGATGCGGCCTTATAGTATATTGCAATAATTGGTTCTCATGGTACATAGAAAACGTGCTAAATCCATGGGTGTTCAAAAGTGGGATCTTTCCAGACTCTGAACATAACAGAAGGCAGTGTGTCAATTGTACTGAGAGCCAGACAGTGTTTATACTTCTACACTACATTTGCTTAAGGTTCTCAATAACACCCGCCCACCCCATACGTACAGACACAGACACACAAAGCTCTTTACTTTTGTAAAAATAACCTCTCCTCCGAACCTCTTTTTGCCTCTCTAAAAACGGCAAAAATCTATAGTTCTTCTGATTCAGAGTTCACCTAATGGGTAGCCATGGCTATTTCTGGGCATCATGAGAGAGAGAGAGAGAGAGAGATCTCCTTTTACTATAATGGTACTCGAGATTTCAGAAGAGACTCCAGTAGTTTCCCTAGTAATGATGGGCCAGCTATTGAAAGAGAACACTCTAGCCCACTCAGGGAAAACGAAGATGTTTTGGCAAATGTGTTGGATCTGTCCAGGCAGCCTTTCATTCCTTTATCCTCTGTTTTTTCTGTTTATGCCTGAACTTCATTCCATTATTGCCATGATTTGGTATCCACCAAACACACATTAGCAGTGCAAATCTCTTGCAGGAGTTCAGAACCTTTCGGGGACTGCACTTGCTTTTATTGGGGGGAGGGAGCCTTCCCATGTGGCCTTGGGACCAGCAAGAAGGGATGCTGGGCAGAGAAGTTCTGCTTTGCCCATGGGCACCTAAGCTCCCTCCAAATGACCTCAGAATAGCCCACTAGCAAGAGCTAACATGGGATAGTGATTCTTCACCATTATCCTCACTAGCTCGAGACCACTGTGGCTGGCACTATCTTTGCACTTTTGAAATGACGCGTGCTTCTGGCTATCTGGGCATTGGCGTGCCTGGATGGGCTTGCCTTCACTTCTGCGCATGCGTGGAGGCCTTTTCCATCCTGACACATGTGCGCTTGGATGGATCCTCATTGGCAGCTGCATCCAGAAGGTAAGCTCCTTGCCTAAAAAGTGCTATTGCTGGAAAAGCCAGTAACCGTCGCTGGGTTTTCCAGCACTAAGTTTTTGGTGGGGGGGAAAGGGAGCTTTGGTGGGGTTACCAATGATACGTGGGGGAACCTGGCCAAAGCAGTGCTATAATGGCACCATATTCCCCTATGTGGACGACATGCTGCTGGGCTTTCGTGTTAGAAGAGGGGATTCTATGTTCTGACTTTGTGCGCTATTAGCTCTCTGTTCAATCAAATCAGGCCAAAGATATCTGGCGTTCAAAAATGCTTCTGGCTGAAATTATTCATTGCAAGCCAATTAACAGCTTTTCTGCAGACTTCTTAATAAGCTTATAATCCCATTAACTCCAGTACCTGGAACGCTTTCATGCTTTGCCCACGCATCGGGTTTGGAAACTTAATCTCCGACCTAAAGGCACACCCTAAAGCCTGACAGTGGCTCAGCCCAAAAGTGTTGTCCTGGCACGTCCATGAGGAAATCTGCTCAAATGAGCCAAGCAGCGCATTACTGATGTTTGGCATTATTTATGAGATTTGGGCTGCTCCCTGCCTGTCCTCGGGGAAACTCCATGCAGCCATTTAAAGGTTCTTCTTGACTAATATTACTTGTTAACTTGGTTAATGTCTCTCTTAGTTTGGTTTCCCCTGTCTACCTACACAGCATCTTAACGTTACCTTTTAGGTATTGGGTGTTGTTTTTCCACTGTTAGAAAGTACCCATTTTTGCACCCATTAAGGACCCATTTGGGTGTGAGCTGGATGACCCCATTTCCACCACGGCACCCATTTGGGACACATTTGTTTCCATTGCCACTGGGGAAAGCCGGATCATTTGGGTACATCTCAGCCTTTAATCCGGATTTTCTGTAGACCCCATTAATGGATTCGGATTCCCCACATGGGTGCAAAGGTGTTTCCACAGCAGGGAAGTTAGCACCCATTGCTAATGGGTGCTACACCTCATGTGGAAACACATTGGGTGCTTCCCTTAATCTGGATCTACTAGATCCGGATTAAGGAATGTACCCATTCCTTAGATCTGGATCTTCTTAGATCCAGATCTAAGGAGCACGGTGGAAAACACCCATTGTTTTTATATATGTACATAATAAGAAGTGATATATAAATGTACTAGATGAATGAATGAATGAATGAATGAATGAATGAATGAATGAATGAATGAATGAATGAATGAATGAATGATCTACCTGTTTACATCTGAGGGCCCCATACAGAAATGATCCATAGAACTTGTGGAGAAAGTCAACCTCAGATCTAGAGTACTATTGAATGAGATCTCAAGGAGATGGACTTCTTTTAATTTCTCCTCTCTGGGACATGGAATGCGAGAGCCTTTTTCGTGGTGGCCCCCAGACTCTGGAACAGACTCCCTCTGGAGGATCGCCAGGCACCTAAAATTATAGGGCTTTTGGTGCCTGGCTAAAAGTATACCTCTTCACCCAGGCCTTTGGTGCTTAGCTTCTTCTTGATGTTTTCCTGCCAGGGCAGCAGACAGAGAGCATTTTAAGTATATTTTAAAGAATACTTTATATATTTTATCTTTTTAGTATTGTGGCCCACCCTGGGACCTTTTGGTGAAGGATGGGACATTAATCTGCCTACACCTTAAGATCTGGAGGGGAGGCCCTCCTGGTTGTCCCACCACCCTTAGCAGCAAAAGGAGTTGGCACCCAGGAGAGGGCCTTCTCAGTGATGGCCCCTAGGATAGGGAATAGTCTCCCGATTGAGGTCCATCTATCACCTTCATTCTACATGTTTAGGAAGGCAGTGAAGACACACCTCTTTGCCCAGGCTTTCAGTTAAATGGGAATACACTTTTCCCTTCCCACTGGCAGATGCTATTGTTTTAATACATACTGTTATTGTTTTAATAATGTTTGATCATAAATGCTGTTACCTGCCTGGAGACCACTAACTAACTAACTAACTAACTAACTAACTAACTAACTAACTAACTAACTAACTGACTGACTGACTGACTGACTGACTGACTGACTGACTGACTGACTGACTGACTGACTGACTGACTGACTGACTGACTGACTGACTGACTGACTGACTGACTGACTGACTGACTGACTGACTGACTGACTGACTGACTGACTGACTGACTGACTGACTGACTGACTGACTGACTGACTGACTGACTGACTGACTGACTGACTGACTGACTGACTGACTGACTGACTGACTGACTGACTGACTGACTGACTGACTGACTGACTGACTGACTGACTGACTGACTGACTGACTGACTGACTGACTGACTGACTGACTTCTCTATATTTGTAATACTCAGCAACCTCTCAGTGCCTGACAGCTTCTCTGCACTCAGCTGATCAGCTGTCAGACATGTATAGCGGCTGTCAAGGGCATGAGCCCTTGGTAAAATAACTGAAAGCCACGGCTGTGCTTTATGTTACCGGATCTCTGCTTGGGTGTTTGACAGCCCCTGTACCTTCGTCTGACAGCTGATCAGCTGAGTGTAGGGAAGCTGTCAGATACTTGTTTGCTAAAGCAAGCCCTTACCCAGGTGTGCCTGCCCGATTGCACAGTGAGGCAAAGGGGGCATTCTTGCACCCAGGGGGGAAGGGGTAAAGAAAACCACAGTTCCATGATGCAGGGGTTTACCGCGGTTTTCATGGGGACAGGTGTGTTTGGCTTGAACCTGCGCTGTCCTCAGTTACCATGGGGACTTCTTAATGTGGACTACGATTTGCATTAAGGCTGCCCCAAATCCACCTGGAAGTAATGGCAGTCCGAGGTGTGAGCAGTCAGATCTGAAGGTTTAAAATGAAGGTGTGTGCATGGCCTCAGAGACCAGCCTTGTGGGCCCCTGTTCTCTTCATTGGTCTGAAGGCCATTTTCGTACCGGAATCGCCTGTTGGCTTCCTTCCATTGACTTCCTTCCAAATCAGGAGGCCTTCAGAGCCACTTCCAGCCAAGACCTTCATCCCAAAGGAAGCAGCTTTCTTGGAAATGTGCTTCTCTGGAGTGTGGGCTTAATGAGGGCTCTCCGCAAAGGGAGGAGACCGGTGCAGCCTCTCCAAACTAGCAAGTCTCAACAACCAGAGAATGGTGAATAATGACTGTGCAATAGTTCCTGGCCGAGAGAGAGAAGGTAGATGCCTCTGAATAGTGGAGACTGAGATGGTTACTAAGAATACCAAGGACATGGAGGAGAGCAAATTGTTCAGTCCTGCTTCCAAATAAAACTTAATTGCTCCCCTGGAGGCAATGATCACCAAGGAGAACTTCTTCTTCTCTGGGGAGGTGAAGGGAGCAAAGGGAGAGGTGCAGAAAGACGCCAGGGGCTTGGCAAGGATGAGGGAAGCAGAAGAGGAAACTAGCAGACAGATGGAAAGGCAGGATCAAAGGGGTTCCTGGTATTGCCAAAGGCAGGAGAAAATTTGTTCATAACAGGCACCATCCACACCACACCTTGCCTCGAATTAGGAGGCATAAGAGCGACCGGGGAGCAAGAGAGTGTGAGGCGTGGCAGCATGGTTTCCACCAAAACGTGCTTTGGAGGACCGGAAACGGGGCCCGAGGCTGGCCATTTTTGCTCCTCTGCAGCAACGTGTGGCCACTGCACCCCTCAAGGTCTGAACAAACGGCTTCATCTGGTGGGGACACAGTCAGTTTGGTCTAGTGGGGAAGGAGCCGGACCCTTATCTGGGAATACTGGGTTCGATTCCGCCCTCTCCCACGAATCCAGCTGGGTGGCCTTGGGCTAGTCACAGCTCTCTTCTGAGCTCTCACACCCCCACCTACCTCACAGGGTGTTCTGTTGTGGGGAGAAGAATAGAAAAGCATTGTCAGCCGCTTTGAGTCCCCTGAAATGGGTGAGAAAAGTGGGGTAGAAAAGCCAACTCTTCTTCTTCTTCCTCTTCCTCTTCCTCTTCCTCTTCCTCTTCCTCTTCCTCTTCCTCTTCCTCTTCCTCTTCTTCCTCTTCCTCTTCCTCTTCCTCTTCTTCTTCTTCTTCTTCTTCTTCTTCTTCTTCAAGGCTCCATCTGCACTTAGCACTCAGTAGGGGCGCACCTCAGAAGTACCTAAGAGGAGCCCTGCTGGATCAGGCCACAGCCCATCTAGTCCAGCATTCTGTCCCACACAGGGGCTCACCAATTACCCATGGGCATCTCAAGAAGAGACAAGGGCAAACCTTCTCCTGCTCTCAAATCCCTGCAAATGGCCTTAGACAGGGATTCTCAACCTGTGGGTCGCGACCCCTTTGGGGGTTGAACTACCCTTTCAGAGGGGTCGTGACGAGTCTCCTGCCACCCCTCCCTCCCCCTCCCAGCTGCCCCTCTGCCCTGGTTGGGGGTCTCCGCAACATGAGGAACTGCATTAAGGGGTCATGGCATTAGGAAGATTGAGAACCGCTGGCCTAAGTGGGATCCTGCTGGTCCCCCCAGCCTGAAAGATGCACTTAGGCATCTGTTCTAGTAGCCATTGATACATCTGCCATCCATATATTTGTCCATCCAGGATGGTTGTTGTCACCACCTCTTTTGGCAGCAGATTCCATAGACCGATGACCCTCTGGGTGAAGAAATCCTTCCCCTTGTCTGATCTGACTCTCCTACCCATCAGCTTCAAAGACGCCCCCTGGTTCTAGTGTTGTGTGATAGCGAAAATATCCATCTCTTCTGTACCATGCATGGTTTTCTATTCTTCAATGAGGTCCCCTCTTAAACGCCGTCTCTCCAGACTGAAGAGCCCTAGATGTTGCAGCCTGATTTCATAAGGGAGGTTTCCCATCCCCTAAATCATTCTGTTGCCCTTTTCTGCCCCCTTTCCGGTTCCACTATATCCTTTTTGAGGTGTGGTGACCAGCATTGTACACAATATTCCAAATGTGGCCTCACCGTAGATTTTTAAAGAGGCAAAATGACACTTGCTGACTTGCTTTCTATTCCCTTCCTCATTATTCCTAGCACTGAATTGCATGTCTGCACCTGGGGAGACAGTATACCTGTGCAGTCCAGCATGAAGAAGGCGTGAGAGGTCTTCCCCTTGTGACACTTAAAAAGGAGTTTTGAAGCCGGGCACCTCTGTTCATGTGGTCTTGTGGAGCTGGTGGAATCAGGGATGAACATTTCTCCATATACTCAAGTCAAGCAGTCTGATTATCCCAGTATTGGACAGCCAGTAGTTCAGGGAATGATTGGCACCCAAATCCTCACTGTGCTATGGAGACTGACCAATGAGGACAGGCCAGCATCCTTAGATCCCACCTACCTGTTGCCACCATGTTTAGGAGTGAAATGCCTGGGCACGAATGCTGTTTGGAAGCAAACAAAATCCAACGTAACCCCAGCACCCTTTCCACATATTTGTATCCAGCCCTTCAAAAGGCACATAGCATACCTTCACTAGGAGGCTGTTCTAGTGCCTGGGGGCTACCACAGAAAAGGCCCTCTTGTATGTCGCCATCCATTTCAGCTCTGATGGGAATGCAGCAAAAGGGATTTCCCTTCTGATCTGGGTGGAAAGATGGCTTTATATGGGAGAAGGCGCTCCTTCAGAAATTTGAGGCACAGTGATATAGGACTTTCTCTCAGCTTCAACACCCTGGAAAAGCGAAGATCTTCCAAGGCTGTTGTGATGAGCATCCAGGCAGTGACCCCCATCCGGAGTCACGCTGCTTCGATCTGCACTCGTTCCAACTCACAGACAGTCTTCAAGGGCAGCTCCACGTGGAGCACATTGCTGTAGTCAAATCGATCACTTTTTGGTTTAAATTTATATGCAGATGGATTTGGTTTTTTTTTTTCCTGATCAATGCACCAACATGTGCATGTAATGAAATTTTCACATTACACAGGGGAATGAAAGGAAATAAAAGAGCTAATTTTTAATGGTTTATTGATTTTTCCATCTTTTGTTTTGCTCCGGCACCCAGGAAAGCAATAATAATAATAAAAAAAAATAGAAAAGGATCTAAAATGAAAAAGTGAAATGTCATTTGGAAAGGCATCTCACAAACACAGGCGTCCTCTCAGCCGTAACTGTCCAGATGTTCTGAAACTGCAGTGATGGGAACTGTTGCTCAGACACATCTGGAGGGTTACAGCTGAGCGCCCCTGTGGCGCACCACTTAAGGGTTATGCATTGTCCATAACCCTCAGTTATAGGGAAGCCAAGAACCAGTGTGCATCTCGTTTGTTTTAAAGAAAAGGGGCCTGATTTGAGTTTCCAAATACGCACTGCTGATTTTTATGTAAAGCAGTGTAAGCAGGAGGTGAAACCAGCTTGAATGTAGCAGAAGATAACAGCTGGTAAATGCTGTTGCCTATAGAGGAAACAGCTGGCCAGGCAAATCACCCTGGGGTTGCAATGGGGAGTGAGGCAGTTTGGTCTAGTGGTTAGGGAGCTGGACTCTTATCTGGGAATAATGGGTTTGATTCTGCCCTTCCCCGTGAAGCCAGTTGGGTGACCTTGGGCTAGTCACAGCTCTCTTCTGAGCTGTCATAGCCACAGCTATTCCACAGGGTGTCTGTTGTGGGGAGGAGAATAGAAAGCTTTGTCTTGGGATGTGCATGAAAGTTCTAAACTTTCAAAATTTGATCTTCCTCCATGAAGCCAGCTGGGTGACCTTGGGCGAGTCCCAGCTCTCTTCTGAGCTCTCACAGCCCCACCTACCTCACGGGGTGTCTGTTGTGGGGAGAAGAACGGAAGGTTTGTCAGCTGCTTTGAGTCCCTTTAAATGGGTGAGAAAAGGGGGGTAGAAAAGCCAGCTGTTCTTCTTCCTCCATGAAGCCATCTGGGTGACCTTGGGCTAGTCACAGCTCTCTTCTGAGCTCTCACAGCCCCGCCTACAGGGTGTCTGTTGTGGGGAGGAGAATAGAAAAGCTTTGCCAGCTGCTTTGAGTCCCCTTAAATGGGTGAGAAAAGCAGGGTAGAAAAGCCAACTGTTCTTCTTCTGTTGATGAAGTCTAGAGAAAAGGCCGTATCTTATATTGCATGGCCTTAACAGAGGCCAATTTGCACTTGGTACGCTCATGCAGGCTGGGGTGCACTACCTGCACTTGCAAGAGGCATTTTCTCACCAGAAACATCTCCTGCCTTCCCAGACGCTACCCCAGCGGCTACTACCAGTGGTGCATTAAATCATGCAGCACATTGCATCCTGACCCTTACCTGTTCAGGCCATATAGGAGCAAGCAACTGCACTGTGGTGCCAGCACCGGTGCCCACGCAGTCATGCTGTGCTCTGTGCGGAAGATGACAACACCTGGACACCTGTCGGGACCCAGGTAGTCTGTGGCTGCATCGGGGGTTGGTTTGGCATGTGCTAGCATTCACAAGCATGAAAGCTAGTGCAAATGCTAGTGGACGCCAGTGGAGATGCACTCTTCCTGTCCCGCGGATGGGAAGGAAAGTGCAAAAACATGTCTGCTGTGGTCAAACCACAGCCCTCCAGATGTTGTTGAATTATATCTCCCACCGGCTCCAGCTAGTTAGGCTTATGGGGAGACAAAAAGTAGAACCCGGTTTCTTGTAGCCCCAGTTTCTGTTTTGTTTGTAAAATGGGTGGCGATTTAGGGAAATAAGGGAAAAGGGTGGAGAGCCTTTTGCTGAAAGGAAGAAGTAATGGGAACTCTAATTTAGGGACATCTGGAAGGCCACAGGATGCAGGTTGGACATAAACAGTGCCAGGGAATGCACCACATTTGATAGCCTTTGTTAACAGGGGCAATGTTAGCCTTCCCCCCCCCTCCCGTGACTGAATGCTAACTTTGATTCAATTGCGGCGGGGTTTCTCTTCAGTGCGCCACCATTTTGGCTGCGATGCCCTGCACAATTGCGCATGCATCAGCACCATTGCCATGACAACGCTGATGCTTTGCACATGTGCAGTTGCGCCTACGGTCGTCCGAGGTGGCCAGAGTGCTTGTGTGGCAGCTCAGACAACCCCAGAGCGCCAGAAGAGGTGCGAATGGCCATTGCCTGGATGCGCCAGGTAGGTTTTGGGTTAAGGTAAAGATTTTATGCTCCACACCTAGTGCAACTTCTGGGAGGGCAGGGGGTGCCTGGAGTCTGTAACAGCCTCCTAAAGGAGCTGATGGTCTTCCCCAGAATTTCCCTAATCATGCACTATGGGGCTGTAGTGCAAATAGGCCTCAGGTTCTTGCTTTAAAGTATGTGCTGCAATCATCTCCTATAAGAAAAAACACCCTAAAATCAGCTTGCATTCTGTTCTTTAATATTTCTCCCCTAGATATTCCCTAATGTGCTTTATATTCCAGGGTAGAAGGTGCTGATTCAGGTAACATCTGGGTGCCTGCTGGATGTTGTCACAGCTGTTGCCATGGTGATCTGGCCTGCCCATCCACACTTCAAGTGATGGTGGTCTGGTCTGGGACTTCACTAGTGCTTGAAGTGTGGATGGCCATCACCACACTTGATGGTGCTTGAAGTGTGGATGGCCACTACCACACTGGAATGCTTCTATTATATCATTCCATTGAGATAAGTGCAAATAGGTCCTCAGGCTGCATCTCCATTATGCACCAAAAGGTCTTAACCAGGGCTTTCAGGCTGCTAGTATCTGTTACTGAAATGTTTAAGATGCCTTTGCCACACAATAGGGGAACAGTCTCAGTATTTCTGTAGTGGACATGTGATGAAATCTTCCAGTTTCCACCTCCACAAATTCACTGCTGGAGGTGCAGCCTAAGCCCAGGTTGCCTGACTCAGCAGTAACAGGTAGTGGTGAGGAACCAGAAGACCTCCAGATGTTGGGCTCCAACTCCCAACAGTCCAGGACCAACAGCCAGCACAGCCTACAACAGGGATACTAAGCTCCATGTCTCCAGATGTTCCTGAACACCAATCCTCCTCACTCCATACTATGGAATGATGGGAGTTGCAATCCAGGAAACATCTGAGCACATCAGCCTGAAGTCAACTGCGATGGGAACTGGATTCCAGCAAGACTGTGAGTGACACAATCCTATTCCTGCCTAGACGGAACCATGGAAGCCTGCTATCCACAGGACTTTGAGTTCCTCTGGGTGTCCTTTAGATTGCCCAACTTTGCAGGCAAAAACTGATCTGATGGAAGCATAGAGAGGCATGGTGTGTTCTAGCCAGCTTGGATGTTCTCCAAACTGGTTTCTCTGCACAGCAAACACAAGTATTTTCATCCCTTCCCTGCATTGGTGTCCTACATAAAATGGGTCAAAGAGATTTGTCATTGTGTTTAATTTTGAGAATGGTTTCTCAGACCTTTCTTCCTACCATAATGGATCTTTCTGACTTGTTTTTTAACTAGCGTAGGGTGCGACGGAGCAACTTTCCTTTCCTTGAAGGTCCAGGTAGTTCTGACTTTCCATATTTCCATGTCTGGGACTCAGTTCTTGCAGCCAGCATTGGACAACCTGGTGGCCCAGTGGAAGAGTTGTGGAAGGTCCACTCTGCTCTTCCTTTTCAACCACTCAACATATTTCCCTAGTAGGCCAAAGAGTGGACAAGAGCCTGACCCTCCCTATTGGGACCTTGGGCCACCACACCGGCACCCTCGCGCTTCCCGCCCCCATCTTGCTTCTCTAGCACAGGGAGAACCGACGGGAGTTGATGTTCATCTTCGTCACGCCAATGACCTTGAGCGGAGTGGACAGGCTGAAGGAGGAGGTAACGGGGAAATCACAGAGGAGGTCAGAGAGCTCGTCTCTCTCCTCCAGCCCATAGGTGGCGTCATTGAGCATGCGCCGATGGAGGTGGCAGGTCTGCTCGATCTTGAGCTTGTTGATGTCACTGCGCAGGCGCATCAGCTGCCGAGCCAGCTGCTGGTCCTGGAGACGCATTTCCATCTGCGGCACAGAAGAGGGGAAGGAACAGCGGGATTATGGGTTGCACCTTTGGATAGAGAAACTGAAAATTAGCAGTGGGGTGGCTGTGGTTGGCCCGAGAAGCATTCTTGAATTACTGGTCCTTTGAGGTGGGGCTTATAAGGAGGTGGAAAGGTGCAAAAGTGGTTGTCTGGACACATCCACAGTGGACTGAAAGTGGGTTCAGAGAGGATTTGAAGCGGATTCAGAGGGGGTTTGAAAGGAACTTGGAGGTGTGACTGGCGGCAGGGATTCGAATAGCATTCCAAGAACATTCGCAGCAGATTCAAATCCTAGCACATTCAAAGTGGGGACAAGCAGGATATTTCTAAGGCCATTTGATGGGATTTGAGAGCAGGAGAAGGTTTGCCCTTGTCTCTGCTTGAGATGCCCATGGGCAATTGATAGGCCACTGTGTGGGACAGGATGCTGGACTAGATGGGCTGTGGCCTGATCCAGCAAGGCTCCTCTTAGGTTCTTATGGACTAGATGGGCTGTGGCCTGATCCATCAGGGCTCCTCTGAGGTTCTTATGGACTAGATGGGCTGATGCCTGATCCAGCAGGGCTCCTCTGAGGTTCTTATGGACTAGATTGGCTGATGCCTGATCCAGCAGGGCTCCTCTGAGGTTCTTATGGACTAGATGGGCTGTAGCCTGATCCAGCAGGGCTCCCCTTAGGTTCTTATGGTCTAGATGGGCTGTGGCCTGATCCAACAGGGCTCCTCTTAGGTTCTTATGTTATTTGAACGAATGCAAATTTCATTCTCATTTGCTTTACTGCCAATCAGACACACACAAAATCCATACACATCTCTGTCTTCAAACCTCTGATTTCTAGGTAGTTGGTTTACCACTGCTTTTTCCAGATTTTCCATTCTATACTGTACTGGATGACTCTTCATTGAACTGTATGGACTCTGCGGTCCTCAGAAGTGTATACTTGGTTTATGTTATGGGTTTTTGATGTTTGCTGTTATAAAATTAAATAAAATTTTTAAAAAAGAATTCTCACATAATGATGAAAAATGAAAAAATAAAAAGAGAGAGAGAGTAACAGCCACTCCCTGGATATATATTAGACTTAATAACTATTTCTCTAATATCGGATAGTTAATCTTTTTATCTAGGCTTTCCCAGGCTGAACGGTTCTGTCTTTCCCACACACTATTTTTAATTCATTTTCGATGTGCTTACAGTTTGGTCCCATTTTTGTTTTTTCCTTTTCCTGTAAACTACTTCAAAGTTATTTTATAATGGGAAGCAACATAAAAATGTTTTAAATTATCATTAATAGATTAATTTTGAACCATTTATATACCCCTTTCTATTTTTCTTTTTAAATAATGAATCAGAAAAGAGTCTACAGAAGGAAGATTCACAGCAAGGATTTTAAAAATACTAATTACTGTATTAATACAGCTTATTTTTCTTTTTCTTGCCCCGCCTGGAGGCAGAGAGGATGCTTTTGAAAACAGAATTGATTGCTAGGCGAGCACAAGAATATTTCTTGAACTTTCTGCAGCCTTTTGGCACGGATTGCCTCCCATAAAGGATGGTTTACAGTCCTTCTTTCCGCGAGATGCTATTCTTTTGCAGCCTCCTCCAAACTTTCCCAGGGAGATAAAGCTTTCATTGGGGGCTTCGGGGGCGAGGAGGGCCACCGCCACCCCTTGTGAAGCAGAAAAGGAGCCAAAATCTCCAGGTTGTCTCTGCTTTCCAAGATGGGCGCATAAAGGCCAGAAGACAAAAGGTTGAGATGGGTGTCAAAAGGATTAGAAGGCACAGTGTAAAGAGAGGTGACGTTACGTGGACACTGTCTCTGATTCACACTCGATGCTGCTCAGTTTCAACATGGTCTCCTCGATAAACAGCCGGTTTATGCCCTTGCCAGAATCCCTTTGGCGAACGTGAGAAGATCGCGCTACTGTTTGGGAGACACAAGGCTGCATTCAGGGCTTCTGAAGTTGGCTTTAGTCTAAGGCCTCCCTGTTTCCCTCTCATTCACCAGTGGAAGAGAGATCCCCAAGGTGGAGATAAACTGTGAAAAAGCAGATTGCTCACTCTCTCGCTTTCTTTCTTTATCATTTCCTTGTTTTCTTCTGCTGGGTAGTAAATAAACTCACTCTTTCCCTTTTCCCTCCCTCCCTCCCTCCCTTCCTTCGCTTTCTTTTGCTCGGCAGCAAATAAACTCACTCACTCTTTCCCTTCTCCCTCCCTTCTTCTTCTTTATGTCTTATTTCTTTCCTTCTTTTTCCTTCTTTCTGCATTTCTTTTTCATTTCTTTGCTTTCTTCTGGTGGGTAGTAAAACTCACTCACTCTGGTCCTTCTCCCTACCTTTCTTTCTTTCTTTCTTTCTTTCTTTCTTTCTTTCTTTCTTTCTTTCTTCCTTCCTTCCTTCCTTCCTTCCTTCCTTCCTTCCTTCCTTCCTTCCTTCCTTCCTTCCTTCCTTCTGCTGGGCAGTAAATAAACTCAATCACTCTGGTCCTTCTCCCTCCCTCCCTCCTTTCTCTCTTCCTTCCTTCCTTCTCATTCCCTTGCTTTCTTCTGCTGTGCAGTAAATAAACTCACTCACTTTGGCCTCACCCTTAAGGGGACTCAAAGTGGCTGACAAAGCTTCTGTTCTTCTCCCCGCCACAGACATCCTGTGAGACAGGAGAGCTGAGAAGAGAGCTGAGAAGAGAGCTGTGACTAGCCCAAGGCCACACAGCTGGATTCATGGAGGAGGGCGGACTCAAACCAGGAGACTATCAGATAAGAGTCCGACACTCTGATCACAAGGCCAAACTGGCACAGAGGATTGCCCCAAAGCTCCTGTGAGCTTCAGAGATGTTGCAGGGACTGGTCAGACCACAGCTAGCTGTGGTTTGAACCAGGGGGCCTCACTGGGCCAGCGACACTGGTTCAGATCCTGACTAGATGAGATCTGAACGTCTCTCCAGGAACTTTTGCCCTGAAGGCTGCTATTCTCCACTGCACGGCTTCCATTGCTAGATGTGCCATTTCTATTCTATGATGTGGGGAAACGGCAGCCTCAGAACAGTCCCACCCGTTGGTTTGATGAAAATATTCCTTGATCTTCTGCTGTACGGTTGGGTAATTTTAGATCAGACTTCGTGGGCTTGCTGGTTATTTTTTTTTCTTGGGGGGGGGCTCTTTAAGGAATACTTTGCATTGCTTGCAAATGCATTCAGCCACTAGAGACGTTTTCGCACGGGGCTGAACGGAACGCGAAAAAGACAGCTGCGGACACGGCATCCGCATTGCCCGAGCGCGGCTTGCGCTCCGACGTGTCCGCAGCTGTCTTTTCCGCGTTCGAAATGTAGAGCACTTTAAAGTGCTCTACATGCGTTCCAACGCGGACGAGCCGCCCGCAGGCGTTCGGGAGGAGAAGCGTTCGCGCCTGCTTCTGTCTCCCGAACAGCTGCGGGCTCGCCTCCGACGCCGGCGCGGCTTCGACAATCAGCTGTTTGACAATCAGCTGATTGTCGATCTGCCTCCGCGGCTGTCTCCGCGCCCCTGGCCGGCATTTGCCGGCTAAGACAGCTCCCGGCGCTTTGAGCATTCGCACACAGACGCTCCGGAATGCGTTTACACGCGTTCTGGCGCGTCTGTGTGTGAACGGGGAAAGCGCCCGGAGCTGTCTTAAGCTTTCCGCCTGAACGCGTTCCGTTTGGAACGCGTTGCAGTGCGGAAATCCCTTAGGTTTGAGATGTTTGCCTGCTAAGTACCATTTTGGTGTCTTGCTCCAAAATCCTCTTACTGTAGCGTTCCCTGCCATGCAGAACAGGCTGAAAGTAACAGGAAAGTTCATATTCTAATATTTTCTGCTGCTTGCCCTTCTTTTTAAATTCAGCTGAGGAGGGCTCTGGACATCATTTTCACTTGAACATGGAATCTGGACCTTCTAATTCCAGACCATGGGCCAGTTTGCACTTGGCCTCATAGTTTGCAGTAGGGCTATGTGCGTAAATATTTGAAACATTCAAAATCCGATCGAATTTGATCAAATTCGGACATTCGAATTCGAATCGAATGTCTCTAAGCTTGAATTTAACATTCAAATGAATTTTGGAATCTTTTGAATCATTTGTATGAGTTATTCAGACATTCGTGTGTGTACGAATCCAAATTGATTTGAATCTTCGGATATTCTACTCAAATCGAATCGAATCCCAAAAATTGCATTAGTGGACATTCCTAGTTTGCATTTGGTCAAGGTCTGGCCAGGTGCCTCTGCACTTTACAGCCCAGAAAACACCCCTGCCTGCCCAGATGTCCACCCATTGCAAACTAGCTGGATTTTTCTCATGTGTCCTGTGGCACTGCGGTTGCTCCAGCCAAATAATAAATTCTCTGATGTGGGGAACTGTGTGAAGGAGGTTTTTTAGAGCAATGGGAAACTTCAGAAACTCCAACCACAGCCCAGGTCGTATCCTGCACAAGATGAGCACTGCATGCAGCCTGCCTATGACAAACCTGATTGCCACATACCACATTGCACAACGCTTATGCAGTCTGAGGGTTTTTTCCACTGACCTCCCTTAATCCGGATCTAAGACGATCCAGATCTAAGGAATGGGTACTTCATCTAGATCCAGATTAAGGGAGGTACCCGATGCGTCCCCATGGGCGGTGCAGCACCCATTAGCAATGGGTGCTAGCCTGCCCGCAGTGGAATCATCGGAGCACCCATGTGGTGAATCTGGATCGACCCATGTGGAGCTCGCCCGTCACCCCAGTAAATAAGAGGAGACATGATAGCTGTCTACAAATACCTCAAGGGTTGTCACAGGGCAGAGGGATCAGCCCTGTTCTCACTCTCTCAAGGAAGGACTAGAAACAATGGGGTGAAACTGCAGGGGAAAAGATTTAGTTTAGATGTTAGGAAAAAATTTCTAACAGTAAGAGTGATCAACCAGTGGAACAGGCTGCCACGGGAGGTGGTTGGTTCCCCTTCGATGGAGGTCTTCAAGCAGAGACTGGACGGCCATCTGTCTGAGATGGTTTAGGAGATCCTGCCTTGAGCAGGGGGTTGGACTCAATGACCCAGGAGGTCCCCTCCAACTCTACCATTCTATGATTCTATGATCTCCATAGATGCTCCAGAGATTCTTCGAAGATTCTCCAGAGCAACTCCAGAGAATCTCTGGAGCTTTGTCATAAGCTCTGGAGATTCTTTGGAGCAATCTGCTGCAAACTGCAAACATTCTCCAGAGCCTTTGACAAAGGACGATTCCTCACTTACATGTGCTGGATTGCCCCTTCTGGACAACTACTAGAGCAGTTCCCTGACGGAGCTGTCCGGCTGGCCTGGAACCAGAGACAAATTTGCACTTCCCTTCCCATGTGGGGGGCAGAAAAGGCAAAGTTGCCACTTGTGTAATGAGCATTCACACTGGCGAATGCAAGCACATGGGATACCTCTCCCCACACATCATGGTACATGCCAGTGCCGTCACTGTTGCAGCTGTGATGTGCAGCACATGAAGGCATGCATGTCACATGACATGTCAGTGCGCTTGTGTGCCACATCAGGTGACTGCCCACCACCACTGAGAACAGGCCTGCCCGGAGCCCTCTTGACTCCTACACAGATAAAGGCAAGCGCACATGTGGCGTGCTCTTGCACAGAAGCTGCTGTTTCTGGTTGGGAAATGGCTCCATGAAGTTCAGATGCTCCATCTTGGAGCGCACCGTGCGGAGGCTGCGGTGCCAAGTGCGGAAAGACCACAAGTAATTCATACTTGGTGGCTTGTTCTGAGACATGGCCCATGCTCCAGAGCAGGGCAGCCGATGCATCAACCATGCTATTATCAAACGTAATATGGGGTTGGAGCAGGACCCCAGAGAGGGGTTAGACACCTCTACTTTAACTTCATCCTGCCAACCTGATTCCAGGAGCCCCAATTCATGTTTTGCAGCCCCCTGTTCTTTGCTGAGCCTCAGCAGCTAATAAAGGACACAATTTCTGCCCCTGGCCAAAAGGAAACGGGGGGGGGAGGGGGGAGATATAGAAGAAGGGATAACAAAACGGAGGAAGAATGGAAAACCAGCAAAGAAAATCTGGAGCAAAAAACTCAACGTATTGGGTGAAAGGCCAAGGAAAAGAAACTTGCGTATTGCTATTTCTTAATTATTTTTGCCCACATACTTTGACTTCTGGAAAGCATGTATAAACAAACAAACAAACAAGGGAGGCAAGGAGGGAGGCGAATTTCAATAATAAATGGTGAGCAGGCTAATAAATATAAGGATTTATTCCCTTCCTTTAGGCTGTGGTTGTAAACACACCAGAGCGCAGCCCCACTGAACTTAAACATGCTTAGGGGCACATTTTAAAAAAATATTGTTAATAATTGGCTGGAACTAACTTACCAATTCTTTCCTAAGCCAGTTCAAAGCCTCGTCGATGTTCCCAAAGCCGCTGATTTTCTCCGGGGCAAGCGTGGCTTCCTGTCCCAAGGGCCCTCCGTTCACATGGATGTGTACCTCCCGTAGAGTGGCACTTTCTTCCGTGGGCTGGTGGTCTCCTTCCTCGGGAGGCTTGGGGTGGCTTCTCCAAGCCAGGCCCTCCAGCTTGGCCTTCCACTCCAGGTAGGAAGGTCTCCTCGTTTCCAGCCTTAGTTTTTCCGTCAGGGCTTTCAGGCTCCTCAAATGGTCATCAGCCGCCTCCTCGTTGCCGCTTTCATAATCTACACCCTCTAGGGTTTCTTCTATCTGGATTTTTGGTACGGACATCTTGCGTTCCACTGGAACGCCCTACGCATCCACCTGAGAGTTGGCGAAGGACTCCTTGAGATGCGAAATCCAGGGCAAGGATCGTCTGGCCCCAGATCGCCTCACTTGGGAAACTCTTTTGCAACTCAGCTGGTTTGCCACGCGATTCGTGGCACTCCTCTTACTAACATAGGAAAACCATCTAAGCAGAAACACAAAGCCACATTGTTTCTCTCGGCTGGGAAACCAGCAAGAAGAAGGACGGAGCCAGCATCCAAGAGCGACTTCTTAGCGGCCAAAGTTGAGAAGAATGCTCAGCGTGCACCATTCGGTCGCCAGACTTCTTCCTTGCTACTGCCGGCTGGTGCTCTTGAACAAGAGTAAACAAGCTCTCTGGCTTTCCAGGCAGAGGAAGGTTTGGCTACAAAGAGAGAGAGAGAGAGAGAGAGACCTGTCAGGCGCTCCGCTCTGGGCGATGAAGTGGATTACTAAGGATGAGATCAGAGAAGAAAGGAGAAATACTGTAAAACTGTGTTACACAATTAATAAGCCCTTATCTGCTTACAGCACTGACTGAACACCATCCCGGCTTTCGGTTGCTCACGCACACAGTGTGGGAGGTGAGAAGTGATGGATGAAGCCGGCTGATTAAAGACCACCCAAGTGGATGATGGGCCCATGGCACTCTTGACTACTGCCCATACGCTACCCAGTGGTCGGGTGGACAAATTAGGCATGGCATGGCACAGGAGAGGGCTTCTGCTGGCTGTTTTTTTTTTTTTTTAACCTGAAATATCCTGCATGGAAGAACAGAAGTGATTGGGTAATGAATACATGTGCATAGAACAGAATCCTACTATATTCAAAGGGGATCTATTCATACCAATACGGATTTTCTAACATTCAATTTGTTACAAATCGAGTGTCAAAAACCCATTTGTGTGCATCCCTAGTGGCAGCTCCCACTGGGTGATCCCTTCTACTCAGCCATTGAGTCAGGACAGGCTTGAGTTTTGCATGCATGCGGGAAACCTTAGCTGGCATCCTCTAATGCCAAGCTGGAGCCCACATGAGCATGTCATCTACATATCTTTACACACAGGTGCAGGTGGTCTGGACAAAGGCTAAACAAAGAACT